>CM076265.1:38005850-38603350 GCA_038380795.1 Pyrocephalus nanus
AGGATAAGGTTCGCATTACAATTAAAATTAAATACACTGATATCAAGTCTGAAGAATCCCAGATCATGACAATGTGCAGCCATATGTCTAGGGAAACCTACAGGGATTGAGACATTTGCAGATAGGGTTAAATGGTGCTTCCCCCCTCTGCCCCCCCAGATCTATTCTAAATATAGCCACTGGACTCAGTCAGGATAAGGGTTAATATTCAGTAGAGCAGAATCCTACCTTACCTTACCTTAAGAGCCAGGTTTGCTGCTAGATCTTGTTACATCCATGAGCGTAGAGGAGAACTGGTCTGAGTAGGGGTTAGACCAAATGAGAAATAGGTGGTGAGAGGCAAAAACATTTGGATTTTTCCCAAAATTTCTCTTGCATCTTTCCTTACCCCAGAGGTTCTTGATAACGGGAGCCATCAGAAGCACAGAGTCTTTTGGTGGAAAGATAAAAGACTTAGCTGCTTCCTTAGCAGCAATAAATACATCTAGATGAAAACATTATAAATTGAGCACAGACTTCTTTGACTCAATGGCCCTAGTGTTAGAGAATCTTCCTTGGGGATTGGTCAGATCTTTTGGAGTGGTCCTCCTTTTCCTGATTCGTATAGCAAGGAATGAGTTGGGATTTTTTTCAGGTCCTTAGGCTACCCTGCAACATAAGTATGTTCCTTTCTCCCAACCCACTGTCTAAACCCATTTTGTTGTCCTCCACAGTCTTTTTAAGCTACTTCTAGTGTTGCCTAGAATTTGGAAATTCTCCTAACTTGATACATATTCTAGTAAGTGCAGTCAAGTAAGAAAAGTCTGGTTCTAATCTTATTTCTTTAGGAGCAAGGAGTTGCTTGGTTAAAACACAGTTGCTAACCTTAACTTGTTTTAACTATATATCATCTGGAGATCTTGCTAGGCCAAATGCAAACACAGTTTGCTGATGCAGTGATTTTTCTCAGATCAGTATCTTTCTTACATTAGCTGGAATGTAAAAGAAAAGATAGAAATAGAAAAACTTGAAAAATTATACCAAGGTTTAAGTACAGCATACCTTGATAAAATATATTTTTTTCTGTTCATTAGTTGATCACAGGGACAGACAGGATCATAAACATAAAGTTCAGAACAGTAACTTTTAACCAAAGAATTAAATTAATATGAATTATCCATGTAGCTGATTTTTAAGGAGATTATTTTATCAGGAACCTCTTGGACACACAATCCTTTACTTGCAGCTCATGCCTTCCACTAAGTTGCATCTTGAGGCATGTTTACATAATGCAGACTGCATACCTCTACTACCCTTTTTTAAGTGTTCACTCGCTGCCTCTTAGCATTCCTAAGTTCTGTGATAATAGTTCTAAAGTAAAATTAGTGTGAGCACATGCTGATTTAAGACACTTGGAAATTTATCTCATGAATTTAAGCATTATTTAATGGCTCTTTACCATTTGGTCCTTTGATCCATTCCCAAAGGCCCTTCTAAGTTGAGGAGCTGGTCTTCAGCTGTGGCAAAGACAGATTCTCCTGACGATGCAAAGACCTATATGGAATTGTCTAACATAGAACTTAGTTGTAATTGATGATAATTAAAATAGCTGAACAAATTATAATAATTTTATGTTAGTTCTCCATTGTCTTATCTCTTAGGATTTGTTTAGATTTATTCTAGAACTTCAGCAATTTGAGCAATGTTTTCATTACACTGTGATGATCATTTAAGTTGATACAGTTCTTTCAGAAATCTGTTTTTTAAAAAAAATGCACTTTCTTTCTATATTATGCCTTGTCTCATCTTTCTGATTCTAAATTTAATTTGGTTTCTTCTGTGCTATCCTCTTTCCTAAATACCTGTAAAATATTTCATATATGTGGAAATTGGTACAGAATTATGAAAGAAGCTTCTGATTTTTTAGCATGACCCTTTAGGGGCTCTTTATTTTCTGCCTCTTTTAATGCTATAACTAGTTCAGTGTTTTAGTAGCTTATTATGAAGTCTTTTGTCAGGTTTTTTGCAAGTCTAGTTAATGCCATCTGGTTCTATTTTATCCACCTTTTCATTGTCACACAGAAAGAAGTTTTAGAGATACTCTTCTGCAAAAGGTGTGTACAGTAACTCTGCCAGATCATACTGTTCAAGAGGGTTTGCACAGTTTTTAGTGACTGGTTCGAATATATTACAGTGTGCAGATGCTGGGTGCATAGGTCTGTAATTCTCTGGACTATTTCTAGAAAGACTAAAATAGAGGTAGAATATGTGGTGCCATTCGGTCCCCCAGAATAGTTGCTGTTCCTTTTGAGATTGCAAATATTAGTTTGCATAAGCATTTGGTGGCAGTGAGATCTTTAAACTAGTGTAACTAGCCTTAGTGCCAGCTGTTCATTCCTGCCCTTTGGCCCCTCCAAGTGTGCCAGGAAACAAGGGAGTACAGCCCCATGGTAAGGGCTGTGCCCCCTGTGCCAGGGCTCAAACCAAGATGAAAAAATGTTTTGTTTTCTTGTGTTTCTTCAGCTAGATCAGTTCCTTGATGAGATTTGCTTCAGACATTTGGACCAGCATAGCAGAGAAAGCAGCACAGGGTATATCCAGCTCTCTGGTACTCATGTAGCATTTTTCCATGTGAATGCTAGAGACTGTCTATAATTAAGTACTAGTCTGCCTCACTTACATGAGACTGTCTTTTCTGTGAAGTTCTTGATTTTATATTATCTTAAAGGTCTTTTCCAACCTAAATGCTTTTATGATTCTATGATTCTGTTCCACCATCTTTCTATAATGCTCATTACATTACATTGCATTTAAGCATTCAAGCCAGTCTTTTCTTCAAGTTTCCAAAGCAGTGGTTTTATTTTGAAAGCACTGTGAATTCAAAATGTTTCTGCCTTTGGGAAGTTTTTTTGGTCCATTTTCAAAGCAAGCTTGGTATAGTCCGTTTCTTTCTTCTTGTACTTATGACAGCCTTGCAAAGATGGGGACATTTTTCCACTGAGGACAGCAGCACAAACTTTGTCCCACGCTCCATGTTTTGAGTGCTCAGGAAGGACTTTTCAGAAGTGTGCTACCTGGATTGTTGAGGTCCAGGATGTGCATTGGCCTTGTTACTGACCCTCTGCTGTCTGAGGTAGACAGTGGGAACAAGTCCTACAGCACTGCCTGCTGTTGACTGAGGACTGTGAACAAGCAGCACAGTGCACATCTCAGCAAGGTTGTCAGCGTGCCTGCAAGTACCTTCCTGTTTGTGACTGTATCCCTGAAAGCTACAGCCACAGGAGTTCATTACTCTGGGATTATTTGTACACTCTAGAGAACTATATAACAGAGGGAAAACAAATGGTGTGCAATCCTGAGTACACAGTGATACCATACACAATACTGAGAAAGGCCTTCCTGCTTGTAAGGGTTTGAAGGGGATTTCCAAGCTTTGAAACTGTAGGGGAAATAATCAAACCCTTCAGGCACAGCAACAGATTTAAGAGTGCTCCAATAAGGCGCAGTAAAAAAAAAAGAACTGGCTGGATTTCAGTTTGACAGCTGAAATTTATTTCTCACACTTAATGCATTCCTGTGTTTTTCTTCTGATACCAGGAAACATTGCTGAAAACAAAGGAAGCCCACATCACTTTGTCTTTTATGAAACTGTTAAAAATGGAATGTTTTCACTTCTCTAAAAGCTGCTCTTACAGTGTTGAAAAACACCCTGTTTGATAATAGGGGTAGTTACGTTATAATTAAGTGCAGTACAATATTATGTTAATTAAAATTTGCTCTTTCCTTGCACATGTTGTTTAACATGGAGAGGGGAAGCACTGCTTCTTCTGTTGCACAAAGATTAAACTGTTGTGAATGCTGCTGGAAAAAACGTACGTTGAACATTGTAGTTTTTAATTTTTAATTTAACTAGTGTCTCTCCACCATTCCCGAACTGAACAAAATCTTTATTTAGAAGAATTGACCAACAGCCTTTTGATTTTAATAGGGTTTAGTAAGGTTTTTTTAATTCTTCTGTTTAAACTCCATGCATTGGCAGGAACATAATAACCTTTCTTGTATTTAGAAGTCCTCTGGGGCTTTGCTCATGTATCTCCTTTGTATATTAGATTACTTAAGGTTTGGGCATTTGGATCAGTAGATATTTTGGATTGTTCAAGAATTTGACCAGTGCCAGGATTTTTATTTCTAGTGGCCAACATATTTCCTATTTAGACTTGAGAAAAATGTTCAAATGATGTAGCCTTTCTGTGTTCTGAAACGTGTAATACACTGAGATCTGTTACAGACATTAAAATTATTTCATAATACTCATTTGGATTAGTCTCATTGCTCTTACCAAAGGGCATGCTTGTTTAGCTACGTTTTCTTTGCTTTGAAAGACATGATAAACATGTTATGATGTTTAACATAGTATCTGTAAATGCTAATATTTAATTTCTTGAATTCCTCATTTTTGTTGTGCTTTTGAAGCTTGGGGTCTACATGTGCACTGGTATTGGAAGAAACCATATGTTTCTATTTTTAAATGTATTTACAGGAGTTGAAATAGTATTGTCTTATAAAAGAGTCCTATTTTCATATTTATTGCTACTGCTATTCCAAATATTATTGGCTGTGTAAGCCAGACTTTTGAAGTTCAAAGGTACACTTATTTAAAAAAATGTTTTAAAATTAATGGTGTAAAACAGCAAAACTAGTCTTCTTTCTTTCTTTCTTTTTTAAACAGTAATTCCTATAGTTCAGTTTTTTAAAACCAACCTATTTTGCTTTGCTGTAATACTCCAGGCTGAGAGATAAATTTCATAAAATGTTGTCATTTCATTATTCAGTCATTTAGCATAGTCAGGGCTGTCTGGGGGAAAAGGTAATCCCAGCAGTCTCACCTGCTAACAGTGTCATTCCATGTACTGGCTGCATTTTTATGCCAGGACAGTCCTCTTGTTGTGACCTGAACGGGGGGACTGGTGCAGGCTAAAAACTGTTATATGGGCTCAGTTCATGCAGTTGAGTCTTTCTCTTTGTGCTAACAATGTGTGTGCATAGGTAGGTGAAGAAACAAGGGTAGGAATGAATGGCTGAGGGAAGGGAGAAGGCAGAAACACCTTTATGGCGGCAGCAGTACATACCAGTGTAAAATGGTGGGCAAATAGTGCATGAGTCATCCAGCTGGTGTGGAACACCAAAAGAATGTGACTCTGTGCTTTTGCTGAGATATGAATGCACCTGAGCCACCTACCCACTAGTGATTAAACAAAAATTAGTTAAAACTCTTAAATTCTATACGACAATATAAATTCCATCATGGGTTTGTTATGGCTGGCTTTTATTTTCAAATTTATTTAATCTGTGGTGTCCATTTGCAAAGAAAAGGGTGTTTTTCGTAGAAGGTGAAGTGAATCATTTTTAAAGGTTGCATAGTGGGCATTCCCCTATTTTCCCAGTTAGCCAATAAATGAAATCCGGTGAATTTTTTAAAATTCCCTTTTCTTTTGTGCGTGGTGTGGAATCCCTGGAGCCACCTGTGGGGCCATGCTGCACTGTGTGTATTGCTGCTGCAGGAAGGAGTGTTCACGCAGTGCACAGGCTGCTGGGGGAAGTCCTGCAGTGAGGTAACAGCCTTGCTGTATTGCAGGACTTTTCTGCGGCTCCTGAGAGATACGAGGGTCATGGCAATAAACAGTGTGAAATGTGTTTTTGAAGTTTTGTTCTTTCAGTTTGAGTCATGTTTCCGAGGCTGGAAAAATGCACTTTTCTTTGGAAACCTTGTGAGAGGAGCCTGGTCAGAACAAGTTAGAAATCAGTGTAAGGTTTGTTGTGTTTGTCTTGGTGCTTTTACCTGGAGAGAGAGAGAGAGAGAGAGAGAGAGAGAAGTGTTTTGCTAATTGTTGGCTTATTGAAGGAATTCATCCTAAGTGCCCTTTTTCTTGTTGAGCAGGATGTTACCTTGTAAATTCTCCTGTGGCATATGCAGGGGTGTGTGTAGATCCCCAAGAGTCGCACCATGTGCCCAAGAGTATTGCTCAAATGCTTCTTGACCTGTCAGGCTTGGTGCTGTGACCACTTCCCTGGGGAACCTATTCCAGTGCCCAACCACCCTGAAAGGGGAAGCCTGTGCAAATAACTTGCTTCTTTTTGCCTAAACCAGCCTTCACATTGTCACTGTACTGCATTGATGATCATCATGTCTGGCTTCTCTTGATGAGCTGTACCCTAACTGCAGCTGTGCTCTACTTCATTTACTGCTTAGAAAGAAAGTCTTCAGTTTCTTCAAATGGTTAGCTATTGAGGGAGATATCTTTAGAGAACTGTGAATGAAACATCTCTTTATTACTGAGGCTGAAGTAAGATCTGCGTAGAATCCAAACAAATCCCAATCTTTGAAAAATCAGCATCCTTTGAATTGTCTATTTTTTCTCTTCATGGTGAGTTGATCTTGGTTGGATACCAAGTGCCCACCAAGCTACTCTATAACTCCTCTCCTCGACAGGGCGGTACAGTGAGAAAATGAGATGGAAAAAACCTCAAGCATCAGGATAAAGACAGTTTATTAAAGCAAAAGCAAAGCCCACATGGAGAAGCAAAGAAAACCAAAAGATTTATTCTCTACTTCCCATCAACATGTGCTATTCGGCCACTTCCTGTTATATAGGGCCTCAGTATGCATAGCAGTTGCTCCATAAAATAAAGGTAGTAATAACAAATGTCCTACCCCCCCCCCCAATTTTTTCCCCTCTAAGCTTTTATTCTGAGCAGGTGTTGTGTGGATGGAATATCCCATAGGTCAGGTTGAGTCAGCTGTCTTGGCTATGTCCCCTCCCAAGATTTTGCCCACACCCAGCCTAGTGGTGAGAGAGAATGTTGGAGAGACAGCCTTGCTGCTGTGCCAGCACTGCTCAGCAGTAGCCAGAACACTGATGTGTTACCAACCCCTTTCCAGCTACCAGTGCAGGGCATAGCACTGTGAGGGCTGCTATGGGGAAAATTGACTCCATCTCAGCCAGACTCAATACACTCCTACAGTGTAAGTCTGTGGATGTTAGAACAACCTTTTGTACTATGTCTGGATGAGATAGCCTGCTACTTATTCCCAGGCTTTGCCTTCTCCTTCCCTGTGTCCAGAGAGGATGAGAAATATGGAACTCAAAAACTATCTCTCAGGGGAGCAGACCTGAATCTTCTCTGTCATGCTTTATGTATTTTTCTTCTAGAAAAGGAAAGAAGCACTCTTGTGTGTTGCTGGGAAATTATGGATTGTGAGGAGAAAATTAACCGGCCCTTGGGGTTTTTAGTCTGTCTGAGTCTTTTCACTGGAGTCTTCCGTATTTGGTGACGTTAATTAAACTTGGCCATTTGTCTTCTATACTGACTCTGCTATTAACTCCTCATCTCCCTGTATGGATAAGTCTTCTGTACCAGCAAACCTTCTCTCTCTGTTTTGCACAGTTTACTTGTAGAGATAGAAAACAATTGAGCTGATCTGGGGGGCTGGCAGGGGCATACTGTCTGTCTGGCACCTGTTGAGAATAGTCTAGGACACATGGACAGGAGGAAATGGGAGGGAAAGAAAAAGTGGCCAAAGCACTGCAGCATCTCCCCAGCTCCAGAAGTGAGTCCCAGGGAGCCAGGAACTGGCTTTCTGAGGAGCAGTGAGCCTATCCTGATGCCCCTCAGCAGGACCCTTCTGGCAGCCCTGCTCCATCTGCCCTGCTGGGAGAGGGGAGGGAGCCAAGTGAGAATTGGCAGAGGAGAGCACAGACTCATCAAATCTGCTGCTTCCCCAACTCATGTTGAAGTGTTCCCTCAACAAAGCAATCTGCTCTGCCCATCAGGAAAAACCCACCCTTTCAGAAACGACTCTCTAACTATTGTTGCTTGAAATAAAATACCACTTTAAAATTCTCCACAAAGTGCTTATTCTTTATGGAACTGAGCCCATGAAGACAAGATTACTTGTACAGTATGCTTCACAAAAATGTCTACTTGACTCTAACTATGTTACTTCAAATAATATTGCCATTTGTTGGCATTGGGAAAATAATGCTCTACTGGAGCATTTACCACATATTTTTCATTTGCGTCCATTTTCTTTTGCCTTTTCCATTTTCAGTTATCTTTGTCTCAGAGCTCTTCTATTTTACCTTCATTTGGTCTGCATATGTTTTGCTTCTTTTCATCTTTCCCACACTTCAGATGACCATCCAGTATTGCAGTGATGACTCAACTGATTTTGAAGTCCCCTGGATAGCATAGGCCCAGAAGGAATCCATGTTGTTTGGTTTTGCACTTGTTTCTTCCCCTCCAGCCCTTTGCTAGTGACTTCTTTCTGTGTCTTGGTGTCCCTGTCAGATAGCAATGAGAATATTTATTCATCTATAGAAAATACACTGAGAGTGAGGCAGGGAAGAGGGAAAACACTTCACAAGTGCCAACAGTTTATTTTTGTTGGAAATGATAATTTCCTTGCCCAGCTTTTTATCTTTCTCAATAATGACATTTATTTCAGCCATGGAGAAATGAAAGATCACATAAAAGGCGATCGATTCCTATGGTGCTAGACTGAGCTCTGTGTTATCTCTGTTCTCATCATTGTGCTTTTGATTAGCACACCTCTTTTCACCTGGAAATTGTTCCTGAAATTTTAACATCTGAGTGAGGCATCCATATGTCACTTGGTTGATTTGTACTCTTAATACAAATGACCCTTTTCCTAGTATAATTTGTCGTACGCATTCCAACTATATTTGAAGTTGGTGATCATTTGTTCTGCCTGACAGCATTGTATTTTCTGGACAAATAAATTTTTTCATTTCTTTCTCTGAGGAAGAATTGTATATGGTGTATATGTTTTTGTTTGTGTGCTGAGGGGATGTTTTTTATTTAGACATATGTTGCCATGTGGCTATGCGGAAGAAGGCAAGATTAGAAGACTACTTCTTGAATCCTGAGTAGAAGGCATGAAATATGAATTGTTTTGAGTTCCTATAAAAGTTAATTTATTGCCTTGGTCTGTGAAAGCTCTCAGTGATAAATAAGCCTTACTTGTTACTAGAAAGGTAATTTATGAAACTAGGTCACTGCCCACCAGGATATTGCAGAGTTCTTGTGCCTATTAAAAACAGTCAGAAGCAAGAAGTAGAAATCTTATGCAAGTGTCTGCAAAAAATCACTAAATCTTTCCTCAAAAATTAAGGGAGAAATTCTTTTATTCCTATTTATTATAGCTTTGTAGTCTGTTCCTCTGCTCTGGGCTCTCAAATATAAAGCAGTTGTGTTTTTCCTTCTGTTGGAAAAACATTCTGTTGGATGGATGCTGCTGTTTTGCTCAATTACTGCATTACATTTCTGACCTAGTAAGAAAGTTCATTGTTTTGTTAACCTTAAAGCCATGTGTTACTCCCAAATGGACTGCTGTCTTTCTAAGTCAATGTTTATTTAAATATTGGCATTCAGAGATTTCAGAATTCTTCCAGAGAACCTGAGTATGATGCTTACTTTACATTTGGAAATGTTAAGAACTAGTAGTAGTGTCACTGCCTACTGGTTTGTAAGGTTGCTTTGTTCTGCAGCTGTTACACGACAGTGACTATCGCACGTGTCTTCATGAAAGTATACACTTAAGATTATAATATTGAAAATCTGGATGACTGTAAAGTTTTGGATTTTGGTTGTAATGTAATTTAAAGTTTTATTGGAAGTATCTACTGTAACATGGCTTTAAAGATGTTTTTGTTGTGTTTTTTTTTTTTTATGTGGTTGCTATAGGAAATATGCAAGTAATGATGTGAAGTGTAGCCAATGACGTGGAAGTGAGAGACTTAGGCTCTCTTTCTTTTTTTAATAAAAAGTGACTGAAATTTTTTTCTGTTAAACTCAGCATAATATTCCCCTGTGTTTGTTTGTTTATTTATTTCAGGAATTTGAGGCCTTTCAAACATTTGTGGAAAATCAAGTTCCGTTTGATATTGTTATTGATGGACTCAATGTTTCCCACATAAAACCCAAAAGGATGCAGTGTGAAAATGTAAGTGCTGTTAAATATTCATTAAGAATTTTGTGTATGCTGATTGTAAAATAATGAGTACCTCATTATTATCCTCTAGAGAAACTGATCAGACATTTTTGTAGCACGTGTTACAATTTCACACATTAAAAATGGTTAGTGGGAAGATGGTTCTACACACATATTTGAATGTATTAGCTGTAAAATGTTGTACCTAAATTTCCTCGTGTATACAATGGTTATAATTACAGCTAAGGTATTGATAACATTATTAGGACATACACTATGTCAGTGTGTAAGTTTTCATAGTAGTAGGAATTTGTGGGAACACAGTAAAACTGCCATATAGACAATTTAGTCTAATATAGTTATGCTGGTAAGAGTTGTTCTTAAAATAACCCCTTACTTTGTTCAAACCACATCCTGTACACATTTAAACTTTATTTCACTTCCCGTTGCCTTGAGAATTTGAGTCTTGTTAGTACAAGGATGTACCATCAAACTGGCTTCAGTTCTTTCCACTTGATGATTCGTAGAAGAAAAATCCTGCTTTTTTGCCAATACCTTTGCTTGAGAATTCTTGCTACTCCCATGTAGCATTTCACTAAGAATTGGCTTATTTGGGTTCTTTTGGTAATCAAATATTTACTTTACATTAGGAGTAAAAAAGTAACTGCTCACATGTATTCAAAAGCCAGAATTTAAATTTTCATGCTCTTGAAATTAAAATTAAGTTATAACTGAACTTGATAATAAAAGAAGAAATTTATTTTTAGTAATTACAAGAAATACTTTTTTCTTCTAAGAACTACGTAAAAATTGCTCTTAGGAGGTAGTATATGCTTATCTGCAGATAAAAGTGAGCTAGGGAGGCTAGATAAACTTACTGAAAGATGTTTGTTTGAGAGTGCCAGTGAAGTTTCATAAGATACTGTCTAACAAAGAGGGTACTTTCTTTACCATGAAAGTAAAAAAAAAAGTTTACAAGTTGTTTTGGTGGAATCTGGAAGTGTTGATTATCTGAGAAGAATTCCAGACAGAATATAATGCCACAGTGTTTTAAGATCTGGAAAGACAGATCTGTGCTGTCAAAGAGGAGGAAGAGAAATGTCTTTCCCACTGTGGGAACTCTGAACAGGATTCTCAGTGGTCTGTAAAGCTGGAGACAGTGTAGCAAAGAGCCAGCCTGGTTTTGGCAGATAATTACTCCTGATTTCTGATCAGACATCTTACTAGGACATAGTAGTGTGCTGAGCAGCAGAAGTTGCCTTTGAGTTTCTCATTAGCTTCTGCTGTGTTGGAAGGACTTCGGGATCCGGGATGTCAAAAAGATCCAGGACTGTATGGAGGCAGCAGCTTCCCATTTAGGTTGTTCTGTATAGGTACAGGTCACATCTCTTGAATCCCAGCTGTTCACAGATAAGGAGGATTTTTAGGAAGACCTGCCTTTCCTTCCTAAACAACAGAACAGTCCCTTGGGCTCACCACAGCTTATCTCCCGAAGAAGGTTCTCTTAGCTAAAATCCACTTGTCCTATGAGTTATGTTGCTGTTAATTATTATTGCATTTTGTTGTGCACAAAAACTGTTAATCAGTGGAGCTTCCATCCGCAAGTCTTGCTGCTCCTGTTTTTTGGATCCTATTATTGAGAGTTATACATATATCTCATTACATGAGATAGAATGGACGTGCCCACTACTCCTGCCACAGACCAGTAGAAACTGACTGGCTGAATAGTACCTGTTTTGGCATGGGAAGTGTGTATTTGCACTCTAAGCAGCAAAATAGCTCCTTCACTGCCCAAAAGAAGTAATCTTCTAGGCACATGGACTACTAAAGACTTTTTTGCTTTCTATTAACCCTCCTAATTAACTGAGACAGCAACTTTATACAGTTACAGTGTTAACTATCGAGTTTTTTCCAACTGAAAACATTGTTTAAATGTGAGATCATGCTGGATGCTAGCAGATCCTGTTCTATTTCTTCATGACTCTGAACTCCTGTGTTGTAACATGTCAGGAAAGGACTGTGTCTTAGTTCTTATTTTGGATACTTCTAACAAGAAGTATGTATTCTTGTTTCCTTACTGTTTTTTTCAAGACTGCTAAAAACAGAAAAAAAACCACAAAGCAGAGGAATTCTTTTTTCTGTCTCCAGACTTTTCTTTCAGATGAGGGAAGGGAAGGCCACAGGAATCTGTTGCTTTTCTGGTTACTGGTGTTGCTGCCAAGTAGTCCCCATCTGTGAATGCTGACCACCCTGAATGCTGTAGTCTGTCCTTTGAGGGCTGACTCTGCCACAAAACATCCTCTTGTGGAGGCTCCTGTCCTCACGCCAGCGACAGCTGAATGGAAAATGTGGAGTGGCAGATATGGGGCATTTACAGCCTGCCTTAATAAGTTCTTCAGTGTACATAGGGAAACATAGTGCAGAACTGAGAAGGTGGGAGGAGAAATAATGCAAGTGAAGTGGGAGGCAGAGCACTAAGGATGGAAAAAGCCAAGAGTGAAGGCTGCGGAGGTCAAGCTGGCTGATTGGGACAGCATGACAGGCCTATTTTGAAGAAGAGGTTCGTGCTGTGACCTCTTCAGTTCATCTGGTGAAATAATACAGGAGCTATATTTCCAAGGACCTCTGTTAAAGGTGCCCAGCCTGCGTTTTACTTGTCAAAACCCAAAATTATTCTAAGTCTCCAGGTAGGAGTATGCTTTTCGAGGGTTCATTCTTGCAGCTGGTAGACCCAGTCAGGATATTGTTTTATTAACTTTTCTGTTACAGTATATAGTTTGTAAAGAGAAAGAGGAAATCAGATTGATGCTCTGTTTCTAACACACTCTAAGTGTTACTATTTGGAAATTTTTAGTTTCTTTGGAACACATCCCTTACATGATTTAGAGAGCATGGCAAAATAAAGGATGTTATTAAACACAGGAGAAAGCCTAAGATTTATGTGACAAAACCATGGTAATTTAAATGCATTCTGGCCTTTATTTAAATTTAACAAAAAGGACTGTTCAGCTTGGTGATTTAGCTTTCAGAACTGCAGCTGTTTTGCTGAAGACCATCTCCAGCTAACTTAGTCAAATGATTGAAATAAGAAAACATTGATAAAATATTCCTCTCTTTTTCAAACAGCCTAACATTTGTAATTCCATTTAGGGGTTCCTTAGGCATCTTGGAGAAGGGCTGGGTTGTGTGAACAAAGCACAAATACCTTGAGAGATGAGAGGAGATAGAAAGAAAGCAGAAGTTGAAGGAATGATTTTTACACATTTAATTTCCAAAGTGTTCTGACATTCTAGAAAACTAGATATACGACTTCCAGTAGCCCTAGGAAACTTCAGTCCTCACAGCCAGCACTTGCTTAGCACATCATCATGACTATTATTGACTTAGCAGATTTACAGGAACATCCTGTGGCAGTTTCTCTGATATATGACACTGTTGTTTTGTAATTACATCCCCCTTTATTCCAGGTTGGTTTTATACTAGATCTGTTTCCTGGTAGAAATCACCATGTGGCTGCTTCAATTACTGAAAAAAAAAAAAAAAAATAAAAAAAAAAAAATAAAAAAAAAAAAAGAGTCAGCCTGAGGGTGGGAACAAAAATTTTTTGAGGACTATGGAGTGCGAGACCATCTGATTTGAAGGCACTGCACACACAGTGACCGTAAAACTGCAACACTGGACATCAGCTGGCACCTCTTTTCAATCCTTTGCTTCCTTATGCAGCATTTTAAATTAGACATTAAAGTTGACTTTTAATTAAAAGATATTATAGAATGGAAATTAGTTTTGCTATATAATCCAGACCATAGAAAAAACCCCAAAACCTCTCGTAAAGCCTAAAATCATTCAATCTTATCTTCTGCTGCTGTTAAGACTGTACCTGAAATGTATTTGCCTGAATGAGTCAGTCACGGTTTGTACTGCAAACATGTAGTTTACAAACAGAAACATCCTTGCAGTTTACTACGCACAGTTGATTTAGGCTGTGTCATGACATTTAGTCAATCCTTTCCTCCAGATGTATCTAATTACATAAATCCTTACCCAGCACAATGACATTTGGTACTCCCTGTCCTCTGCTGTTGTAACTCTCCATAGTGCACTCACCTTTCACCTTGTAAAGGTCAAGAGAGGGAATTTCCACACACTAGTTTTCCATTTCTCTTACTAAATAAACTGTTACATAATTCTTAAATGGATTTTTTCCTGTTTATCACGATTTTCTGCAGAAGTGTTCTTTGGAAGTGAGAGGGAATCCCAGTGCAAGCAGGTTGTCCAGGCTCTAGATATCTCACTTTGGTTGCAGGAGAGGAGTGAAGAGACTACAATGAGCTCTGCTCAGCTACCCCTAGACTGTGAAGGACCAGGGTGGAAGGTGTGAGAGAGCATGATCAGCAAGAACAATTCAAAGAGTACTTTGCTCTTTTTAATTTATATTGAGTTTGGCATATTGTAAATTAAGTATGCAGCCAGCTCCTTTTTTAGCTGTGGGACCCATCTGGTGTTAGGTGGAACTGAATATGCATTTCAAATGTGTGTTGGATCAAAGCTAACAAACAATTCCTTTCTTCAAACAGTCTGGCAGTTGGGGTCAGCTCTGCCCTAACTTTACCCTCTCTAATCTCTCTATTAAACTCAGACATCTAAAAGATTGGTAAAATGGTTCCAGATTGAGTTCCTTAAGTCTGACAATGCACAAAGGAATAGTTTTTGCTCTTGATGGGTAGTTCAAAGTGGTTGCTCCTAAACTTAATCAGCACTTCTATACATGGACTACATAAGTTCATGTGATTCCCATGTAAATTGCAGTAGGCCTGTACAACAGCTGAGGAAGCCAGATCCTTGCTGTTCCACTCCTCCCCCACCCCAGTCTGGTGACAGCAGCTGGCATGCCTCCCCTTCCAGATCTCTGGCCTGAAGCAGCAGTAAGCTTCTGCCAGGAAAGGCACCACATCTGCCCTCCTGCACCTCTCACAGGCTGCCACAAAAAGCCAGGCTGTGACTGCTGTTATTGGGCATGATCTGTGATAGGTACAGGAGACACGATATGTTTTGCATCTGTTTCTTGTCTCTTCCAGGGGAAGAGCAGCAGACTTGTTGAGTGGAACTGCTCTCTGAATTGGAGAACGGTTCTTGAACTGAGTGAATTCTGTGATCATAACTAGTATAAATCAATGCATTTTGGTTTTCCATATGTTAAATATTTTTAAAATAATATTTATCAGGAAGATTGTAAGTTTAAAACTATTATTATAGTTTTAGTTATTCTAGTGGTTCTGTAGTACTTATTCCTGGACTCCTGCCTACTTTAGCAATATAGAAAAGATAGAGAGAGGTTGCAGTCTTGAAAGGAAAGCTGGGAGTCAAAAACAAATTTCATCAAGATAGGGAAGAAAACCACGATGTAGGATATTTGTCTACAAGAAACTGGTAAATGGTCATTTTAAATTTTTGAAAAAAGCCCAGCTTTGGCCACAGAAATAAAGAACCTTGATGAATTCTGCTTTGTAAATTCAGCTCAGAACCATTGTTTTGGTATGTACTTTATTCACATTTTCAATGCTTATTTTCTAAATAGAAAAGACAAAACATCAAGGCAAAAAAACTCTAACTCTTCAAATGAAGGCAAAGTTAAAAAAAGAAAGAAACCCCAGGGCATCTATGGCCCATCATTCTCTTGGATTAATCACCCAAATCAATCTTGAAGCATAATTTTTTTTCTTCAAAATCTCTGCTCAATTGCCTATAATTCCTCTATGATGAAATAAGGAGGTAGAAAGTATTGCATTTTGTAGTGTTTGAGAAAAATAGTGAATAAAACTTTCTCTCCTGAGTCCCACTTACTAAAAATCTTTGGTGGCATGAAACACACAAAGAAATTAACACCTCTGCATACATATGTAGTTGATAAATACACATACTAATATGCTCAGGTTCTCATGTGTAATCCTTATGAGTCTTCATGTCTGTCCTAATGGTGCAGCATTGCCTGGAAGATCATCTGCACAGTTATTGAGACAGTGATACTTTATACAAAATATTAGCTCTACTGTATGAGCTGTCATGCAAAACTAGCAGTTATTAATAAATTTGACCCAAAAAAATCATGCATGGAAAAGAATTTTTTTTCTTTGACTCCTTTGGCAGCATCTGTGATTTGTTCAAGTCTGTAAATGAAGCAAGAATTAAGTAGATCCATGAGTCATTCTCTGTTTAGAATCAATACATCCAACAGAGGTCTTATTTGTCATACTGTGACAGTTCATCAATTCTTCCCCCCACCCACTCTGGTCTTACCACTCAACAAAGCAGTGAGACGTATGTGTGTTCATTTGCTCTCAGCCTTTTCCATCTTTTTTTTTTTTTTCCTGTCTCCTACTGGTGGTTCCAGTTTGCATTTCCATGATAATGAAACATTTGTCCTGTTGCTCAAGACTGGAGACATTTTTATGTTTGCAACATGTTTCATTTTTTAGACTTGTACGTTCATTTCCTGTAAGTATTGCACAAATCATAAAGATGAAGATATTTGGTGTTTTCACTGAAAATCACCTTCAGCCTCTGTGTAACATGATCTTAGAAGAGAAAGAAGCTTAAGCACTAAGGGGTACCCTTGAAACTTCACCTGTTTTTAGTGTTGGAGATGTGTGACTGGAACATTCAGCATTTCATTCATATCTCATCAGTCAGTTTCTGGAGTTCCTTGGATATCTCAGCAGGAGAACTAAGTCAAGTTCTTTTCCAAAGACACATCTCAGAGATTGATACCGATCTGCTGAGATTTTACCCCTCCCCTCCTGCATTCTAAAATAGAATAGATAAAGCTCAAAAATTTTGGTTACCAGATGCAGAAGAGCAAGGCTGTTAAGCTTCTTAGAAGAGCTCAAGGAGACTAGACTCATTTGCCTGTGAAACCTAGACGAAAGGCCTAGCCTGCAACTTCTCTCCCTGCTGTTCTTCTGAAACTTGACAGTTCCTGTTTGTGCCTAAAAAGGAAATAAAAGGGCATTTAATATATTCAGCTTTGTATACCAATACAGAGTAAGTGAATGTGTGTTGGACATCAGTGTGTCAGGGGTCCTGGAAGTACTCCTACAAGTGTTTGGCATGTGTGCTTCCACTGAGGAAACACATATGTTGATCACACCTTGAGCTACCAAGTCTGGCTCCAGCGTGCTTTACTGCTTCTGCAGCACTGGGAGGGGAGACTAAGAGATGGATAGGACTTCTTAAGAAGGAAAGCAAAAAGTCAGACTGGCTACCTGTGAATACAGGGAAACTTTCTCACAACTTTTAAATTCCCCACATTGTGAAATGGTGGAGAGAAGCTGGCAGGATTGGTGGGTGAGAATAATAGAGAAGCAGAAATTGATCAAGTTAAAAAAATCTTGACTATCAGACATCTTGATAACTTCTCCCTGTTGATTTCTCCCAGAGTCAGATTATTTTTGCTGTTGCTTCCCCTCACTATTTGCAACCTTTATTTCTGGCTATAAAAATAAATAAAGCCCATATGATTAAATTAATGATCTCTATTGGTTTCCATCTGGTGTTTATGATTTCTACCTTTGTATTTGGTGATAATAGCAAATCAAAATTTAGTGTAAGTACGGGAGCATCCAAGCACCAAGCGTATCTTTTTTTATGAGGGAATTTGCATCATGTCTTTCGTAACAAGAATTCTTCTAATCACTAGGAATATAAGCTTGAAATTCAGCAGAGCAAAGTGAAACTGCCTTAATGATTCATGTCCCAGCGAACTTGGTAACTGAAGCAACAGGTTGTTTATTATATGTTGTACAGAAATCTCGATGATGAAGTCAAATGAAGGTATCTTCTGAACTGGATGAGTTTCAAACTTGCTGTTTTCATTTCTCCCTTAGAAGCACAAGATGGAATTGCTGTCAGTGTGGCAATAAGAGGTGCGCTGGGCCTCCAAACTGGAAACCTGGTCTTTAGGGAACTTAACTGCTTCTTTAGAAGTGATTCACATATGAAAAGTCTCCATAGTAGTGAGAGGCTCTGGGAAGCAGGCCAAAAACTGTGAAGGTTGGGTTACTATAGGCCAGTTCTCTGTAAGAATAAATATCTGATTTGAATATGAGAAATGCTGGCTTTAGCATCATCTTAAAGGCAGCACGGATAATCCTCAGAACAATGATTGCCTTCATGCATGCACATCTGGATTTATATATTTGAAAAGCAATCAATTTGGAGTTCATGCTTGGCTTTTATATCTGATATGCTATTTTAGTAAAAGTAGGAAAAAAAATGTATTTGGAAGCTGTGTTATCTGAAAGAGAAAAAGTGCAATATAACAAAAGACTAAAGTCTATTGGGATTTATTTATGAAGTCACGAAAGCCTAAATTTTTGAACAATAGGTTATTCCTAGGGATTTCAGCATATTGACATAGTTTAATGATCAGCGTTCCATTAAACTGCATTTGTTGTTTTTTCTCTAGTTACATTCTACTTGCAGAGTAGAAGAGACATTTATATTTAAGTAATGAAATATATTTAAATTGAGGTTATTAAATTATTACAACCTGCAATTAAGTTTAAAACCGAAGTTAATTTTATTTTTTTTAATCTAGACTCATAGAAAATCAAGTACAATTGTCCACAGCTTTTGATCTAAATCTCTTCATAAACTGATTGTTTCATGTTGTTTGGAACATGGAAATAGGAAGTCCTGTTTGAATCTAGGAGACCCATTACATGAGAATTAAAAGTCCATGCTGGGAACCACGATCATGCTGGCAGTATTCTTGTTTAAAACCAATTCACGAGAATTCCTGTTTCAAACTGAACTTAAAAAAATGGTAAGAACTCTTTATCCAAAATTTTATCCATTGCCCATTACAGGTGACCTTTTGTATGAAACACTTCTTAATGCAAACCTCACCTTTTTCCAGTATTGATTTTGTACATCAGATGCAGAGATGACAGGGAAGAAGCCGTCTCTGTCTTTTACTTATTTTGTTTAAGGGTACATTTGTGTATTTCCTCCAAACAAGGAAGGGAAAAGGAGGCAGGGCAAGGCAAAAAAATCCCCAAATCAAAATCAAATAGTCCTCAGAGTAATTCAGACTTATGCCTTAATCTGTAGTGTGAATCTAAAATAGATCAAATTAGATTAAACTAATATGTTTACTTGTGGTTATATAAAGAGGAGATTTAATTCAAATATCTGTCACTCCTCTATGGGCTGCTACCAGAACTGTGCCATTAAGTTATTATTGTACATCCTGGGACTTGTAAACGGTTTTGTTGCTTGATATCATGTGAGGAACAGGTGTGATGTAGTAAGAACACCAGTACCAAGAACGTAATAAGAAAGCTGTGGCTACCTTTAGGCTGGTCTTCAAATTTTCAGGAAAAAAACCAAACCCACACTGACATCTAGGACAGGCAATGCATGTCTGCATGGGTTCTTCCTTTCTCAGATCGAATGAACTTTAGGAAACATGGGGATTTTTTGACCCTGACCCAAGCTGAAATAAACTGCAGAGGAGGGTCCTGAGTTGTAGGATCACCTGAAAATGAGCCTCATGTCTACTGGGTCAGCTCAGATGCACACCATGCTAGATTAGCAGAACATCAGTCTTGTGTATAAGGTCATTCCTCCTCCGTGTGTAAAGCAGCAGAATTTTTCTTGGTACTTGCAGATGCCCTCTAAACTCTTTTCTTTATTTGCTCCTTAACCTGATATTCCTTGTTGCTTATATGATTTTAAAACTTTTAGATCTTCTTCTTTGTATTTTTCTAAATGACAAGGAATGAACTGAAAATTTAAAATTTTATATAGGTATTTACTTATTAGTAGCCGTGGTACTGACTGTTATACAATAAAAATCTTCACTCCTATACTCTAAAAAAGATGCCTACCTCAAGATCTTAAAAACTAGTAATGGAAAAACATTAGATGAAGAAACAATCTTACAAAGTATGATTTGTGTTGGTGTTCTCCTTTTTCTGTGCATCTCCACAAAATAAGTGTTCATATTTTCTATTCTATAAGTATTGCCTAAATATGATCCCCTTCGCAAATTACATTTTTAATCTCTTTGAATGCTTAATCTCTGCTATTGTACTTAATGCCCTGTTTCATTGATAAGAAACGTTTTTCTTCTTGAAAAATTCTTCATTTACATATTTTGTACTAATTTTTACATGTATTTACTGACTTTTTCTTTCCACCTAGAGATACTAGTTTGTGATGTGGTTTCTGCCTGATTTATTATTCCCTAGTCAGTTCTTTAATGATCTGAATAGTTTCACAGTTCTAGCTGAAAATATACATTGAAGTTATAGTGAGTCAGGTGAATCAGAAGCTAGAGGTTGTCAAAATAATGTTGACATAATATACTCTGTTTTCCAACCAATTTAATGAAGTATTAACTCCTAATTTTTCCAAATATTTTCTGCCATTTCCAGCTGCTGCATTGTCCTATCCTTGTACAGTGTTTCCTGTAGTGACTGTTAAAGCTGTACCTATACTTCTGTGATATTGATGATACCTCTTAGAAAAATCAGGAAGTATAAGTGATGCTTATATCTGTCCTTATCATTGTCCAGCACTTGTCCATTTACGTGGTCTCTTCTATGCTTGACAAAAAGGAAACAGTGAGTTGGCAGTAGTATTTCTTCTGTCTCTAATATTTTGAATCTTTCTGAGTCTTGAGTTTGTAGAAAGACTTGTTGACATGGCTCTGTGAGCAAGCTGTGTGCAGGGTGTTCCATAAGCTCTAACAGCAGTTAAAAGCCAGTTCAGTTCCACAGATTCTGTGGAGTTGTTCCTGCCTTATATGGTATGCCAGTGTGGAAAGATCAATCTTTCTCATGCCTTCTCTTCTTGTTTCTTTCCTAATTGTGTGATATTTGGGTAAACTAGGTAGTGATTACACTATACACTGAAAAAAAAATAGAAGTATGATGCAGGTGTTTGTTAGAGCTGGAATCTGAGCTTCTACATTCGGTGCAAGTTTAAGAAAAGTACAGTGGAATACTTATTCCTTGAATACTACCTGTACCACTACCTGATTGATTAACTGTTTGGTTGATATATAGGAGTTTTCTTCCACCACAGCCCTAAGCTGCCACACATTTGAGTAAATAAAATGAAGTTGTAGTAAGAAGGTTGCAAGCAAATAGTCATAGAGTAGAACCAGACAGTCTTAACGATGTTGATTTCCCCTGCTCCTTATTAGGAATAGTCATCCTGGACTTGCCTAGTGTTAATGTCACTATGCTGCTTTCCTCATCTGAAGTCATGTACGTGGATATCCCTGTAAAACATTTCAGTGTACTGTTTAAATCCATTTATGTGTAATGGCCCTAAGTCTCGGTAGTTAGAGGAAGTGTCTTAAATAAAAGAATTGGAGGGGTTTGACATTTTCACTTTGCATTAATATGTATGTATCTTCATAATCATGCCTTGAAGTGTGAAAATCTCTTAACTTTCCATTGAATGGGCATTCCCAAATGGGCTTTCAGAAATTCAAATGCTATAGGTTAGGGATTTCTTTTTTTATCATCCCACTCACTCTCATTTCCACAAGCCCATTCAGTCTGCCAGTCTAACTAACGTAACATAACCACTAATATGACACAGAGTTTTAACCCTTTGCTATCTGATAAATTTGGTAAACAAAATTCTTATGAAACAGTAGTTCTGTCTTGTACCTGAGCACTGTGCTTTGATCTTGAGTGCTCCAGGAGTTGTTAGCTGGGTATCTGCATCTTTTCTGGGGAAATGGTCAAAGAAGGAAAAGATACAACATAATTCCTCAAATGTGCTGGCTGGTATAGTCATATACAGATACCTGGAAACTGTAACTCTGAGTCCCTAGTTTCAGCTTTAAAAAAATAGATCCTTTTATGGAAAAGGGAGAGTTGGGGATGGTTCTTGTTTGGCTTCTGTTGTCCAAGCTGTTCTGATGATCATATTTTGATATTCTCAAGCTTATTTCTCTTGATAACAGGAAAAAAAATTACGAAGTAGCCAAAGTTTTCCCAGGAGCTTGAGCCTTTAGACAAATGCCAAACGTAATCTGTAATTACTTTGTAGTAGCTGACAATATCCTTTGCCAAATGGCTGTATCTTCTTGAGTTAAAGTACTTTAGATGAAACAGTGGCCTGCCCACTGTCCAGCTATTGAGTATTGCAGACTGCTATCAAAAAACTTACATTGAAAGCATCAAAGTAAATTATATCTTATGGATTTTAGCATTGTGACCTTCACTGCCTAGGATCTCCAGGCACAGATACTGCCAGCAGTGCTATTAGTAGTAAAATGGCATGAGTCTGCAATGCTGCTCGATCAAAACTAATGACTACATTATGAAAAACAATACTGTCTCACATTTTACTTTAGTTATTATACCCTGCATCAAATTTTCCCTGGCTTTGTAGGAACAGTGAGTTACTTAGCTTGGTAAGCCTTGATCCAACTGAGACAGTTGAACCTCTGCCTCATAGTACTGGCAGTGCAAGGGGTAGTGGTATATGAAAGTCCCCTAAGTTTTCTCCAGCCTGGTATATACCAGTTATGTTCTTAGCAGTATTAAACAGATTCCCTCCTTGGTACCTCCTTGCTGAAAGCCTTGATGCACTGTCAGCATGGGATATGTAGGTCTGATCTGACCACACATCTGCTCCTTCATCTCAGACCTTTGTCCTTTAGTTTGCCTGTGCTGATTTTTATACTGTTGAAGAAGAACATTTTATATGTTTCCTTTCATAGCAACCAAATTTTTCCTCTTTCTGACCTTCAGAGAAATCACAGCTCATTTCAGTAGTGTTTGTTAATGTATTTATATGTGTTAAGAGCTGCAAAATGTATTTATATGTGTTGAGCTGTTACTGGAACAATTGTTTTTGAAGGTATATAGAAGTTTTGAAGGTAACCTCTGTATAGTAATCTGTAGCAAGCAGCTGGAAAATAGTACTAATGAGAAACAGAAGAAAAGCAGTGTGAAAATTATAAGTATTTGCTGCATGTTGTATTCCAATTCTTTTTTTCAAATGCAAGCCATCAATATACTGATGTGTTTGTTTCCTTTGTTATTGTGTCATTCTACCTGGATGATAAGTCTGTTGACCTGTGAGCATAGAAATAATCTTTATTTTAAAGATTTTGTGGAACTATCAAGTTTATTAAACCATGGTGTGTTGCTGCAGAAGCAAAGGTTTAATGCACCTTGAACAGCATCATGCCTGTGACTTCTGTAACAGTGATCTCCCCCGCTGCTGCAGCACCTTTTCCTCAAAGAACAAAAGTACCGTCTGGGACTTTTTGAACCCACAGATTGGAGATGGGGAAAACACTTAGCATCAGACTAGGTCAGTCACACTGTGCAGGCATCTGCATAGAACAGTGGTGAGAGCTTCAATATTGGTATCTTTTAAACTGTCAGTTTCAGTCTTACAAAGACGATTTCAGTCCTGCACCACGTTATTTCCTATCTATGGAAAGGATCAGCCAAGCTTGTGCTTTCATTTTCATAACACCCCATCACCTCTGCCTCCACCGCCACCAGGAGATCCTGCTCACATTTTGGATTTTCAGTACTTAAATATAACTTCTGACCCACACTATGAAAATCTTAAGACTGACACAGCTGCATTTAATTCACAAATGTTCTTGTCTAATGGCTAGCTTTTTATATGGTTTCTAAAATTAAAAATGGTAAGGGAAGCTCCCTTATGTCCTTAAGTCTTTGTATACAGCTGCTACAAGAATAGTAGAAAAGTAAAAGTATCAGTGTAATGGCAAAGACGGATTTGGAGTGAAAGACGGCAAATCCTGAAGCTGTGACTTCAGCCTGGGCAATTATGCCATTTACAGTCAGTGGCTCTGATAGGTAAAGTTGCACATCTGAAGCCTATACAAAAATAAGTAAAACCTCATACATTTTGATTTTTATGTGACTTGCTTCCTCAAGAATACAAAGGGTAAATACGTGTAATATTGGTGCAGTGAAGCGATGTGTAGTGATCAGTAACTGTTGAAGAAACAGCAGTGCGGGTAGAAAGAATTCAAGGGTGAGAACAAAGGGTAGTAATTATAGGTGAAAATGCAAAGGGAACACTTCAGGTTTTACATATTTCTTTTCCTACTTTTGTATAATTACAGATAGACAGGATCACATAGCTGTTCTCTGTGCTGTGGAGGGTTGATACTGATAACCCTTTTTATTACTTCACCAATCTCCAGGTTTCAGTACAAAATAGTAGGTTTTCAGGAGATGTCTGGATAAAATAGAATCCATGGAAGCTGCCCCATATGTATTGTCAAGATCTTGGTATTCTTTGTTACAAGAAAGAAATCTTAGAGAAGATCAGAAAAAGATGAATATCTCTACCCTTTTACATGACTTAAGAAAGAAGGATATTCAGAAAATTCAAATTCATGAAAGGAAATGTTTTATTTCCAGTCCACAATTAAAATAGAAAATGTTAAGTTTTAATTAACAGAGAAAGAGTAAGCTGCTAGGACTAGGCTGTAGTTGATTGTGAATTGGACGTTTCCCAGTTGCTGCCCTAGCAGAATGTTTCTTTGGATTTCAGATTCACCCTTTCTCTTCCAACTTTATTCCTACTTCATAATTGCTGAGTCAACATCAAAGGGTCTGCCTGCATTTAAATCAACATTACATTTTTTTGTAAGTGATTGGGAAAGAAAATGGTATTGTAGCTGATTAACAAAACTTTGGGATTGAGAAACTTGACTGGCACTGCAGTAACATACAAAATTCAACTTCCAAAAATGCAGTTAGGCAACCAAAGAATATTTGTTTGTCTCTGTATATCTTGAATTGTTGTAAGAGACAGAAAAAATTGTCTGTTTTTCTCTTTTGCAATATTTACTATAAAATTTAACAATTCTCCACCTGTCCATATCTTCTTTAGTCTTCATTTCCAGAGTTCTTGGCATTGTTAATTTAATACCATGCTAAGTTAACTATTGTCACTACTCATTTTTCTTTCTTTTATTTGTGGTTAATCTTTATTCATCTGAAGTCCATGATGATGAAAATAATTTCTATTCAAAAGGAGAGACATTTGAAAAGTATGAGCAATAATGGTCACACCAAAAAAAAGGTTTGTGAGATGTAAGATCTGACAAAGTAGCTGAGATCTTCTAAAAGTGACAATCCATTCTGAAAAGTCAGACGGCAGAAAGCTAGTGTCTCCTTCACCTGATGATCCCACTCCTACCTCTCTGTCTTTCATGTCATATACACACTTTAATTCTGTGTTTAAACTGTGTATATATTTCCTTGGTCTCTGCATGCATCTCACCATGATTCTGTTGATCCTCCTAGGAAATACCACTTCACTGACCATCAGTTAATTACTTGTTGTGCCCTTCAGGAATAAGACAGAGCAGGATATGACTGTAACTAGACTATATATTAGAAAATACCTATTTCAAAACCTTTTTTTCCTGCATGGCTCTCTGCTGTGAAGGGTAAAGAGCTTTCCCTCCCTATATGCATAGAAGAAATTTGTTACTGTCTTACCAAACCCGAAATTAATTTACACAGTTTTGGTTTGTATCGTGTTGTTCTTTGAGCTGGCCAATAGAACAAAAAATGGGTTGCTCTTCAAGCTTGTTTGAAATTTGAAACTTTACCTACAGTTTATAATATAGCAGAATGTAATGTCAGAAGCTATTTACAAACATATTACTTCTACATTCAGAATTGTTTCAGAGGTTATCCTGAGCAGGTTGCACCTTCAGTTGAAATCAAGTAGAGTTGTAATTAAAGAAATCTCGATTACTGGCATAATAGCGGGGTACCATGAATACAGGAAAATACAAATTGTGCTATTGCTTCTGTATCTGACCTGAATATATTTACAGTTACACTTCTTTAGTCTCCACACTAGCCAGGATTCAAGAGGGTTCATTAGCTTGGATGCAGTCCACGGAGTATTGCTGTAGTCAGTTTTGACCTGAAAGTAATGTGTCTGCATTCACCCAGCGTTGCCCTTGTGCCAAGTCCTGTGGGCAGTGGGAACACTAGGCTGTGCTGGTGTCTTGGTACACACTTAATACCAGTCAGTTTGGATCTGGCTGCAAAAGCATCTTCAGCCTCTGAATGCAAACTTAATCTGCAAGCAGCAGTGCTATATTTAGGCATCACCTCATCTAGCAAACTGAGGCTACTGTGCCATCCTCAATCTATATTAAATCAACTTGGATATCTGCTCCTATGGTTTAGTTTTCCTGCTCAATCAATAATCTGCCTTTGATTAACAGAGTTGACTGTGAAGTCAAAAGTAAAAGCTAACATCTAAAAATGAACTGCAAATTTTAATGAATTGTGGTAGAGAGTTAAGACATCTCTAGTGAATGTGTCAAGAGAAGATAAGTCAATTTTGCGTGTGGAGTCAATGTAGACAGGTTAAAACACGTTAAACATTGTGTGATTGCTGTCATTGATGTGTGAAGTACTGTCACCTGTAGAGTTTTGCATGATGATGTGTTACATCAATCCAAGTAGTCCTACTGTAACACAGGATGCAAGTACTCCCAACAGTATTGTTTCTGCAGTCTTGCAGAGGGATTTAATTCCTAAGAATTAGCTCTTGCCTTTCTAAAAGGCAGAAAGTAAACCAGGCTGATTAATCTTAGTGACTGTGACTCATCCACTACCTGCTTTCCCTTCCCTTCTAAGTAGCTACTCCCTTGCTAGTCAGGGGCAGATAATCTGTAGGGGGATCAAGAAATGTGTATGCTGTCCCTGCATTTGAGTAAAGAGAACTTTGAAAGTAATTTATACTGTGTCATCAGTAGTAATGTAGAGAATATAAGAAGCATTTGTATTTGGTGCTGTGGTAATAGTATTGAATCTGCTCTGGTGAAATTACCAGGCTCAGTGAGAAAGTCCAGCCTCTCTTTGCGAGGAGCACACTCACCTTCTCTGAGTAACTGGCTGTGCTTTGGGAAAAACCTCCAGCTTCCCATTGTGTCTGTCCTGTGTGTGGGAATAAAGTACACAGGGGTTTTCTGAGCTTCTTTTCTTGGTCTACAATATGGGAAACCAAAAGGGAACCAAAAATTATGAAACTTTTAAATCAAATAAACATAGTGAGGTGGGAATTTATTCATAGAATCATTGACTATCCTGATTTGGAAGGGACCTACAAGGGTCATCAAAGTCCAACTTCTGGTGCTTTGCAGGACACCCCAAGAATCACACCTTGTTGCCTGAGAGCATGGTCCAAATGCATCTTGAACTCTGTCTGGCTTTGTGCTGTGACCACTTCCTGGGAAGCCTGTTCCGTGCCCAATCACCCTCAGGGTAAAGAAGCTTTTCCTAATATTCAACCTAAACCTCCTCTGACAGCTTTGTGCCATTCCCTGGGGTCCTGTCACTGTTCACCACAGAGAAGAGATCAGTGCCTGCCCCTCCTTTCCCCTCATGAGGAAGCTGTAGACTGCAGTGAGGTCTCCCCTCAGTCTCCTCCAAGCTGAACAGAACAAGTGACCTCGGCCTGTTCCCATACGGCTTCCCCTCAAGGCCCTTCACCATCTTCATCACCCTCCTTTGAATGCTCTCTTAAGAGCTTAATATCTTTCTTATATTGTGGCACCCAAAACTGCACACAGGGACACATGATGAGGCAACATCAGTAAAGTGGGACAGTCACCTTTTGCAACTGGCTTCAGTTTCTTGCTTTAGATTGGAGAAAACACTCATGCTCAGAACCGCCTGACACTGTAGTTATCACAGCTCTGAACCTGTGGTCTGCTTTGGGATTTCCTCTGCAGTTTCACAGCTAGAGTCTTGGGTGGGAGGCAGCAGCAAAAGCAGGTGAAAATAGCAATAATAGAGCAGTTTATTGCTGTTACTGGCAGATTATCTGATTGTAGATGTGTTTTGCTGTTAAATGGCAGTTAGTGAAACCAAATAGTTAGGCAATGTCAAACATGATTTATTAATAAAAAATGTAATTTAAATATTTTTTGGGTGATTACTTCTTCATGCTCTACGTGGATACAGGTGAGTCACCTTTTGCTGAATCACTGAATGGTGTGCCTCCCAGCAGCAGTGTTTACGGGTTTCCCATCTGACAAGTGGGAAACTACTGGTATTATCTAAGGAGAAAGGCTGTCTTACTGCAAGCTGACCTTTGAAACTGGGAACACGTGGCACAGTATGATCTAGTGATCAGAATGAGTGATTGGCAGTGAAGCCTTAGGAAATCTTTATCCTGCTTTGCTCATAGTTCCTGGTATGAGGTGGAGTAATTAATCTATCTTCCCTGTGCTCCATTATTCACTTGTGAAATGGAGATGTCATTATGCATTCACTTCATAAGGCTATTGTGAAATTTAAAGGAAGATAATTAATCTTGCAGCATGACAAGGATTCCCTGCTCTCCTAGTTTAACTCCTATGTTTGATCACCTTGAGACTGTGCAGAATTGTGACTGCAAAACTATTTCCAGGAGTTTGTATAGAAGAGCTCCCTTCTGGTGAGAAACTCTTAATACTTATTCTCACCTAAAAAGTTGTTCTTCCAAGGTATAATTGACTTTTAAAATGTGAAACTACCAGTTACAGCATTTTCAGTTGTTTCATTTCATATTTGCAAAGCTCAGGCTTTTTACATGGTATGAGGAGTTCATCAGCATGATCCTGTGGAGTATGTGTTCTCTGTCCTACAGCTCTGCTTCTCCACTTCTTTTTACTTCAGCTCCTCTGATCCAGAATTCCTGCTCTAGTGTGTGAGCACGTTTGCAATTGTGCCATAGTCTGTTTGACAACATGGCCCAACAAATAGATTGTATCAGCACAACAGAAAAAAAAAAAAAAAAGGTGCATTGTGATATGAAGGCAGGATCTTGTTGGTGGAGAGCAAATTTCATAAGATTCATAAGATAGTATTGCTGCAGAAAAAAAAAGAACTCATTTACTTGTGGGGAAAAAGCTCCTATCTATGGGAGTGTCTTAAGGAAAGATAAATTGTATACATTCAGCCAGAGTATCATACAAGTGTGCTAATTTTTCACTGATTCACAAAAGAACTGCATGGCTACAACCTGGCTCCATCAGTGTCACTTGATAAGTGCTGTGAACGCAAAATTAATGTAAGGAAAATGTTAAGGTTTAGGAGAAGCTTGAGAATGATATAATTAACCAAAGGCTGGGACAACACAGGAATAGTTTAAATGTAACTAATAAATGATGAAAGGAATTGCAAGTAGAATGTCTTGAGCATGAGTTTCTTAAAGAGGGATCTAGTGATCTTTGAAGATGATCAAAATGTCTGTGTAGTTCAGAAAGAAACTTGGATCCTGATGTGCCCTGTCAGAAGAAAAGAAAATAAGAGTGACTGCAGTGATAGTTATCTATGTAATCCAGTTCTAGTGCCTTGTTGCATGGCCAGTGATTTGTGCAGTACGGTAGCAATTCACAACTTCTTGCTACTCTGCCTCAGCTATGTCTTGCCATATGAACTGAAGCAGCCAGTTAACTATGTCTATTTTCCCTTCACTGCAAAATGTCATCTTCTAATTCCTGTTTTCAGAGAAAATGTGGATTTATATGCCTTGCTGTCCAAATTTGAAAGATACTCATTCACAATAGGCCATTCTTTCACTAATTTTGTAATCCTTATTCTCAAGAAATTTATTATCATAGGGAATTCATGTGCTTTATATTTTTTAATGTTTTATTCAGATTACCTTTGGAACAGATTGTCCAACTGAGCATCTGATGTTTGCTGCCTAAATAATGTGAGGACACTGAAAATGTGCATCTACATAGAGCTTACTGCACATAGCATATTTGCATTGTGTAGCGGCAGATAATAAATTCTAGATAATTTCTGGAGATACTAGATTAATAAAATACTCCTATATTTTTAAATGAGAGATCACTTGCTGCTTTTTATTAGCAGCATTATGTTCAGTTAGTTTCCTCTATGACTAAAGGAAGTGTTACTGTGTCTCATGTCTTCCTTTCTGGAGAAGCAGCCAGGCGTGGGAGTAAACACACTTAGGAAACCCCCCGTGTAAGTTCTGTGACTCCTTGTAGACCACCCCCGTTAAGTGCCCAAGCCTAAAATGACATAAAATTCTCTCTAGTGAAATTGTGTCAGATAAGGGGGTGTGCAGAACAAAATTATTTTTATCTTATGAAAGCAAAAGTAATTTCAATCTTCTGTGTTTTAGTTGTGTAAGGAAGTTAGTCTCTGTGGTACATAGAGGAGGGACAGTGTGTTGTTATGCGAGCAGGAGTTTCAAAATTTTAAAATGTTGATTCCTGTTAATTTTATTACAATTTAAGCCTGGTTGAATTTTTCCATTACAAAACAGCAGCTATACTACACCAACCTCTCCATTTTCTCCCAGAAGCACTTCACACTAGAGAACCTCATATGCTAATAACATGTAGGACAAGAAAGTCCACATAACTAACAGGTACAAAGTGCCACTATTTATAACTTCCAGAAAGAAAGACTTATGGGAGCTGGATCCAAGACAGATAAGTCTTTTATAATCTTGGGACTAGCCCCCACTGACCAGTTTGTATTTGGAAATGCAGCTGCTGTTGTGTTGAACCCTAAGTGTAACTAAAAGGTGTTCCCATTCTTTTATTGAGGGTAAACTCTAGCAGTTCAAACACTGTCAATTCCTTATTGACTTGCAATACTGCTAGTGCAGATATGTTCCTGAGACTCTTTTTACTCATAATCTGCTTTTAGGACTTGTTTCTTATGTTGTACCATCAGGATGATCTTGCTGTAAAGTTTTTTTTTATTTTAGATTATGTGGAATCAGTTCCTGAAGTGTTCTTTGAAGACCATTTTAATTTTTTTTCTACTTCACTTTCTGCTAACTTTCTCTTAATGTAGCAGAACATTAGGCAAAAAGAAAAAATATTTTGACTTGGAATTTTTTAAGGAGTTATTTAAGTTACTCGTGGTTGATATTTCTTCACTGTTTACTTCTGTACATGAAAATGTGTGTGGACACAGTAGATACATTCCTAGCTTTTATTAGCTTTAGTGAACTCAGATTAACCAACTTAATTCACCTTTGGTATTTGTATCCAACTTTTTGCAGGACTGGGGTAATGCATAAGAACCAGAAAATAAAAGTGACTGTAAACAAGTAAAATTGATGAAGTACTTTTTACTGCCCAGATGAGACATTCAAAAAAGAAAAGTCAATATTGAAAACCTGAATCTTTAATAATATGTGACATAGATAAGAAGATATCTTATTACATATTATACTTACTATGAAAGCCTTTCAGTAACATAAAAATGGTGGCTTTTGTTTCTGTCTTTCAATTCTGTGTTCCACTAGGAATTCTGAAACTTTTCTTCAAAAACACCAGAGAGTGCCATTTTTATTTTTTCCTGCCATTTTGTGGACAGAAATTGCTGCATTTGGTCTTTTCCTGCTCACATTATGTTTTGTTTGTTTTAACCAGGGAAAAGTAGATTGTAGGCACACACAGCCAATATTCAGTGTGATCTCCTGGAAGCAGGAGGTCAGTTCTGATAGGTACTGTTAGACTCTTGTGCTTTGCATTAACACCAAGCCCCTGTGTCTCTCTGAAAACAGAGCCCTTGGACTCTCAGAGTCAATGTTGGCAACAGCAGTTTATAGGTCAACAGCTAAAATGAATGTAGAAAGAGTTCTGGCCTCCTCTCCCAGATCCTTAGATCCAGATTCATGGCATACTTAATTTGAGCCATCTGCAAGTCCTTTGCTGTGAGGGGAAATCCTACACTCCCTGTCTTCACCACCTCCAGAGATATATTCCCATCAGTCACTGAGACATGAACTCAAGTCTGTCTGTTGGGTTGCTGCAAGCTCAAAAAAAAAAAAGTCTTTTGTTGGATCAGTGAGCTCATGGGTAGTTGTGACACTAGATGGGAGATGTGACACAACGGGAGTAGTGAGAATGTGTAGCCTGAGAGAGGACTGAGTGGGAACCACCCCTTTCCCCTGCCATTTGCAGGCAAATGAAACTAAATGCCTTGTAAAATTGTGCACAAGTGTTAGAAGGATTCTTTCTAGCCCCTAAGTCAAAAGCTAATGATACCAAATGATAAGGATGACAAATAGGAGGAAAGGGGGGGAAAGGCAATTGGAGTTATTGCAGGGAGAAAAAGTAACAAGGAAGAGGAAAGTAGCGAGAAAAGCAGGCAAAAGGATTAAAAAGTCAGGAGATTGTATGTTGACAAATAGTGATAGCAAATGCATGTAAAAATTAGGAAACACTTTTCCCTAGTGGTTGAGGATACTGTCTTTGGCTTTCAAATATGATGGATGCTTCAGTCTTAAGAAACAGTTCTTCTGTCTTTCTGGGCAGAAGTGAAATCGCTTTGTGAGCAGTCCACAGTAGTAAACCTGGATGCTGAAAGCAGAACCTTTATCCTCTCCAAGCTGAATCTGGGTGAAGCAGGGAGGGAAAGCCCCAGGCACAAGTGGCTGTCCTGAGAATCATTTTTTGTGGACAGGCACAGCCCTAAGAGGCTGGTGAACAGTCCTTCTGAAGTGAGTTTACCACTTCAGGATGTTGGTTCGTAAGTGGGCGGCTAGTCTGGATGTGGCTTTCATAAAGCCTTAATCCTGAGGTCACGGATTTCTATGTTCTGCCGCTCGCTTGTTTCCCACAGGGCAGCCTGCACCCGTGTAGTCTCCAATTCCGCCAACAGGTGGGGATGGAGAGGTGGTGTGTCTTGAGGCTCTCCCAGGACAAAGGCCTCGGTGCTTCATTTACTAAAGCAGATATTACTTAAATCCTAGTGTTATTCAGTTCCCTCAGCTCACTCGGAATTTCTGATATCTCCATATGCATCTTCCCAAGTTCATTCATGTAGTTCAAGCTGCAAGAGCTGGAAAAGGTTTATAATAGTAATGTATTTTCTGTGTGGTTGAGAGCAGCTTCCTACAATTAATTGGTTTGTTGTTTCTTTTCTTCTTTGTCATTAGGGAGTTAATTTAGTTATCTACTTACTTTGTACATGAGGGTAGTCCAGAAGTTCCTCTAGTTGAGACTCACATGTGAAAGTGTTTCCAGTTGGTTTTACAGCTAAGAAAATCTTTGGTTTTGCTTTGTTTTCGGCAGCTGCGTGATGCTATTAACTGCCTGGCGAAAGACAATGTCCGGTTGCTTGTGCTGGGCCGCAAACATATGCTGCTTAACTCTTCGAATTGGAAAAGAGAGATTATGAAGGAGATGCAGACTAAGGCAGACTTCTTCTTTGCTGAAAATATGTAAGTTGAAGAAAATGGCTCAATATAATGGAGAACAACATCTGACTTATGTGGATTTTGCTGTAGTTTTTAGTACTATTTCTAGTATCTTAATCTGTGTGTATGTGAAAGAGAAATACATCCCTTGCTGTACTTGCTTAAAATAACATATTTTTATTAATTATTATGATAATATATTAATATTACCAACATGTTAAAAGTTGCATTTTGAAGAATTTTATCACTTGGAATCATGTGATAAAACCTTACAGCTGTAAGGTTTATTAGGATTTATGGCTATTAAAACCACTGCCAAGAACACAGTGCCCTGAACTTGCAGAATTTCTGATAGCATCAGTGTGCAGTTGTGGTCTGCTGCTGTTTGGGGGTATACTGATGAGTTTTAGCAGTTCTGTTCCACATAGCTCTAGAGTATTGTTAAACTTTGTGGCAGAAGATTATGTTATTATATTATCAGATTGTGATAAGAGGGAAAAATGCTCTGTGTGCCAGTCCAATTTGTAGTGTACTCTATCTTTAGGTGCCCTGTGGTAAAGCAGTTTTTTATTTTACCCAGGGAACTGGAGTAGTGGTGGGAATTTTCACTGTTGCTGATGAATAAATCTTGGATCATGTGAATCATTTCCTGTGACCACTTACTGCTTTGTGAATGACGTTTGTCTTTTTCATTTGTTTTGTTAAGCTCTGAAGATGATGCCTTCTTGTTATATGCCACTCTCCGATCAGGGAAGCATTGCAAGTTCGTTACTAGGGACTTCCTCCGGGATCACAAGGCTTGTCTTTCTGACAGTCTGACGCGTCATCTGTTCCGTAAGTGGCAGCGTGGACATCAGATAGTGTTAACCACTTCTGAAGATGGAAGGCGTTTAAAGTTTTTGGTAAGTTTTCTGCTGCAATCAGAAAACACACAGAGTATATTCAGTGAAGATACACAATTTCAAACTCTGGAAGTCAAAGTAGTCTTATTGGAGTCTAAGAAATAGATTTGTACCAATGCGATCAAAACTCCCATGTTTACTTAAAATTCACTGTATTCACAAAGCATGCCACAAACAAGAAAACTGTCAGAAAGCTAAGAAATTCTGCCTAAACATTGAAAATGTAAATATAAATACAAGTTTGTGTATACACGTTTCCAGTGCTGGAAACTCAGTAAACATTACTGGCACTCAGTAAAACCTGAGTGCCAATGTTTTAATTTATTTTAAATTTTGAAATACCTTATTCTCCTCTGTAGTACTATTATAAAACATCATGCTTCTAATTGTACAATAGAATTTTATTCATCTTTATTTTAAAGAAGCAGGAAAATATAGGTATTTCAATATTCACTGTAATATTAACTTAACATATGTATAAAATTTCATGAGGAAAAGCCCAGAACAGTCAGGTTTATAGTCAGTATTCAGGTGCAGAAATTGCAGTCTTCCAAGAATAATATCATGTTACTGCAGAATACTTCTGGTATTGTCTAGGACACATGTATGCTTGTGAGCCAGTACATTAACAGGAGTGCAGTTGTTTTATGATTTTTCTAGGGCAAAATTCATTATGTGACATTCTTTATGCAGTTTTTTTGTTATCTGGACTGTTCTGCATTGTTATTGCCTACTTAAAGGAATACTGCACCTGTGCAGATTCATTTTCTGCCCTCTCTGGTTGAAACTGTAAGATAACATTCATAATTACAAACAGAGATACAGACTTGTAAGAATGACAGCCTTTCATTCAGTGTTGCCATACATACATTTCATTTATGGAACCAAGTAATGAATGTAGGGTTACCTGAGTAACACAGCTTTAGCTGTGAAACACCCTGTTTCTTTCTTTTCTACAAAGGGACTAGTAATTTTCACATCTTAATTCCCATACAAGTGATTTGGATGATTGGTATTCCCAGTCATAGCTGTCTTCTAGGTTATTCTGAAAGCTGTCAAGAAAAGTAGACTTCCCAGACTATACATACAGAGTGATAGTATATCCTGACAACCATAATTGCCAACCAGTAATGTTTCTTTTGTATTTGTGTTATATATGTTGAATTAGTATACCTGTAACATAATAGACTTGCAAAACTGTTTATTATATTTGTTTGACTTGTTCTGAAAGTGCTAGTGATAAACCCTTTTCTTATGTCTCCTTGGGACAGTGCAAGTTGGTTCTGTAAAGAGATACGCTGGAAAAACAAATACAAGATGCCATTAATGTCATTAAATCCTATCAGTTCAAGCCTATTAACTCCACATCCAGAGTTAATTCCCATACGATTTCATTTAACTGAATGGAAAAACAATAATTTTGCTATTTCTGGAAATTTGAGTGCGTTATGCTCAAATCATTATTATCTGGTGCTGATTGAAGACAGAATTTGAACCATTTATAATGGCTCCTAGACCACAAAATACTAACAGATATTTTAGTTTTTCCTCCAGTACTAAAATTTAGAATTTGTTTGGTATAAGGAAATAAAATGAGAGTTGTTAAAAGAGATGAAACTGTGGAGATTTCTAAGGTAAGCTTTGGAAATCATTAATACCTGTAATTGATATATAAGTAATATATTGTAAAAAGTCTAAAAGCAATGTTTTTCTCTGTCTTTTCCCAACAGCCACCTTTCCAATATGACTGTGTGGTGCAGACTACAGGTGATACATGGCATATCCCCTATAAAGATGTTTTTGAGGAAAAATATTCATATGAAGTACCAAGAAAATGGCTCTGCATTCAACAGAAATGATGAAGAATGTAATTGCACAAGATGAAGCTGCCTTTTTTTTTCTAGTAATCACTGCTGACTAGCAGAACTCAGCAGGACAATTATGTGATCAATATGTGAGGCCTGTAACTAAGGAAAATTCAGTGACTGCATTTTGCCAAAATCATTCCTGCCGTAAATCTTCTAACATCAGTGGTGGTCTAGCAGGGATGAATTTGGTCCACTATTTCCATCTTTACAGGCAATTTCTGTGATTTGAATTAAAACTTGATTTTTCGTCTTGGATTTTCAGTTTGGAGGTTTTTTATCTTTTTTTTTTTCTCATCCTTTTTATCTACAGCGAAATTCATAAATTCTATACTGCAAAGAAATTAAGCAGGATTTACAAACTACCTTCAAAGTTTGTGGGGCTGACCTTACAACAGTGTTGCACAATGTCTGCCTCTAATAAATGAAGCTAAGTGGGCAAATTGTATGTTTACCTTTTGCCAGGCACGCATTAGACCTAATTCTTCCTCACACTAATTAGAATTCATTTGACCACATAGAATGCAAAAGATTTGTCACAGCAACATGTATTAATATTTTGTTTGGATGAATAAGGAAACAACCAGTGAAATATTTTGTGGCTCTTTCACACTCTCAAATTTGCTGCTTCTGACAGGATTTCGCATCACTGCATTAGTTTGCAAATGGTAATGCATGGATATTTTAAATGAAAATTAATAACTAGAAATTCTTAAAGGCAATTATATGACAAAACGGATTTTTATAGAGACATTTCTATAAAACTTATCCCAAGTTATAAAGCAAGAAAAATAGTATAAATTACAAGAGAAGTGTTCTAAGTTATTATTTTTAAGTGTATGTATGGTAAACATGTTTGTTTATTGCACTTAAAACTTTAATGCAAGCCTTCTTCTCCCCAAAACATAGAAATGCCACATAAATCTCAGATGAAATATCATGGTTTTGTCACATTTGTCTTGCACACTCAAAAATCCTCTGAAACTGAGATGAGCCATGTGGATCTTTTTGTATAGTACTTGCATTTCTGAGCTCTTGCAGTGCCCCATGACAAACTCCCTCAGGATTCTTAGCATTCAAGCATGTTCCCTGCTATTTGGGTTTTTTTCCGTGACAGAAGGCAATTCTGACACTTGCTGTACTTCTGGTATCGGCTTGTAAACCAGCAGGTGTGATTTCCATATAGTTATGTCCTTCAGATACTGTGCAGAGAGTGTAGAGGAGCTGGATGCCTACTAAGGTAACATGGAACCTTGGTTTTAATTTCGTTATTGCTAGTGTTCTTCACAGTTACCTTTTCTTGCAGAACACGACAGCTCCTATGGATCCTCCAGGAAAAGCAGAGAGATTGGATCTACTTCTCTCATTCCTCAATACTTATAATTTGTCAGAAGATTGTTTTTACAATTCTGTAAGTCAGAGAACTGCCACATCTTGAAAGTGCAAATACTGCTTTAAACTAAGTATCTGCTCCTGTACAGGACCACTTAGTTAGCAGCTGCTACTCTGTACGAGGCTCCCTTACTCTCTGTATGAAGTTCCACAGCAGCATAAGCTGGTGTGAATCAGTGCTATCACAGTCCTCATTTGGTACTAGTTCTGAAGCAATTTAGAGCTGGGTCGTCTGAATGCAAACCCCTTAAAAAATTTGGTCTGGCTAGCTCTAAATCGGCCTTGTTGCACTGAACTAGCACCAGTGCACAAGTGCTCGTACCTGTGTGGGAATGGGGCTGAAACATCAGGCTGCAGAAGGTGGGTCCCAGAAACTGGACCTTAAGGTCCTTCATTGCCAGGCATGTTCATCTGTTGCAATTTGTGTTTTACCTCACCCTCATCATTAACAGACATGCGTAAGATCAACATCTAACTGGAATACATGCATCTTCTACTTCCTTTTGGCTGAGGACATGTCCCTAATCAGTCACTTGGGTTTTACCTCAAAAAGTGTTCTTATGGAAATATCATAACGCCTTCTAAATAAGAACACTTTCTAAATACACAGTATTAATGTACGTAGGAGACAGTGGAAAAGAATCTGGAATTTACAACTGGAAGGTGTTATAAGTGTCAGATTTGTGCCTTTTTGTTTTCCAGTATTTGCTGCTAATACACTTCTATGTAGATCTTTACAGGGAATTAATGGCTGCCTCTCTAGAACCAAAGAAGAAACATTAGTGATGAACCTACAGACTTTTTTATTTGTATGCTACCTGTTACATAGAGGCACACAGTCTCCAGAGGCTCAGTTCTGACTGAGATTATTTATTTGTATGTTATTTAAGACATTTATGAAATAACATTTATGTTGCTGTAAGTCTTCAAATTTCTGATTAGTGAAACAGGGCATTTCAGGATAACATTGAATATGAGGATTTTCTTCTTGAGTATGTAAAGGGAATTCTGAGGGCTTCATTGGCAATAACTATGAGAGCCAAACAGTGGTCTTTGGAGACAGAGAGGTCGTAAGAATCATTAGTGTTCTGGAGGAGGTGCCTAGGGATCGATTGCTTGCTGTGTCTTCCAGTACAAAAGTGGCATCAAATGGTACTGGAAGATGGAAGGTTGTGATGAAATTGGAAGTTTTAGACAAAACCACACAACGTGTTGTTACGCTGAGCAGCTCTTTGCCACAGCATGTCATGGCTTCAAGAAGTTCACATGAGTTCAAGGGGAGACCAGCAAGTTCACGAGAGGGAACCAGCAAGGGTTACTAAATAACCAGACACTATCCCAGCGTTGGGAAGTCCCTCCAGATGGTTGGAGACTGGGAGAGGATTGTATCATTCAAGGCACGCTCTGTAGTCCTAATACTTTTCCTTGTGCATCCCCTTTTGGCCACAGTTGGAGACACAGCATTGGGCCAGACTCTCTCTGACCCAGCAGACACAGTTGTACATTTTCATGTCCTTTGTGTTCTAGTGCTTGCATCTCACCTTTAAACATTTCATGTCTGCCCACAAAGTGTCTCCCTAAAGAAAGGGACAAATTCTGCATCTTGTAGTATATAGTAAGACATTTTGCCTTCCCATGGCATTAATAAGCTAGGACAAGTATTTTGAAAAATTTGAGAGTGCAGACTTTTATTGTGTAGCATGCACAAAATGCACTTGTGTTCTCCTTTTTGAACTAAGAGCAAGCTCAGCTAATGTTAATTTCACAATGGAAGTGTGGATACCAAAACACAGTTTGTCCAACTCTTTTAATGACCAACTTTTAAAAAAATGCCTTGCCACAGAGAGTGGGGGAAATCCAACATGATGAAAGGCAAAAAAGAGCATATACTCACGAGTTTAAATTTGGGGAATTTCCCTTTGTACTGGACACCGCTAAAAAGTATTTCACATTATAACGCAGCTGCAGGAACAATTACTTATTATGAGTATCTTAAGCATGTTTTTTATTTGCTTTAAAATTATTAAAGAGAGGCCGTGGAATTATTTACTTTGGAAAATTAGGAGGGGGGTTGTTTTCCTGGCTGGCTGGTGATGCTTTTATCCCCTTTTCCACCGTTTCCGTGCGCATTCCCTAAGGCACGTCCGACGGGATTTTGGGTTTCCATGAGTCAGACACCACCCGATCAGCCCGGCAGCCCAGGGCTTTCCCCGCCCCGCGCTGCCCCTCCCTCCCCCCCGCGCTGCCCCTCCCCCCCCCGCGCTGCAGCGGCGCTGCTGCAGTGACTCTGCATTTCGCTCGCGACGCGCGTAACATATCACGACAGGGCGGCGCGCGGCGGCCGCGAGGCACGGGCATGCGCAGCCCCGCGGCTGGAGCGTGACGGTGCGCGAGCGGCGCCCGCCTCGGCGCCTGCGCGGGGGAGGGAGGGGGTGCTTGCCCCGGAAGCGGTCGGGCGGTGTGTGCGGCGGGCCCTGAACGCGCATAGCTGCCCGGGCCGCGCGCCGCTCCCGCGCCGCTCCCGCGCCGCTGCCGCCATGTCGCGCGGCTCCAGCGCCGGGTTCGACCGGCACATCACCATCTTCTCGCCCGAGGGACGCCTCTACCAAGTGGGTGCGTGTCCGCCCCGGGGCCACCGCGGAACTGCCCCGTCACGGGCCCGGCCTGCGCAGCGCGGCGGCGGCCGGCTTGGGGAAGCGCCGCCAAGCCCGGCGGCCCGTGCGGAGCGGGGCGCGGCGCCTCCCTTGCCTCGGCAGTCTCGGTTCCCGCCCAGCCTGGTCCCCCGGGGGGCGGGAAAAGGCCCGGTGGGAGCCTGGAGCAGCGGCGGTGGTCCCGGCCGTGCCGGCGTGAGGACCTGGGAAAGGGATGCTCGCATGAGATAAGGAAAACTTATGGCCAGGATGGGCTACCTCGAGTGTCCCCTGCCATGGGAGGGACCTCCTGTGAGTTCCTGGTGTTCGATTTCAGATGCTTGGAGACCAAGATTGCAGCTATCCAGAGGCTGTTTATTGCTCCTTAAGTGTTCTTGTATGTCTTGCCAAGCCTAGGAGCATTGCTTTTGGAATCTGAGAACTACGATAGCTGTTTGAAATGGGACTTGGACTGCCTCAAACCCTGCATGCCAGAGTGACAAAGTCAGTTTTTGGGTGTAACCCATGCGCTTCCGTGTTACACCTGAATGCCGTGTGTTCTGTAAGTCGCGGCCTGTGAGGTAGCAGCACCCATCCTTTATTTTCAGGCTTCTTTGAACAATCTGCAACAAAGCTGCAGCCTTGCTTCAGCTTCTTCCCTAGCCCACCTTTGTTCCTGTTTTTGTAGTGCACCGGTTTCTTTGGAAGCACATCGTGGTGCTTCTTGTGCAGGATACTCAGGGACAGCGCAGTCAGCTCCCGGCCTGGCAGGACAGTTGGCTGAGAGGGCTCTTGGAGCGTCCATAGAACTGGGACAGATGAATTGTTTTGCAGCGTCATCCTGATGCCATCTTCCCCTGGAGCTTAGTGGCTCTTCCCCAGCTGCAGTGGCTTCATTGCACATCCATTGCATGGCATGTCTATACGTACATCTGTTCTCCAGGAAAAGAGGTTGCTGGCATCAGGCTGCATGAATTGTCTGTCATAGCCATTAGTTTCTTTTGGGACTGCCCTTGAGTTTTTCTCAGGAAGAGGCCTATGTGGATTAGCCTTCACGATCAGGTGGCTCAGTGTTGAGCAATCTTTTCTCCAGGGAGGAGCAAGAAAAGCGCCTGTGTGTGGGTGTCTGTACACAGGTAGAAAGTTACCCGTATGAGATACCTTCATAGGGGTACTGTCTTGTATCTGGATCATGTGTAATGCTTGTATGCAGCTTGCATGGCAGGCATTATACGTTCAGATGGTAGGGACAGTGCTTCCTCACACAGGGTGTGAGTGGTTCTGTGATAGAAGAGTCATGGGTTCCAGCCTTCTGTCACCATTAAAAGGGGCTGGTTGGTCTGCATCACTTTTCTGTCTGTTTCTCTGTTGCAGTACTACTTGTTGGGAATGGTCTCTGCACTCTGTAGTAGAGAGGAAATTGAGCCTTGGTTTTCTACCTCCTGGGTATATTCAGCCATTAGGTTAATGTATGACAAATATGTAGTACTTCCATACCTTTTAACAGTGTCTTAGATGCAAATATCTGCATGTGTATTTGAGAGCCTCTGCACACAGCCTGAAGCTGTTTTAACGATGTTTTAAGTACCTATATGCTATAGGAAGAAAAATAAGTAGATGTGCATAGTTACCTTTAGGCAAGAGTGAGCTCACTTTCCCTGCAGCCAGGCTGGTAGCTTGGGCATGGTACCTCCTGGGTGTCCCTGTTTGCCAGCATCTAGCTATGGCATGGGCAGAAACCTCATATTTGCTTGTGATCAAATATCCAAATTTATCTATTTTTCTTTTATCCTTGTCCTTGTGCTGGATTCAGATTAACTAGGGGCTGTCAAGGATGAGCATGGACATGTGTTGCTTTAAGGTTACCGTAAGACTGAGGTTTTTCTGGAATTTGGTAGTACAGGAACAGAGATTTTCAGCACAGTGATATTGGACTGAAATGCCTGTACTTTGTCTTAGGCCTGTCTTCTGCTTCCAAAACTCAAAAAATTCAAGTGCCGTTGAAATGATCTCATATGAGAAAACTAACAGTTGTTTCTCATTACTGTAGTTAAAATCCCTAAGAACATCAGTGTTCTCTTGCTGTTTAGTAGTTCCAGTCATCAAAGGTGACTTTTCTTCTAAGCAGAGCTCTGGCGGGTGAAGAAAATTATTGTAGTCAAATTTCTGAATGTTGTGATATTTTCAAGGAACAGCAAGGGGTTGCTGTTCTCAGAGAGAACATATGCAGTGCTACTGAAGTACTTACACAGAAGTAAACAGACTTAAAACACCACTAGCAACTAGGATTTGTTACACTGTAAGAGCCACTTCACCTTTTGGCTTGTTCTTTGAAAGCTGAGCAGTGGAGATGGTAATAGGACCAGTGCCAGAAGGGACTGCAGTTGAGCAAGCCCGGTTGTCAGTACTTGTGAGCAAAAACTAATTTGTGAGGGAACCTATTCCTGCTGCCACCTAAGTGTCACAGAACCACAGAATAGCTGAGGTTAGATGGGACCTTTGGAGATTATCTGGTTCAACCCCCTGCTCAAGCTGGCCCACCTAGAGCTGGTGGTCCAGGGCCATGTCCAGACAGGTTCTGAATAGTACGGACAATCTGTGCCAGTGCTCAGTCACCATCACAGGCAAAAAGGGGTTTTAGGTGTTCAGTTTGTTCCAGTTGCCTCTGATTCAGTCCTGTCACTGGGCATTGCTGAAAATAATCTGGCTCTGTCCATTTGCTTTATACCCTGCCTTCAGGTGTTTGTACATATGAATAAACAAGTATTGCAGAGCCTGGGTGGGGGGCTTCGAATGTGACCAGTTAGTGGGCAGTGCTGGCTCATGTCTCGCAGGGTTCTGTGCCTCACTGCAGGCTGGCACTGATCATCCCAGGGGAGGGGAGTGAAAAGGTGAGCCGAGTTGTGCATCTAGCAGAGGAAAAGGGAGAACATCCTTTATGGCATGTTTGGGTAACCAGTAAATGCTCTTATGTCTGAGAGTAATAAATACAGTGCCATAAATACCTGACAGCCCTTCCTCAACACTGACTCAGCAGATTGAACATTAAGATCCCGGTATTGCAGGATTTGGTTTTTTCATGTGCAGATTATTACTCTTCTGTTTTACAGTCTCTTCCATAGATCCAAATGCAGCTTTTAAAACTGCTGAGTTTCTTGCTCCCAATAGTTTATAAGATAGTTTTGGCAATTTACTATGCTGTTTGTAGGCATTTTCTAAATTGTGGTTTCACGTGCATAGCTAACAGAAAACTCACCCACATTTAGCTGCTGCCTGAGACTTGCCTTTCTTAGCCAGATATTAAAAAGTTCTGAATTTTTATTGTATGTTGCTAAATAAACAGTTCTTAAAGTTGTTTCATGGATCATTTCAAGTAAATCCTAATCTATTGTACTTATGTGAATAATGCTGTTTAGTTGTCATCTGTGTAGATGTCATTCTAAAAAGTGAATAAAGCATTACAGTATTTGAATGTCAAATCAGAAAATGTGATAGTAACACTAAACTTCATCTCCTATGCCTGGTCAATCATATCAGTTTTCATCTATATCAGTTAAGAACTAGAAAATAAATTTATACCCTTGCAATGGTAGCAATGCTTAAAATACTAAACTTCACATAAAAATTCTTCTATAAGAATTCATGGTTACTGTAGGTTATGGTGAAACCATGTATCAGAACAGCCTTTTTGTTTTAAAACATATTCTGTTGCTGTTAAGCTTGAACAGAACAAAAAAGCAAATTGTAGGAAATATTTGAAGGAAGCAGTGACAGTGGTTTTGTGAAGAGAATCAATGACTTTGAATACCTGTCAAAAAGTTCTTGTGCACATTGTACTAAAGACCTGAAGGACACAAAGTGTTGCACAAGTACTGAAATATTAAAAAGGCCACAACTTGTCAAGAGTCCTGGGTGGGGGGAAGATGTATCAGAGTTAGTTGTACTAGTATCTCTGACACAAGTTTTTCATTAACACCTATATGTTTTTCTAGAATATGCATTTAAGGCCATAAACCAAGGTGGACTTACATCTGTAGCTGTTCGTGGGAAGGATTCTGCAGTAATTGTAACACAGAAGAAAGTACCTGTAAGTAGTCTGGTTTTGAGGGGTGGTCTGGCAGGAGAGTAGAAAAAAGGTGGGGGTGAAACTCTGCAATGTTGATATATTTATTAGCAATGACATATATTGCTGCTTGAATTAAATATCTAATTATCCTGCTTATTACAAGTTCTAGCTCCATTTAGTGCTTATCTATGAATTTCCTCACCAAGTACTGCAATATTGGTTTCCTTTGTAGTTGTTGAAGGGATAAAGCTAAAATATAAAGTTAATTCTGCTGTACTTTTGCATGCATACATTGCTCTGGCTTGTAAGGGCTGAGTTGCCCGTAATCAGTTCCCTGATTTCTTTAATTTCTACTGAGAAAATGTTATACCAAGAGCATGCAGAACAGGTTTTCATGAGTGTTTCAGCTCCCTGATGATATATTGTTGACAAAAGTGGGAAACTTTTGTGTCTAAAGGGGGACAGCATGCAATAAGAGAGCAAGTTTTTGGATGTGGGTTCTGAAAGTTTCTTCGGGGGAAAAGGACTGTGATGTAGATCATGTTCTTGCTGTCCTTCTTTTCCAGATATTACAGTTTTAATCTTCCCTATTCTCCCGTTTCTTGCTTTGCATGCCTACAGCAGTAAATGGTGGAGAGCCTGGAAAACAATTTTTGGATGCTAGTGGGTCCTTTTGGGCTCTTCTGTAGATATCAGAGCATCAGAGTCTGTCTTTTTTTTTTTTTTTTTAACTTCAAGGACAATGTTTTCTATTAGATTTCTCTGTTTCCTCTTTAGGACAAGTTACTGGATTCCAACACAGTGACTCATTTATTCAAAATTACTGAAAATATTGGCTGTGTGATGACAGGAATGACAGGTATTTATTCACCATCTTTTTTAAGTATCTAAAGCGTGTCAGATTTTTTATGCAGTTTGCTAGCTTTGCATCATATAATACCAATAAATGCTCTAGGAGATTTGTTCCACTCAGTCTAGCTTTGGAGAACTTATATGGTTCTAATGGGTGCCTTTAAAGTTGGACTTGGAATTTGCGTTCTCAGGCAGTGCTGGAAATAACTTGGTACATGTTCAGTGAAATTAACATTGGTTCTTTCTGTCCAGCTGACAGCAGATCCCAGGTGCAGAGAGCCCGCTATGAGGCTGCTAACTGGAAGTACAAGTATGGCTATGACATCCCTGTGGATATGCTGTGTAAAAGGATTGCAGATATTTCTCAGGTCTATACACAGAACGCTGAAATGAGGCCCCTTGGTTGCTGTAAGTATAGTGTATGAAATTCATTTCTTCTGTTTCTCATCTAAGCTTGCAACTTCACATATAAGAAATTCTCACCTATTTTCAAAATGGGCAGCTGAAGGAGTAAAAGAGATGAACAGCCAAATGAGAGAACAGCTTTGGAAGTCTTGAATTGGAGCCACGATTTTACCATTGACTCAGCATTTGAAATGTTTGGCCTCTTTAAAATGTGTGATACTGTTTCACTTTAGCTTTTGGGGCCTAGTCTGCTTGCACTGCACAGTGAGGTCTGTGAGTGCAAAATGCTCTTTTTAATGGTGTCTGTATGTGGTGGGTTTGACCTTGGCTGTATGTCAGGTGTCCACCAAAGCCTCTCCATCACTCTCCTCTTTAGCTGGACGGGAGAGAGAAAAAATAGCATGAAAGGCAAGATAAGGGCAGAGAGAGATCACTCACCAGTTACCGTCATGGGCAAAACAGACTCAACTTGGGGAAATTAATTTATTACCGAGCAAATCAAAGTAGAATACTGAGAAGTAAAACCAAATCTTCAAAACACCTTCCCCCTACCTTACTTCCCAGGTTTAACTTTATTCCAGATTGTCTACCTCCCCTCAGGCACAGAGGGACAGGAAGGTGGGTAGCGGTCAGTTTATCGCACATTGTTTCTGCTGCCACTTCCTCCTTAGGGGGAGGACTCCTCACACTCTTCCACTGCTCCAATGTAGGGTCCTTTCTAAGGGAGACAGTCCTCCATTAACTTCTCCAGAGTGAGTCCTTCCCATAGGCTGCAGTTCTTCACAAACTGCTTCAGCATGGGTCCCTTACATGGGGTGCAGTCCTTCAGGAACAGACTGCTCTGGCATGGGTTGCTCTCTCCACAGGGCCACAGGTCCTGCCAGGTGCCTGCCCCAGTGCAGGCTTCCCATGGGCCACAGCCTCCTTCAGGCATCTACCTCCTCCAGCATAGGGTCCTCCAGGAGCTGCAGGTGGATCTCTGCTCCACTGTGGACCTCGATGGGCTGCAGGGGCACAGCTGCCTCATCATGGTCTTCACGGGAATCTCTGCTCTGGTGGCTCCTCCTCTTCCTTTTTCACTGACCTAAGTGTCTGCAGAGTTGTTCCTCTCTCCTATTCTCACTCTATTCTGTTTGCATTTGCTTCTGATAAATAACGTTTTTTTCCTTCTTAAATACATTATCCCAGAGGTGCTACCACTGTTGCTGATGGGCTCAGCCTTGGCCTGAGCTGGGTCCATCTTGGAGCTGGCTGGCATTAGCTCTGTTGGACTTGGAGCAAGCTTCTAGAAGCTCCTCACAGAAGCCACCTCTGTAGTCCCCTCTCTACCAAAACCTTGCCATGCAAGCCCAATACACTGTATCTGGGTAAACACTGCTGTTAAAACAGACAGATGGAGAGTGCAATTATGCTTGTGCAGACTTTGTAGCGGTTTTATCTAAGTAGTATGTATAAGACAGATCTGCATTAGTTTGCTCTTAACTTAGCCATCATGTATATAATGTAGAGAAGAAATGCTAAAAATATTTCCCTTGCAAATATTTCTACAGCTTAAATTAAAAAAAAAAAAAGTTGTGTGAAAAGTCATATTTTTGTAGATATTCATGGTCATCTTTGTGTTCTGAGGTTGGTTCTGACTTGTTTTTTCTCTTACGTTTGGCTGTAAGCAAATTGTAACTGTACTCATAGGGTGTTCGGGAACTGAGGTAAAAGACTTAAAAAGTTTCCTCAGCTACTTCTTCATTAGCCATTCTGTCTGGGTTTCTTTTTGATTGGTTGGGTTTTGCCAGGTTTTTTTTCTTTTAAGGAGAATAGTTTCAGAATTGATGAATCACTTCTCATAATCATAGTAGGCACTACGACTTCTCAGTAGAGAGGCAACATTCAAAGTTGCATCACATTTTCCATGATGGGGCAATTTTCCTATGCTTGTAATTTTCAGGAATGATTGTTTCTTTCTTCCCTTGGCATTTCCCGTGCCTTGATACTACTGGAAATTTCATTTTTAAAATACATGAATAAAAATGTATTTCTCTGGACTTCCCTTAGTCTTTTTTTAAAATATGAAGGGATTTTTTTTTCAATTGTAGTAATATCTGCTCAGAAGCTTATCAACTCGAACTACTAGTTAAAAGTTACACAAGTGTGAAGTGAAAATAACTGAAAACCTTGACCTTATTCTGGTTTGGGTTTTTATTGCAAATATTTCTTTGACTTATTTTTTAATATGCATATTGAGACAATGCAGCTGTAAATCAAGAAGTGAGAGTGAACACATGCATTTCAGTTATGTGATCAGCTTGTGTTACTTGAAATCTATCCAACTTCCTGGTCAAATGGTCTTCAGAGACTCAGTTATGTCCTGATTTTTCCACATTTCATTTCAGATTCTTTTTTTCTTTAAAGAAATGAGGAAAAGGTGTATGATTCTTTTCAGTGTTTTTCAGGATTACAAACAAGAAATGTAAATTTGATCTTTTAATATTTCCATTAGTTTCAACATGTTTGTAAAGTTGCATTCTAGTAGAAAGCACGTGGTAACAGAACTATTGTTTACAGTTTTGTGTCGTATAACACAGGATGTGAGCTGTGGCTAGGTTAACTTTGTATCAGGATTAAACTTACATTTCCTGACTTTGTGGTTCTTTACACACTGAGCATGGCAAAAATGTGTTTTTAATGAGTAGCCTTCCTTGGGAATCACAGAAGTATAGCTTGTGCTAAACTGAGTCACACCTGGTAATGAGATGCTCATAAGAAATGGCAAATTAAAGAGGAAATCGCAGCTCCGGGTCTGGGACTGATTCCCAAAAATGTACTGCTGTGCATGCACGTTTTTTCACGGGAGTATCCACTCTGTTCTTGAATTGAATTGATAAAATTGGGAAATAAAAAGATTAACAAATTTTCTCTTCAAGGTATGATTTTGATTGGTATTGATGAAGAACACGGCCCTCAGGTATACAAGTGTGATCCAGCAGGTTACTACTGTGGATTCAAGGCCACAGCTGCAGGAGTTAAACAGACAGAGTCAACCAGTTTTCTCGAAAAGAAAGTAAAGAAGAAATTTGACTGGACATATGAACAAACAGTAGAGGTAGGCCAGCAGAAAGAAATAAAGATTTATTAAAGTATTTTTAATGAATGTGCTGCATGTAGGCTTGCAATATAGAGAAATGCAGGTAGGCATTTCCGCTTTCCTTGCAGTTCCATATTGCTGAAGAGCTATTCTAACCAGAAAATCTTTTGAAGGTATTCTGCAGATGTTAAAATAGTTCATCTAATCTGCTTTTTCTGCTTTAAGTTAGCTGAAGAAGATTCTGTAATCGTAGCACTCCCACTGTAGATTGGTTACTGTGGTTGGTTACTATCGTGCTTGGTTTTGGGAATACCAGTATGACTTACTTTTACTCGCATTTAAAACAATCTTCATATTAGAAGGCATTTCAAACAGGATCTTTGCATGATAGAAGGTTGGTTTTGTTGTGTGTTTTTTCTGCTATGAAAATGACTTGTCCCTTTGCTTTTTGTAGATTGGTCTTTTTAGGGAGAGGAGTGGAGAGGTACTGTGTTCTATAGCAAGAAAAACTATTTGGAACTTCTAAGCTGAGGTTTTGAAGTGAAAGGAAATAACTTTAAACTAGAAGGAAGGGTAGTTGTTAATGCTATGTCTATTTAAAAAAACCAAACCTTAGTACTTTCTTTTTAATGATGAGGGGTTTTGTCATCTTTCAGACAGCAATAACATGCCTGTCTACTGTACTATCCATTGATTTCAAACCTTCAGAAATAGAAGTTGGTGTAGTCACAGTGGAAAACCCTAAATTCAGGTATGTGATCAGTGTTGATAAAACTTGGTGTGTTTCTCTGGTTATTTGCAATTAGTTTTACCTTCTTGTGTAATCGTAAATTGAAAAAAAGAGATAAATGTCAGAGGTTGAAGTTCAGGAGGTCTTTTTACTTGTAACTCTTCAGAATGTGTAGGGGTAGAAAACATTGTTTAAAAAATAATTTTTAAAATGTTTGACATGGTTAAGGGATTCAGTAAAGTGTTCTCTTTCATTTCTTAAAAGAGTATTACTTTACCTGATGATTGAAATGTAGTTACATCTGGTCTAGGTTATGATTATCATGGTCTATCTCATGGTTAGAAGCATAAAAATTTTTCTTTGTACTGGTAGCTGGAGTCTACTTCCAAATCATAGTTGTGTCAACTAATGCAGTAAAGTCTGGTTTATATTATGAAACATTTACAAGTTCCTTATTTTTTTAAATCCTTTTCTAAATTTAATCTTTAAGTTACTATTGCTCATCTTGTAGTGGTTTTTAACATCTCCAGTATATTGTTAATAGATTATGAATTTGTATGATTTGAAATATTCTATTTAAATTTGACAAGATTAAAAGATCTTGGATTTAAGAAATCACTGTAGCGATTTGGAAATGGCTGAACTTTTACTTTCTGAGGAGACTGCATTCCTATCCAGCATGAAAGCAAGGCACCTGTTATTTCCTCCCTCCCTGGTGGTTGCTTGAGTGTGAATGCAGCGCACTGTGTGCACCAAAATTACTTGGTCAGTATGTCAAGACAACATCTGGAAGTCTTCCTGCTGAGGGCAGGAATATTTCACATCAGATACAGTGTGCTGGACAGCCTTCCTGAGACACAATGAAGTATGTGTATAATACATACAGAAGTGTGTGTATAATACATACAGAAGTATGAATGAAATATGGAAGAAAAAGTTTTGGGGATTTTTTTTTTAATGCAAAACGACCCTCCAGGTACGGCTTACCTAAAATTTTTATAAGTTTGACTTGGTGCTGAGGAGCTCAGTTATTTCTGCTTTAAGCTGTCATTGTTTTTTTTATTTATTTAAGAAGAAAAAAAGAGAGGAACAGCTAAATGAGTAATAAAGTCCTCTGCTACTTTAATCTAATTACCTTGTAAGTGGGTATTAAAGGTAGGCTTCAAATCAGTGGGTCCAACAGGTGCAGTCTTCTAAATGCTTCCTTTCTAACGTTTTTGAAGTTGACACAGTGATGGTGAGTGGTTTTACATTTGGTAGTGTGTGCTTAGAACAGCTAAATAGCACATTTTTGAGAAAGCAAGCAGGAGCTGTATTACCCCTTTTCTATTCTTGCTCAAGTGTCAAGTGCTAGCTTTCTGCCAAACTTCATTTATTGATTGTCTGTCCTCTTCAGAAAGAGCAGGTAACAAGCAGAGGGAGAAGGCTATGAAAACCTGGAGTAATCATACTACTAACTGCCATACCCATTCTTCTCACCAGGTCCTAACTTGAAAATGTAGTACTTGTGAAGAATTACCTGTTCTGTTTTCACCATTTGTTACCTCCTTTTCTCTAGTGCCTTTGATTATTCCTTTATTTTTCAAAAAGAATTGAAATGTCAGCCTGTGGCCCTGGCAGCAGGGCTCTAAAGGGTAGAAAGATGCATTGCTGTAAAACTTAATTGTGTAGGTATTAGGTGGTAATATTGGAACTTAAGGGGAAGAATAATTTAAGCTATTTAAGATTTCTTTTTGTTCTTTCAGGATCCTTACAGAAGCAGAGATTGATGTGCACCTTGTAGCTCTGGCAGAGAGAGACTAATTAGCATTCCCATTTCCATTGTCTGTGCTTCTGGCCAGGATGTTTGGTGAAAAGAAAACACTTATTAATGGCTTTAGATTATGGGTGGAAAACAGTGTTCGCTGTATGATGTATTTTACTCTGTACAAATAAAACAGAGGTTTTTGAAATACGTCATGTCTCCTTTTAATGCAGTTTTTTCAACTTTCAATTCTATGAAACTCATCCAAATGCTTGATGACTTTGAGTATTCTGTGTTGATTGCTTGCCTTTTAATTGTATTTTAGGAGAAGTTTTATACTCTGAGCTGTATTTTTCATCTGAGCTATTTGGCTCCTAGTGTAAAGTTATATATCAGTTTTTGTGGTGTGTGTGTGTCCTGAAATAATTCTTACATTCACATTCATTCACTCCTTGCCCTCCTCCCCTTGTTTAATTGTGGGGAAATTAAGAAGATCTTAATATTTGCTCAGGTTTGTATGAAGATATAAGTCAAAAACTGAAGGAAAAAACTTGAGCTGTGAGTTCCAGTCCAGTCCTTTACACTAATTTATTTGGGGTACAGGTAGTGAGTTTAACAGTTGTCTGCTGTAATTAAACGGCTCTGAAGCTAACATTTATTTAGGGAACATATTCTGTATGCAGTGTACTTCAGGATTTTGCCTGTTAGTCACCTACCAAGTTTTGAGGCTTTGGTGGGCAGTGCCAGAAAAAATGCTGGGGCTGGATGGGGCCAATAGACAAAATCCATCAACAAGAGTGTCTCTGGGAAGCAATTGCCCTTGCTTCTTCAGAGGTTTTCGGTTAGGAGAGAAGACGACAAAAACTTGAGTGACGGTAAAGAAAAATGCATTTTTCTTTTGCTTCAGTTAAAGGGGTTCCAGCCTCAGCAGCAAAAATGGAGATGATGAAGTTGTGAGGGAGGAGACACTGAGGAGAAAGGGAAAAATACCAGACAGTTTTAGCTCTTGCGCAGACATGTGAGTCTTCTTGAAAAGAGTGCCAAGCTAATACAGCTTAGTTCCTTACCTTCATTGCTCTGCTGTGCTCTTCCCATATTGGCTCTAATTATTCCAAAACTCTCTTTGATTTTTTTTCAAGGCCTTTGGGGAAGGCCTCATAAGTCATCAGAAAGTAGAACTGTGTTATTTTTTTTCTTTGTGCTTTACAGTTAAAGCCTCTTGAATGTGTATTTTTCAAGTTCATTATTGTTAAGAAGATGCAATTCTGTGTTTGGTGGTTTTAATAAAAGACAATACTGTTTGTGATAACTCAGTTGAGATTCAGATATACTGGAAATTGTTGACTTCACAAAGCTTGAATTTTCATTCATGCCTCTGTGCTTCCCTCATGTCAGTTAGTGTAGTACAGATGATAAAATGAAGCACTCCTGCTTCTGGTTTTGGGTTGGTTATCTGAGGATTCTGTGTGGGTTTGTGAAACAGTTGGCACATTTGTGCAACTAATGGCATGTTTATAAAGGTGTGTTGTTTCAGCTGTCAGTGATGGCTGAGTTTCTGAAACCCCCTAGGACATTTCTTTCTAATACTCCAGTTGTATAACTACCTTTAGTTTGAATAGACTTAGCTCATCATTTTTTGTGCCATAAAATATAATCCACTGATAATTTGTTCTTGATCAGCTTTAATAATGTATAGAAAACTTCACTAATGACTTCTTGAACTTCCTTGAAAATTAAAAGGAAGAAGACAATCAGGGAGCTGTATGACAAGCTCATTTGCATAGTATTTAGTATCAAAACTCCCTGCAATTCCTTTAATTCTAAATTTTGGAGCTTGTATGGCATTGTATAACTCAGGTGATGGTTCTGAGAGGAGTGGGTGTTTGTTCATACCTTGTTTTCCATGCCTGTTTTGCGATGCAGAACATCCCATCTTGTGTTCAGAAATGAGGAAATAAGCTATCTACAATATATTAGCTATAAATGTTGCTCTTAATAAGCAAAGTTAAAATTGCAGCAACTGAAATATTTTTGCTAGTGTTTTCCCTGCAGTGAAAATTCATAGTTCTCCTTTCGTACTAATAATGGGGATTTTTCTTTTTCAGTCAAAGCTTTTTGTTGTTGAAGATAAGACAGCAATGCAGGTGGGGATACCTGACCAAATGGGAAAACCCCGTGTATTACACAAAACACATAATTACATTTTTCACACCCTGGAGCAGATAGCACCTGCAACCAAACTACTTGATCTCCTTTTATGATCATGTGACCCGCCTGGTGGATGAGGGGAAGGCTGTGGATGTGTCTATCTGGACTTCAGCAAAGCCTTTGACACTGTCTCCCACAGCATACTCCTGGAAAAGCTGGCAACGCATGGCTTGGACAGGGGCACTCTGTGCTGGGTTAAGAACTGGCTGGAGGGCCGGGCCCAGAGAGTGCTGGTGAACGGGGCTGCATCCAGCTGGTAGCTGGTCACCAGTGGTGTCCCCCAGGGATCAGTGCTGGGCTCAGTCCTGTTTAACATCTTTATCGATGGTTTAGATGAGGGGATTGAGTCCATCATTAGAAAATTTGCAGACAACACCAAGTTGGGAGGGAGTGTCGACCTGCTGGAAGGCAGGAGGGCTCTGCAGAGGGACCTGGACAGACTGGAGAGATGGTCTGATTCCAACGGGATGAAGTTCAACAAGGCCAAGTGCTGGGTCCTGCACTTTGGCCACAACAACCCCCTGCAGCACTACAGGCTGGGGACAGAGTGGCTGGAGAGCAGCCAGGTGGAAAGGGATCTGGGGGTGCTGATTGACAGGAAGCTGAACATGAGCCAGCAGTGTGCCCAGGTGGCCAAGAAGGCCAATGGCATCCTGGCCTGCATCAAGAACAGAGTGGCCAGCAGGATGAGGGAAGTGATCCTTCCCCTGTACTCAGCGCTGGTGAGGCCACACCTTGAGTATTGTGTTCAGTTCTGGGCCCCTCAGTTCAGGAAGGACATTGAGGTGCTGGAGCAGGTCCAGAGAAGAGCAACCAGGCTGGTGAAGGGACTTGAGCACAAGTCCTATGAGGAGAGGCTGAGGGAACTAGGGTTGTTTAGTCTGGAGAAGAGAAGGCTCAGGGGTGGCCTCATCGCTCTCTACAACTCCCTGAGAGGAGGTTGTAGCCAGGTGGGGGTCAGTCTCTTCTCCCAGGCAATCAGCAGTAGGACAAGAGGGCACGGGCTTAAGCTCTGTCAGGGGAGGTTTAGGTTGGATATTAGAAAGAAGTTTCTTTACAGAGAGAGTGATCAGGCATTGGAATGGCCTGCCCAGAGAGGTGGTGGATTCACCGTCCCTGGAGGTTTTTAAGACGAGGCTGGATGTGGCACTGAGTGCCATGATCTGGTAATCACAGTGGAGCTGGATCAAGGGTTGGACTTGATGATCTCGGAGGTTTCTTCCAACCCAGTTAATTCTATGATTCTATGATTCTACCAGCTATAGCTGGTGTTGACTTGTACCTGTTTATCACCTTCTGTTCCTAACCAGGCACTTACAAAGAAACTGGAGTATGTGTGGTACAATCCTAACACTTCGGGTAGAGCTGAGCAAGAGTGATACCAGACTTGGGATAGCTCTACATCTTTGTGGTTTGTGGTGCTAGTGCTGAAAACTGATAGATCTAGTTACAGTGTGAATGCATGAGTAGTTAAACAGGAATAGGATCAAGTTTTATTTGCATATTAGACCTAGATCAGTGTTACCTATACTAAATTTGGACTGGCTCTGCATGGCATTTTAAGTGTCTACATTACATTACCAATGCTCTTTATCTGTGGTGTAGTGTAAAGATGTAAATGCAAAGTACATGCAGTCAGCTTAGGTAAATCTGTATTTACTGAATGCTGAAAATCATCTGGATTTCTTATGTAACCTTCCTGCCCCCCTCTTCCCTCTCCCCCCAACAAAAGAGGGCCCCAGAAGCAACAATGATACATATTACAGACAGAAATGGCTCAATGGGGAATTTTAACATAAATTGTATGTGGGTCTCAGGAGCTGTGTATTCATCCTTAAAACAGATGATGTTCATAGAATAGCCTGAATTGGAAGGGACCTACAAGAATCATCAAAGTCCAACTCCTGGCCCTCCATAGGACAGTCCCAAGAATCACACCATGTTGCCTGAGAGTATTGTCCAAACACTTTTTTAACTCTGTCAGGCTTGGTGCTGTGACCACTTCCCTGGGGAGCCTGTTCCAGTGCCCAACCACCCTCTGGATGAAAAAACTTATTTGTTATACCCAACCTAAACCTCCCCTGACACAACTTCAAGCCATTCCCCTGGATCCTGTCACTAGTCACCACAGAGAAGAGCCCAGTGCCTGCCCTCCTCTTCCCCTCAGGAGCGAGTTGTAGATTGCAATGAGGTCTCCCCTCAGTCCCCTCCTCTCCAGGCCAAACAGACCAAGCGACCTCAGCCTCTCCTCACATGGCTTCCCCTCAAGAACCTTCACCATCTTTGTTGCCTTCCTTTAGATGCTCTCTAAGAGCTTAATATCTTTCTTATATTGTGGCACCCAACACTGCACACGATATTCAAGGTGAGGCTGCCCCAGTGCAGAGCAGGACAGTCCCCATCCCAGGTGCAGAATCTGGCACTTTCCCTTGTTAAACTTCATATGGCTGGTGATTGCCCAGTTCTCTGATTTGCCGAGGTCTCTCTGCAGGGCCTCCCTGCCTTTGAGGGAGTCAACAGCTCCTCTCGATTTGGTATCACTGGCAAGTTTATTATACCCTGAATTCCTGCATCCAAGTCATTTATGAAGATGTTGAAGAGCACATGGCCTGCAGAACCCCACTAGTGACAGGTAACACCATTGTGGTGTTACCCCATTCACTATTGCCCTCTGTGCTCAACCCATGAGCCAATTGCTCACCCACCATGTGATGTGTTTATCCAGTTGTGTCCTGGACATTTTGTCCAGAAGGATACTGTGAGAGACAGTATTGAAAGCTTTACTGAAATCCAAAAAGATTACATCAGCTGGCTTCCCTTGATCAGCTAGGTGGATTACCTTGGCATAAAAGGAAATCAGATTTGACAAACAGGACTTTCCCTTCATGAAGCCATGCTGGCTGTGAGCAATGACTTTGTCCTTCAAGGTGTTTTTCAATACCTCAGAGAATATTCTTCTCTGTAATTTTACCAGTCACTGTAGTAAGATTGACAGGCTTTTAGTTCTCAGGGTTTTCCTTCTTGCCCTTTTTGAAAATTGGGACATCCACCTTTCAGTCAATTGGAATGTTTCCAGATTCCCAAGACTATTCATCCAGAGGCCTCATAATGACATCAGACATCTTTATGAGTATTGTAACATCAGGCCCCACAGACTTAGAAGGGATCCAGCTGAAGCGGCAGATCTGACACAAGTTCAGGGTCGACTGAGAGTTTCTAATTCTCACAGCCCCATGGACCTCCAGCTCAGGACACTGGGACCCTCTTAGCCTGTCTTTGGTGTTGAAGACAGAGGTAAGGAAGGTACTAAACATTTCTGCTTTTTCTATGTCCCTGTTTGTGAGGTAATCATCCTTATCCTCTAATAAGGATGTTTTAAGGCTGATGTTATTTCTGCACTGTCTTTTCCTGTTAATGTATTTTTTAAAACTCTTTGTTGTCCCCCACATTTCTGGCCAGCTTCAACTCCAGTTGAGCTTTGGTGCACAAATATTCTCCCTACAGTGGCAAGCAGCATCTCTGAATTCTTCCCATGACACTTGACCTTGCTTTGACTGGGCATACACCTTCCTTTTTTTGCCTTAACTCCAAGAGAAGATTCCTGTTCAGCCAAGTCAGCCTTCTGCCTCATCTGCTTGACTTCCGACATATTGGAAGTGCCTGCTCCTATGCCCTTAGTATAACAGAACAACAGATTATTCTGAGTTAGAAGGGACCCACAAGAATCATCAAGTCCAACTCTTAAGTGAATGCTCATATGGGGTTCAAACACACATTAGCACCATGCTCTGACCAACTGAGCTAATCTCAGGGTAAAGGGAAAAAAGTAACCAGCATTGATGGACTCCAGCACCTTCAAAAAGGTTTTCCCAGGGGACCTAATCAATTAGTTTCCCGAGAAGCTTGAATTCTGCTCTCCTCATGTCCAGAGTTGAGGTTTTGCTGGCACTTTTCCTCCTGTCAAAAGAGATTTTAAACTCAGTTGCTCTATAGTCACTGTGGTCAAGGTCACCAATCACCACTTCACTCATGAGACTCTCTCTTAACAAGCAACAGCCATGTTATAAGGCAGGCAGTAGTGAACCTCTCTAGAATTTCAGATACTTTAAAGCAACATGATACTGAATCAACTTGTAATGCATAATGTTTGGCCATATATTTTCACTGTAAAGCTGATGACATTCTAAGGAGAGAGTGGTAGATGGGGAGTTTAGGTGGAGTGAGTACATATAGATATATTACAGCAATTTTAATTACATGGAATAATATGTGGTATACTTCTCTACCTTCTTTGTCCTGTTTTTCATTAAGTCAGTGTTCAGGTTTACCAAATAAATATTTTGGTTCAGGGCACATTTTTGGAAGTAAGATGAAAGAACTAGATCTGTATCTTGCTGGCATCTGAATTAAAAAAGTACTTAACTTTCCCATTTTTTAGCTTGACACAGCAGCAAAGCCTGCTATTTTGAGTTCTGTAAAACAGCAGCCTTATTGGGTCATGAGATCAAGTTTTGTGAAGCGTATCCCATGACAGTGTTCATGTTTTCTTCCAGAAAAAACCCTACACTACCAGGATAGTAACGGTAGGGGCACTGCTTTTCATTTTGTAATCAGTGATCTTGGGGTTTTTTTCAGGTGGAAATTTTTAAATTGTCATAGCTTGTTCCAGCCAGTTCTTGCTAGTAACAGTTTGTTCTGTTCTCTTGTTTTGCTGTAACTTAAACTACTTGGAAACAATGCAAGACATCCCGTAGCTTAGGATCTGTTGGAACAGTGAACTTAAACCTCTCATGCCGAAACTAAAACAAGGATCATCACATGCTTATGCAAAGCTGTTTAAAATAGTGTTTGGACTTTGTTTATTTATTGTGATTCTGATATTTAAAAAAAAAAAAATTAAACACTTTAGCCTGTCCTTTGTAGTATATCTGTACAGATAAACTTGCATTTTTAAGTGACTGTCAAAACCCTCAGTTATTAGCAGTATTTGCTCCTGTTCACCAAGCTTTTTGTAGCATAGTAGTCTTTTCCCTAGTAGTAGTCTTAGCTGTGCCACCATCATCTATGAAAAATATGGGAACTGTAGTGTACTTGACTGTAAACATGGTGAATAGAGCCAGCATATCGCTAAATCAAAATCCAGCTAACTGCGTGGCAGAATTGAGTTATCTGCAAAGTAGAGTGTGCTTCCACTTTTTGGGAATAGTGTTTTTCTCCTGGTCCTTTTAAGAACCTGCCAGCCATAGCTGAGGTTCCTGGCACTGCAAATGCACTGCTTGGCCACCCTCTACAGCTCATTGTGGCTTAGCTGTTCGTTGAACCACGAGCAGCTGGAATGAAGTTTCCTATCTAAGCCTTTAGCAGCATAGTGTGCAGTGCAGATTAGTACACACAAGCCAAGCTCTAATTTTTTTGCCAGCAAATGATATTTGTTTTCTGTTTTCCAGAAGACGGACCTTTGTGACACCCACTGGCATAGAGAATTGTGAACATAAGGTATTTAATCCTTTATGGGATTCCTTAGACTAGAAAGCAATCCTCTCTCAGGTTAGAGAGTCAAACTTACTAGTTGTGAATGAAGAAACATGGCATCAATGTACATGGACTAGGACTGCACAGTCAGGAATAGGGATGCCTTTCAGTGGCATCCGATGTTGCTGTGATGTTTGCAGGTGTGCTCAATCTCTCTGTTTTGTTCCCAGCTATGTCTGCCCTCTTCCTTCAGCCAGCACTGCTGACTTACATTTGTAATCAGCCATTCTCTTTACTTCATTGATGGAAAACATTGTTTTGTTTGGTTCAGTTCTCTGTTGCATTAGTGACCTGAATCAGCTCACTCAGGGATCAAATTGGCTGTAATGCTGGTGTAGAGGAGGGAAGAGGGAAATGAGATTGCATTGCCTCTGGTTTAAACTGCTGTGGAAACCACAGCATGGATCACCAAAGGAACAGGAGTATCCATAGCTCATTTTCCCCTTGGCTACTCTTTGACTTAAACCTATATGATGACATGTGGTTCGCCAAAGTGGTGTTTGCCTCTGTCAGCAGGTGACTCAAGCCTTCACTTGGGCAGCATCAAAACTACCCCCATCTACTCTGAAGATTTCTTTGGGGACAGTGCTGTTACAGCAACTCCTTCTCAGTTTCTCTGCCCCTGTACCCATTGTCTAGCTTAGCAATTTCCAGAACTATCCAGGGAACCTGATTTGGAAACAAGATGATATTTATTAAAAAAAAAAAAAAAAATCCAGCCAGAGAAGTAGCTCATTTTGGACACTGTTTTAACCTTGATCCTGGTCCTGCAATAGTAGTACCAGCACAGGGGGCAGTGCAGCACAGGATCCATGAGCAAGGTCTGGTTAAACTAGTGGCACACCTGGTAGGAGCAACAGTCAAAATCCTTCCTTGTAAGTAAATATTTTCCTCTGGGAAAGAGGGGACATTGGTTCTCAGAATCTGTAGAAACCTCCTGTATGGAATTTAACTGCAGGTTGGCACGGCTGGCTAGGCAGGGGGTCTCTGTGGACAGTGTATCTTTAGGTCATTTAAAATCTGCAGAAAGTTCTGCTGCCAAAGGGGACAGCAGCTGCTCTGCAGTGGCAGCACAAGTAGGATGGGCAGCATTTCTTTCTTTTTCTTTTCTGTCTGCATCCCTTAAACCACTTCTAGCCTTACATACTTTCAGGGTGTTGTGAGGGAATTTATTTGCATTGAATGTTAGCCTAGTTTCAGTTAACAGTATTTGGAAATGCCTGGCTGACAGAAAAGAAAACGTTTCTCATCTAAGGATGTGGTGAACCTTGAAAATAGGCTACCAGGTTAGCTTAGTTACTCACTGCCCCTGAAGGTACCAGGAAGCAGGCTGAGGGTTGTCGAGGCTGTTAGCAGAAAGGATGGGAGAGAATGGAGGATTTTCAGTGATGACCAGGAAGGCTGCCTGACTTGCCTGAAGGTAGTGGCAAGTTGCCTGAACCCTCAGTCTCCAGTGGATTTTCCTGCCTGTAGCTCCCAGTTGCTGTGCCTTGTGGGTGTCTGCACGTATGAAATGTTTGTTGAATACTCGTTAAAAGATTAGGTGATGATGTTCCCCATTCTTATTTCCAGGGGAAGTTTCCATTACTAACCTCTCTTACCTAGTAACAAAACAAGTAAATAAGGTATAAAATAGTGTAAAGGTAGCTTTGTAAGTGCAAAAATAGTTATATCCCATGGGTGACAACAATACTCATCCAGGAAGTTATTTTGAAACTTTTTTTCCTACTTTGAGTACTTGCACTGACACCTACATCTTTCTCACTCCAACGCAGAAAACAGACCTGGCCTCTTGTGTAGGTAGTTCATCCGGGGACATCTGCCTAAAGTGCAGCAATAGTCCATAAATTCAGAGTTAAGAGAAGGGCTGCAAAATAAATCTGGAGGGGGAAGTGATGGAGCGAATGTCCTGATATCCAGGTAAGGATTTCAATGCTCTAAAAAAGGGCACAAAGTCGTCCAGAAATGGAAGAGAACAAAGCAAATTAGTGATAAGTAGCATTACAAGTGGTGTATATTACAGGAATGAAGTAGCAAAGGTCAATTTCAAGAGGGAAATTTAGTTACCAATAGAGAAAAAGAGAATAAATGGATTTTTCTGCTCACTGATGCTAGGCATATTGACAAATGAAAGCATGTGCAGTCAGCAGGACGATTGAGAAACTGCTTCTGTTGATGAAGTAAATATTTGCAAAATGATGTTATAGTCCTTATTTCAAATACAGATAATAACAAGTGTGTGATACTTTCCCACTTTGCCTTCAGTTGCTGCTTGGTCCCACACTGCCCTTGTGCCAGCACTGGCATCCACGTGATTGCAAGCTGACACCGTTCAGGGAACCCATCTGGGCCAGTGCTCATCCCTTCTTCACTGCAGGATTAACTTTCGTCTGGCTCAGCTCACTGGCTCACCGCACAGTTGCATGAGCTCCAGTGCTTGTAGAAGGGAGAGGGATAAGATCTTGTGGGAACAGGGAGGGTAGGACCTGGTTAGCACAGGCTCCTGTTTTATCATCCTGTCAGCGTGCAAAAAGCACACCCCTCGATTTGGTTGTACCACATACTGTGGGTTGCCACGGTTATATCGTGTTGGTATTTTAAACATTTTGAGATGGGTCGTTTCCTTGGAGAATAAACAATTGCTTTTTGCCAACATCGCTATCTCAAGCACACTCCAGCAGTAAAGTAGAATCCTCGAGGTGGTACTTCAGCGGACTCTGCAGGTACCTCCTCATTCACAGCCAAACAAAAGAGCGTGAAACTGTTGTTTCATGTGCTTCTTTGAGTTTCCGCAAAATGCAAAACGGGTGTTTGAAAGGGCTGGATTTAAGAACTGTGGTTGCTGCCTGGAATCGCTCCCACTGGTGAAAAGCTCCTGCTCCCTCCCTCTGATCTTGACAAATATTGTGGAGCTGCTGAGACAGGTTAGTTGTGCTGATTAGTATGTTGTTGTCCGCTCTCCCACAAAGTTCTGCCACTGATTTAGCTTCAGGTCTTTTGAAAAAAAAAATAAAATACATCAAAACTCTTAAAGTATATCTATGCTGAAAGACAGGCATTTCACACAACTTGAATGTTTGCAATAACTGTGAACAAAACCTGGGCACTTGGTTTTGCACATCCGTTGATTTTTAGAGCTGGGGAAGAAAACAGCGCTGTCCTCAGTAAGCAGGGTCATGTGAGGATAGCTGAGCTAGGAAGGAAGCCAACCCAAGCACTGCTGTACTCTTGGGAGCCTTGTGCCATAGGCTGTGGAAGAGCATTCAGAACAGCATTAAATATAGTTGCAGCAGAACCTGCCTGGCTGGTTTCTTCTGGATCTGTGCTTTAAAATTTTCATTAAATCCGTGTGTGGTGCAGTCTCGCCAATGATAGCAGGGTGGACACATCTCCACCAGCCCTGGAGTCCTGCCTGCTCACTCTGCGGCAGGCGGGGCCACAGCACTTGGTGGTTTGCTAACTCCCCTACAGCTACAGCGTCCCATCTTGGGTGGCTTCCAAGGACCTCTCTGCTACTGTTAACAGCAAGAAATATTGCCACCCTACCTTTTTTCCTCTTTTAATTATAAATTATGACTATTTTTTAGCATGTTTATAGAGTGGTCCCTGCTGACTGACCAACTTATATGAACTGCTTTCATTTTCAGGTGTCTTTAGAAGCCTCTCATGGACAGTCACAGACATACTTTTGGATCTGAGAGAAGGGATCAGTGGTTTGGGTTTTTTTGTTGTTTGTTGTTTTTGGTGTTTGGTTTGTTTGGGGTTTTTTTGTTTTGTTTTTGTTTTATTTTGTTGGGGTTTTTTTGAGACAAAAATGATGATAAGTTCTGGTGGAAGTATCAGGAAAAAAATATCAGGAAAAAAATAGTTTGAAATTTGTTAAATAAGTGCTTGTCCTAATCCTGTCGCCTACAACTACCACATGCTTAGCAGTTAATTACTCAAGGTACTTTTCCCCACCCAGCTGCTCCGAGGCCCACCCTGAAAGAAGCAGGGAAAACCTGGGCTTGTTTTTGTTGGTACCACACCCTCAGCACTGGGCTCCACCCGGGAGGTAATTCCCACGCTTGGTAATTGTGTCCCAGCATGCCGGCAAACACTGAACAAGCGCAGGATAGAGCTTGACTGCAGATCCTATAAATAAAGTAGAAATCTTCGTGAATGTGCATGGCCTTTTGGGAGTCCTTCCCCCCTGAAGATTTTCTGGGCTAGTGTTTGTGACTCTCCTACAGTCCAGCCAAGCTGTATCTGCTCAGCACAGAGAGCTATCATTGCCTTTGCAGCTGACTGGGACTGTGTGGGTTTCCTTTTTTTTTCTGATGACAAACAGTGAATAATGGGGTTTCTTGTGATAACAAGAGTGGTCTGGTCTATGCTTTTATCTCTTGTGGTCAGATGGGCAGTGACATCTTTCCACGTGCAGTTCAAACCTAGTTGTGTTTCAAATACTACAACACAGAAATGGCTTTGCAGCAAAATTTCCTGCTAAGCTGGCTGCTGTATCTAAGATGAATACTTAAAGTTGTGATTTAGTCTCTTCAGCAAGTTTTGTATAAAGGTCTGCAGACAGTGTGAGCAGGGGGTGTTGCAGGCTGTGTGGGGATGGTGCAGCTTATCTGAGCCCAGGCAGGTACACCAGAGCCACCTGACATCCCTCTCCGTGCCATGGAGCGTGTCACACTCCCACTGCCCTGCAGAAATGTGGGGTGATCGCAGCAGTATGGGGGATAGGAGATGCTGGGAAGGACTGGTGGGTGCAATGCTTGCTACTGGGGAGCCACTGCAGGCTGACAGGGCTTGAGTGGGGATGGAGCTCATGGGTCAGTTCCACCTTCCCTGGAGTCCTGTGTCAGTCTTAGACCTGCCAGCAGTGTTTTGTAGTGTCAGAAGGTCCACAAGTAAATGAGGCAGGAGATCCTTCATGTGCTGTGTGTGCATCGCGCAGCTTACAGGGTCCTACCTGGCTTTTGAGGGCCTGCCTGGTGATGGCCGTGGGCTGCCTGCACGGGGAAACTGCTACAGGCTCAGCTGGGATCTGAGTTACTTGCTCAGCAAGGAGAAGTAAAGGTACCAAAACCCCCTCCTGGTTTTCCTGTTCTCGGACTTCTCCTCCATTCAAAAGTACTGTGTTTAAAGACAGTGTCACTGTCTGGGAAACCCCTGTCTTGCACAGTTTCCTTCCGCTTTTCTTCTTCCTGAAATGCAGTGCCTTTGTCATTACACAACAACACAGTGTCCTCTGAGCAAGGAAAAGAGAGTTCTCAGTGCTGCTTCATTCATAAGTCTCTGCAGACTCACAGGGAGACCCTTCTGGTATGAGGAGAAGGGATGGATCCTCTGTTTATCCTCAACCATTTTGTTAGGAGAATAGACAGTGCCTCTGGGCACAGGCAGCTTTTAAAAAACATACATTTTCTAACTTTTCTTCGGCCAAAATATTCTTGAATTTAAGCAGATAAGGCACAAGAGAAAACAGACTCAGCATATAAACGAGGGTGAAGAGGTGCTGTACAACCAGCACTAACAGAGTTTTTAACTTTGGTAGAAATATATTTTTCACAAAGAGGAAAATCCCTTCAAATCCCTCAAGCCTGATTAGTTGGCTACAGGGTCTGGAGAATTAGGGGCTATGAGCTCGTCTGACCGCAAGCCTTGGTCCTCCTCGCCCTGCTCTCAGCAGGACAAGGACCAAGGCATTACCATGGACTATGTGAAATAGTTCATCCTGGCAAAGTTCACTTGCTTCTCTTCTGGAGGTCAGAGATTATTTACTTGCTGCTGAAGGGAAGCTGCTTTAGTCACAGTGCTGATCATTTTCCCCTAGAAATCCCCTTGAGGAGAAGCTGAGTAAGCTGAACCAGTGGATACTGAGGCCACAGCGATGCTTTCCTCCTAAAGCAGCTGTTGTCACACACAACCAAGCAGAAGAAAAAAAGGACAAAAAAGGCAAACAACCCAACAGAAAAAAAATGGAAAAAAAAGAAGGGAGGGGAAGTGTGCCCAGGGAAATGTTTTATCACCAAGGTCTCTTGCTGTGTTCAGCTGCATGGGAAAATTGCCTGAAAAAATGGGAGGAGCGTGTCTTGTTTTCACATAAGGACTGCAGCGCATCCATCGTGCAGTCCCTGTGGGATTGGTTTTTATCCTTTTTTCCTAACTAACCACTCTGACTTTTAGATATGTGTGTTTTCCACCCAAGTCCTACAGGCTTGCTGGAAACATCCTCAGATGTTTCTTCCTCCAGGCAAATGATCAACAGAAATGGGGGAGATCCCAAGTGACACTTAGACTGGGAGAGGGCATCTCAGCTCAGCTTGCAGGCCAAACCTTCTGCTTCTGCAGTGCTTCAGAGCAGCAGAGTGCTATGGGGGGTTAAATGGGACTGGGATGGGGAACATGACTGATAATCACTGACCTTCCAATCAGCGCACGGCCCTCCGAGGCTGTAGTCTCAGTGGAAATCAGGTCCTGACTGATTTCCACTTGAATCACTACGAAAGTGGATAAGAAGAGCCCTAGCGAAGTTGGCATTAAGTAGAAAATGGCATAAGGCACCTTATGTGCTTTATTGCGCTGTGAGTAATTTCCCCTTCAGCTGCCTGGAGACACCCTGGTGCAGAGGGCTATTGGAGCACCCTCCTCATGGCCCATGGCTTGGTCCTGGCTTGGACTTGAGAGTGGCAGAGGACACTGCCTGCCTGCATTAGGGAAGTAAGAAATGGTTTAGTAAGACCCATCAGGTGTGTGCTGTGTTTACTTTGGTCTGGGTAATTCCCCAGAAAACCTCTGTCCAGGCTGTATGGGTGGCTTGGCGCCGGCACTGGCACAGCTCCACTGCTGCAGCCTTCCATGGGAGCTGCAACAGCAGCCCCTACCCCAGCTTCTGCAGCAGCCAGGCACATGTGAAGCAAAAAAAAGAAAAAAGAAGAAGAGTATGAGGACAGAAAGATTATCCCAAGCTCAACAGAAAGCCTTCTTCCCAGCCTCCACTGGGGATTCTCCCTGGGGAAAAGTTTTTCTTCCAAACTCAAGAACAGGAGTTTTTCTTTGCAAGTTAACACAGGAAACACTCTGCTTTCTGGGGGGAAAAAAACAACTTTTAAAAAAAATTTCCTGCATGGCACACCCATTTGCACTGAAATCCAGTACATTCAGCTAGAAATTGCATCAGCTTGATCCCGGGGTAATTTTGCTCTGATGATAGCAAATGTCTTCATTTGAACCTCTCTGCCCTGACCTGCTTCGGTTGCTTGACAATGGCTTTCCCCCACTGCTCAATTTCTGCAAGTTTCTGTGTTTCTGCCCCCACTTCTGAATCTCACTGAGAAGCTCTCCTGGGTTCTCACAGCTATTGTGGGACATGTCATGTAGATAACTTCAAAACCAAAGATTGTCTGACTGCTGCATGGCAACTGCACACTGGCATGTGCTTTTTGCTCCTCTCCCACTTCAGGATTTGGATCTTTCCTTTCACAGCCCTTCTGCAATGGCCATGCTCAGTTCAGCATGTTACTGGTTACAGTGACTTCAAGTCAAATTCACCTCTACCCTCTAAGGAAATGGTACAAAGAAGGGCACTGTCAGCTCAGCTGTGACATAAAGCATCCATGAAGCAGAGAAATATCAGCTCAAACACGTGCCTTACTGGCTTAGATAATTAGAGTGGAAATGGTGAAACCCTCCTTGATGAGCAGCAACAGGTCATGAGAGCTGAGTCATCAGAACACCTATCTGTCAGCAGCTGATCTGGGAAATGTCAGCCTTCTCTCAGAGGACCCTCACATTTGATGGCACATGCCAATCACATTGCAAAGATTTAACTGAGCATGTTACTGAGGAAATGGAGGGTAGCTGTCACACCATGGTTAACACAAGAAGGGAAGCCTGCATATAGTACAGGATGGATACTTTTACGTTCAGCGCTGGTTTTGTTCATACAGCCTGAGTGTAGGCAGGAACCCCACCAAAACAAGCTTGCAAATGGAACATTTCATTTGTGGAAGGAACTTGGAATTTCCCAAGGTGAGAGCAGCAGGTTCAAGTGATTGCATTTACATCGAGCATCTGGCATCCTTTTCAGTGCCCCACCTCCAACTCTCCAGCCTCCTCAAAGGCTGAAGAGAGGTGCGGCTCCTCTGGCTCACAGCCAGCCCTGGAGCTCAGTGCCTGTCTACCTGGTGCCAGGCCTGTTTTCAAGCTGAGCCCTTGTATGTGAGCAGAGGTAACACCTGTTCACTGGGACAGCCCTGCTACTCATCGGCTCTCCTCCCTGATGCTGGGTGGCCCCAGGGCCTGCAGGGGGCTGAAGATTGATGCTCCCAGTTGCCATGGTGAAGCACTGAGAGCCAGCAGAGTCTTCTCTCAGTTTTCTCAATTTTCTCTGTTTCAATAGAGCAAACTCTTGGTCATGCAACTTGCCATTTTGCCTGGCAGTTTCTCATGGCAACCCAATCTCCCAGCATGTCCAACTTCTATTTACCTGGTGTCCTCCTGACCTTGACTGCTTCTCTGAGGGGGGCTCTCTCACATGTCCAGCCTTCTCTGTGCTCCCAAGTACTCCTACTGGCCTCTCTTGCTCATTCCCATGATAAGTCTTCAGGGCCCTCTCTGACTTTTTATATGGAAAGTGCACAAACTCTACCTCTCCATTCCTCTGGGCTCAGCACAAGCCTTTTTGCCTGCTGCTAGAAAGGGATGCTGCTGCTGCCTGTCCTGGTAATTTGGGATATTTCCACCAGGCTGGTGAAGGGACTTGAGCACAAGTCCTATGAGGAGAGGCTGAGGGAACTAGGGTTGTTTAGTCTGGAGAAGAGGAGGCTCAGAGGTGACCTCATCACTCTCTACAACTACCTGAGAGGAGGTTGTAGCCAGGTGGGAGTCAGTCTCTTCTCCCAGGCAATCAGCAATAGTACAAGAGGGCACGGGCTTAAGCTCTGCCAGGGGAGGTTTAGGCTGGATATTAGAAAGAAGTTCTTTACAGAGAGAGTGATCAGGCATTGGAATGGCCTGCCCAGAGAGGTGGTGGATTCACTGTCCCTGGAGGTTTTAAAGACAAGGCTGGATGTGGCACTGAGTGCCATGATCTGGTAATCACAGTGGGGTTGGGTCAAGGGTTGGACTTGATGATCTCAGAGGTCTTTTCCAACCCAGTTAATTCTATGATTCTATGAGGGGTTTCCTGCATGGATTGGACCACAAGGACACAAAGACTTTTATTCCTCTGGAATTAAACCTCTGGAAGAGGTTTTCAGTCTTCCTCCTCTTACTTACTCTTCCAGTGGCAGTTGCGTCCCCTCAGATGGCTGGTGGAGTAATTAGAGAGCAGTTTCCTGTGTTTGCTTTGGTCAAATTTATGTAGTTTAATTTAAACTAGTCTAGGGCACCCTGGCTGGTTCTGTCTGACTTGAACTAGAGGAAAGCTCATGCGACCCTCTCTGCCAGCTGCACTGCTAGCAGCCAGACACACCAGGGTTATCCGCCCACAAATCTGGGGCTGAAGCAAGCCGTGTCCTAGTGTTGCACTTCTCCACTAGGGGCCAAAACCAACAAACCAGCTCTGTGCTAAATGGAGGTGCTAATTAGCTGGAAGCACTGAGCACAGGTTCTGCCTGAAGATCTGCCTCTCCTAACATCCAGACTCCTGACTCAGCTGGAGCTGGCTGTTTCCTCAGGTCTGGTGTGAACAGTATTGCCCTTTCACAGCCTTCCTCTTTTCCTCCCAAAATATGCCAAAGGTAACAGTGTCCCAGGTGAACACAACTTCCAGCTAAGGCATCCACCTGAGAAATGGATTTCTTGCTCTTCAGCCCAAGGGCAGCTAGGCACAGCTCCATGGAAGATGATGCCTGACCCCTAGGTAAAGTTAGAGTAAGAAGAAGGGACACACTGTCTCCTTTTCTTCCCTAATTCCAGAGATGCAGGGTAGTGGTGTAGGTCAGGAACAGAGTGTTCAAGAGTATGGGATTAGGTTGCTCAGCTGGGAGGGAGGGAAGATCTAACAGTCCTTCCTCCCAGGAAGGGAGGTGGGTGGGGGGTTTTGAGCGGGCCCATTGAAGAGTCCTTGGATGAGGCATGCACCCATGCAGACCTCTGCTCGAGTGCTTCCAAACCAAACAGAGAGAAGCCACTAGTGAACTGTACACATTGCAGGAGGTATGGAGCTGCTGAGCACAGCCTTTCCAGATGCCAACTTTGGATACAGGCTTTTACAACCTACCAGCATTCTGATTTAGAGTCTTAAAATCTCTTTTGGGATCCATGCTCAAAAGCTGATTTCCACTATGCTACTGGAGAGGAAATATTTTTTCTGAAGCTGGGATGAAAAAGCTGCTGTATTCCTGTGGCACTTCAAAATGCATTTCTGTAGGCCCTGCAGCATAAGCCCTAGTTGGGATTAGATTATGCTGCTCTTAGTTCTTCTGCTGCTGGGTAGTTAAGACAGTCCCCAACACGGACAAAAGCATCTCCTTGCACAGGCCTGAACTACTAGTTGCCAAAGAGCCCAAGTGATGGTGAGGTTATTTATATCCCAGCCTTTCCAGCGTTGTTCCTGGCTGGACAACACACCAGACTGAAAAGACCTCTGGGCTGGTAATTGTGATGGCCTTATTAAGGGTGAAACTCATCCTGTTGCTTAACAAGTTGATTTTTTCATGTAACCCAGTATCCCTGGCACAGCTTGCAATAGCCTGGCTGGCAAATCAATTGCAGCACTACAAGCAATGTGAGCAGCTCCCTCAGTTCCTCCACGTGTGCCCAAGGTTGATTATCTTGGTTATTAGTTATGGGTTTGCTCAGCTCTGAGGACAAGGCCTCTGCTTTGCAGTATAAGTATAATCAAACATGAACTCAGATGGCCTGAGGAAAAACATCTTTGATTCTCACATTGTGCAAGTTCTCAGAGAGCACGTGCAGCTACTGCAGCACCTGCCAGGTAAACGTGCTGGGGCTGACAGAGGTACGTGACCTTGGAACCTGTCACCATGTCCTGGATGCTGAAGATATTATTGCAAAATCTCCTGCCAGGGGCTTCCCTGCTTGTGTAACTTCTGGCAGTCCCTTCCTGCAGAGCCGTCTCTGGTGGCCAATAGAGGCTGCCAGCTCCTGTGGCAAGGCTTCTAGGAACAGACTGATTTATCCCCTCCAAGCTGTTAAACCTAATAAAATGAAACACAAGAGTTCAGTGAGCTGAGAAGCCTACTTTGCACAGGAACTTGTGTGATCAGACTTTCAGCAGTCACAAGCCAGGACTGGCCATGGTTGGCAACCTCTAGGGTGGTAGTGGGCTGGGACAAAGAGGGAAAGAATTGGTATTGAAACAGCAAAAGCTATGTCTTCTTGTAGGTAGCCACAGTCTAGGTGGATGCCTGTCTCCAAGCACTGGCGTTACTATATGGCTGGAGTGTCCCTACAGGTGTCCTTCTAAGAGCAGTAACTAAGTTGATGGTTTCGGGAGATGACTTTATTCAGGTGATAGAAAGGTCTGGGAACAGGGGGATTCCCAGCTTTTCATGTCATTTTTGTTTGGAAGGCTGCAAACTTGTGGCAACAAAAAAGAAAGCTATACCAAAATTAATGACAAGCTATTCCACGTGCAGACCTTGCTGCTGAATTAGTGGCAAGTTTCTGTCCAAACCAGGGCTCAGTCTAGCCAAGCACAGTGACAGCCTACTGGCACATCTGTGTGGGCAAAGGAAAGGGGCCAACAGGGCAGTGCACGGGTCCATCCTTAGCAAACAATCTGTAGGGGAGGTCCTCTGACCTTTTCCCTGGGGGAGATCCCTGAGCACAGACCAGTTACCCTCGGCTGACATTGAGCAACCCCAGCAAAACAGCAGCTGTGACCAGTCACCTGAATGTTTGGAAATCCTGGACTCTTGATAGCACAAGTGTGGCTGGAGTGCCCTGGCTCTGTGGGACAGACTGTCCCCTCACGTGCCAGAGATCCCAAGAGTGTAACCAGCCAGGCTTACCACATGCATGCAGCTTCTCTCAGCACAGGAACCTTTATTTCAGGCCAGGAAACCCCAAACAGAAATAGGGCAACCCCTGCCTGCCCAAGCAGCTTTCTGGGACTTCTCCCTAGCAATGCACTGCACTTTTTTGCAGCAAACCATGACCCAGCGTGCTTGTACCGAGTCACATGCTTTTCCTGGCCGCAGAGCCCAAGCCTTGTACTTGGACCCGGCCGTTTCGGACAGCCTGCAGAGGCAGGCACAGCAGCGTGCCTGGCTGCCAGCTGCAGGGGCAAGGGCTGCAGCTCCCGGATGCTTTGGCTGGGAGCCATGTCTGACTTGGTGGGCAGCCTGCCCCAGATCTTAATGTTTAGGCAGGCAGGAGCAGGGTGAAGCTGTGGGGGGAGTGTTAAGAGTTTAGCTCCAGTTCTCTATCTAAATGTTATCTAAGCCTTGCTCAAAGCATATGTAGATTAAAAATGCCGGATTCTTCTAGCGAGGTATTTATTCCTTTCCTTAGGGGCTGCACCCATTGGGGAGTTGTGAGTATGCATTTTCCAGTGGATGAGAGAGGGATAAAGTATTTTAGCTGTTTCCCCCTGCCCTCTGTCCTATGCAGAAAGGGTTTCTGCTACCCGTATTATAGTGCCTCGAAGCAAGCCTTGCTCAGTTATCCCTGGGAGAGGGACAGTTTGCAGAGCCCCATGCTGTCGTGGAGTGCACTCCTTTCTGCATGCCTCAGATCAAGGGGGCAAAAGCAGAGGCCATGGAGAACATTTTTCATGGAACAGCTCTGCCATGACCTCTGATCCTGAGTCACTTCCTTCCTGCCATGCTGGCCAGCCTGAGACTGGATGTGCACCTCTGGCCTTGACATTCCCCTTTGCTTGTGTGGGCATCCCCTTGCCCCATGTTCCGGGCACCAGATGTACTCAGTGGACTCCTGCAATCTGGCAGGCACACAAAAGTGAGGTGATGCAATGCCTATCACTGCCATCCTTACACCTTTCCAAGGAGCTGGTTTTTTATCTTTCAACATCACATCCCACTGCCCTTATGCATCTGTACAATTCTCTGTAAGGAGCAACTGGATTGTCTGGAAAATACCCTGCAATTTACTCTGACAGCTGGCCCTGGGAAACAGCTCTGTGTGGCTCTGCACTTGCTAAGATGCTGTAAACAAATCTCCAAGGAGTAACTTGAAAGAGAGATGGGTTTTTTCAATAGATACAGCTAAGTGCAGGGAAGGAGCACACAGCAGGGACCTGAGGTGGAAAGAAAACCTGTCACTGCTTTATGTGTTTTACTCTCAGAGCAGCAGGCATCTTCTGAACTTCCCTTAGAAGTAAGAAATCAAAGATGATTCACATCCCATTCCCCAGCTCAGCCTTAAAGCAGCGTTAGTGTGACTAAGGTTCTCGCTGCATCATTTCTTTCTCCATCTGATGCTGAGAAGGTCGTAGCAGGGCAGACTGTGATTAAGTGGAATTTCTTGATGTTGAAAGACATTTGATCTTGTTCCTGGTGATTAATAAAATTACTTGAGGTGCCATAGGAAAATTTTATCCTATACATTTTTTTCTGATGAGCATGAACCATCTGAAAGTCCCGTGTGTGAAACCTTAGAGAACAGCATTTGCATGGGGTGCCTCTGGCAGCAGAGCTGAGCAAAGGTGAAACTTATTGCACTGCAGGGCCCCTGCCCAGCAAGAAATCCTCCTGAATTTCCACATAGCTCTGGTTACCGGAGTCCACAGCCTTTTACCTTACCTTAACTCACACCACTGACAGAAGTCTGCTAATTTAGTAGAGCCTACAGCACCTGAGGGAGGCCCAATGCACAGATGGCAGCCCAAATCTTGCCTGTCCCAGCAGACATCAAAGGGGGTATGTTTGCAGCTGCTTTAATACTGTAGTTGTTGGTTTTACCTTTTCATATTCCTTGTGGGTCTGCAGAGGAGAGAACTGGCAGCCCATATGCTCCAGGCAGCTCTGCAAACACCTATTTAAAGGCAGTCCCTGTCCTGGGAAGTTTACAGCCCTAAGCTGGGGCAGAGAAGTTGCAGGCCAGAAGCTCGGTGCAGGCTATGACTCCATGTCCTACAGCAATATTTTGTGTCTGCTGGTTTGTGGTGCCCTAAGGTGCACGTGTAGCCTGCCTAGGTGAGGAGCAGAAGATCTGCATGGGGTGGCAGTGGCTTTGCCCCAGTCACACACATGATGAACAGTAGAGATGGAGCCAGACCTGGCCTTTGCCAGTCTGTGCCACTTGTGCTTTTAAGGAGAAGTGATGTTTTACTTTCTTGTTGTCCTCAGTTCTGTTAAGGAGCAGGCTGAGCCTTCCTATGGTGCAGCATAAACTGCTGGCTATCTGTACCTGAGTTTTCCCATTGATAACTTTCAGCATTTGTACTGTGAGTACTTTAGAGGCTAACATCACATTTGGTCAGACTCACTGTTGTTATTGCAATTCCTAATTTAAATTACTGGCTGTTTGCTGGCAAAAATGTTTCTTTCCCTCTCCCTCATTCCTTTTGTATTGATCAGCCTGTTCTGTCCTGGCTTCTAGCAGGGAATTTTCTCTCAGAACATCTGCAGCCCCAGTTGACAGATGCTGGAAGAACACAGCTCCCATGGAGGCCCCTTCTGGGGACTCTCAAAACTGTGCCAGCAACGTATCTGACATTGCACATGAGATCTCTGAGGTGTTGTGTATGGACAGAGGACCCAGAAGATTGCCAGTCAGCAAAAGGGAGATGCTCTAGGTTTATGCAGGAGCAAATTCATTGGGTGTATGATCACAGCTCTACAGGAAATAATTTAGCTGGCAGCTGTAAGAGGGAGAGAGACACTGATGTAGCTGCTGCACTACCTATGAGAAGACTCATTGTATCTGCAGCTTGATGCAGCTCATGCCACATGCATACACTTCAAACAATTTCCTCTTTCTTCTACATTTCTTGTAAAGCAGCCATGCATGTTGAGCTCTCACTTTTAAGGGCAGATTTTCAGTACGTATTTCAATCCTGTCTGAGTAGGAGTCAAAAAACCCCAACTGGTATTGATGGGATAAAGGCCCTTACTTCACTGCCAGGAGAGCAGTCAGTCATTGCAGCAAGATCCACATCAATCCTAAGTCACAACCATGCAGCTCAGGGACCAAAGGGCTAATCAGGTTCCCTGCTGAAGCCTTGATGCCTTGCAGATATTTGCATGTATCACCACTGCCTCTCTTTCTCACCACTGCTTCATAAGAAAAGGTAAAATGCAATCCCAGGCAAAGCAACTCCATCACTCTGCACCAGCTTGAACTTTCCTTTCTGAAGAGCTCCTGGAGGCTGGTATATTGTGAGGGTGAGAGACAGCCAAGGAGCCCTGATGGAAGGCTGCTAGCTCTAAGGAGAAATGAAGTCCTGTCCCTATACAAGTATGAGGAGTTTAATAGCTATTATATAGATGGTAATTGGATACAAATTAGAGGGTTGGCTTTTCAGAGATGGCATGGTAAGCCCCAGGATGAAGGTACGCCGAGTTCACATGACTCAGGAAAAGAGTGGAAGAGAAAATTCTGCTATGTCACAATCACAGACATTTAGAAGAAAACATTTTTTGGATGAGTGAGAAAACAAACACCTGAAGTTTCCAATGAGTAAGAAAAAAACCTAAATAAATTCTTGTTTTCTGAACCTAAAGAAGTAATCTCTTTCAATTGGGAAGTCCTCAATATGATTTTAATCATATGGATTTTTTAAAAAATGCATTGTTTCTAACTAAAATAAAGGAGAGCAAAATATTTCCTTTGCAAAATGGAAAAAAAAAAAAAAAAAGGCTGCTCTGAATTATTCTACTTGTTCTTAAATTTGAAGCAGAAAATTTGGAGATATTGGCACTCATTCCCAGGATGCTAAAATGCAGTTGAGCTCACATGTTTTACACATACACATCTTTGGGAGAAATGTCTGCAGCCCTGCTTGTGGCATGGAGCTGCCATGTGCTCTAAAGAGATGCTCTATTTTTGTGCAGTGCATGGATGCAGCTCCCTCCTTTTGTCTTCTGCCCCTCAGTACAGATGTTTTCAGAGCGAGTCTTTCCAGAGTACCATGCCTAGGAAGGCTTGATTGATCATGCCACCAAGTGCCTGGAACTGCTCATGGAAGAAAGTCAACTGCTGAGTAACCTGCAATTTCCCTTTTCTCCTTTGCCTGGACTTCTCTGGAAACAGAAACAAAGTTATCAGTTCCTTACTTTACGAGCCCCTCAGATAAAGGGGGCTCATGGAGGGAAGTGGGTGGTTGGATCACCTTGGCAGTCAGCTGTATGGAGAAGAGAAACTGGCTTTGTGTGCCATCACCCAGGAAGAGAAAGCACGTCCTGAAGTCCTTGCCTTCCCTGGACCTGCTTTCCTCCCTTTCTCTGGTGCAGAGACCAAGTGTTATGGTTCAGTTATTAAAATTATTAGAAATGCCTCTGCTCGAATTAAGGTGCAAACGAGACCATGTGCCAAAGTCAATAGTATGGATTTTATTTAACAGTAAATGTGTTTTATTTAACAGTAAACGTGAGGCAGACAGAGAGAGAGAGAGAAATAGGGAAAAGGAGGGGCAGGAGGGGGGAAAGAAAGAGTGACAGAGAGAGATTAAATAGAAAATATATCTTCACACTGTGGAATTCAGAGGTGTCCCATGAGTCCTATTCTTCTAGTCTTTTTGGTGGTAAGGGTCCTGCAAAACATAGAGTCCAGTGGATTAATTTATGTTCAGGAGATGCCCGTCACCTCCCCTGGGGGTTGAAGCTTTGCAGTCTCTCATGACAGGCTCTGGATTTGTTGCACCAGTTGGATCATGTGCAGTCCTTTGGTGGTGGAAGGCCTAAGGAATGAGCCTGAAGGGTGTTTTGAGGGTCTGTGATCGTTTATGACTCCTTCTCAGCTGCCTCTCATGGGAATGTCCTGTGTGGACATGGTCTTCCTGAAGGGGGGGTTTACTCCTCTTTGGTGTGGAGAGATTTCACCATCACACACCCAACCCCCCCCCCCTCCACCACCCACTAAGCCGAGCTAGAGCTGATTCTTAACACAGAGATATTCTTCTTCCCTGAGCCTTGTTTACTTTTCCTCCAACCTGAGATAATTGGACAAAAGTCTTATCTCAAGTTCCTGTAACAGCCCAAATTCCAGTCAGAAAGCATATTTGGGAGGAGGGGATGCTTTGATGGTCCCAGACAGGCAGTTGCTTCTTTGCAGTTTGACAAAAAGTCTTTCTATGATTTTGACAATGTTTAAGACATTAACAGCATTTCAGTCTATCACAACAGAGGGGAGAGGATGCTGTGGGGAGAGCTTAAGCATTTCTGTGTGAGAAGTGCTGTGGCTGAGCTGTGAAAGGGATGAGATGGCCTCAGCAGTGGACCTAGGGGACCTGCTGGACCCTTGTCTGCTGCTACTGGTGTCCCACCTAGCGTTTGCATCCTGGTGGCACTGCCACCTTCTTGCCATTTCAGTTGCTGAACATACCCCTGTTCTGTTTGAACCTGGCCTACTGCAGCTGAAGCCTGCCAGCCTCCCACACTGCTATAGAGCTAACCCTATTTCCATGTCTTTAAGTTTACACAGATTTGAGTGATGTCCTGCAAGAGTGATTGTCATGGCAGGAGGCATGGTGGTTTGAGAGTTTTCCCTTGCCATAGTGGGGTAGTCCAGCAGCGTGGCACCAGGCATTTCAGCTTGCTACCGTCAGGGGTCAAGCTGCAAGGATGGGAGCATGGAGAGGTCTGGGGTGGATGGACAGACAGATGATGTTGGATGTTTCACTAGTTTTTGTTTTTTTTTTACTCCAACAGCGTACTTCATAGGCTGTTAGAGGGGAGATGGGGGTCAAGTGTGACTGAGGGTCAGTAGGTGGTATGAATCCCTCTCCTTGGGAATGTTTTCCCCAAGTTATGCTTGGCAGAGCCCAGGGTAAGGAGCCTCCACGCAGCTTGTGGGAGGGCTTGTTTGTTTGTTTGCCGGGGCAAATTCTCAGAGAAGCTGCTGACAGATCTAAGTTTTTGGATGAAATCCAGAAACGCCAGCCTTGACGCATGCTGGAATAGAAACTCATCCACTCAGAAAAAACGGAAAAAAGAGGGTGGTTTCATTCTGTGTGCTGCACAGGCTGGGCATGAATCCTAACCGACTCAGTCCTCCTCAGCTCAGTACTTTCAGAGCTTTGATTGACACATGGCGTGTCCTTTTCCCACGCAACACAGCACCAGTCCTCCCACACTGCAGGAGCAAACCCCACGGACCGGCTCTCTTTTAACACTGGTCCATGCTTCTCCGGGGGAGCTGCCTCTCACTTGACCTCTGGGCACTCCCTAGTAAGAACAAAGAGTGTCGCTGAAACGGAGCAGCAGCATTCACAGACCTTCTGTAGGGCCTTGGGAAATTCCCTCCTTCAAGCTACTGAAACCCAGGGGCGATAATTAACCATGCTAAGTGTTGCACTCTAATTGTAGCTGAGTGCCCTTCTAGGGGTGCATGTATGCTAAAAATATTTGTGTTTTAAGGCTCTTTCTTGAAACATATGTTTGCTCACAATTTGCTTTCAGCTGGAGAGATGAAAATTTTACCTTGAAAGATGCACAAGAAAAGCAATCTGAATTAGCTAAAACTGCAAGTGGAAAAAGGATTTAAATTAAAAGAGTGCACGCCTGTTCCTCAGAGCAAGGAAGCCCTTGGGGCTGGTAGTGGACAGGCAGGAGGCTGCATTCCTATACCTGGAGAGGCAATGGAGCTTGGTGTCATGGCTCATGGCTGTAAGAGGGTGAAACTGTAGAAAGGAGTGAGCAGGGGAAACCGCAGCTCTCTTCAGACAGGACTGGAAAGTCCTGTTTGGAAAACTGAACGAGGAGACAGTCTTGGGAAAATCTGAGGGCTGGAGAAAGGTGAGGGCAGGCAGTCAAACCTCCAGGGTGTCAGTGAGTTTCTGTTTCAACCTCTCTGGACTTCTTGCATTATGGCCTGGTGAATATGTAAGCATTTAAAGGGAGCCTTTTGGTCTTGTTAATGCTTCAGAGAGCTATCTGAAGGGACAGGGAGGTGAACAATGCCAGAGCTGCGACAGGCAATTGCTGGAGAAGGGGAGAGGCTGTGCAGCAGCTCTCCTGCTGGCATGTGCTGTTCCGACTGGTGTGAGGGGACAGGGCCTTCCTGCTCCATTATCCCTTGGGATACTGTGCAGTTCTCATTCTCCAGCAAAGCATTGGTGTTTGGAGCACAGCAATTCTGGATAAAGCCCTTCCTCCTGTCACCTGAAGTGAGGGCAGCCTTTCGTCCAGGGAGAGATTCCTCTCTGCCACCTCTGCATCTGTTTTGCAATTCTTTCTTCTAGGAACAACCAGGTGCTTAATTATTTTCACAGCTGAATTTCTACAGAAAAATTATCTCTGCTGGGCTTCTACCTGGCCCAGAGTCCACCACCATTGAAAATTCCCATTAAAACAAGTCACAAAAGCCATTTGTCCTCCTCCTTGGAGATCATGGTTTCTTCCCTTGGGTTTTCTTGCTGGTTTCACCTTTTCCTTTCCTCACTCAACCATCTTGCTTATCCAGATCTGAACTGAAGCTGTGGGGCAAAGCCAGCAGCAGTGGAGCTGCTACTCTGGTGGCCTGGTGGCCTCACTGCCTTCTTCTGCATCAAGTCCTGCTGGGGCAGGCAGGTACATGTGTCCACCAGAGCTGGATGCAGGACGTGGTTGGTAAACACTGTCTGTTGGCCCTTGCCTAGATCTATAGTTTCGCTTGCAGTGTAAAATGTTAAGTTCTCAAATAGAGAGCCCCTTCATAATGTCAAAAGGCTGAAGGAGGAGGAGAAAGACAGTAAAAGTTAAGGCTTCCAAGTTTGGACTGCGGCCCCTTGTGATGTCCAAGCCCATCAGCAATCAGGCAGGCAGGCAGCTCCTTGGGCTGCCCATCCCACCTCTCTTTGTTGAGGGAGCAGAGACATCTACATCCATGTGTCAAACAGGTCAGACAGCCCAAGCTGTGCAAGGAGCACCATAACCTGAGAGCAACAGAACGAGCAGGTGGGGAGGATGGTGAAACGTTTCTGCTCATGACTGTGGAGGTCATGCTGGCACTGTAGCCAGTGGGAGAATGCAGCTTCCCTGTGCATGTCACTAGGTATAGGGTTGCCTTGTGCATTTGCTTTTTACACTTTACAAAGCTACAGTGAATGGAAGAGATGGGTTCCAAATTACTGGGGGAAAAATCAGGCCTTGAGCTCTGCTGTTCAATGTCACCTCCCTGGAGATCTGTATTTTATCTGTCACCACAATAAGGTTCTTGAGAAGTCCAGGGCTGATGCTGAGAAGGGTGAAAGGCAGGAGAGCAGGGACTGAAGGTGTCTCCTTGCTTGTGATTATGCTGAGAAAAGTCTGCAGTGAGCTGTAATGCAAGCAGAAAGAGGAGGGTGTGGGAGGAAATGGGGAGTTCTGTTCTTCGTGTGCAATATAAGGAAGTATGGGAATATCCCTGCGGGATTTTCAGAGATTTACAAGAATGGGCAGCAGGGAAAGGCTGGGAAAAAAAATGTAACCTCATGCTGTGTAATGTAATGACAGGTGAATGAGCTGGTGTTGCAGATGAAGAGGGAGGGGGGACCTGTGGAAAGGGAGGAAAGGAGAAAAGAACAGACAGAGGCAGATATGAGTGCCAAGGGCAGTAAGAGCAGAGGACACAGGCACGTCAGTTATGAAATTAAATCTGAACTTCACAGGACCTTGATCTGCAGCAGTAAGGCTGCTCTTGAAGCTTGCAGAGCCACACAAGGCAGGTGGTAGAAGTGCTTGTGAGAGAATTTTGAACGTTGGACCAGTATGGGGAGGCACTGGCAGTAGAAGCAAGAACAAGCTAATGTGCTCTGCAAATAGCAGCCATGCTGTCTGAATAAGGAAAAAGTGATGGTGGAAGAATAAATGCATATGGAGTTCTTGCTCCATTCCAAGGAATGGGACCATGCAACATATCTGCCAGAGTGCCGAGATAACATCCTGAAGGCAGGTTATCACCAGAAACACTCTCAGAAGATCTTTCTAAAGATACAGGTGTGGAAAGGGCAGAAACAGTGGACATGCAGCCATTAAGGGCACATGTTCAAAACCAGGGGTGCAGGAAGGTGTCCTGCAGTGGACAATCTTGCTATATAATCCAGTGAACAGGCAAAGCTCTGCACTGAGTAATCCCACATTAGCAAAGCACAAATACACAACGTGCCCCAACCTATTTTGCTAACAAACACATATTCTCACATTAGCCTCCATCCTACTTGCTTTACCTGTGGTTCCTCTGCATACGTTACGTGGTTACTTCTGCATGACTGGTGGAGGCAAACAGTAGCAAAACCAGCATGTGGTATTTTGGCAATGATTTGTTTAGCTGCAGAACTTCCTCATACAGTAAAACATTTACTTAATTTATTAAGTCATTGCAGAACTCTTGCAAGATTATAGCAGTGCCTTCCTAGATACTATTTATGTAAATATTGCAATGGGCAGCAGAGAACATGCCACTGCCTCCGAAACTACTAGACCAGCCGGTTACTACTGATAACTGCATTTTTCTTCATCCCTCTGGCCTTCAAATGAGAAGTATTTGCATTCAGATGGTATCTATTTAAGTATTTGCATAGCAGGTCCACCTGTGTACCCAAGCACTTTCAGAGCACTGATGGCTATAGCTGGTAAATGCCTCTGCAGTACCTTGACAGCATTTCCAGCCCTCCTTGCAAGGGGAAACTGAGTGGAGCATTGCTGTTTCTATTTCCAGCCGTGGAATCACTTGCAACTCTTTGCTGGTGAAAAACCTGTAGCTGCAAGTGAACAAACCCCCTCAATCACTACTCCCAGCTCAGATTTAGTGGTTGGTCAGAGTGCAGGGTTTCTCAACAAGAAGGTGGTTTTAGCAGATTCTCACTCAGCCCCACACCTGGAAAACTTTGCAGGTTTGCAGTGCAGATGTGGCCCTGTCTGCCAGAAGGAAGTTGCAGTGCATACACCTGGGTTATACTTATGCAATTAGAGGGGAAGGGAAATAAAAATGACTCAGGATGACAATTTTATATAAAACTTTCCACAGTGACCTTTGGCTCCCATGCAAATTAGGAAGCACGCAGCCAGCTGTGGTGTTCTTCCTCATACCACTGAGCCCTCCTTAGAGCAGGTCATGTGTCAAGAACCCTTGGGAAGAGCAGGGCAGAAAAAGGAATGGGTGTTCCTCTGGAACCTGGGGCCATAGTGTTCTCCAGCAGCCTGAGCTAGGCCAGGTGCCAGCAGCACAGAAGTCCCCTGGCCAACATTCTTGGCAGAACTCCGTCCTGTGTCAGTGTTCCCTGTTCCCATCCGGGGAGTACAGCACAGAAGAAACAGGGCATGGTCACCCTTCACACAGCTCATCCTTTACCTGGACACACACAACAGGCTATAATTTATCTGAAAGTAGCCCTGTGCTGTGATGTGCGGCCAGCAGATAATGAGGTGTAGGCAAGGACTTGAGGGAAGTGAGTCTTGTCTCCCTGAACGCTGGAGAGAAACCTGAGGAATAACTGAAGGGGATTAAAGCCACATCCTTTACTGGTATGAATTGGACAAGAATAGCTGTAGCTCCTGCAGTGGGGAAGCAGGGAGGCCCCCTACCTGACAGGGTAGAAGCACCCTGGGTGTGTTCCCTCTTCCCACGGAAATCCCCTTCGGAAATTCCAAAGGCGTCAGAGTTCCAGCTGGAGCTGGGCCAGGAGATAAACAAGAGGTGAGCAGACACAGGGCTGGTGCTGCAAACCTCCAGCCTCCTGGCAAGAGCTGCCAAGTACTGGAGTTGGAACAAAAGGTGCTATGAGAGCAGAAGTGGTCAGGTAGCTGCCACAAACAGCATAAAAACCCCCACTCTAGTGGGCGGGGAGCCTGGTGCTGGGTGACAGAGGGGGAATCCCAGCCCCACAGCCCGCCTGCTGCCACGGGTGCAGGAAACAACACCTACGTCTGCCTCCAAAATTAGCTGCAGCAGAGGGGTTGAGAGCTGCAAGCTGCTCAGATGTCTTATCACTGCTGAGGTGAACCACCTAAAACCCCTGAGACTGTGACTCCATTGGTTTACTTGGTGTTAAATGTTTCTTAAAAAGCAAACCAGGCAGATTCCCATGATCTCAGGACAAGGAGGCGGGCAATGAACCATTTCACAGACTACAGTAATCTGACTTTTTTTAATAAATACATATCTTACATGTACCAAAATAATTATAAACAAAAAATGTACAGTTATTTACACAATATACAACTGCTAAAAAGTGTAGCAATTATGACACACATGGTGTGAAACACACTGTTTCCAATGCCCACAGTTAACATTATTGCTACTTTCTCCTACGAGCCAGGAGGTCACCAGTGCCTTGGTCCGACTCTTCCACCTGGAATGCCCCACTAAGAGCAGTGACCCCGACCTGAGGTCAGTCAGCAAGGCCAGGGACTGCCACCAGCACAACACAAATTAACGCGCAGGCTCTGAGAAGAAGGGGTGTTGGTATGAGTCCACCTTGCCATGAAAGTACACGTGTTCCTCGCAGTACTTAATGCCACAAGAAGGCTCTCTGTAATGAGCAGGTTGGATGTGTAGTCTGTTACCTCTGTAGGGCTGAGAATATGGGCTATATGGCTCTTTATCAGGTGGTGTGAATAATCACAGATCTCTACTGATGTTACACATCCCACTGCTGTACTTAAACACAGGGCAGGTCCTGGAACTGTCTTGTTAAAATTGTGAGCTCCTTCTCCTTGCTGGGCAGTGTAGCATTTCCTTCCTGGTTTTTCTCTCCACATTGCGACTTTCTTTTTAAATGAAGAAAGTCAGTCCTTTTTCTGTACATATGTATACAGTCACTTCACATGCTTTAAAATGCCAGCTGTCGTCCTCCAATAAGGCAGTCATCATATATAAGCTGCAAGAAAAAAACCAAAAGCTGTTAATGCAAAAATCTTACTGAAAGTATTATATCCACTCTGGGACAACAGCCAAATTCTGCATGCCCAGACTTCAGCAGTGTTTAAAATTTTTTACACAAAAATGGTTACTTTTGCCATTTAACAGCACTCAGAATGATAGAAAAACAAAGGCTGCAGAGGAGAAAACCACTCTTTAACTTGAATTTTATCTCATGAGGTTCTGTGTCAGCCACAGAACAGCGTGCAGAGAACCATGTTGCATGAAGTTAACCTCCATTCCCTCGTGTTATTTTTTACATTTTATTCTTATTCTATTTATATGCTTGCCCCAACTGCCATTTTGCTGACTGCTGACAGCATGACCTTATTTATACATGCCTATTATACAGCAAGAGGTTACTGGGGCATGTTGTCAGAGCAGCAGCAACAAAAAAAACCAAGATAGGATTTTCCCTTTCTCTTGAAAAGATGCAAACAGCTACTTACTTCATCCTCTGTGAATTCAGGCTCCGATTCACTGCTCTCCTCATCCTCACTTTCTGGCAACATCTGCAGGTCAGCTGTGGTCAGCTGCTTCAGCTTTTCCTGTATGCTTGAGTTGTCTCTTCCCCATGTGAGCTGATAGGGGGAATAGCCCTGATAGGTCACTTTGTTCACATCTGCCCCATGTTTCAGAAGAAGTGACACCAGGTCTGAATTCTGCAGATCAACAGCCAAATGTAGGGCTGTTCTGCCATTGCACGGCTCCTGTGTGAAAAAAGCATAAGGTTTGGCATGTTAGGAGAGGCAGAGCCGTTGCCAGATCTGTTGATTCAGAAGTCTACACAGCCCCAGTCAGTTAAACTCATGGTACACATTACATACCTGTGCATTTACATCTGCTCCCAAGGACAGCAGATACTCGACAATAGCCAGGTATCCTTGAATGGATGCCAAATGAAGACATGTATGTCCTGCAAAACACAAACAAAGGGAAAATTTGAGTAAGTCTAACTCAATGACTCATAATTTCTTAAAAGTCAAAATGATAGGCCAGGATGATACCTAAATTTGCAATTCATCCATGGCAAAAGGGTGATTTCCAGAAGAGTTTTCCAGCTTTCAGTGAGTATGAATAACAAGGTTGGATTTTGAAAAGATTTCTTAGGGGTTTTATTCTAGTGCTTGACTGCAACTTATTGCAACCAAAAAAAGAAGGAGCATGGCAAAAGTGCTCACTAAAAATGCAAAATTCAAAGCCATGAGAAACAATAATCAACACTGAGGAGGCCTACGAGACAGTGGCATTTTAAAGAAGTCACACATTGACGTGTGCTTAGGGCTCCTCAGCTCTCAAATGGGCGTAATTCTACTCCACCTCTCCAGAGATCTTTGAGATCTACAGGACACCAACTCTACCCTCAGTGCAGCACAGCGAGATAAACTGTTTAGCAGTTTGCCTGTACCTTTGTAGTTGGTTGCCTGCAGGACAGCGAGGAGGTGGTGTGGCTGGCAGTACTGTGTGAGGACGCTGACGCTCCTAAGGGAGCCCTGCTGGCAGGCAATGTGCAGGGGGGTGTTTCCTCGGAAGTCCCTGACTTCCAGGTCGCATCCGGCCTTCAGAAGATGCTCAGCAATTTCAGGCTGATCAGTTATCACTGCCAGGTGAAGAGGAGTCTGCACGAAAGAGAGAAAAAGCAGCCTGTAAGTTACATTGCAAACTTGGCAGTAACATCTGGACAAGCAGACCTCTCCACCACTTGGAGATTTTTGCCACCAGCTAATAGCACGCCCCATAAACTCAGTTCTTTATGCTTCCCAAGATATAGTTGCCCTTTCCTGCGGAAGTAATGAACTTAGGGATACCGAACAGTCAATCTGTATGAAGGGTATCATTAACATCTCAATAAAGAGGGATGCAACTCATTGCATCATATTTGAAAAATGTGGGCGTTAAATGCCACTCTCTCAGGGGAGAGGAAGCATTGTACTAACACTGGCTGGAGCCAGCTGGGGACTTTCCCGAATGCAGGCTTTGATTAAAGTAGGCTTTGATTCAATTGATTCCATCAATTAAAGCCAAACAAAAAAAATTTAAAGGACTTTTTTGGGGGAATTCCCAGAGGCCTTGTGTGAGGGTAGCTAGGGCTGATCCGGATTTGGGGCTGTGGAGGTGAAAGTGTACCTGGCTGAGGTTGTTCTGGAAGTTCAGGAAAGCCCGGTCGCCGGCTGCCTGCTGGATCACGTCCAGGCTCAGGGCTTTTTCCTCGTGAATAATGGCCAAATGGAGAAAACTGCAGGGGAAAAAAAGAATAATTAAGCGACATACGTTAACCCCCCCCAATGCCACGGTAACCCCCCCCAAACTCCCGCGGCGGGCCCGGGGCAGGGTCACGCGCGGGTGTCGCAAGCCGGGGCTTTCGGCGCGGCCGGGGCTTTCCGCGGCCCGGGAGCCGCCTCTCCCTGGCGCCACTCCAGGGACTTTCCGCCCTCCCTCCCTTCCCTCCCTCCCGCCGCGGCGCGGCCCAGCCCGGCGCCTCCCGCCGGCAGCACGTCCTGCCCGGTCCCGGTCGAGCCGCGTCCCCCACCGTGTGCGAGCCACCCCCGCCACGTCTCAACCCCCACTTACGTGTCCCCGTCCTCCGTCAGCTGCTGTGCCCAGGCGGGCGGCTCGCGGGGCTGCAGCCGTATGTCCTCCAGCTCCTTCACTAGCTGCCGGTACTCCTCCTCCTTCATGGAGTCCAAGCCACTGTCGTGGCGATCGTCGAGCGGGAACCCGCCCTGGCGGTCCTTCTTAGGGTGCTCGTAGCCCTCCATGGCGGGCGGCTCGGCGGCGCGGCGGGCGCTGATCATGGCGATGGAGCTGAGGGCGCTGCGAGTGAGCGGCGGCGGCGGCGGCGCCTCGCATATACACCGCGGCCAGGGGATTTCTGCGGGGGAGGAGCCTGGCAGGACGGGAATTTCCAGTCAGTCGAAGCCCAACCGACGGGTTTGGTCCTGCTCGGCGCCGCCGGCACTGGCAGGGAGGGCGGGGCACCTGGGGCCGCCCAGAAGGGGCGTCGGAGGGGAGGCGAGGAAAGATGCCGGCCCGAGAGGGAACTTGGCGTTTTTCCCGGGGGGAAGTACTCGCCTCTCCGGCGTCCCCGTCGGTAGTTCCCTGCCGCGCCCCGGGGGGGTTTCCCTGCTCTGCCCTGCCCGGTCCTGGGGCTCCCGGTGCCCCCTCCCCGGCGGGCAGGGGGTGTGTGCACCGCTGGCGGGGTTTCAGTGCACGCTGTGGGGACCCCTTGAACGCCCCTCAGTGCTGGGCACTGCTGGCCCTTATCGTACTCTGCATCCACCCACTTTCTATCAGTTCGGTAAGAGGGGCTGTGGAATAATAAAATAATAGAATAATTTGTGTTGAAAGGGTTCTTTAAAGGCCCACTGGTCCAACCCATGGGCAGGGTCATCTTCAGTTCTATTAGGTTGCTCAGAGCCCGGTCAGGTCTGACCTTGAATGTTTCCAGGTATCAGGCATCCACCACCTCTCTGGGCAACTTGTGACAGTGTTTCACCACTGTAATTGTAAAAAAGTTATTCCTTCTATCTAATCTAAATTGACCTTCCTGTTTAAACCCCTTACCCCTTGTCCTATTGCAACAGGCCCTGCTAAGAAGCCTGTCCCCGTCTTTTTTTATAGGCTCCCTTCGAACACTGCAAGACCACAGTAAGGCTTCCCAAGGTGTCTCTGGCCAGAAGCCCCGGCCGTAAGCATTAATATTCTTAGAAGCTCCTCTCTCTTCTGCTATCTATCTGCACAACGGCAGATCCGTGAGCCTGTGAGGATCTTTATGAGGTCTGATGAGAGGCACTCTCTTAGGAGTCATTAATCAGCACTCATCTAACGATCAGTAACAGGGCAGCGAAGTCATGCTAAAATTTCAGGGAACCAAACACCACCAGAGCAATGCTGGGGCTGCTACTGCATCAGTATACTGCATCTGCCCTGCTTGGGGGTGGTGGAGTGGGTATCACTTTTTGGAGAGGTTCAGGTAGTATTGCACATGATGGACATTTATTCTGCCACAACATCTGCAAGTATGCAGGTGCTGCTTCAGAGTTTAGAGGAATTCTCATCTTTGCTGGGGAAATTTTCACTCCTTTTCAGTGCTATGGGATCAGTGCTGTGAGAATTCTGTGCCACTCCTGTACATCCAGTTGTAGTCCAGGACTAGATAGGCCTCTTTCAAAGGGTACATATCCATAATGGAACAAACAAAGAAATTACATCTTTGACTGTTATTACTTTCTCTGGCCATTTCTAGTGACTCTTCTCTGCTCCTTTTTACTGCTGTTGTGCCATCTGTGGGTAATGAAAACTGGATAAATGCAGGCTCCCACATGGATAAAAGACATTGTCTGCAGAACTGACAGCAATGAATTTTTCCCTGGTGAATTTTTGCTTCAACTTCTCAGATGTAGGGGATTCCCATGAATTTCTTCCCTTGCAACTATTGCTGACCTCACTGAGTAATAGTGTCTGCGCTTTTTTTTCTTTTTTTGTCATTTTCCCATGGGATGGCATCCCTTTGAACAAGAACTTATGAGAAAATCCAAAGATGAAAGGAGGAGACAGAGAAGAGGGAGAATGCCTGGCTTTCTCTGACCAGATGTTCCTAATTTTCAGCCCAGCTGTGTCGTTCCTGGACTTTTTTTCAGTGTTTATCACTTGGTCTGGGGCAATCCAGTGGTGCTTTTGGGCATGTTTAGAAAAAAGCCATACAACTCTTTCTTTTATAGGTTAAGGGTTGTGAAAGTTCTGTGAGTTTTTTGAAACAGTTTCCCCTTTTTAGTGTAAATTGGCAAGGGAAATTTAATTAAGTTAAAATTCATTTAAATTAATATCCTCCTACCTGCTTCTCTGCAAAAAAGGGAGGATCTCCTGCTCTGTCTAGGAGGGGAATTGAGCCCAGTGAGGACCATGCTGTCTGCAGTTGGGATTTTGTTAGAACCACACAGAAATTAAACTTAAAAAGTTCTGTCCTTGCTGTGATGGCTGGAAACCAAGTTCAGCAAAGGGAATTCTTTACTTCCTTCCGTAAGTGACCTCCAGGTGCTCTCACAGACTACCATAGAGCTATTTTTAGAAATCATTTGCCAGCAACAGCCTCTTTTCAGAGGCATGGGAGATACTTTTATTTTGTGTGTGTTTAAGCTTGATGATACTGCAGCTAGTTGTAGGTGGCAGAAAGGTGGTCGAAGATGTTTTCTGAATAAAAAGTCATGCCGAGGCCAGCCCACTTCCTGCCCCAGGGAGATGCTGCTGCTCTGCAGCCTGGCCATAAGCATCCCAGGAGGCCCCACACATGGGCCAGTATGCCTGAGTATTAGACAGACAAAGCAAGGCTTGAGAAGGGATTTAGCCCTAAACCCTGTTCCATATATAAAGCAGCAACCAGCTGGAGATGCAGGGGCAAGTGGAACCCTCATTAACAAATAAAGCTGCTGTTTTCTCTGTAACTCCTCACAGCTACCACAGTTGTTGTCCGATATTTGCCTAAAGGGATGGCATATAGAAGATAGCATAAAGCAAAGATTTTGGAACGGTGATGAAGGTCATCAATGCCAATTTTCTGCTGCTAAAGTACTGTCCTTTTTTTTTCTAAATTATCACATTCTAGCAGTTCTTCCATACAATTTTCTACATGGTCCACAAGAAAAGAATAGAAAGAAACAAAGTCAGCTTTTTGGATATAGGGTGGAGCCTATTGCAACTCCAGTTTCCTATGTGGCCTGTTACCCAAGTGTTGCAGTTCTGGGAGGCTCAAACATGCCCCCCAGGGGATGGAGCAGCTGTACCTATCCAGGGACAGGGGTTGACCCTGCTGAAACAGGAGCAAAACTTCTTGAATGCTGCAGTCATTTGTGCCAGCCTGAACCCTTTTTTTCTGCTTGTGTATTATGGTTTATTACCTCTGCTATGCCTGCATTAATTTCACAGGAGTGGGTTTTTTTGCACTCATCAGTTTGAGAGGAGATTAATGTTCTCTTCATTTTTTATTCAGGATTATGTTAACAGTCTCTGCTGCCTCAGGACCAAGGGACTACCTGAAAGTCACTTTAACAATGTAAAAGACTGTAACCACGGGAGGTGCATTTGCACCTGATTCCTAAGAGCTAGGTTTTGCAAAAGCCTCCCCTACTCTATGTGCCCTGAGAACGCAATTGTCAAGTCTGTGGGGCAGCAGGGGTGTGATGTTTGTTTTTATTCTACCTTGCAGAAAGCAGCTGGCAGGGCTCCTGGAAGCAGCCTTGAGTGCCTGAATACTGAAAAGGGGCAGTAGGGTTTTAATTAGTTTTTAAAGTACATGAAGGATTCTCGTGCTCCTTCCTCCAGCAAACACATTAAACTGTAATTTCCTGATTGCCACACTAATCATGAGAACTGTCTACTGCTGTTGATTTACCAGTGTTGGTCCCTCAACTTCATCCTTTTGTGATTGCTGCTGCAGATACCTATTAACTGTTTCCTCTTATTAAAACTCGAGGACTGTGCGTGGCTCACAGTAAATATACCAGGAGAGGTAGTTAACAACATGCAGCAAGATCTTGGCTCGGGCTGTTAAAACCAAAAGCAAAGCAAATCAGTATGGTAGACCTGCTGTCTGTACGTGTACGTGCATGTGCAGATACCTCTTTGGAACAGAACTCTGGTTTCTTGTTCCAGAAGTCTATGAACTTTGCTAGTGCGAGGGAAGCCAGGGGGCACTTAATGCTGTCATTCTGATAACATTTTGCAGTTAAAATCCATCAGTCTCGAGTTTACAGCTGCTATAGAGATAAGAACCATACAGCTCCGAACAATTAGTCCAGTGTTAAACAAGGAACACATATTTCCCTCCTGCTTTCTAATAATAATATGAGTTACTAATTTGAAAGCTTTTAAAAAACAGCCAAATGAGAGGAAGGAAAGTTACTCAAAGTCACTTTTTGTCAGCCAGGGTGAGGGCTGATGGTGTTACATGTGGCCTGTATCCCTACCTCCTCACACTTTTTCATCAGAGGCAGATCCTCCAGTCGGATACCTCAAAGAGCAGAATGGTGGATGCAGTAGGAAGCATATCTCCACCTTATTTGAGATGATATGATATCCAAGCAAATAGTGCACAAGGTAATTTTTGGCACATAAACCCAAGATCCAAATTAGGGCATTTAAAATCCTACCCATGTCCCACAGATACAAAAATAGAGTTAGCTGGGGTGTCCTGACCAGAGTCTAATGCGTCTAGATTCCTGGTTGGCTACTCTAGTCTGTTTTTATTTTTTCACTGCAGCTTATTTTTGGCATCTCTTAAACTGGTGAATTGCATCCCTGGGAAGATCTGTGTTTCTCTGCATGAACTATGAGCTTTTTGTATATCAATTGGTTGCATTTCTGGGTATACTTAGGGATGAGATGTACTATATCAGTATAAACTGCTTTTATTGTTATGCCTTAAGGGTAAATATAAGTCAAGCCATTTGAAATTGGCTACTACTTGGATGGCAACTTTTTTCTGATGTCATTCCCTTTTCTCGTGTGGAAGTTTTGTTAAAGTATGTTGATCAAAAAGCTTTAAGCTGATGCTTGCTGCCTGATGCAGTGAAGCTTGCTGCCACGTGTTTCATGTAGGAAAAAAGAGTCTTGGGCAGGGGGAAGAGAGGTAAAGGCAGATCTCCTGAGCTTGTTGTACAACTTTCCCTCTGGCAATGACATTGCTTCCCATCAGTATGGCCCCCTGTGTGGGTGCAGACAGAGTGGAAGCGCCTGATGGGGAAAATATGAACTGGGAGCATGCTAATAATTAAAAAGGGACTTTCCCCCTACACGCAGCTGTTATACTTGGTAATTTTGTAGTCTCTAGTTCTTCCTAGCAAGTGGGAATATTGCAAAGGTGGAGAGAGTGTCAGAGTGGGACAATGCAGAAAACTGAGCAGGTGAGGATTCGGGAGGGATAGCTCAGCCTGGCACAATGTGAGCATGCTCAGCCAGCAGGGCTGTGCAAAGCAGGGAGCTACTTTCCTTTCTGTTTGGATTACGGATACGGAATGTCAAAACTAGATATGGATACAAATTTCTCTGTGGTACTGGATGGCATTTTGAGCAAACTAAGGACCTTAACTGAGTTACTCTGGGCTATTCGAGCCAGGCTGCACGTGGGTAGTGAGAGCTGCCTGTCTCAGCACATGCTTTGCTCTCAACCTCTGCATGCTCCTGTGCAGCCTTTGTGCCTGCAGTTGGCAGGTACAAATAATGGTGGATAAATGTAAAAAGCCAGGACACTGCTCTTCTGTGCACACTGGGAGCCTGGTGCAGTAGACAGGTGCAGGGCAAGCCTCAATTAGAAGCTGAACTGCATGTGGGCCCAGGGATTTCCCTGGGGACGGATGTGGCAAACAGGGGCTAATGAACTGAGTGCTGTAGCTGTTTGAGCTAGCAGGGGAGCTGCCAGGGGAGGAAGCAGGAAATACTAGACAATACTAACAGCATAACCATGAGAGAAAAAACCCACAACAACAGAAGATGAACTTTGGGCTGGGTGCTTCCTGAAAAAGCCCAGGGAAGGCCAGCCAAGGGACTGTCAAGGTCAGCTCCTCCTATGCACACCCTCTTTGAAGGAAGGCAGACCCTCTGCTTTCTGTTCTTTCTCCTGGTGAGAGTCCTTTGGAGCCCCAAAGCCGACAGACTGCATGGTTCCGGAAGGGGTCTCCACCCCCGATCTGTTTCCCACCTTGCCTGAGTCTGGGAGGGAGTGTCAGCTGCTGTTCCTGAGATAGTTCTATGCAGGGTTTGGCTTCAGGTATCTCAGTGCGAAACACCCACCTGTATGTTCTAGGGCTTTGCTCGGGAAGTTCCCAAGGTTTTAACCTAAGTTTTTTCTGTCATGGCTGTGGGCTGTGCTTGGAGCTGGAGGACTGACTGTGCCATCAGGGAGCATGCAGCATTGCCAAGGGCTGGATGTGCTTCTAGTGTGATGTCCTGGTCCAGCCCGTCCTTCTTCTAGCTATACAAGTGGATGTTGATGAGAGTGGGGCTGCAGTGCCTGGGGTAGCTCAGTTATTCTCTGCAGGAGAGCAAGACAGGAGAATAACTCCAAGGGACAGCAAAGAGGCTGTATTTATAGGGGTGTTAGGTGAGCTCTGATTTACACACTGAGAGATTCTAAAGGCAGGCAGAGAGAGGTTATATACAGGTTCTTCCAAACTTCCAAACTCCCCAAATGCTCGGAATATTGCCTGCATTCTCAGGTTCTCCAGACTGAGTTATAATAGAATCCTCTTTTCCTCACACATCTCTTGTTCCCTTGTATTTCCATTTATTTTCATGCAGCCAACTGTTTACTCTGAGCATGACCTCTCTCAGGGCAGGTGACGACTGGCAGCAAGTTCAGGGCCACCATCACTTGTGGGAGCCAGGAAATGAGCAGTGCCATCCTGGGGGGCTGTTCACCCCTGCTGCTCAGGCTGGTGGTCGGAAGGTGGCTGCTCCTGCTGGTCTGGTGGTACCTGAGCTACACAAAGAAAAGGGGAACTGGAAGCAACAGTGCATCTTTCAGAGTGGGCTGGGACGAGTGATTCATAGTTAGAGCTGTATGGGGAAGGAAGAGGGAGCAGAAGGAGACTGCAACACAAATTTTCCAGCCTGGAAGGAGTTTAAATTTCTCTCTCTCCAAGGTTGCAAGCATTCCTGGGATGTCTTCCCATTTAGTATATGCCTTTCAGGGCTCTGATTTCTTCAGATTTCATGGAAGTTATTTCCTAATTTATGGCTGTAGTGTTTCCCAGGCAGAAATATCTCTCTGGGATAAGCTCCTGCCTTTCTTGGAAAGGTAGTTTGTGCACAGGCTGTAAATTCAGTTCTTCCGTGAACTCCCCATCCTGTGTGTGTGCTGTGGTGACATCTAGAGGGCCTGCACGTGGCATATTCTGGGGAGCACGTGGTGCTGGACATCTCTGTATGTCTAGAAACATTATACAAATGGGGGAAAACTAATGCTTGAGTTCTTCCCATGCCAAATTTCTGAGAAGGGAAAAATGTAACTTCCTTGGGAAAACACTGACCTCTGGTAACAGGCTTAGGGCTACAGGCTTGGTTTTATGCTTGAGACAGAAGATTTGTGGAGGCTCTAAAACACATTTATGGGAAAGCCAGCAAGGGAAAGGAGATTGAAGGGAGTGATTTTCCCCAGAGCACTGAAGAGAAGCTGTATCAATCCCATTTTGAAACAAGTGTTTGACAGTCGCACTAATTCTTCTGCCTGCATTCTCAGACACGAACCCTTTTCTTGGCTGCATCCTCTGCCTCCCAAAGCCCAGCTTTGGTTGATCACATCCCACTATGGCCATTGCAGCTAACTCCTGTATCCTCACCAGCTGGCAACTCTATGGCCCTGCAGACCTGAAATGTAGAGGTCATCACAGTCAATGTGACTGTGTCACCTTGTGTCCCAGGAGCCTACAGGAACCTGACCTCTTGCAGGATTCAGCTGGCTGTACTATTACCTTGTGTCTCACCCTCTATTCACAGCAACACCCTGTCCATCCCATTATATTTGTATATATCCTTCAAAGGAGAATCCTCCCTCAGCCACACTCTCTGCTGCTCCTGTCATGGTGGTGTCACTCAGTGACTGCCTGTCCCACTGGCACTTCTGTGCTCTGGCCTCTGGGACAGACTCTTGGCACTGCTCTGCAAACCTTTGTGCCCTTGCAGTCTCATGCTTCTTTAAGACATCAGCGATGTGTGTGAGCGTTAGCTAATGGGTAATCATAGAATTATAGAACAGTTTGGGTTGGAAGGGATCCTAAAGATCCTCTAGTTCTACCCCCTTTGCCATGGGCAGGGACACCTTCCTCTTGACCATATTGCTCAGGGCTCCATCCAACCTGGCCTTTAACACTTCCAGTGACAGGGCATTCACAACTTCTCTGAGCAACGAACTTCTCATGGGTGATGAGCAGCAAACGGCCATCTGGAGATTGTGCTTTTCCCCCCCTTCCTAACAAGCACTATCAAGTCCCTGTCACTTCATGGTCATGCAGCCTGTTTGACCATGGAGAAAGCTGAGCTCTCCAGCATGGGGCTGAGGTCTCTTCTCTCTGGGAAGGGGATGCAGTTCCTTTGCTCCCCTTTTGTTTGGGAACTACCTGAAGATCTCTGTGACTCCTTCCATATCTTTGGATTAGGTAATGCCAAATGACAACATATAGTAGAATGAAAATCAAGCCAGATCACCCAGTTTCAGGCACAGTGTGACTGTGAGAGCTAGTCACACTCCTGCATCCCTCAATATCTTCCCTCAGCTGCCTCATCTAGAGACCTCTGATAAGCGTTGCTTTGATGCTACTGATCCCAAGGAGCATAATAATGGTCCAGAGAGACATTGTACCTGGAGGAAGGTGTTGATCACAAGGAAGCAGGCATAGGTAAGCTCTTGCTGCTGGAGCAGTGGTCTGCCCATCTGGGCTTTTCCAGATAGCTCTAGGTTGGAAAACTTTAGCATCAGGTCTGACCTCTCTACATTGTCATGGTGCTGTGCAGGCAGAACCTTACCTGTGATCTTCTGAATTGTGGTGAAGGACACCTGTGAGGAGATGCCCAGATCATGGTCACTGCACAAGCTCTTCCATGTAGGCAGGCACTGCTGTGGGGTAGGGCTTAGTCTGGGTTTGGGAGAGTGGGGCAGTGGGGTAAGCCTCTCTGTGGAGGAGGCAGCAGGAGGGCACCACAAGTGGGGTCTTAGCTTGTAAGGGTGAGGGTGGGGCGTGCTTGAGAGGGTGGAGGAGGAAATAGCTTACTGGGCTGTTGCACTGCTGCCCTCACAGGTGGCACCCACTCAAGCTAAATCTGGAAAAAGAACACTTCAGCTTAGTTTAGCCCCGTTTTTTTTAACCCTGTTGGGGTGAGCTGTTGTGAGAAATCACACCACATGTGATCAAGCATGCATTGGCAGACGCAGGAGCATGTCCCAAATGTTTTCTTTCCTAAGGACCATCCAGAGGGACCAAAATGTGTTGTCTTACAGGAAGGATGAAGCCTCTGGGAGGTGGATTGGGCAGATGAAAGCCCAGCTGCACATTAGTTTCAGCTGCATCATCAAAGTGAGTCATTCAATAAAAACAATTAGCTGAGGAAATATCACTAAACAGTAATAATTATCCAAACGTCCTAGCATTGACCATTTAGATGACTAAATCAACACAATCAATTGTGTTAATGAATGCTAATTCAAATATAATAACTTTCTGGTTTATTTGATTATGTATACAGAATTCACCTGCAGTTTTTGGACAGTATGGGTCTGCAGAGCAGCCAGATGCTTGGTCATGTGCCTACTCTGTGCATGTGTTGTCCCCAGCCTGACAACAGCACATACAGTATCCCCTGGTTACTCTGCAGAGCAGAAGAGGAGTTCTGAGATGATGTCTAGGTGCCTTTCATCTGGGCAGGCAGCAGCTTTCATGGACTTCAGGGGGACTTATGCCCACACAGAAATGTGGTCACAGAATCACAGAATATGTTGACTTGGAAGGCACCCACAAGGATCATCAAGTTGAACTCCTGCCCCTGCACAGGACCATACACGAGAGTCACACCATGTGCCTGAGAGTATCATCCAAAGGCTTCTTGAACTCTGTGAGGTTTGGTGCTGTGACCACTTCTCTGGGGAGCCTGTTCCAACCAGTCTCTGGGTGAACTTTTTCTAGTATCTAACCTAAAACTCCCCTGAGACAACTTCAGGCCATTCCCTCAGGTCCTATCACTGGTCATCACAGAGAAGAGATCAATGTCTGCCCCTTTTCCCCTCATGAGGAAGTTGTAGACTACAATGGGGTCTCCCCTCAGTCTCTTCCAGGCTGAACAGACCAAGTGACCTCAGCCGCTCCTCCTTGGCTTCCCCTCAAGGCCCTTCACCCTCTTCATTGCCCTTCTTTGGATGCTCTCTAACAGCTTAATGTCTTTCCTATATTGTGGCGCCCAAAACTGCACACAATATTCAAGGTGAGGCTGCACCAGTGCAGAGCAGAGCTGGACAATCCCCTCTCTCGTCCATCTGGCGATGCTTTGCCCCATGCCCCCTCAGGACACAGTTCACCCTCCTGGCTGCCAGGCACTGCTGACTCATTTTCAATTTGCTGTCGACCAGGACCCCCATGTCCCTTTCCATGGCACTGCTTTCCAGCATCTCATTCCCCAGTCTGTATGAACATCCAGGGTTGCCCCATCCCAGGAGCAGAATCTGGCACTTTCCCTTGTTGAATTTCATATGGTTGGTGATTGACCAGTCCTCTAATTTGCTGAGGTCTCTCTGCAGGGCCTCCCTGCCTTCAAGGGAGTCAGTAGCTCCTTCCAGTTGTGTGTCAACTCCAAACTTGCTCAGTATCCCTTCCAGTCCTGCATCCAAGTCATTTATGAAGGTGTTGAAGAGCACAGGGCTCAAGATGGAGCCCTGTGGAACCCCACTAGTGACAGGTCACCAGCCTGAAGTTACCCCATTCACTCTTACCCTCTGTGCTCAACCAGTGAGCCAGTTGCTCATCCACCTCATGGTGTGTTTATCCAGCTGTGTTCTGGACATTTTGTCCAGAAGGATACTGTGAGTGACAGTATTGAAAGCTTTACTGAAACCCAAAAGATTACATCAGCTGGCTTCCCTATGGTGAAGCCTCTCAGGAGAGGCTACATTCTCCTTCCTTCTTGCCTCAAGGTTTCACAAGGGTCTGAATCTCCTAAATGGGATGACTGGACAAAGTCACACAAACACCAGAAATCCCCATTGTCTGCCTCAAAATAAAGAGGTATGGAGGGAATTCATGCTTAAAACTGATGATTCCAGTTTCAGTCAAGAACAAATGCTCTGTAAGTTATGTTCAAAATTGGCTCTCTGGCTCAGGCTTTTTCTGTCTCCTGTCCTCATCACTGGTACCTAGGCTCTGGAGGCACACAGGTCTTCCCCACAGTGCTTCATGCTCTGGATGGACTGTGATCATGGTTCATTTTATTACATATGGATATAGTTTTGTTGTGTCTGGACATTAGCACGATGCTTGCCACCACAGTACATGGGTATCTAGAAATTATGGATGTTATAGATCCAGTGGGATTCAGATTGGTGCTGGAATTGCCCTCACATTTCCCTTAAAGATGCAGTGAGCTTCTCCATCCCCACTGCCAACACACCCACATTCTTAGCCCATATCTGTAGGTTCTTGGGAGAGATTATTTTAGAAAAGTTTGTTCTTTATCAGTATTTCAAGAAAGGAAGTGGCAGAGGTATCAAGAAAGCAGCATGCCCTGAAAACTGATGGCTGCCATGCTATTTTTCACATCTGTGTAGAAATTGTTATGTTTAGCTCTCCTTGTGCTCTGCAAATGCAGGAAGGAAATGCAGGCACAGGGACTGGTGATGCACTTCTGCAACGTGATGTGCCAGGGTTGGTGATAACCCAGCACCTCTGAGGTAAGCAGGGTGTGCTCATGCCTCTCTTGCTGATGCCCCATCCACTGAACCATGTTTTTGCTTCAGGTGAATTTCTCCCACTGCCTGCTACCTGTTCTTGCTATGACATTGTAGGGTTTTCTAAATGAAGATAATGTGCAGGTGAATCACTACGATGTGCTGCAGCAGGTCTGGGTCTGTCCCTCTTGCACTCACCATCTGCAGCAGGTCTGGCCATGAGAGCAGGAGCCATCTCAGGGAGGTAGGAACCTCAGCTATCAGCTGAGGGAGCCTGGCTATGTTGTTGGTTAGGAGCAGTTCTTCTCTGCCTATATTAACATTCATTTGCTTGCTGAAGCAGACTTAGCTTATATTTTTTTAGGTCATTCTGTGTAACATAATCATATTGGAGTAGAATTCTTCTGCCTAATCAAATGAAACTTCATGTAGTTAGTTTGTCCTTAGCATTTACTAATGAATGTGATTGTGAGGATTTAGTTTCTCACATGGTTAATAGGAAGGCATTTAGATAATTACAGCTGTCTAGTGTCTTTCCACTGCTAATCGCTTTTACTGCCTGGTTCATTTCCAGACCAGCAAGTGAAACTCTGGCACGCAGTTGTGCAGGGAAACTGCCCCTGCAGATATGTATTGCTGTATTCCTGATATGATGGTTTGTAGGTGTGAAGTCAGTTCCCAGATCCAGCCTACATTTCCTATGAACTTCAGAGAATCACAGCCTTGCTGTGATCCAGCTTTCCCACTTGGCTAACACCATGCTAGGTCACGTAGGTCCAGCAAGCCCTCTCTGACACTGGGCAACTGAAGACACCTAGGGAAGAAAAAATATAAGCAGATGAATATATAATGGTCCTTCTCCTGGACTGTGCATCCAGCTTCCAGAGCTTTAGGAGCTTTCCATGTACCTTTGTTTAGCAGTTGCAGTGAATTTTCTCTGTTTATTCCTATTAATTCTGATAATTCTTTCTGTCTTGCCCACCACAGAGCCCTGATCTCAAGTACCCGTCATGGCTCTGAGACTTGTTTCCTAGTAAAACCAGTTCTTTTAAAGTCTGTGACACATATAGATTTCCCCCCTCAGGTGCTGTATAGTGCATTTATTCATGTGGAATTTAATGCAAAATCTGACTTCTTATTGCTCTGCAACATCCCATTATGAAATATTTCTGCACTTCTTAGCTGTTGTTTAATCTTTTCTGAATACGCTGTATCAACTGCAGCCTTTGCTACTTTGCCCTTCACTCCATTTACTTAGATAATTTATGGATGTGGTAAAAAACTTGGGATTGTTTTCGCGGAAGACAAGATCGTGAGGGAGAAAACGTCTATAATACAAGCAAAGTGTAGTGTGTTACAATGATAATTATAATAATGGTAATGATAATTCTCATAAACTTTTTTGTCATTGCTCTGTCCTTTGATAGTTATGTTATTACTAACTTAGCCATCAGCGCGCTTGTAGCAAGCATGGGTAGAGCCCTTCTCAAATCTTCGTTCGCGAAGCCTAGCCATGATGATGATGATGGTATTACTAACAAACAATTCAGTAGCTGTTTAGGGCTACTGTACTATCTTTTTAGGAACTAAATGGGTCAAGGGGTCTCTGCCAGCAGGGGAGATTTTTGTACTGGCAAGACAAGAACGAGGAGCAAGCCGTTTTTGGTTAATAATTAAATTAAAATGAAGACCTGTGCCTACTGCTCTGAGAGGAGGACCCAAGTACCCTTGGAAACTTTAGCATCCCTCCCAAAGGTTGCTTCTCTGTTTATTAAGAGTGTATTTCATTTTAATTAACAATTTTATTTTTTAAAAATTTTAGTTTAGTTTAGTTTAGTTTGGTTTGGTTTGGTTTAGTTTAGTTTGGTTTGGGTTATCCCTACTTCCCCCTCGTCCTTTCCCGTTTATTCCTCCCACAGGTTTTGGTGCAGCACCCCTCTCCGTCCCGCTCCCCCCGCAGTGCCGGAGCAGGGGGAAACGGGAAGGGAAAGAGGAAGGGTGCCTTGCTCCCGCTGCGGCAGCCGGCGGGAGCATCCTGGCGCAGCCCGCTGCTGTCCCCGCCGCTGCTGTCGCCGCTCGCCCCTTCCCTTCCGGAGCTCAGGGAAGGGCCGAGGCGGTGCTGGGTTTCCCTCTAGTGGTGCCTGAGCCCTGCAGAAGGATGCAATGTCCCCGCCAAAAGGCCGTCGCTCCTTGGCGGGAGTGGCTAATTTCAGAGCTCGCCAAGCTCACCTTTCCTGCGGTGGTCGATCCACGGAGACGGCAGTCTCCAGGCGTACGTCACTGGCTTTACAGCCAAAACAGTGCAGCTGTATTTCCTTCGTTAGACTCTGTCTTTATGAAGGACGCTTCTTCTCTCCTGGACCACGAGAAGTCAGTGTTCTTGTTATGTTCTATAATAATGGCACTGTTTTATGCAGTCCAAGTCCTATGCCATTTGGCACAGTATTTGTGCCACAGCTGAAAAGCCTATTTCCAGAAATCTATATTTGGATGAAACAGGATGTTGAAGCATCAAGCTTGTTCCTGGGTACCAGATGCCTCTCTGGGGAAGTCAATGTCAGGCTGTGTGACTCTCTTGCTGATTTGTTGCCTATTAAATGCAACAGGCAGAAACTGGTGAAAATAATGGTAGAATTGTTGAAAATTACCATACTTTAAATCTTCAGAAAACAAAACATTAAATGTATTAGAACTGAGGTAAAAAACCTTATATGGACAAGAAACTCTTCACAAATATCAACCAGCAATATTCTTTAGCCACTGCATAAACTTTTAGTAATCTCCTCCTCCACAGAAACTTGCAGGGCCTTCAAGCTTTCTCAAGATGTTCTGGGTAAGGGATTTTCTCACTCTTTGAAAAATATCACACATCTCATGGCAGTTGGAAGTGGGTCGCTAAATCCTCCAGCTCCTGTGAGATCTAATGTCGTCAGTGAGTGAATTGCACAGATCCTTAATGGCAAGAGCTCAGAGCAGTACGGAGCATGCTGGCTTGAGCCCAAAGGTGGGGGAGCTCTGCCTGAAGGGTGTCCTGCACAAGGATGGAGAACCCAATGCCCCACCTTCCTGAGCAGTTTGGAGTTACTCTCAGCAAACATCATGCCTGCTCCTATTGTTTGTGATTGCCACTACCTATTGATTGTGAATGCTAGAAAGCCCAATGCAGATGTTTGTCACCTGTCCTGTGTGCCATTAACCAAACCAAAGACTTGGAAGGAGCAAGGTGCAGGACCTGCTGACCCAAGCCTCTAGGTCTGTTTGCATTGCATCGTTGCCTTCTGCCATTATGTCACTGCATTTCTCTTCCCTTGCTCAATCTGACTGCACATTCTCTTCTGAGACAAGCAAGACTTCAGGGAATACCACCTGTTGCTGATCCACATTTGACCATCTTGGGATTCTCATTCTGGAAGTGTCAATTGGATTCTACAGTACCACCATTGGCCTCACTTCCTCCATGTATTTTCCCACTAACCTGTCATCTCCTTCCCTCTCAGTCCCTTCAGCAGCAGCTGCTGGAGGCCATTGAAGGGCTGCAATCTTTTCATCATACACGGGTCTTGTCGTGAGAAAAGGAAACATCATTTTGTTCTTTGACATCTGGTAGAGGAAGCAGGTGATTCTTCTGATTATTGCTCTTAAAATGAAAAAGCTATTATGAGTACCTTAAAATGTTATTAGTGTGCTGAAATAGTAATGTTAATAGTTAATTCATGCTCAATAATGTTATATCTTTTAAATATTATTATATTAAGTCTTGTAGGAATAGCTTTAAAGGCTCTTCATTAGCTTTTAAAGGCAAGGCATCAGCACTGGGAACGGAAGAGCAGTGACTGTGGATGTGGATCCAGCTCTATATGGGATGCAATTATAGGACTCAGGCAGGACTCAGACACTTTGATTCAGAGCTGTGACAATGAGAACTGCCTCTCAGCAGCTGTGTGACCGTTTGCCACTTTCATGTGGCAAATGACTTCAGCTGCTGAGCAGCCAGTGTTTCAGCCCCCATACAGACCCAAGGTTCTTTGGGATCTTCAGCCCATTATCCTCCAGGGCCTGGCTGGAGTGGGCTTGAGGCAGCTGGTGCCTTCTTTGGAAACAACCTCTGCTCTTTTTTTCAACATATCAGTGGTTAACACACTGGGGACCTGGATTGCATCCCTTCCTCCCATGCTGCACCTTTGGTAAGGTGCTGTTTCGTGTAGACACTTCAAAATTTCTTTTGTTGTGGAAAAAAGAGTAACTGGGAAAAGATTTATGCTCCAGTCCCTACACAGCTACTCAGTGGCTATTTCACGGAAAAGATAAGTTCTCCCTTGAGCATGGCCTGAAGCCCCAGATATCCTGCTCCCCAGGTGAGCACTCCCATTCCTTCATTGTCTTTCACAGTCTTCTGAAGATGCTGAATATTTGCAAGAGGTCAAAAGTGAATGATTGGAAAAGCCAGTCTATTAAATCTATTAAATAAAAAGACACCACTCAGGAATTGCCTGAGCTAAAGATGGCTGTTGAGAGAATATTTAGAGACAGTACCACTTCATGCTTTCTTGTTCCTGTACTTTTTTTCAAGCACCTGCTTTTGCCCACTGTTGCAGACAAAAATACAAGGTTATATGGGCTTTCAGCAAGCAAAAGGATATTTCTATAAAAATATATCTATAAAATGTATAATATTTGTATTTATAAAGCTACAGAAGCCTTTCTGTGCTGCCTTCTGGCAGCATCTTACAAAATCCTATTGTTTATGAATGAGTCTTCAGTTGTAATTCTGGTTGTATCAGAAAGCTTAAAATTAACCAAGTAATAAGGTAATGAAAATGATAATAACATTAAGATTGCGAAGTTAAGCACTTAGAAAGAAGAAAATATTAACGTAAGAGGACTTGTAATCTTAGGATTGTAACTTCTTGAAAATTTCCAGTCCAATGCCCTCCTGTGTGCACTAGGAGATAGACTTGCTTTACATAGTAGTACTCTATTTTTAATGTAGGGTCCCTCCCTTGTTCATATCACAGAGTGGAGAGTGACTAGCGTTGAATGAGGAGCACAGGGGGAAGGAGAGGGGAGCCTGCAGAGTCCCACCTCCTCATCCTGCCTGCAGAAGCTCGTGGGCAGAAAGAAGAACTGCTGGTGAAAGCTGTGGATGGTCAACAAGTGCCATGAGATGCTGCCCCTGAGAGAGTGCCAGTGCAGTGTTATATGCCTTCAGTGAAATCACATTTTTCAATAGAGAGTTTAGATGGCTGCTCATTTCTCAGTGCTGACTGAGGGCACCTGGTGTTCTGGGGCAATTTTCTCTTAACCCCTCACACAATTGCTGTAAGTTGAGAGGTTTATGCAGACAAAAGAGATCTGATTGGGAAGAATAATATTAGGATTTATTACTAGTAAGATAAAAACTAAAAACTAAACTATATGCAACAATTCTAATTAGGCAAAAGTGCTATATATTAATAAAAATACCCCTCCCCTCTTGTATCAGTTCAGGAGGAGAAGCAATTTCTTTTCCATTTCTGGAGCTCCAGGTGTTTTAAATAATTTTGCAGCACTCAAAAGTTCTTCTACTATCACTAGAACAACAACTCCGATTCGTTGCAACTGGAACTGTTTCTCTCTCTCTTCTGGGTCTACCTCAGGGCTGGGCCTACCCTCTCCTGAGCTTAGACTGGAGGCTGGGGGGTTATCCAGGCCCTGTAGGGTCTTCCATGGACTGGAAGGGGACACTTGCCTACCATGGATCTTCACCACAGGATCACAAGGGATAATGGCTTTTGAGTCTATCCCTGTTTCCTGTGCGGTCCCATCTCACAAGAGATAGTTTTTGATGGACCTCTCTACAGTGAGTCTACACCTTTGGGCAACAGCTCTTCCATTCTCTACTGACCCTTAGGGTCACAAATTCAGCTGCACCAGCATGGATCCCTCCCACATCCTATCCGAGCTGACTTGCTCCAGGGTAGGTCTCTCCCTCCATGGGCCACAGGTCTACAGCAGGGCTCTGTTTCATCTAGGCTTTCCTATGGAGTCACATCTACTTCATGCACTCTGCTTCAGCGTGGGCTCCTTCATGAGCTGCAGAGGGTCTCTGTTCTCCAACAATTTCCTAAAAACAGCAGCGATTTTTAGTTTTCAGTCCCTTCCCTGCTGAAGGGAGAGAGAGAGAGAGGAGGGGAGAGAAGGAGTCCCCCCCCTTCGTGGCTTCTCTCTTTTCTCCTGCAGCTGCCAGCTTTGCCCTTGGAGGCTGCAGTCTTCCTTTGGAGTTTTTCCTCCACTCTGTTACATATCTTGGTCAGGGGGGCTTCAGTGCCACACCTGCCCCCCATCCAGGGACGGGAGAAGGAAGGGGGCCTGGCCCACTTGGGGCTCGCTGCCTTCTCCTACATGGCTTCTAATTTCATCTGTGCAACAACCTTCTCTTCTGTTTTCTTAAATATGTAATTGGCAGAGGTGTTACTAAAACTTTTGATTGGCTTTTTTTTCTGGAAATCCACCTGGAAAAAAATCTATTTTCATCCCCAGGTGGGGCCAGTCAGTAAACCCATGACATCACCTCAGGTCAGCTAAAGCTATGCACATCTGACAGCTCCATGTATTATTAGTGAAATTTCTATGTCAGGGACCAATTCTAGATTTCTTTTTCACAAGAAGAAAGATTAACTCAAAGTATATATAAGTACATATTTTGAAGGATGTATATAGCAGTGTCCATGCAGACATTTATAGTTAGGTACTTTGCTGTAAAAATGAGAGCAATGTTTTGATGACAACAGCACTGGTAACCAGAATGTTGTCTAATGCTTTACATGCAAGTACATGTAAGGACCAAAAAGGCTGTCCAGAAGGTTTGATTTAGGCTATGGTGAGTTGCCCCTGAAGGTGCCTGTCTCCACACTGAGTGTAAAAGGCAACTAATTTAGCCAACTAATTTAGATTACACATCTATTTTTAAAGTGCCTAACATTTGGTGACATGAAGAGGAACATCTTGACCTTGTGTTCCTAGGTTTGGCTATTGTCACAGGAAACGTGCTTTTTTAATAAAAAAACCCCTAAGCAACAATATACTAACTGATTTCATAATCTATTTAAGGATTACTGAGAGCAGAAGAAAAGTATGTATTTTTTTAACACATTGTTGTAGTTGTGCCTTGCCTGAAAACACCAGTCCATGAAAAAATACACCTGCAACTTGACCTGAAAATTGCTTCCAAAAAGGTAATGAAGATAGCACTTCCCTCTGTATTGAAGTTAAAATGTAATTAAGGTTATGTTACTTTGGAAAAGTTCATTGATGATGTGGTGGGTAAAGGGAGGCAAGACTGCAGAGTTGAAATGTGCTGGAAATTAGCATGAGGTGTTATGCACTCACAGCAATCTTTAGTGTGTCCTGGCAGTTTGTCATGAGAGTGTCTATTGAAGGAGGTGATGCTTTGACTGCGATACACAGTGTGAAAACATGCGATAAACAGGAAGGCAGGTGCAATGGGGAATTTTCTGGAGTATTGGGTCTAAACTTAATGTAAGCATATTATGAGGAGGAGAAGAAGGGTGTGTAAATAACTATTGGCATTGTTTATCTGTGTGGAAGCATGAGACAACTTCCCCTCGAAATGAGAAATTTCTGAAATAACAGCTTTTAAAATATGATGTGCTCAGATTTTGTGACTTCCTAACATGTCTAGAGATTAAAGTGGAGACTGCATCAAAGAGAGTAAAGGTTTTCATTCTTCCTTTTTATTGTCCATTTTTTAAATTAAAATCACTGGGAACTGTTTAACAGCAAATTTAAATAAAAAAAAATAACTTGCACAAAGTTCTCAAAACAAAAAATCCTATGGGTGTTGACACATCCTATCATCAGGCTAAGAAGGTAAATACAAGAAAAACGATTGTTATCAGGTGTGAATTAACATACAGTGAGTTTGCTCACAACTGAAGAAGGTGACAGATATAACATATGCATTAATAAAACTCCGAATGAAAGGTATGGCCATAATTAGACATGGTACTTGGAGAAATGCTATTGATTCCGGAAATTGAATTTAATTTGATGGCTTTTACTGTAATTAACACAATGGTTTGTATCAACATAGATCTTGTAACATTATTATCTAAGGTGACAAATTATAAAATTAAATGTTCAGTTAAGATGTAATTCAAAAGTTTTAAAGGTTTCTTGAGTCAATGGGTCTCAGTTAATTTCCTTAAAGCTAAAGGACAGGATTTTTTTTTATTCTGCCAGTTTTCTGCCAATAAAGCTACTCCGGATTTATGTCAATGATGAAATGAAGGCAAAATATACAAAGGAAACATTCACAGGTTCTGATGAGTTCCTGAGAGCCCCTATTGCATATACTGTGCAAGCTTGAAAGTTATTTTCTTTGTAGCATTGGATTTTAATGGTACTAAATGTAGTGTGTATATAATAACAATAATTCACTTTCCTTTTGTTTGCCATTTACCTTGTCATATATCTGCTAGATGCAGGGCCTGATTCTCTTCTCTTTTACACCTGTTTTACCTAAGGGCTGTTTATTTTGATGCAGCTACTCCCGATTTAGACCTGTGTATATGAATCTGTTATCTGCGAGAGGTAAATTAATGCTTTTAATCAAGACCTCTCTTCTGCCTACCCATCAACATCAAAGCCTAGACATGCTATTAGTTACTGAGAAAGGAAGCACAGTGTTAGTAAGCAGCCCTCAGCTATCTCTGGCTCCCCATTACCAGAATTTTAACACCATTACCACAAAAACATGAATACTTTTATCCTCACAGTCACTTGGAAATGCTGTATATCCCCATTTTACAGACCAAAGCCACAAAAGGCAGAATTTGAGCAGACATGAGGAGTCTAAATCCTCAAGACCCTTTTGAGCAGCTGCTACCCAAAGTCTCCCTACTTTGGTGGCTCTGTTATGGATATTAGAGTCCCACATACCTAGAGATTTCTTTCTGACCATACTTTGAAGGACCATGATCTTGTCAGGTCATAGCAGCTGCCTATCTAAACTTTCCTCTGTCAGAGGAAAGTGGCCTCAGCAGGACTCTATCCACTGGAAAGTGAATCTGCCCCTGTGTGCTTGGATTCTGCTGAAATCTTCAAGACAGATTTCATATTTAACACCAGTGGAGTTCCTTTCTTTTTTTCCTTCCCTTTCTCTTTTCCCAGATGCAAAAAGCTCTGGCAGCCTTCTCACTGGTCTTATATTTGATAGCTGAATGAATAGATCAGTCATGCAGGATGTAGGTGAGAGAACAGCAGACTATTTGTGCATTGTCTATGCATGCTTTCAGTTAACTGTGCAGGTCAAGAGCTAAAAAGTAGGACTCCCATTTTACTGAGATCCACTGATTTCACTGAGGCCTGGTGAAGATGCAGTGCACCACCTCTGTCTCTGCACGCCAACCTCTTAGGTGCAACCAGGGCATTCTGCTGTATTTTTTCCTCAGAGGTGGGTAAGAAATATGGAGTTTCATGCTAGATTCCTTGTAGTTTGTGTAAAAAATTCCTTTAGGCAGCCCTGCTCTAGGGTTCTATATAGAACAACTGTTGGATGAAGAAGTATGAGTCATTCTTGGAGCAGGGACTGGAACAGGTGGTTAAGTTTTCCTCTGGTTGTTTTAGACCCCAAGCAACAAAGTTGATCTCTGTATTCTCCCCTTCTCCATAAGTATTTAAATAATTCAAGAACAGTCACCTTATTCCTATGGAGGGAGTGAAGAGTACCACAATACAGCTAACTCATGTCATCAGATGGTGAGGGACATTCTTAGAAAGGGGAAGGGTGGACTCTGGTTGGACAGATAAAAGCATTGAGTCTGGTTTTCTGTGTCTTGGGTACATGTTGAATGAGGGTGTAAATATGGTGTAATGCATGATAGAAACTCATAATCCCTTTTTTGCTTTCCCAAGAACATGGCTAAGAAGCTTTCGTTGAGAGAAGGGTGTAGGTCTCCAAATCTCAAGTGAGCAATGGCAGACTTGTGTGCAGTGCTGTGCTAGAATGCCTAAGAGCTAGTGAAGGTTGAAGGTTATGATGTAGCATAACAATGCCCTTAACAATTCCCATTGGGTTCCTTACGTGTTTCCTGCTCTCTGTGACAGCTGTGAATCCAGCTGCAGATGGTCCGGGGCTCTCTAGGAGGTGCTGGGCACTAGGTGAGGGCTGTGCATCTGCCAGGGGAATCTGGCGCCTGTGGGCTGGTTGCTGCAGCGGGCAGTCAGCACAGCGGTGGCTGTGCAGCTCCCGGGTGTGCTGAGATTAATTAACGAACAGATTCAATCTGCGTTTAGGCACTGCAGGGCAGAGATCACACATATTTAACGGGACGGCGGGCCCTTTCTGAAGCCCTTTCTCATCTCCTTCACCCTGGAGGGGCAGGAACAAAAGCGGTGGGACCCGCGCCGCCGGGCTGGTCGGGTAGGCGAGAGGAACTCGGCGAAGCGCAGCGGGATGGGATGGGATGGGAAGGGGCGCGGCGGGGCCGATGGAGCGGCTGATGGCGATGGCGATGGCGGGGCCGGGGCAGTGCCTGCCCTGGGGAACTGTCCCCATCCCGCGGTGCTGAAACGCCGCGCAAGGGCAGCGCCGCGCCCCTTCCCGGCGGCACATCCCGGCCGTGCCCCCGCCCCGCTCACTGCCACCCCCAAGCAGGGACCGCTGAGTACTCGGGAAGTGATAAGAAGAGGCCAAATAGTTTTTTAAAATACGCTGTCCCACGTGTAGACTGCAGTCCCTCTTTATTTGCCAGGTGATTACAGTTGTAATAGCTTTGCTATTTATCCATGAAGCAGCTTGTTCCACATCGACGATAGCAACATTAGGAATTGTCGTGAAGAATTCTAATTAGTTAAACCCAAAATTTTGAATTTCAGGTTTTAAAGGCAGATGGGAGAATTGATTAAAAAAAGGAGCTTCCATCCAGGCTGGGCAGTGCAATGCTCTGAGACAATTATATGTGCTAGGCTGCTGACCTGAACAATATTCCTTACCAATGGCAACAGCAGAAAAGAAAATGGGGAACAATTTGATAAGCAACTCAGCTATAGAATTATTTTAAGGAGACTGTTAGAAAAGTGCACATTTTTCAAAACAAACAGTGTGATCCAATATTGTTGTAATGTGAATTAATGAAAAATTAGTTTAAGAGAAACCCCAAAGACAGATAATCCTCTAAGCCTAAAAACTGAAAGGTAAACTCTAGCATTACTTCTGAATATGTGATTTGTCAGAGGAGTAATGAAAAAAATGATAATTAATAAAGAGAATAACAAGTTTCTATTAATGTCTATAAATACATATTCCTTAATCAGATAATGACTAATAGAAACATTCAGAAAATAGTTAAGAGATATTAAAAAACCTCCAAACAAGTGGCTAAAATATATAATCCTGTACCTCAGTAATTGTTAAAGGAAGGACCCATTATCATAATTATGTTTCTGGAACAAACATTATTTCAATGTGATAAAAGATGACATGACACTAAAGGTAAAGCCATAGCAGATGTTACATGAGTAACAAGACAATATGCCCACATTCTGGTAATTTCTCCCCCCAGACATGTTCTCATTAATCTGTGATTAATAGGATTTGAGTATAGTAAATGATGTTGATCTATTGTCTGTCTTTGTCCCGCACCATAGAGAGAGCAATTTGTCAGCTCAGCTTTTGTGTGACTATTTAATAGCAAAGAGGGGGAGAGAAAAGACTCTAATCTTCTAATTGGCATCTATAGAGAAAGGTCTAAGAACATTGCCTGCCTGGAAAGAGCTTGTGTGCAATTCCTATGCCTGCAAGGCTGAGGCGGACAGACAGCCATACATCCCTGGAAAAGGAACAGCGTGTATCTATCACACAAACAGCTGCTGTCCAAAGGCAGAGTGGAGAGCAAGGTGCACTGTAGAACTGGGTGCAATTGCTAACTCTTCCAAGTCTGTTCTGTTTCAGCCTGTTACATGTCAAGGGAGTACTTCTTGACTGGTGTGACTTTAATAAAGACAGAAAGCTTTCTTCTTTCCAGAGCAGAAAACAGAATGAGGCAAGGGAGAAATGGGGGGCAGTGATGGAGGCTGGAATAGTCCTCTCACCAGCAAAACTGGAATCAATGGAAGGAACATGAAGTACCCAAACACCTTTCCAGAGATGTCAGGTGAATAATGGCTTTGTGCTAATATAGTGCCACTTATAGCTTAATGGTCCTCTTTAGGTGCTAAGGTTACCTGATGAAATGATTGACATAAAATACGAATAATTTCACAATTAAATCACTAGTCCCAATTCAGCAAAACATGGAAGCTACTGCTAGGCACAAGGACAATTGCTTTGTCTTTCCCCCATCCCCAAGTATCTATTTTATGCTCTTCAGAAGGTCAGAATCAAGACTTGCTTTTTGGGTGCAGTTGAGGACTGGATCCCTTTGGCACATCTACATTGCAGCAAAATGCAGGTTTGTCTTGTGTAATGATTTCTTAAGTGATGAATGTAGCCAAAGTCTTCCTTGTTCTGTTTAACCACCCGAGCCATTCTGAAAATACAACATTTAAGACAATGCAGTAACTCTCCAAAAATATTTTTTTAGGACCTATGTCTGTTTTTTACAGGTGCAATTTATAGCACATTTCTTTTATTGGTTTGTTGCCCTAATGGGTAGAACTAGTGATTGCCTCAAGAAAGGTGGGACTGCCTTAAATCAGCTTTACTACTTGGAAATTGTTCTGTGGAGCCGCACATAAAGTTGTTTCTACCTATGTAACTCGTCAATGGATACAGCACAGAAAATCTCTACTGACTCTTTTTTTAATGCTAACGCATTTCAGCAGGATTTAATAGAAATTGATGAAGGACAAAGACTAGATAAAGAAATGTTTCACTTGCGGAAAAATAAAACCACAGACAGCATTGAATCTGATTTAAAATGGAGAATAGTGTAGGGAAAGGAGTTGACAATACTGAGGTTAAAGAAAAAGGCTCTCAAAAGTGTGTATTTAAGTTAACAATATTTACCACCACAGTTCACAAACAATCACATCCCTATTCAAAGCCACCAGAATCCACTGAGTGTATGAACCAGCACTTCAGCATGTACTGAATTTGGCTGGTCTCTGCAGGGGAAACACTGCTGGGATTTTGAGATCAGATGTGAGCCTAGGCAGGGACAAAGCAAGTGGGGCAAATTGTACCATCTTGCATATGAATTTGCAAAACCAGAGCATTTCACTGCTGCTTGGTGATGTTAATTGGCATGCTGAGCACAATTATCACCAAGCACAAAGCAAAGCCCTTTTTCTACCTTTGGGGGTGAGTACAGATATTTGTCCCCATTTTGTGCATGCTAGAGAGCATACATCCAAACTGTCCCTGTGGAAACACCCAAAACTTTCCCAGTGGAAAGAGCTTCCTCAACTGAGGTTTTGGGGCTATCCTGGATCTATTAATCTAACACTGGGGAGTACAGTGCCAGAACCCCTGCCTGAGCCAGGGCCACGTGAATGAGATGAAGTGCAGTAGTACAGCCATGTCAGCATGACTCTGTCTTTTAATTTGTATGTCTTTCAGGGAGAGGAAGCTGTCCATCTTGCTCTGGTCTGGGTGGACCCTGATGGGACACCTGCTCTTTTTGACTGCTCTGATCAAGCAAGAGAGGGTTTCATAATTCAAAACTGGAAGGCCTTTGGGCATGCCAAGACATATCCTGGATTAGCTAGTTGCCTCTACCACCCTACTCAATTCCCTTTGCAGAGGAGAGAGGGTCTTTCAGCGTGCGTGGACTGTACTTAAGCAGTCTGTTTCCAGAGAAGTCTTCATAGATTTCCCTATAGTGATCACTGGGAGAAGAGGGGCAGAACACACACCCCATAACTCCAGCCTTCTGACACTATTTGAAGGGTTGACTGGTGTCAAGGTGTAGTGGCAGAAAAAAGCCCTCCAAAACTGCACACAACTGGCTGTGTGGCACTGTGCAGGGACAGGGAAACCATGGGTAGTCAAAACAATAACCATTAGTCATACATTCCTTTTATGAAGTTAGGGTACTTTATCCTGCCCAGGATATAGTGGAAAATATTCCAACTTATAGCAGTTTCAGTCTAAATGCATACACTTACTGTAAGCTCAAATCTTATGTAATACTTTTGTACAGATATATGTTGTGGGCAGGTTCAAATACTGCAAGTTTCGGTTCTTTTTTAAAAATGAGATTAATTTTTAATTTTAAAATGCTCAGAGCTGTGAAATGGGAAGGTTTGTTAATCTTCTAAGCAAGTAAACAAAATGCCCCCAAATGCTTGTTCTGAGTAGACCGGGAGGGGCTGGGAGGCTGCAGGTGGCTGTCTGTGAGCTGGACTTCATCTGACAAAGCCCTCTGCATCAACACATGAATTTATTGCAACTGTCCATCACTGCAGCTCATTACATTTAAGTTGAACTTAAACTCTCACATATTTTCTAACATATTAATCTCTATATAGCACATTAAGTTGGGAGTACTATTTGTTATTTGATATTTCACGCTCTCAGCCTGTTCAAAAAGTTGGTTAGTTAAGAAAGATGAAAATGCAGAACATTTCTTTTTTAAAAAGCATAATTACAGAAAGACTCTGGGTCTGTTAAAATGTGAGAATACTGTGATAGTAATGAGTGTTATAAAGCAGTTATTTTAAAACATGACCAGCTCTCTGTTTGTCTCTTAGTGTCGCTGTGCTTAGAGGGGGAAGGAGGTTGTATTTGGAGCAGTTATCTTCTAGGAAGGCAATAGCATCTGGTGATACTAAAATGTCATCAGGGGAAAATATATGCAACAGGGTCCACCTCATTTGAATATGAAATGCAAAGACAATCCAAGGCAGACAACTGCTTGTTTAGACTGATATCTAAATCCAAAGGCTGGATCATCAATAATAGATTAAGGTTTTTTTGCCTGTTGTAAATTAGATGTTGGATGGGTATTGTAGTTTTGGTTTTTAATTATTTATCACATTAGCAGGGCTGGCTGTTACAAAACACCAGGCAGAGTAAAAATGTAAAATACAAAGTGGGAAAAATGAATTTTAAAATCTGTCACTAGAATAAAGCATCAAAGCCATGTATCAACTACACTGAAAATTAGATAGTAACATTCTAGTAGTTCTGTCAAAGTCAAATACAGAAGCAATTGTTAAGTGTTGATAGGCAGTGGGCAGAAGGTGTGATCCACTGGGAAGGTTTTGATCTGAAATGAAACAGTTTTCTACCCCTGCTAGTCAGGCAGAAATCTAATTACTCTCTTCTGATCTCTATGGAGAGGTAAACCAAAGAGTTATAGGTTATGGACAGTTTTATTGATTTTTATCTCAGAAATCAACAAGTGCAGGCTTTACACTTTACACATACTTGCTTAGCTGGTGTTAGGATCAAATATTTCAAACTGGCTTTCCCTGTGACCAAGTCAATAAGCACTTTAGTTGTTTTGTTCAAGTTGCACTGTGGATGTTAATATTACAGAACTTTTTTTGCACTTAGAAGCTTTAAGGGGAAAGATTGCCAGGTTTATATTTGGGCATTTAAAAGCAAAAGTCTAACCATTTGGTTTTCCATCCACTTATTTTTCTCTTGCAAGGATGCATTTTTATATTATGGCTTTAACTGCACAAGCCTCATATTTTTAGTTCTACACATGTGAAAAGGATCTTCGTTGTAAAGGCAGCAGGAGCACAGTCTGAACAGGAAGGGTCTGCCAGTTTCTGAAGGTTTGCCATCCCTTCCATTGTCAAGGTAGAGAAGGACAATTGAAATTCAGCTGGTAACAGCACCTAAAACCATTTCTGGAGTGCTCACAAGACATTTCTAAGGTAGTCCTGGAGCGCAGAGGAGGAGAAAGCTTTCTGTTTCTGGAATCCACAGTGCACCTTTGAGAAATCAAACACAAACTTCACTGCTTGCATTCTAACATTGAAATATACCTTGGTCCCTTGTCCTGTCTCTGTGGGCGCAGGCATTTGTGGAAATGCCTGCTCTCATCAACTGCAGTTTATGGAAATATTTAATTTTAAAAAAACCACAATTCTTCTTCTCCAAGCTACTTACTATAAAGCCTGTGTAATTTTTCAGGATGAGTTCAGACATGGGCTGAAATTACCAAAGAGACAAGTCCTTGTTTTACATTCAGACTTTTTTCATTAAGTTTAAATATATGAGAAAGATTTCACTGCTAGTCTTGCCTAAAACCTTGGAATACAATCATGTCCCCAGTGCAGCAAACAGGATTTGTGCTATTAAGCTAAAAGTTGTCAAGATTTCATGCCAGCTTTTTAGAGCTATAGTTATTTGGGATCCATTGTTGTTAATTACACATTTTCATGCAATCTAATCAGTCTTCAAGAATGTGCATCAAGTCAGTGTCTGCTTGTTCATATATTCAAAAAAGCCAGTTATTCACATTTAACTCCACTGTTAGAGCCACAGGCACAGACACGGAGCTGGGATGAGTGTAGCTTTGTGATTATTTTGATAGCTTCTCTTCTTCATATCCTGGGACATAAGGCCGTTTCTCCCACAGCTGCACTTTTTCCTGAATGACTGACAACCCCTTTAGAGGAGATCAACCCCTTTTTGTGCCCTTTCACTCACTCGGAGGTTATCAGCTAAAACTGCACTCAGCATTCAATCACATCTTTCCCCTGTGGCTGTAACTCCTGCTAACACAATTAACCTTCTGATGGGAACATAAAATGAATCTAGGGAGGGAAAAAGAGCAGAAATACATTCCCATGTTAAGGATTAAATGGTCATAGCTCTTATAGCAGTGTTTTTTCGCCTCTTCCACAACATTGTGTATAAGGGGCTATTAGGAAGAAGTCAGCTGTCACAAAATTCTTCCTAGCAACCCAGCAACTCCTATTTTATGGGCAATTTTTCTTTTACTTTATGATTAATGGAAAGTATTATGGGACATAAAACTAGCTTGACAAACAAATGCAAATTTGTATTTGTTTGTTTGTGTTTTGGCTTGCTAGCCCTCCTCTCTCCCCTTCCTCCTCCCACCCCCAAAAAAAAATCTAAATCTGAAAGATACTGATTGACATCCATCAATCATCCATTCCTTTTTTTGGAGGGGGTGGGAATGCTGGGGACAAATAGTATCTGTCTTTGTTTTGGTTCCTTTTCTATGACAGAATTTTCGACTAATAAAAATGCCCATTGTATGTTCATCTTTGTTTTCATCTCCTGATTGTGTTTCTGTACTGAGCTCTGTATAAGTCCATGTGTGTCTCCCTGGCTGTGCTCCAGTGTGTGTCTGCTGTAAGCAAGTTTTAGCCACAGTACTCTTGAGGGATCTGGGTACACTCTATGCTCTCTAAAGCTGAAATATGAATTTACATCCAAATTTTCCCTTTTTATGTACCTCTCTGCCCCTTGGGTGGAGAAGAGCCACAGTCCTGAAGTGCCAGGGGGCTGGGATGGAGGCCAGCAATGCCCCCTTGGATACCATGCACAGGCTGGAGCCTGTGGCACCAAGGGTGCTGTGCAGGTCTGGTGCTGAATAAACCTCTGGTCTGGCTCTGGTTCTCACTCTGGTTATCTTTAGCAAGCTAATGCTCTGCCCCACTTTCCTCTAAAAAAATTTTTGTGGGAGATTTTCCTTCAATTTTAAGTGAACCAAAGTCTTTGTACAGTGAACTAGGTATCTATTTGAGCTGCTGAGGCGAAGTACTTGGAGAACATCCCCTTGGACCCATTGACTCCCAGTGTTGAGGCTGAAGGTGGAACAGGATTGGAAGGCAGTTGCTCTCTGACTGACAGAGTCTACAGCCCCCATGTGGTCAGAAGAACTTGGGTATTCTGGGCTTTTTGAATTTCTTCGATCTTGCCTATACTGAAGTTTTGTCCAGCAGCAGGTACTTGGCCTCTGCATGGTTGCAGTACTCCAGGTGTTTGCAGGACTTCGTGGTGAAACTTTTAACTGGGCAAGGGATGGAAAATCAGTACCAGTTTTCTAGCATAGGCACATCTCCAAGTGGTTTAACTAAGGCAGCAGTTAAACGAGATAAGCATATTTTGTGTTTTCCTGTAAGATTACCATAATGCTGATTTTGATTTTACCTCATTTACCAGGTTTGCATAAACACAGTAAGTGCCCAGGCCTAGCTGCTAAGGGTGTGCCTGCACTCTTTCTCTGTTGGTTGAATCAGTTTTATGCAGTGGCTCTGGTGATGCATCTAGGAAACTTTCATCATTGTAGCATCAGATATTTGTCATGCAAGTGCCAGACTTTTTATTTTCAGCACCCTTCTCAGAGGTAGAGGTAATTGCTTAGACAGTAACTGAAGCAGGCAGGGAAGAGGAACAAATTGGTTCATAATATCTGTAATTCTTACAGATTTTTGTATACTTTAATGCAAAGGATAGTATTAAATGCACATTGTAAAAAGAAATGGACAAGAAAAAGTAATTAAATTTTTGGGATGGACTTTAATAGTGTCCAGTCTGATATATATGTTGTTACATTTCCAAGTTTCTCCCTCAGTTTCTCATTAGGGCCCTCTTCTCCCAGGTTGGTGGTTAGGGGATGATCTGCATGTATGTGGACTTTGTTGCAGCTCTCGATTTCCTAAAGTGTCATGAGCTAAAACTTACATTGAAAACATAATAATGTTGGAATGTGTCCCTGGCAAAGTGAAAGAAAGTCTTTGCAGATAGAGACAAGTGCCTTGTACTGCTGAAGAGGAACCAAAGGAGTTCTGTGTGTCTACCAGTTTGCAGATGAAGCTGCTAAAGGGCTTGCAAAAGAAGAGCAAGAAAATACAGTTGATGTGAAAAGGAAGATGCAAGGATGTCAGCTGATAACTGAAAACTGGGCTAATTTTCATTGTAGAGGTTTTTCTTCTTTATTTCTTATCTCTTTTCTTTTTTCAGTTCAGATGTGCTAGTTGTTCACCTATCGTTTTCCTGAGAATTGATTGTTGCATCCACGGGAGATTTCTGGCAAGCAAAAAACACTTACAGTAATTAAAGTGAAGAAGGCCGATGTCAGGCTCACTTCTGCCTTTCAAAGGAGCTAAGAACTTCACCAGAAAACAGTTCTGTTTGCAAGCAAACTTTGTTCCAGTGGGCACAGTACCCATAATGACCCAACTGAAATAGAGCTGATTGTGGTGCTGTAGCAATGGAGCATAACTGTGGAGCTCAGTGGTGGAGATCACCCTTAAGGTAACGGTACAGCAGAAGAATTGCACATAGAAAGGCCAATAAAGGATAAGGCATGGTTAAATAACATCATGTCTGTGGCTCGCTTTTCACAGGAGATACCAGGCAGCCGCTGCCCTTCTCCACACAACTGCCTCCAACTCAAGCATCATCTTACACGTTTCTGCTGTGGTGTATTTAGAGGACACAAAACCTGTGTGTACTTGGTGGGGTCATGGGGAGGTGGCCACAAAAAGATGTGTTGTGTGACAAGGCAAAGGCCATGCCCAGGACACTGGATGCAGAAGTGCTTTCTGCTGGGCTGAGCCATCAGTGAAGCTCATAACCAGCATGCTGGTGAGTTGAGAGCAATGTTGTTAACTTGGGTCTTCCCACTGGGGAGAGAGACATGGGTGTAAACCAAACAGCTGTAAAAATAGGAATGCAGGATATACTAAGCAGCTCTTATCCTCCCAAAAGACATGTGTGCTGGGATGTTATGTAAATCTTGAAAGGATACAGCCTCCAGCTCATCCCATTGTTGAAAGGGATTAAGTCTCTGTGAGCACTGGACACTCAGGGATTATGGCTCAGCATCCAGAGAAGAATGCACTCGAAGTGATTTATGGTGTTTAAGGTCTGTATGCCTTCACTGAACACCTGCAGCTGTTAGGATTTCTTTTGCTTGGTTTCTAGAAAGTCAGGACAGATGCAGTTTGCCCAGGTCCCATTGAAATGCAGATCATCATGGACTCTCCCTGGATCTGCAAACAGACCTGCTACTGAAAAAGTGTATTTGAGAGATGGCATCATGTCTTTTCTGGTAATCTTGATCACCTTTACACAGAGCAGCTACCATATAAGTCCTCCTTTACTGCCTGAGACTCACAGCTGTACCACATAAATCTGTCACCAATCCTCTCCCAGAACAGCCTCACTGTATTTTACAGTCCATGGCACTTCAGATTACTCCTTCATGTAAAAGTTCAGTATTGTGGTCCAGCCACTGGGAATTACAGTGGCTGGCTTTGCAGTACAGGGGTGATGTGGTTATCAGTTCTTATGATAGGGCTGGGGTGGTGGGTGGGCTTGTGCATTAATACATAATACATCAAACCTCTGGTGTGGCAGCTTCTTCAGAAGAGTAGATAAATTTTTCACTGCCCTGTGTAACTCTGTACAGAGCTCTGCCATTCCACATACCAGGGGTCTGTTTACCAGCATCAGGAGACTCATCTAAGAGAGCAGAACGTTAGGTTTGGTTATTCTGAAAAATGCAACAGGCTTAAGATGCCACTTATCACAACTGTGGGTTTTTGTAGAGGAGTCTTTCCATACAGTTCTTGGGGGGAAAAAGAAGAGCTTGACTGGGAAATAAACTGAAACAATTCTGTAATGTAGATTATTGCCTCTGCCTCATCTTTTTCAGGTGGAAATGATGGGACAATCTCTTGCGCCACTGGGTGTGGGAAAGTCATGCCTTCACTTCATGTTTTTATATTTTTTTTTGCATTGAGATGAACTCATTTTGTTACAACTTCAGAGAGTAACTGAAGATGTACGATGTCTGCTGTCCAATGCTGTTTTGCACTCTGAATTCAATGACCCAGAGTCCCAGTGGATATCAGTGACAAGTGGTGTCCTCACTGGTCCATACTGGGACTAGTGTTATTTAATATCTTCCTTAATGCCATAGATGAAGGGTTCAAGTGCACCCTCAGCAAATTTGCAGATGGCACCTGGCTGAGTGGTGCGGCTGACACACCTGACGGACGGGATGCCATCCGGAGGGACCTAAACAGGCTCAAGAAGTGGGTCAATGGGAATTTCATGAGCTTTAACAAGAACAAGCACAAAGTGCTGCACCTTTGTCAGGGTATCAATACAGGCTGGGGGATGAACGAATGGAGAGCAGCTCTGCTGAGAAGGCTTGGGGGTGCTGGTGGATGAGAGGCTGGACATGAGCTGGTAATGTGCACTTGCAGACCAGAAAGCCAAACTGGGCTGAATCCAAAGCAGTGCGGGCAGCAGGTTGAGGGAGATGATTCTGCCCATCTACTCTGCTCTGGTGAGACCTGACCTGAAGCTCTGCATCCAGCTCTGGGGTCCCCAGTACAGAAAGGTCATCGAGCTGTTGGAGAGAGTCCAGAGCAGGGCCACCAACATGATAAGAGCGATGGAGCATCTCTCCTATGAGGAAAGGCTGAGACAGTTGGGATTGTTGAGCCTGGAGAAAATAAATCTTTGTGGTGACCTAACTGTGGCCTTCCAGTATCTCAAAGGCACCTACAAGAAATCTGGAGAGGGACTTTTTACAAGACCATGTAGGGACAGGACAAGGGGGAATGGATTCAAACTGAAAGAGGGTAAGTTAAATTAGATATTAGGAATAAATTTTTTACTGTGAGAGTGGTGAAGCACTGGAACAGGTTGCCCAGAGAAGTTGTGGATGTCCCATTCCTGGAAATGTTCAAGGCTAGGTTTGATGAAGCTCTGAGCAACCTGGTCTAGTGGAAGGTGTTCCAGCCCATGGCAGGGGGGTTGGAACTGGATGATCTTTAAGGTCCCTTCCAACCCAAAACATTCTATGATTTTATGATTATCTGGTTTTACTTATCTGAGCTGAAGCTCAGAAAACAAAAGAGAAAACAAGGGAAGATGCTAACAGGGTTGGTTCTGCTGTTTCAAAACATCTGCTGTTCTCCATTTTCCTTAGCTTTTGCTTCCCACTCCTTTCATTCCAGTAGACATCTCTTGATGAAACAGAAGTAAAATCCACTGCTCTCCATTTCAGAAAGTAGTCTTTAAAGTTCCAAACATGGTAGACATTTTCACCTGTATTTTCCATGCATAAAAACTGCAATGGAAAAATATCAGAGCAAAATTGGCAGTAGGTGCCTGGACATCCCTTTGAAAAAAATGGATCCATTCAAAACTGTATTTCACCCTTGGTCCTAAATAACTGATTTATGTTCCAGGTGAATTTCTATAGCAATTTGCAGTTCTTCTACTTATTCAATTATCCATTTTTCCCCTATTGAGATCTTATTCATTTCCATTTACTTCTGCAAAGTCTTTTTCCTGCTCACAGTACCATTACACCTTCCCTGACTATTTCTTTGAAATTAAGTGCTTGGTTCTTTATCTTTTCATCATTAATTACTGATGTCTTTTTGACCTCTGCTTTGTAACCGACCATGTCATATTTCTATTTCCTATCTTTTAGACTCATTTAAGATATTTTTTTTTTCTTTAATGACCTGCTCTGAATAGCTTTGTTCTTGTTTTTCAGTCAGTTCCCAGAATGGCCACACAGCTGAACCTTTGCCCTCCTCTCTTGTTTTTCATCTTGTCTCTATTATATCAATGGCCTAGTTAAAAATGTATTTTACAGCTCTCTGAAGCCAAACTGCTCTCCATTTTTATAATTATGCTGATTATAATCTATGTAGGTATCTCAAAAACCTTCTGCTGGGACTCTGGTTGAGTTAGCACCTCTCTTGTGAGGGCCATATGTGGTTTGGTGTGAACAGAAGTGGGTGCCACTGTAGGACTTTGGAGTGGGGGTTGGTCTAGGAGACAGGAGTAACATGAACAGAAGACTCAATGAATTTTGGATTCATGAAATGTTAGTTTAAAGGGCTGGGGACTTTTTCCTGTGTAAAACCTTAGAGCTTTTTTTGGAAGTTCTTCAGAGAGATGGGTAATACTTTGAATCTTCAGAAAGACTCAAACATGTCCTTAGGTATCCCAATTACTTCTTGGACTAGTTCCACATATACCATTTCACCATGCCTTATAGTAGCATTTTCATTTGCTTCTTTCTCAAGTAATTCTCAGTTGTTTTTTTTTTTTTAATTTTATAATTGAAAATTTTCAAATAGTTCATAAATTATTTTCCTGTCTTTGCCAAATCTCCCATTAGTGTCAGAGGAGTCTCATTTAGCAAGTGAGGTTAGACTACCATCGCCTTTCACTATTCCTTTCTTGAGAAATGATGACTAGGAAGGAAGGCCAGCTGTTTTTTTCAAAACTGTGGGAGTGCTGGGCCTCATCGCTGAAATATATTTAATATAATACATTAAATATATCAAATATATTTAATGCAATATAAAATATATCATGTAAGGAGAGACATGATAAATGCAGGCATTTGCTGTTATTTTGTTCTTTTAAATAAATAACTCAGTATAATGAGTCTTAGCCACAGAATGAACATAATGAACCTCCAAAAAAGATGTTGTCTGAGAGCAATATTTACCACTGAGGAAGGGATTGTTACAGAAATGAGAATTGTTTAGACGTTAGTGGGTGAGGTAAGAATCTATTAAAGGAATTAAAAGCGAAGATGACTCATCACACATTTCTGCTTATTTGTGAGAGACACATGAAAGGCAGGGATTTCAAAACATTTGTATTAGAAAAACATCAATAACAAAGCCCCCTGATTTAATTTTTCAGTCTCTCGGGCTTCAAAAGAAGATGTGACTTTTCCACATTTGTCTTGAAAAACACACAGGACTGGAAATTAGCAGAGGCTTTCTTTGCTTTGCTACATTTAATTTTTAGACTGGTCACCTATAGATGATATTTACACCATTTTCTTCTCTGCAAAAATCTAGAAACTGTTTTTGTTGCATTGAGAGACAGATTTCTGATGTTTCAAAGGGGTGAAATGATGCTGCTGCCGAGGCTGCTGCGGTTTGCCAGGGAAAGCTTGCCTCACATCCTGCTTGCCACTTGCTCCCTTTCTCCAGCCAACCCACTGCCCTCCCTGCTAAGAAAATTCCTCTGCAGCAGAGATCAAGGTAGTCAATCAGTTCTCTGTGTTTTGCTTCTCCCTGTCATTGGCAGGAGACAGTTGCAAGGGGTCAGTGTAATGATTTAGGTACAACAGGGCCATGCCTTTATGAGGTTATGCGGGTACTGGAGCGGAGTCTCACAGGACAACTATGGTAGAAAATTTGTCTTAGAGTGTTTTACATAGCAGAATACAGATAATATTGATAATATAGTATACTAATAATACAGGATTTCTATGGCTACCTTTGCTACAGGTGGATAATAGAGAACACAGCAACAAAAGCAAAAAACAGAGAAAGATGTGAAAGCAGAGGAGAATGTGTACATAAAGAGGCAAGATGTTGACCAGTGCAGTGACTCTGCTGGAAAAAAAAAAGAAGTTACAGTTTAGTAAATCTCAGTCCCTGTTGTTGTACAGCTCGAGTTTTGCTGAATGATATTATTTCAGATGTGTCCTGTAAATCCATCATCTGTTAAACAGCCTTTGAAAATGAACTGGCTTGTACCAGCTGCTGCTTATTTGGACAGGGGAGTCAGTGTTGGAAAGCAGTAATAATTTCCTCAGCACAGGACTGATTTGTCAAGGACCAAACACATTTATAAGGCTGTACAGCAGTTGGGAAAGACCAAGACAAGGAGGAGAGGGAAGTGTGATGTCTGGCTGTTTCCTGAATGAGATGGAGCCACTTGCCCAAGCATCACCAGGGAGACTTGCAACACTGCTGCAGTGCTGTGGCTCCCCTGCCTTCCTCAGTTCCTGACTTGGCAGAGCCACGTGATTTCAAGTGGTCACAGCCCTGCAGCTCCCTGACTTGGAGGAGACGTGCCACACATTCACGAAAATGAAGTTGTGCTGACAGGGCCACAAGGTCAGCATCACTCTTGCCAGGCTTCTCCAGTCTGCCCCATGGGCTCATTCCCGAGGATGAGAAGGGTAAGCAAGTGGAGAGAGGACAAAAGGGATGGGTAGGTCCTGAGATCTCACATGATCCTCTAAAAGGTGCTCTTGGATATAGCAAGGTCAGCAGAAAGTGAAGGGAGCTACTTCTACTTGTGGCGCCATCCTCCCCATTCCCCCAAACACCACCACCTCCTGCATGGGCTGGGTACAGTAGGCACTGAAACACAGACTGGCTTCTGGGGGCTTTACTTTTTCGAAAAAAGTGATTCCTTTCTGAAATGCAACTTAGGCGGGGGGGGGGGGGAGGTACTGGTGGAAACAAAATAATTCTCATTTTGAGAATTAAGAAAAGTTTTATTTTAATGGTAATTTTTCTCTTTACCCCATACCAGGTAAAAATGCCAAACTGCATCTTTCCTCCCATGTAAAGGTAAAATAAGCCATATAAACATAAACTGGGCACTGGACATTTCAACCAAGAAGCCAACTGATTTTCAGACTCATCAAGGTCTAAGAAAAATGTCTTTATGCTAAGAAACACCACAGAGCCATAGGAGTCACTGCCATGTTTGTTACAACACCCAATACTTATTTCAAGTCCTTGTTTCAACTCCAATATTCTTTATTGTGATTTTTATTCCTGATACAGTTCTGTTTGTGTGTCTTCCAACTGAACATACTGTGCTACTGTTTAACTGTCTATTTATAGTCATAAGAGAAATAAACATATAAAATAAATGCATCTTGATGCATAGCTGTGCAGCAGTACAGATGTTTTATTAATGAAAATGAATCCAGCTTTTTGTAAGTCATGGCAGCAATATAACGTATCATTGTTTGCTTCTCCGCTAGATGGTCCCTGCTGTTTTTACATAGAAATTCCTGTAATACTTAATGGACATCTGGAAGAATTCAGCCAATTAATCGAATTCATGCAGGAGCTAGGCTAATGGCTGTCTGAAAGGCAGATTACATTAAATCAAACTTGCAATATGAATGAAAGTACTTAATCATACATGCAACATTCATTAGACGTGGCACAGCAAGTGTTTTGATTACTTTAATGAAAGATCAGGTAAAGTGCATCAACTGAACAGATTGAAGAGACAGCATGCTTACAAATGTTTGATTATGTTGACTATCAACAGAAACAGTGCCAGTAATTTATAGCAAAACATATTTGGCGGAGGAGGAGGATGATGGAGCCAATGAACTTGGGAAGTGAAGTGAAATTTAGGCCTTGCCTTCAAGCACTTTAATAGTTAGGTTAGCAAAACTTTAATCAAATGTCATGAAAGAAGCAAAACATACACAGAGAATCCTGTATGGCAACTGCTAGGGATCAACTTATGTTTGCAGTACTTGGAGCCTGATGCTAGTTTTGAGTCCCCTGCCTGACTTAGGAATAAACAGAGCTAAGTCCTAAGAGGAAAAAAATATCTTCAAAACAATGAAATATATTCTTGATGATTTTGGCTTGGTGCTGCTTTCCCCCTTGGATTCTGCTGAAGACACCTTCCAGCCACCACTGCTCTGTGCAGGTGCTGGCTCCTGGAGGGGGGAGTGCAGCTGAAGAGGAGCTTTGGCTACAGATCATCCTGAAGCACTGCTGCATTTTTACTTTTCCGAACTCCTCGGCCAGCAGAGCATTTTGTCTGCCCCCCAGGGTTGCCCATGAGTATTTGCCCACCAAAACCAGGTAGTCTCCAGCTTGATACACCTGCTAAGAGCCAGCGCTGCAGCCTTGCCTCTCTGAAGCTTTGTGCACGATGGGCATTTGCCAGGTTTCATTTAGGGATGAACAGGGTGACTGGGCTCAGAAGCTGGAGGTGCACTATCAAAAAAGAGCAGCAGGTCTCTGGCTCAGTGCTGCCTTGCCTTTGCACTGCTCCATCCCATTACCTGAAAAGAGATGAATCACCATTTCCTTTTGGGAGCTATCACCCTCCTTGTTGCTTTTCTGAGATGCAGGCACCCAGCTCAGATGTGTTTTATTTCCTTGTAATTCAATTTTCCTTCTTGTTTCTTTAAGGTGCTGCCCTGCCCATTTGTTTCTAGCCAGTTTTCCTTGTTGGTTTGCTTGTCTTCTCCCAATCCCTGACACTAGTTTTCCTTATCACCATCTCCCACGCTCCATCTGCCCCCTTTGCAACTGTTGCTGGCAATCGTGGCTCCTGCACTGCCATCTGCTTTGCAGTGGCCAGGGCATACCTGCACTTTACTCCACAGTAAATGCTGCCATTCCTTTGCATAGGCAAGCAAAGATGCAATAGCATCCTTCTGGCAGGAAGTACCTGCAGTTCTGGCCAGAAACGGACCTGGAAATTCAGTGGGGCCTGGAGAAAATGGAGGGAGAAATTGACAGGGTATCATGGAGTAGGGATGGGAGAAAGGTCTTGGGTAACAGCCTTGGGGAGTCGCCTGTTGCATCTCTGAGTCAGACGAATTTTATTGAATAAGGTGGCCTTGGCACAGGAGCATGAAAAAATTACTGGAGGGGAGGAAAGGAGAAAAGGTAAATCTTTTCCTGAGGGCTCAGCTCCCTGCACCACATCCTTGCAGAACTGAACATGCTCCAGTGCCAGCACAAGAGCAGGATGAAGTGTGACCATAACAAATTAGAGTATTTGTGGCACAGCCACCTGGTTCTGGTCTCTGCTCTCCAAAAGCCTCCTAGATTGAGCCCTTTTGGAAAATCAGGCAAACCACGTGTTTCTCTGTCCTGCTTGAACTCTACGGGAGACAGGCATGGGGCTTGTCAGCCCAGCATGTATCATAGGCACCACTCAGGAGCTTCATTTCTCGCACCTTCCTGCTATATCTTGTCCTCTGGTCTCTTCAGTTGTCGGTCGCTTCCAGAAGGCCACTACTGCTATAATTAATAACCACAACCTTCTGTACAAGGAGATCTTTTTTCAGTGAGTTGCAACGTATAATGATGCTTGTAGGGAACAGACTGCTGAGTATTTCATGCTGAAGGAAGCCAATCTTCCTATTATGACATGGTGAGATCAATAAATATCTCCATTGCAGGCAAATTTGTCATGGCAAATGGCTGCAGCCTGTGGGGTACAAGCTAAAATCCAGCTGAAATCTGTAATGAAGTAACAAAAGTCATAATGGTCTCATTGAGACTCTCCAGTAACTTGCATAGGTTTGGGAATGTCAAGCTGCTCCCTGGAGAGGATCTAGTGTTCCTGTGATGGGCTAATGTAGATGGAGGTGGGGAAGAACCAAAACACGAGAGTGCTCATTTGGCCCTTACGCAGCTGCTCACTTACGAAGTAAGGACAGGAGCCACAGCATCACTGTCCTCCCATTATCACCTTAGTGACAGCAGCATTGTGAACTCACAGCATCACTTCATTTGTGAACAAAGAAGAAGACTGAATGTTTTCACAGTGTCTTCAAATCCCTTCAAATCCTCCTAGCCCAACTACCTTCACAGAACAGTGTTTTCTACCTTCCCTTATGGAAAGCTTTTTGTTAATATTTGAGCAATGAAGAAAACACAGCAGCTGTTAACATCATTTTCCCCTTGAAGTAGATTGTCCTCAGGTAAAACAAAACACAATTAAGGTACTGGCAAAGTCAGTTATATTAGACAATCCATACCCTCATAACGCAGATATTTCCTTCATTGTCTGTCACCAGCATCAAATCCCCAACTGCAGCAAGATAATTGGCAGCCTCACTTTGGGGGAAGATGAAATGGCTTGTGTTGCCACCAAAACCAGCCTAGATTTTGTTTGTGTAAGTGTTGAAGCCTGGGGGTGGTATCGCTCATCTAGCTACATTGCTGGAGAGTCATGTATCAAGGACAGGCTTCTGAGGTGGCTTCTGTCTTCCTCCTATTTACTGCTCCATTAATTACAAACCAGATGTCAGGGGAAAATTTAAAAGTCAACTTTATTTGAAATCCTGCAATATAAAAAACTCAACCAGAACATTTATTTTCTTTTGTGGTGGGGAGGGGAAACATGAAGGAGAGGAATGTTCTTTAATCCTTTGCTTATAGTTCTTTTCTATTTTATTTTTAACTCTTATTTTTTAAAGTTGTGGTTATTTTGTTTTTCACTAAATGGCAAAAGGCATTTCTCTTTTTCTTTCTGCCCCCTCAGCCCCCAGAAGGTTTTTCTTTGAGAACCAGACCTCACCCAAGACCTTCACCCTCCCAGCTGGAATTTCTGTCATACATTCCTTTTGCTGTTTATGCCCCAAGACTGTTCAGGAACATAAAGGCAGCTGCCTACTTGCTTGACAATATTTTATTCATGAACCATGTTACATCTCCTTTTCAGTGTCTGCACAGGCTTTCAGGTGTCCTGGAGCTAATGGAGACATGGCTGGGGCTGAAAGCAATGGGATCCCTAACTCACAGCCAGAGATGACAGTCCCTGGATGGCTGGAATGTAGAAGGACCTGGGTGATGAGATGCTGGTACCATATTCTGGAGCTGCCTGGGCAGTCAGATGGAGCATCCTCCAGAATCACAAAATCATAGAATCATTTAGGTTGAAAAAGAATGTTAAGATGATAGTATTCAACTATAAACTTAGCATTGCCAAGTCCACCAGTAAACCATGTCCCTAAAAGGCAGCATCAACAGGGAGGCAGAGCACTGCTGTACTACTCTTGTTTCTGTTCCCTGACCAGAAATGAGGGGATGGACGAGGAAGCAAAGGATGTAAGAGGAAGAACTGGTTCCTCTTGTTTTCACTCTGCCAGTTTCCCACCAGCTACTGCATTTTTCCATTAGAAATTTGATTTCCGATTTACTGTGGGATTAACCCTTTAGTTAATCTAAGGTCCTCTAAGGATGACTCTCATGTGTAAGCGGCCGATATGTTTAATCAAGGCCAATCTGGTTTTATCAGACTGTAGAGAATGCAGTGTAAGGTCAGGAGCAATAACATCATTCAGTTCCTCACTTAGGAAAGCTTCAACCTTAAAGAAACCTCTGTTGTATTATGTTCAACAGGGTGAGGTGCTGCACTCTCAGCTATGTGATGGGACTAATGGAACGGAATAACTCAGTGGAAAAAAAATCCAGCAAATTTCTACAGGATTTATGTATGTGTGTGCACAAGATTACTTCTATCTTTATAAATTATCAGAATTTTCTAATTATATAATTTTTTGAAAGAGTAAAGGACGAAGGCAAGAAGATAAACCCCAACAGTTTGGAAATCTTAGAAGCTGCAAGAGTTGGGTGTTAATGACAGTCGCTGAGGTTACACTCTCTTATAAATGTGGGGAAGGAGGGGAAATAATCTGTAATCACAGAATAATGACCCTTCTAGTGGGAGCTAGAGGACTGGGAGTCTGTACTGGGGCAGGGACAGCTTGAGGAAACCAGTATGTTGAGAGAAACGAGTCACGAGGTGGCTGTAACAATTTGGATTCCACTGCAGTTTTGATAGTGTTTTTGTCAGAGATCTGCAAGCACTGGTATGTGTTGCAACAAGACCAAGGATGGGATGATGAATTCTACAGTTTCTACAGATGATCAGTTCTTCCTCACAAACTGATCAAAAACTGGAGGCAAACTGAGAAGGCTAAATGAAGGCTATGCTGGAGGGCACTGTGGAACAAGAAGGAGGCACAGACAGGCACCAAATCACAGGCAAGAGCTGAGAAGCACAGCTGAAAGGGTAGTGGACGGAGAGGTGGAGCAGTGATTCCACATGTGTGACTTTGGGAGGGGAGACTCTAATCTACCCCCCAAAACCTTCCCGTGATGTCTGGGCCATGTCAGACCATGGCATGGGGCCTAAATAAACTCCCCAGTGCAACTCCAGCCTACAGATTTTACTGGAAAACTGGAGTTCCAGCAAACACTTAATATGCCTGCTTTCCACCTGGCACCTGCTACTCCTGTGCAGGAAAAAGGCATCATTGGGTTTCTCACCTCTTGGGATTGGAGGCTGAACTGGACATTTCAGAACTGGACATTCCTACACTTGATTGTTTTTGCAACATGACAAAAGCAAATAGAACTTTAATGGGAATATTGTTTACAAGGGGAAACTGAAAGAACTATTTGCATATCGCTTGGAGGAACAGTATAAAATAGTGGATCTGTAACTGTAGATCCAGTTATTCAGTGAAAAAATGTAGCTGGGAAGTCCAGTTACAAAGGTAAAAATTGTTAGGTAAAAATCATGTAGCCAGTCAGTGGAGTGACCTAACTGCACAAACGTGTGGCTCATTGGTTCCAATTACAGGGGTTTGTACTAACAAAGGGCGATCTCTAGCCTATGGAGTCCATAATCTAATCTGAGATTCAGTGCAACCATGAAAATGGAGGAAAGTGGGAGAGTAATGTAAAACACGATTAAGACTTTGCTAAACAAATACAATCAGACCACTTACACAGACAAGTGGATGAGTGTTTTTAGCAGGTGGGGCGAGTTCAGGTCTTGCATGAAGGCTTCAAATCTTTCTTGCCACTTCTGGAAAGCCCCTCTATCCAGAAGTGCTTGTTTCTCTCTTTCTCCTGGTGCTCTCTCTTCCTCCGGCTGGAGGATGCTCCCAGCGCCGTGAGTCCGACCGTCCTACCCTGGAAAGAGATGTCCATCCCTGGGCAGGGATGGAGCGAGCTTTAGCGCCTGCATTTCCAATGGCACGCCATCTCGTGTATACTGCGGGCAGCAGGTCTGTGGACGGGACAGCACCGTCCTGCCTCCAAACCTGGGCTCGGGTTCATGAGCGGTCAAATAGGCGAGCGCTGGTACCTCGCGGTGAGGCCGCTGCCAGTGCGCTTTGCGCTTCATTGCCCCTTGGAACAGCAACGTTGCTAAAAAGGCTTTCGGTGGTTTAGCAAACACAACTCCTGCCTCGCATCAGCTGCCACCAGGCTCTCGGCACCCACGAACGGGCCGGGAGTTGCATCGGGGCGGCGTGGTGGGGGAGGTTCGGGAGCTTTTGCATCACACCGCAGTCTTGCCTCCCCTGGGCTCGGGAGCCTGCCCGAGGGTGAGGCTGCTAGGGGACCACAGTCACTGCCACTACGTATAGCCGTGATTTAGCATTTTGCGCGAAGGTGTCAGCCCCGCTCTTGCATTGGGAGCTCATCGCAGTACCAGAGCTTTCTGGCTACTTTAGGGAAAACTCCCGATGTGGCAGTGCAGACGGACGGAGCCGGTTCCCAGATCTGGCTGCCTTCAGCGGAAAGGCGTGCGGGGCGGTCCGTGAGGCCCCGGCGACGGATCAAGGCTCCGGCACAAACACCCACGACAGGCGCTCCTGCCGAGCCCTGCCGGGCAGGTCGGCCGAGGGGCAGCGACCGTGATCCAGCCCAGGATCTCTCCCGTCTCTGACCCGTTCCCGGCCCCACATCCCACTAAGTCGCTCAGGGCGCCGCGGGGTGCGCTCCCCGGGACACGCCGCCCGTCCCCGCAGCCCGAGCGCGCCCGCCCCGGCAGCGCGGGCCCCAACTCCTCATTGGCCGCGGCCGCCGGAGGGCGGATGACGCCCGGGCGGGAGCGGGCGCCGGGCTTATAAAGCCCGGGCGGGCCGGTGGCGCTGTGCGCTCCCGCTGTCCCGCACCGCCCCGCGATGCCGCGCGGCTTCCTCGTCAAGCGCAGCCGGCGCCCCGGAGGCTCCTACCGGGCTCGCCCGCGGGAGCGGGACCCAGACCGGGACCCGCCGCCCGCCCCTCCGCCGCCGCCGCCACCCCCGCCGCCCTCCGCCGGGGACAGCCCCACCGCTAGACAGGGGGCGGAGGAGGAGGAGGAGGGCGAGGAGGAGGAGGGCGCCGCCGCCGCTTGCCCCGCGACGTGGCCCCCCGGCGGCGGCTGCAGCGGCCCCGGGGTCACTCCGCAGAAGGGTCCGGCCGCTTGGGGGGCGACGGGGCCGTGCAGCGTAGCGGGGCCGCGGGCGGCTCTCTTCGAGCGGTGCCTCAGCTCCCCCGCGTCTGCCGAGTCCTTCCCCCTGGCCGCCTCCTTCCCGCCCGCCGAGAAGCTGCTGCTGCAGCCGCGCACACCCCTGCCCGCCCCGCCGCCGCCGCCGCCGGTGCCCGCGCTGAAGCGGCCGTCGCGGGCCAAGGCGCCGGCCAAGAAGGGCAAGGCCACTCGGAAGCTGAGCTTCGCCGACGAGGTGACCACCTCGCCCGTGCTGGGGCTGCGCATCAAGGAGGAGGGGCCCGAGGGCCGGCCGGGGCCGCCGGCGGGTCGCACGCCGCTGGGCGAGTTCATCTGCCAGCTGTGCAAGGAGCAGTACGCGGACCCGCTGGCGCTGGCCCAGCACCGCTGTTCCCGCATCGTGCGCGTCGAGTACCGCTGCCCCGAGTGCCACAAGATCTTCAGTTGCCCCGCCAACCTGGCATCTCACCGCCGCTGGCACAAGCCGCGTCCCGGCCCCAGCACCGACGGCGCTGCCGCTGCCCTGCCGGGCAAGGAGAACAGCCCAGAACGGCGGCTCCGCGGCCCCTCCGCGCCCCTGCCACAGCCCCCGACGCCGACCCGTCAGCACCGCGGCGGCGCGGACAGCGCCGGCGGCGCCCCGGCCGCCCCCGGTTCCAGCCCCGGCCCAGCTCACGGCGGCGCTCCCGGCCCCGGAGGGGAGGCGTTCGCCTGCCCCTGCTGCCAGAAGCGGTTCCGGCGGCAGGCTTACCTCCGCAAGCACCTGGGCACCCACGGGGCAGCGCGGCCGGCCGCCTTCAGCCCGCCGGAGCGAGGGCCCCTCGCCTTCGCTTGCCACCTCTGCGGCGCCCGGTTCCCCTCGGCGGACATCAGGGACAAGCACCGGCTGTGGCACGCCGTGCGGGAGGAGCTGCTGTTGCCACCGCCGCCGCCCGCCAGCGTCCCCGAGGGCGGCGCGGCGGGCGGCGAGCGGCAGGGCTTCCCTTGCAAGCACTGCCCCGCCACCTTCTTCAGCGCGCCCGGGCTGGCGCGGCACGCCAGCAAGTGCCACCCGCCGGAGAGCAGGCAGGTCCTGCTGCTCCAGGTGCCCGTCCGGCCGGGCTGCTAGGTCCGCGGCCGCCTCGGTGGGACTGCTCCGAGAGCCCGGGCTAGCCGAGCGGGTCCTGGCCACGCTGTAATTCCTATGGAAAGTCGCGGCTCTCACGGTTACGACGGCGGAGAAAGCCGCCCGCGGACTCGCGCCGGCCGCCTCTCCGGCCGGTGGGTAGCGATGCGCGCCTCGCACGGGCACGGCAGCGGGCTCAGCCCACGGGCGGCACCGCCGCCGCTCCGCGGGGCCGGCCAGCAGCACTCAAACCGAGCCCCGCACGGCGGGGAGGGCCGTGCAGTACCCCAGCTGCCGGGACGGCTGTGGGCACGGTCCCGGGCTGGCGGCAGCAGCAGAGGAATCCTGCCAGCATCTATCGGGAGGCGGGCAATGCCCGGGCGCCGGTACGGGCCCACCGCTAGTACATCTTCTGTAGCGACTCTCGGATAGAAATACAGCTGTATATATGGTATTTAAAGAGAGGAATTATTTTTCGTGAGAAAAGGAGCCTGATCTAGTGACCTTGTTTTAATAGCCGTAGCCCCTGAGCTTCAACACTTAAGTTATGGTGAGGTGTTTTGTTTGCTGTACTCTGTACTAAGATAGCCAAGAAAGTGAATGTTCATATTAAGTCAATGTCAAGTCATATAATAGCTAGCAAAACGTATGGGAAATTAATTGTGCTGTCTGCTTCATTGAAATACAAGGTGTTGATCTACGTATACATCTCCCGCTTACTCTGTGTCTCTGTACTCTAGCGACTGTGCAATAGGCAAAACACGTCTCTGGCAGCTGCTCATTCCAAAACCTGCTCCGTTAGTGGCTTGTTAGTGCAGCGTAGATGGTAGCCAGGAGCGCAGTTCAGTGTCACCTGGCTGGGCAGCGTGTGGCCCTGCCAGCCCGTGCATCGTAGGCAGGCAGAAAGGACCCTGTCTGCAGCTGGCCTTTTCAGGAGGCTCCAACCCCTTTCCCCTGTGAGCTGCGCTTTTGATGTGAGTTCCACCAAGTCTTGTGAACAGCTGAAACGAGGACACGAAACAGTCTTTAGACATGTTGCTAAAGTGCAGATGGCAGGCTACCTTCCTTCTCCCTAACAACACCTACTTTTAACAAAGCATCCCGTGGTGAGTATTCCCTGGCTTTGACAGTGCTCCCTGGCCAAATGCTTTGAAATGCTGCTGAATTTACCAGCTACTGACATTTCAGCCATATTTATTTATTTATTTATTTATTTACTTATTTATTTATTATTTTCCACTTGAGTGTTTGTTTCTAAATGTTATAGCAGATGAGGCTAAAAATAAGGGCAAAAAAATTCAATAAAAGATTTAAAACATAGCTCATGCCTTTTTTCAATTCAGCAGGGCAAAGTGGGTCAGCTGGTGATTTCTGAAAAACCAAACGGATCCCAGTTGCAGTCTTTGTTCTAAAACTCTCTTTGAAATAAAGCATGTAAAATATTTCCATCTCTTGATTAGCATCCTCTAAAGCCATTATTTCTGCAGTTTTACATTTTGCTTCACACAAAAAAGATTCAGATGTATCCTGCCTAAAGACTGCAAGCAAGTGATAAATGCTTTATTTTAAATGTGCTTCATGGACTTTCGTCATTTTAGTTCCAGGACCTGGATAAATGAATTCAAATAATATAACCTAATATAGCCAAGATTTGCTCTCTGACAGAGGAGGCAAAACTCACATCTCACTCTTCTCATATGACAAAAATAAAACCTTATTTTAAGTTGTGCATTTTTCTGTCATTTGTTGATAACAAAGACTTGGGTAAAAATGCCCATTTATGAATTTAACGAGTTCACTCCTGGAGAAAGTCGCTATGTTTTTTTTAAATCATCGTTCTCCTTTCTCCACTTGTGCAGTCAAAGACGAAGGGCTCCAGACCACACAAATGTGATGGTTATTAACTGCTCCTAAAATCAGCACTTGAACAACCAGCCTTCAGGAGAGAATGTCCTGTGCTTTATATTACATGCAATGCATTTACTAGATCTGGGGAAGAGTTTTCAGTCTGGCATTCTTTTGATGCATTGGGAAAGAGCTCCTAAGAACTCATACACCTTTTAATACAAAAGAAAACTAAGCTATGTATTGCACTCAATTGCTCCATGTGTACGTAGTACATAATTCTTCCATAAATTGGAGTAAGAATCTAGTCAGTGAGGTGAATGACTAATATACAAAAGGTGGTAAGAATAATTTTATTGTATTATTAAATAGCATGTCTTCTTTTCAACATTACAAATTTGTTGATACTACATGAATGACAATACATAATTTCTCTTTTTATTGTTGCCCATATGATATATTTACACATGCAGTTAGTACCGATGCCATGCTACATTTTGTTAACAGCATTTTGTTTTTTACTAGACTCAAAATGTGAGCATTTCCCCTTCTGTAGGAAAATACCTCTGGGTGGGTGGAACTCGTGTACTAATCTGCGCTCACAGGGTTGAAATCGACAGCACTTCAGGCCAGGCTCCTGGAGCATGTTCCCTTTTCTTCCCTAGTACCCATCATCACAGCAATGAATTTCTATTAGGAAAGAGTTTGTTTTTAATTTTTTTTTTTTAATGTAAGAGAAAAGAATATACATCTAGATGGAGCAGCCCAATGATAAAGGCTAAAACACATGAAACTTGATGGCATTTACTATTGATACCACTTGGAAAAGCAAACATTATAAAAATATTTGGAAGCCAAGCATAAGAAGAATTTCAGCACAGTGATTTTTTTTTTTTTCTGGCATAGATTATCTGCAGAATTATGAAATGATATATTACTTTGTGAAGAAAGAATTGGTGCTATGAGCAAATTATTTCATTTGGACACTGTAATGCTTAAAAGGCCATTGAACTATTTTATTCTCAACATAAATAATCTGTACACATCCTGTGCATTAACCTTGTAACATCTGACAAAGACTTTACATATGCAATGTCAATTTAAAATTGTACATTCATTTTCAAATTGTACATATTTCTTTCTTTGTTACAGAGAAAATTGCAATGGGGCACAATAAATACAGTGTGATCCAGCTGCAGTCTTCAATTCCATATGTAACTCAAGATCAACCAGAGTTAAAAATGATGACTATTAAAATACCATAATCATCCAGGAAGGTAAAAGGTGTAGAGGACAAACTGTACTGCAACAAAAAAAAAAAAAAAAAAAAAAAGGCAGGCAGACTGAAGTTTGATAAAAAAACAACACTAAAATATCAAAGTAAAATTCCAGTGTCACCGTTTAAAATAAACATACAGAAAAGGAGTATGCAGGGCACAGGCGCACACACATGAGAGACATTACCCTTGAGTGAAAGGTATGAGCGGTGAAAAAAAACCCAGTGTTGAGTTGCTGCAGGAAGGGTGGCCAATTGCTGTTCACTAGAAAGCTTCAGGCATCTTGCCACTTAGGATTTGTTGGCTGAGCCAGAGGAGCGGCGCAGTTTCATGGACATGCGGCTCTTGCTAGTCCGAGGAGACATTGGAGAGGCTAAGTCTGTTCCATCCACCTGTGCTGTTGCTGTTGCTGCTGCTGGAGTTTCTCCCGGCTGAGTCTCTGGGCAGAAGCCTGAAGAGGACAGCAAGAACCAGACGGGTCAGTGCCGCCTTCCGCACTCGTCGCTTGGGATCTCTTAGCAAGGGGCAGGGAGGAATTTCAGTGCTGCTGTCACTGCCACAGCATCTCCTAGCCCTTTATCAGCTGTGGGTGATGGTATTGCTCATGGAGTTAGCAACTGCCACAAATCCACCCCTAGAGAAAAGATGATGCCAGAAACCACTGAGCTATGGGACTGCAGAACCCCCTCGCTCTCAGCAATTGAGGCAGCACTGAAGTGGGAGATGTTCTCCCGCTAACCAGGAGAACAAACACCTCCAGTTCCCTTGCAGGGATGGGGAGTCGTTATTCAAACCACAACCCAGAAGAATCCAATCTTTAATGAGAACATGAAGATTAACAGCTCATTGCGTATGAAGGGAGCTCTAGGAATGCAGCTGAAGAGGTGGAGTGAATTTGGGGCCAACTGGGAGAGCAAAACATCTTCTCCCATCCCAACTTTAGTTGGTGCTTCAAAAGGCAAATTCCTACAGGGCCCACAAGGCAGAAGCTTGAACAGATCATACTAACTGGAGGCACTATACGTTAATGTTTCTTTGTAAAAGGAACAAGATGAATTTGAGACAAAAGTAGGTAATTCATTAGTCCAGTGCCCAGAGCTATGCTCCAGTGGGCCCTGCATCCTCACTTCAAGGGGATGAGGCTTTTCCTTACAAACAGCCTGTCTCCAAATCTTCCATAATAATACAAAAGGAAAAGGAGAAAACATTAAATCAAAATTACATTCTCCTTCCCATGTTAGAGAAAATTAATACTACAAACTCCCATCCATAAAATTAAACTGCATTTTAATTAGCCATTCACAGAGACTGACAGTGTGACTGAAAACTACTTCAGTCACAACTGAAGGCTTCTGACCTGTGTAAATTACAGACAGAAAGTCCTGCAGGTGTTGATGGGGAAACCCCTGCTGACTTCAGTAAGCCTGAAATCACCTGCTTTTTCTTCCACATCATGCTATTATTGGTAATTCTTTAAAAGGGGTGCAAAAATAATTCAAAACTGGTCATGATTTATTTTGAAAGACTCAAATCAAGTGAGATCATCAGTTAAGAAGTCAAGGAGTACATTTAAAACATTGTCATAAACCTCTGGTATTTAGTGACCTGGCTGTCCTCTTTGCCTGGTCCCTCACCTGCCTGCTCCAGAGGGACATCATGGTACTTTCTATCTTCAGACTGACATGAACCATCAGAGTGACAGGGGAAAGAAAGGGCTGTTATTTGTTCCCCAGCTGGTGACAGTAATTCTGTTCATGAACTAGGTACTTCATTGCCAAACAATCTGGAAAAGCATGATAATGTCTGACTCACTGTGCCTTACAGAAAAAGGCAGGCAGGGAAACATGCATTCGCATTTTCTGAAATTCTATCTTGTTCTGATTTTACAAGGAATTAAAGCATTTCAAATGGTGGAAATTAGAGAATAGAAAATAACCGTTGTTGTTTTGCACAGCATACCATTCACAGCTAGCGTGAAAGACCTTCCGTTTCAAGCCTTTGCCCTTTACCTTGATGTGGCCAATGCTTTCTAGTGGAGGTTTTGGAAGGAGAAGAAATATCACAGCATTTCTTTCTTTGTTGAGAATGAAGAGGTGATGAGGAAGGAGGAGTGGAAAGAAGTGAGGAAGGGGGAGGAGAAAAGATAAAAGATAACAGGTGTGAGACATGAGACACGAACCGCAGAGATTGAAGGGTATTAACAGATGAGCACAGAAAAAGGAATTTCGAATTTCATTATGCAATTGCTGTTCATGCTACAGGTTAAAGAGAGTGATGAGTTAGTTATGTGCAATGAAGCAACAGCTCTGAAATCCAGCATTATACTTACCAACTAAGCATTACAAGAAAAAAAAAAAGGAAGGGAGAGAGAAAGAAAAGAATTCTATAACATTATCCAGATCCAGCCATCTTATTAATAGCAACTGAGATACATCCTAAACACTGTCTGAAATGCTTGCTTAACATCTGTGAAACTCACACACATACACACAATCAAGAAGGAAAAACAAATGGCAACTCAATATATGGCTTCTGCTCCCCAGCCGTTTCACAACATTGAATGTGTTAAAATTATAGCCAGTCTCAACAAGAGACTCCTGAAATCATGTAAAGAAGGAAAACCCAGCTAGTTTTAAGCTAGTCCGAATCAAAGGGTTAAATCCTAGTGTGGAATTTTCTTATGGGGTGGATAAAGAAAACCTTAACCTGCCAATTAAAGTATTATTCCACTCGTAGCTTAAAATTTTGTTTTTAATTCCTGCAGATAGAAGCACAAATTCATACGTAATCACATTTTTTAAACAAAGTTAGAGCTATTGAAGAACAGAAGTCATGTTAAGTGATTTTCACATCTGAACATATCACACCAGAAGAGTGAAGAGTAACAGCAATCAACAGACTAATTAGTAACTAAATTTATCTGAATATTAGATAAGCACATATATCTATATACATACATATGCACATATACGTGTTTATTAAATGTGGAATATAAAAATTCTGCAGGCTTTGCTTCCTTTTCATAGTTTTAAAATTTTCAGTATAAAATGTTAGTATCTCTCTCCACAATTGTCCTAGTTCTGTCCAGGACAGGGTTAATTTTTGCAAAAAAATGGGGCATGGCTAGGACCCAGAGCTTATTCTATACCACCTCATGTTATTTTTCTGGGGATGGGGGAAGGCCTGCTTCCTGGGCAGCATAGCGTGTTCACCTCTTTCTTGTACCCTCTGTCAGTAGTATTCTTGCTGTTACTGTTTCTTTTCTTATCTCATTGCTGTTTCCAGTAAACTGTTCTTATCTCAGCCTGTGATCTTTACCTCTTATGCCTCCAGTTCTCCTCTCCAGCCCACCACAGGGGAGGGGAAGAGGGAGAAGGAGTGATGGGGCAGCGTGTGGTTTGGAATGGTTTCAGTGGGAACGCTAAATTGGAGAATACCACTCCTAAACATTGACAACCTTATTTGGTGCCTAACGAAGGGTCAGATCTGACCAGAGAAGGTTGGGAACAAACTTGATCTAAGCATTAGTTGTATTAGGTCCAGAGTCACTGGTCACAACGTTGCTTGGTCTGTTCATGCGGGGGCGGTACCTAACCCTGAATATGTTTCTGTATATGCACTATTTGCCCATCACAGTGCTCTTTTTTCAGAGCAGGGAGAGGGATCAGGGTTGCTATGTGGATGCACTCTGATTTCAGTTTTGAGTATCATAATATCAAGGGCAATGAGAGTCATTTAGAATGTGTATTCAGTGTTGTTCTCCAACCCCTGCCTTGGGCGGTACCTTCGAAATTCTGTTAATAATTGTTCCCATTCTGTGGGAAGATGAAGGATGATTTTCCTCAGCTTTTCACTCTTTTTTCTCCTTTAGGCTTGTTATAACAGCTTTTGAGAATTCTGAATTCCCTTTGAAGGTTAAGGAAAGCATGCTATGTTGTTATGTTTCCTGAGTACAATCTACACTATGTGTAGGGTTAGGACATTTGGAAGGTGAGAGAAAATGGGCCAGTTTTGGGGAAAATTCTCTGCTCCAAATGTTTGGAACTTCACCCCTGAACAACTACAGGACCCTGTTAAAGTGACAGAATATTTGCAAGGAGAATGCTGTTGGCACCTCCAGAGAGGGACAACTTATTGCAGTATGTTGGGCCCTGACTACTGGATACTGAACACTATTCATATGCTAGACAGCACCCTCAGGGGAAGGAGGAGGAAAGCACACCTTGGCCACTCAAACTGCAGCTGAACCAGGGGAACAACCTGTGCCAGTAGCAGTCACCCCTATACAGAAGAAGAAATCCAAGACCAAATCAGTTCGCTTAGAGAGGGATGAAGAGGAAGCAGAGCCCTCAGAAAACAGGAGCAAGAGGCAGGGCCAGAGATAATCACCTGATCTCTATCCCCAGATGAGGTGTGAGATATGCAAAAAGATGTCAGTCAGCAGTTGGGAGAGCCCCTGGTGACCTGGCTGCTCCAATGCTGGGATATCACAGCCCACGATATGAAACTAGATGGTGGTGAAGCCAAGCAACTGCAATCCCTGTCTCAGGAGGTGGGCATTGACATGGGGATTGGGAAGAGGACAGAAACTCTCTGCCTCTGGAGGTGACTTCTGTCAAGCATGAGGGAAAGGTATTCTCTCAAGGATGATCTAATGGGGTGTTCAAGCAGGTGGAAGGCCACGAAGAAAAGCGTCCAGTATCCGAGGGAATTGGCTGTGCTGGAGGTAATCTACAGGGATTCAAATAACGATGAGTCCTCCTGTAGATCCAGATGAAGTCCAGTGTACACAATCCATGTGGCAGAAGTTTGTACGGACAATACCATCATCATGCACCAACTCATTGGCATTGATGTCAATGAAAGGAGAACAAACAGTGCTTCAGGTGACTACCCAACTCTGGCAATATGAAAAGCATCTTTTTTCCTCCCAACTGACCTGTGCCTCAGCTGTGGAAAGACTAGGACTGCAGGGAGGCTCAAAAGATTCAAGCAGGTCAAAGGGAAAGGTCCCATGCCCCACCAGTACAGACCAGAGTCTCTGCTACTGGGAGCAAGCACCCCCCTGCTCGAGAGAGAGGGGACACACCATGAGGTAACCTGTGGTTTTACCCACACGACCACGGGGAGGACATGAGGAAGTGGGATAGAAAACCCACCTCTGCCCCAGCAGCACAGGTGCGTGAGTTGAGAGAACAACCACCACAGGAAATTCTTCAAGGATAAATGCAGCTCCAGTTTCCAAGTCCTCAGACAGAATAGGAGGGCTGATATTACTTCTGATCCTCTTGAAGGGACCTCCAGGTCACACTTACAAATGAGCAATGAGTACTACGACCAGGGCTAAAGGGGCCCTGTCTCCAGCAGGTGGAGGAAGGGGACAATCAGACCTACTGGAGCATGTAGATCTGATGGCCTGGCACATCAGACCCACAAGAGTATAAGGCTTCGGTTGACACAGGAGCCCAGTGAACCCTGATGCCATCAAGATGTGCAGGAGCAGAATCCATCTCTATTTTTGGGGTGACAGGGAGATCCCAACACCTGACTGTGCTGGAAGCTGAAATGAGCCTGACCAGGAACAAATGGCAAACACATCCCATTGCGACTGGCCCAGAGGCCCAGTGCATTCTTGGCATAGATTACCTCAGGATAAGGTATTTCAAGGACCCAAAAGGGCATCATTAGGTTTTTGGGACAGCTGAATACCTTTCCTGGTCTCTCAGAGGACCCTCTGCTTCGGGACTGCTGAGGGCTGAAGAACAACAGGTACCAACTGCTATCCCAACAGTGCACTGTCGACACCTCCACACCAATCAGGACTCTGTGACCCCCATCCATGAGATGATTCGTGAACTGGAGAGCCAGGGAATGGTCAGCAAAACTCACTCACCCTTTAGTAGTCCTACATGGCCAGTGCATTAGTCCAATGGAGAGTGCAGACTGAGTGTAAACTATTGTGGCCTGAACAAAGTCACACCACTGTGTGTGCTGCTGTGCTGGACATGCTGGAACTTCAGTAGGAACCGAAGTCCAAGGCAGCAAAGTGGTGCCACCATCAATGTTGCTAATGTAATCTTCTCCATTCCTTTAGCAGCACAGGGCAGGCCACAGTTTGTCTTTACCTGGAGGGACATCCAGCACACCTGGAATTGACTGCCCCAGGGGTGTAAACACAGCCCCTCTATTTGCTGTGGACTGATCCAGACTGCACTGGAAAAGGCTCCAGAACACTTACAGTACATTGATGACATCACCGTGTGGGGCAACACAGCAGAGCAAGTTTTTGAGACGGGAGAAAATAATCCAAATCCTCCTGAAGGCTGGTTTTGCCATAAAGCAAAGTAAGGTCAAGTGACCTGCCCAGGAAATTCAGTTTTTAGGAGTAAAATGACAAGATGGTTGTCAGATTCCAATGGATGTGGTCAACAAAATAGCAACTACATCCCCACCAACCAGCAAGAAGGAAATACAGGCTTTTCTAGGTGCTGTGAGTTTTTGGAGGATTCATATTCCAGATTACAGTCAGGTTGTAAGCCTCCTTTATCATATGACATAAAGAACAATTTTAAGTGGGGTCTTGAACAACAACCTTTTGAGCATTAAAAAGAAGCTTGTTCATGCAGTAGCCCTTGGGCCAGTCAGGACAGGAATATGAAATGTGAAGAATGTTCTCTACACTGCAGCCAGGGAGAATAGTCCTTCCTGGAGACTCTGGCAAAAAGTACGCTGGGAGACTCAAGGATGAACTCTGGGGTTCTGGAGTTGGGGATACAAAGGATCCGAGGCATGTTAGACCCCAACTGAAAAACAGATCCTGGCAGCTTATGAAGGGGTTCAAGATGCTTCAGAAGTGATTGGCAGTGAAGCACAGCTCCTCCTGGCACTCTGACTGCCAGTGATGGGCTGGATGTTCAAAGGGAAAGTCCTTTCCACACATCATCCCACTGATGCTACGTGGAGTAAGTGGGTAGTGCTGATCACACAGTGAGCTTGAACAGGAAACCCTGGTCTCCCAGGGATCTTGGAAGTTGTCAAGAACTGGCCTGAAGGCAAAAATTTCAGACTACCATCATCAGAGAAGAAGATGACACGTGCTGAGGAAGCCCCACAGTATAATCAGCTACCAGCAAATGAAAAGCAACAGGTCCTCTTTACTGATGGTTCCTGCTGTATTGTAGGGATATATGGAAAATGGAAAGCTACCATATGGAGTCCTATGTGGCGAGTTGCAGAAGCTGTTGAGGGACAAGCTGGCTCAAGTCAGGTTGCAGGGGGATTTGATTTTTGGGCGAGAACAGTCTGTAATGTTGCTGAATGACACTACCACTGTGTGCCACAACTACCACAGACAATGACTATGGACTGCTCCAGATACACCAGTTGTGAGCTCCTGATGCAGTTTGCAACCAGCCAACAGTACACCAGCTCTTCTGCCCTGGAAGACATCTAGGACAGATAGAACCCACAGACATAGACTAAGTCAACTCAGCAGACATCTTGGAGGAGTGGCCATTGATTATGGAAATGATACTCATACCTGTGTATATATGCATCTATATACATATATATGTATGCATTTGTAAGGTGTAGGATTTGGGCATGACACAGATGCTATAGAATAAGGGGTGGATAATGTCCTGGTTCTGGCCAGGACAGGGTTAATTTTTGCAGAAAAATGAGGCATGGTTAGGACCCAGAGGTTATTTGATACCATTCGAAACCTCATGTCATTTTCTGGGAACGGGGGAAGGGCTGCTTCTGGGTCAGCATAGTGTAGCAGAGGGAACAGTCGGGTATTGTCAGACCGGTTTCCATGTGAATTGTTCACCTCTTTCTTATACCCTCTGTCACTAATATTATTGCTATTATTGTTTGTTTTCTTATCTCATTGCTGTTTCCAGTAAATTGTTCTTATCTCAACCCGTGATCTTTACCTTTTATGGCTCCGATTCTCCTCTCCAGCCCACCACAGGGGAGAGGAAGAGGAAGGAGAAGTGATGGTGCAGTGTGTGGTTTGGAATGGTTTCAGTGGGAACACTAAATTGGAGAATACCATTCCTAAACCACAACAACAGTGAAATATTTAGTCATCCAAAATATAAAACTAGGGTTAAATATGAAGGCTTTATTGGCAATTGATGTGAATCCAGAAAGTTCTATAAAATAAACAAAATAGATGTGTTTGGACTTTTAAGAGGTTGAGAAATGTCAGGAAGTGATCCATATTTTTCTCTTCTTAGGCTTGATAAGTGACAAATATCATAGCCTGATATGCTATGATATTTTGGGACCATAATGTAAAGCTGCTTCAAATGCTTCTGAACAAGAAGATAGGTCAACAAAGTTGAAATGTGACATTTTCACACTCCATTTAAAAAATTTTAGGATCTAATAATAAGACATTGGGTTTTTTGCTCAGAAATTAACTATTTAAATCTAAAATGGAATATTAGCTCCACACAGACTGAGAAGTAGGGTGAGCTGGAGGAACCCGGAGGTATCATAACATACGCATTGCCATAACTCATCTTGCCCATCAGTTCTGACTTTCAAAGGTGAAAAACCCACTGAGCAGAAGCCTGACAGGATGTTGATGTTAAGACAGGGTAAGACTACTCTCAATGCTTCTGGCATTATCACACCTCATTGTCCTGAGTGCTGCCTCAGAATGACCACAGAGGAAAATATAATTTTTACATGTTGGTAGATTCTGATGGTCTTTTAAGATACTTCAGCATGTTCCATCTGACCTTCAGGGAAGAGGGCAATAATTTTTGTACAGTTTGTGCTCATTGCCACTCTTACAAATTCCAGTACAAATTTGGCCAAGTTGTCCATCATGCTCAGCAGAGCCTTCCTAGTAATTTTGTGAAATGAGGAAAGGAAGTGAGAAGCAAAGGTAGACAGAAAAACTGCAAAAGTAGCAGCACAGAAAGGCAAAGAGGTGAGGAAAAGATGATCTAAAGACCTGGGAGACCAGACTGGAAGAAGAGAAAGAACTAAGAGGCACACATGAGAAAGGACAGAGAGAAAAAAGATTAAGTTTGTGGAAAAATAGCAGCCAAGTCCATGTCCAATGAAGAATGCTCTTCAGAACTCGGCTGGAACCACGCATGTTAGGTTAATAAGCCTATTCCTCTCTGTCAACTAACATCTGTGAAACCCACTGGCAAAATTAGTCTTTCCACTAGAGAAGATTAAAGCAGAGCTTACCATTACTACCAATTATTGTCCTATCTCAGTCTGCAGGAGGTGGTGGTGGCTCTAGAGGTTGCAGTTTTGCTTATGTATCATGTGGTTGTTAATTCAGTGTTACAGAATTTCTATTTTGCCCTATGCTTTAAAACAAAAATGGAAAGAATTACACGAGCAAATGTCACAAGAAAATAAAGTCAAAACTTCAAAAATTAGCATCCCCTTGTACTATGCTTTTTAATTGGACAATCATACTCTTATTTTCAGTGGACCCATTTCATTAAATGTAGAAAGTTAATCTGTTTGAGATTCTAGCAGTCCACACTGAATTTACTGCCTCAAAGTGCAGGACCTCAATGTACCTTCACTCAAGTGGTTGACTTAAGGACAATAGTTCAGAAATGCATAAGGTTTCAGCTTCAGCTGTTCCAATATGACATTCCATTTGGGAAAATGTCAGTAAGTTTTGAGGTTTTGCTCTGATTTGGAATGAAAAAAAGTCTTCCCGAGTTTGGACTAGAGAAGGGATAATGAAAAATTCTTCCAGTCCTTCCAGACACAAAGTCCTCATTTCTGTATTTCAGCTTTACTTCCAATCACACACTCGAACCACCACCACCAAGCGTTACTCAGACCCTTCTAGACTGACAAAAGCACCATCATTCTCATCTGTGAAGGGGTGGTACAGGGCCAAAAAGGCACTAGTTTCAAGTTTCACAACAAGCAAGCAGTAAAAGAAATTTGGATGAGAGCTGCTGAATGTGATTTTTTCTTGTGCAAGGCTGAAGCATCATTATCTCTACGTTCCACTGCTTCCCTGCCTGCACGATGGCATCCCCACTTAGTTTGGGAGTGGGGCACAGAATTGTTCTGAATGCAGGCCTGAGAATACAGGAGTGATTGCTGGGACCAAAAAGTCTGGTGCTTTTGTCACAAGGAAAATTCTATGACTAATGTAGAGAGGTTCCTTCTTCATAAAGTTTACTGTAAGGAGGTACTAGTTTAAGTGGGAAGAAAGGGAACAAAAGAAGTCAGAGAAAAAACAAATCCAAGATGTGAGTACATTTTAAAGCTCAGAATCTTAGCATCATGAGGTCAATGTGCCCTTCAATATAATTGAGCTTACCATTGACAGTTCCCTCAACCTATTCTGGTGTCACAGAGATCTGGTTCACTCAACAGCTGCATAGGACAAGTTCCTCTATTTAGCAGAGTACTTGCAATTACACTATTTAACAGAGACAGCATAACGTAAAAAACACAGAGGCAACTGAATTACATTCTGTGCTTAAGTACAGGTAAATCTCATTTTTTTTAAAATGTACACATCCACTACACTAGTCAGGTTCCTAAACATGGGAAGGTGGACTTGTCAGATATTTTGATGGGGCAAACTAAGCTTCTAGATAAAACAGCAGCTGCCACAATCACACTGTATTGAAGAGTACCTATGATAAAAAAGAAAACAGCTTTTGCTGAGGGCTGACCCTTTGATAAAATATGCTGAGGAAATACAGTTTGTTACTGAATGGCATGTTCTCTAATTGCTCCGATTATCATAGTTCAAATGAAAAAAAATGGCATGCTGTAACTGGTCAATGGTCTCACAACAACAACAAAATGACAATACCTGGTGATGGGCTGTAGAAGCCTTATAGTTTCTACAGATCTTTCTTAGATGAAAAAAATTTATAGAATATTTTATAAAATTAAACATATTCAGCAGCTGTAAACTTGGAGATCATGATATAATTAAAGAATCAAACCTATAATATCTAAAATGTGGATTTTTTTTCTAGCCTCTTCTGTTCAATTATTTTTCATTAAAAGAACTCCCAGACATAAATGAAATATTTTGTATTTAAAAATGTGATGTATTTTTAGAATCTGGTCAGAAATTTTGAGATGACATGGACATGTTGGGCAGAGAGCCCGCAAGGTTTCTTCTGAGTCATCTTGGGTGGGATGAATGCATGGGGATTCCCAGGCAGGACTCCAGCACCAATCCTATGTTCAGTCCTGGCATAGTTCAGTGCTCTGTCCATCTTTCAAGAAATCCACCTGTTGCAGGGGCCCTGGAAACTTGGGGATATCTTTTTTTTTTTTTTTTTAATAGCATACCTAGTGGACTAGTGGGACCAAAGCCCATCAGAGATTTGGGTCATCTGTAGCAACCTCACTCACAGGTCTGCCTTCACTAGAACTGGAAACCAGTGGTTTCCAGGCTAACCCCAAGCCCTGGGGTAACCTTTTTGGTAGGTAACTGCAGTGTTGTTTTATACCTGGCTCAGGCTTTACAGTTTGTGCCCTCCAGAATCAGCTTGGAGGCAGATGGTGTGGTGCTATTCCAGGCACTCTGTCCTAGAGCTGAGCATAAGAGTTCCAGGAGCCTCAGATGGAACAAGGATCAGGTTGCAAGCAGGACTGCCAGAGCATCCCCAGTTTCCCTGGGCTGAAACAAAAGTCACACTGTGCTGCATGTCCATTCTAGGAAGCTGCTGGCTGCTCCTGACACTGATGTCTTGGTCATTTACACTGCACAGTGCAAGGTTCAGAAGAAGGTGGCCCTCCAGGACAGGACATTGTGTTTCATGGTATGTAGACACAGACATATGTGCAGATGTGAAATACATCACAAGCTTCTATTAATGAGATTCCTACAGAAAATTATTAAGTTTGATAGAAAGGTTGAGTTAAAAATCAAGTTTATAAAAAATCATAACCTCATTTCAGATCATGTTAGAGAATACCAAGTATGACTAAGACAATTTTTAAAAGAATACAGGAATTGCCACTGCAGAGCAGAGTACTCTGATGCATCAAACTAGCACAGAAAAGCAGGTTTGCTTCACCCTGAAAGAAAGAACTAGAGGAAGAGGGAGGAAGGACTTGGCCTGGAATGAGATTTCTGAAAATAAATAGGCAGACCTATTATAAGTGCACTAGAATAGGGAATATATACTAGCCATACAAAAGTGTCTGCTGTTGAATACTTACTAGGTCCATCAGGCAGGAAATGTGGCAAGGACCGGTATCCTTGGTTATTGCTTTTAATGCTTCTAGTTACAGATTTTTCCCATTCAAATGTTTTCATACATTAAATTATGTTAATATTTTTTATACTGATTTAGTTTTACATTACTTACTTTTAATTTTGTTTCTCTTTGGTCTCAACTATTTCTACTAGCATAACTATACCACTTATTATACTTTGAAACTGCACCTCATTTCTAGTTATTGTTTATACTTTCAAGTAAAGGAGTCTCAACATTTTAATACCTGTAAGCCATTCCTTCTGTAGTCCTATGACAATTCTGGTATAATTTAGAATTAATTTCTGCATATATTTTTGCAATTGAGAAACAAATTTTCAGGTAACAACTTGCCAAATTATTCTTACAAAATTTATTTCATTTAGATTTACAGCTTTTTCATGGAAGCATTTTGATTATCATTAAATAGGGTTTTTCTGAACAAGAATTTCAAGTGTTACACATTCTTCTTCTCCTTCTCTCCTAGGTTATCACTGGAGAATGTCTTACAACATCAATGAAAGACAGTACAGGGTACAAAACACACCACTGCCATCCAGTACTACTTGTGCATGCTGAGAAACAAAGGTCAACACAATAAAGTGTTATTCATTCAACAACTGTCTCTATCATTAGTTACCTTAATCCCAGAACCAGTGTTAGTGCTTCATGCAGACCTGAGGTTAGTAAAAGACTAAAACTTTTAGAAGATATAGTGGTCATTTCTCAATCAGTGTGAATTGTTTTTTTTTAGTGTGAACAAGGTCAACAAGGAAAGTTTGCATACACTTTGGTTACAAGCTTAGTGCTCTAGTAAAAGTAAGAGAAACAAAGGGGTTTTTGGACACTTTGTCTTACCTTCAGATAAACAGAACTGATATTTAATGATCTAAAAAGAGGGGAAATAAAATAATGAAATAATCATAAGGAGTTCAAGAAATGTCAGAACAGGAAGGCCTTGAGTTATTAATTTTCTTTTACTGATTTTCTCATTAGTAACTGAAAATGCAGTATCCTCTTATAAAACAGGTATTGTACTGGAAAGTAAAAATTACCTTAAAACCAACTTTGCAACTAATAACCTCGGAACAAAAATTAATGTTTGCAAGGCTCTGATTTCCAGTTTAAAACTTTACATTCTAAACAGGTAGCGAGCCTTTAAACTTTCTTATGAAGAAAGTGTATTTAAAGAATATTTCTGCCTGAACCAGCCTAGATGAAAGAGCACCAATGCTTCCAAGCAGACTTTTGACAGGGGAATGTGGTAAAATTTTCTGTAGAAATACAGAGTCTGGTTGCTATATTAAAGTAGCTTGCAAAATCTTAATGCCAGGCATTGGCTCATGATGCCAGAAAACAGAATAAAGATTTAAAGGCAACTTCACCCAGGTTGTCAAGTATGTATCATCTCTCCAAGTAATGGTAACCCTCAATGATGTGCAAAGGTCTGAGTTTTCAGTCTTTATAAGTAAGGATACTGCATTTCAAGCAAAACTGTATAAAAACTGTTGTTAACTTCTTACCCGTCTCTGAGGGCAAATGGTGATAAGGTGCTGGACAGAAAACCTGAGCAGCAAAATCTTCAAAAGTTGTAGGCTCTAGATGATGTTGAACAATTGTTTGCAGGTATCGTGCTCTCTCCTCATAACTGGTTTAGCCAAGAATTAAGGATGATTTTCTGTCATGTACTGCAGCTGCTAAATATCAGTGCCCGGTAATTCAGAATTCTTGTTTTTGTTAAATACACATCATATATTTCAGTAAGTGTACACACTTTTAATTCTTTACATAACTGGGGTATTATCTAATGCATTGACATAATATTAAATGTAAAATAGACACGATTAATATAAAACCATATGGCTCAATCTTATTTTTTTCATGTCTGATGCAAAACTGCCTGAAATTGTTTTCAAACAACAGCAACTTAAATACCCTCTTTCAAGTAACCAATTTGTCTATATTCTGGTCCCAATTAAATATAAAATTTTTTTCATTTTTAAGAGATGTAGCAAAAAACATAATCTTAGCATTAATGAAATAAATGATTTTGCACTTTCCCAGAATGAACTGCTTCCATGATCCCTAAAAACACACACACACTTAAGATAAATACATAGTGAAATTTCAGGGAGAAACACCTTGTCAATTATGCCATTAAAACAAACAAGAATATTTGTAAAGAATCCACAGGACCCTTAAATACTGGTTAACAGGGTGTTGGCAGGGCACTGACAGGAAAAATACTGTACTTCTTCCTTTTCCCTGTGTTCTCCCCCTCTAATATTATTGACGAGAGACCGGTATCTTGAAGTGTTGTTGTTTTTGAAGAACCCTCTCCAGGCTTCTTGTTCCAGCAGGCCCGATTTGATGTTAGCACAGAGAGAGCGAGAAAAAGAGAGAATATTTCTGCTGTTCATGAAAGCAACTATGGAAATGGCTGTCAAAATGTAGAGCAGCAGGCAGCAACATACAATTATCAAGAAAAACTACCATGCTGACTTCATGTTGTATAGTTGCTGAACTGAGAAATCAGTTAACCTTTTCTCGCACAACTTTCAAGTCCTCCAGCTGGACTCAGTATGTTGAATGAGGCAGACCCTCTCCAGTTATCTTACAGAAACGGAGAATGATAAGAAATTTTCCCTGACATTTACAGTTATGCCCACTTTTTTTTTTTTCCTTCATAATTTATTTGTCGATAGTGAGGTAATTTTCTCCTTACATGGTTCTGTTTTCTTTAAAAAATCCCCAAACAAAGCAGCATGCTGTGGAGGAATGCACTCAGAATATCTTTCTTCAAAGTCCTGGGTTCTTATTTCAGGTTTGCTGCTCTTTTGGAGGGGATCAGGGACAGTGAGGAAACTACAATTCTGACTCAATTTCACCACCTGTGAAATGAGATAATATTAATCTTGCACATATTTTTTAAAAATTCAAACATAAAAACTGCACTACATGTGATAAGCATTTTTAATTACAAGTGCTAATACTTAAAATAAATAATTATACTATTTTCAGCTATGGTAAGCAATAAAATTTCCCAAACCAAATTAAAGTTCTAAACAATAATCTTCATATTAGGTTACAAAACTAAACTTCAACAACTACAGAACTTTTCCTATTCGATTTTTTGCAGTTTTTTTCTGTACAATATTTACTGTAGATGTTATAGTCTATCCAAATATGAAAAAATGTATAGAGGATATACTATCTGGAAATGAAAAATAAAATTACTTCTATCATATTTCCTTAGACCATAACCTGGTTACACAGTGAAAGTGGGAAACAGTTTTCCCTCCAAAATCTGTGTTCCAAATTCTTTCTAAATCCAGCTGAACCACAGCAGAAGTCTCAGTTTGGAGAAGCTATAATAGAAGCACTGGGACAAGAGAAAATACACAAATCTCCCATTGTAATGGTTCTAAGGTTGGGGGATAAACACAGTATTGAGCCTTAACAGAGGAGACTAATATAGCACAGTTTTTAAGAGGCTATGTGTAAGTGGTAGAGGATGAAACTGATGGTTGAAGTCTAAATAATACTACGTATCTCACAACTTGTTGAAAAGCACTTTTTTTCATTGGGGGAGATTCACAGCTGCTGAATTTTCTGCAGTTAATAGAGTCCTTTGATTCACAGCAGTGCCCCTTGCACAAAAAATACTGGCCTTTGTGTATTACCAGAAACTAATTTTCTATTTGGCTGAAAAGGGAAAAATGGGGTTATTGCTTCTCCCTCCTACAGAGCTTTTCATTATGCCTGATGCACTCAACTTCTAAGCTCTTCTGAGAAAAAAAAATAACTGAAGAGGCAAGAGGTAGAAAAATGAGCTTGTTAGCACATTAGAAGTGAAGTATCTTGGTGGGCCCTAGAAATTCCCAGTGGTGTGTTAACTTATCACTCTATGCATGCTGGCACTGATAGTCTCCCAATTGATCACTCTCTTTTCGCACCAAAGGTGCTGCCAGGAAGCAAAGGCTGAAGGCCCACAGGAGAACAGGCTGCTATCAAAACAAGCTGTTTTTAAAAGTCTGCTTGAATGGGTAAAATGTTTCATGAAAAAGTAGGGTAGAGACACCTACCTGCTTTTAAAATAGTCTACTTTCAGAGGTCTCTAAAGGAAACCTTTTAGTTTATCCTATTATATCCAAAGCTTATACACAAATAAGGTAAAATGAAGGAAAGTTACTGCTTTGAATGTGACAAGGACATTCTCATTCTCCAGTCTTGGTACCTATCTCCTAACCAAATAAAGAAGTCTCAACATAGATGCTAACTGAGGATACTGATGTTTTTGTTACACAGTGAAGAGGATACGCTTTTATCAGTTCTAGAAGTCTAATTCAAATGCATACTTAGTACACCCAGAGAAAACTAATCCAGCTATTGGATGCTGCTCATCATAACATTTCACAAAACCATCTGCAGCTTGTTAAAAACATAACTCTGCTTAAAACCAAAACAAAAATCTGAGGCAAAAGCCAAGTCTAAAGCTTGCTCTATTCTGCAATAAGAAATCACACACTCTCATCCGAAGACTCCTTTTCTGTGTTAGTGACTGCATAGATGAGATTGGGATACTTTTATCTTCTAGTCACTTATACTGAGAACATGCTACTATTTTAAAACTCCAGTTTTACATGCTTTTGTGGCTGAAATAATCTGGTTCTGTGCTGCATTTGAATGCAGCTGTCTGCAAGTGACCATAAACCCATGGTAGCTAAAGTCTACATTACTTCTAACAGGCTAGACATTTATTTCTTTAAAACACTGCTCTCTAGGAAAGACTTATTAGCACTTACAGATTGAGTGGCACACAGAAACTCAATGGCTAGTAATAATAGGGCAATGCAAGCTGTATTCTTACTTCAAGTGGATGTTGCCATTGGCATCAGTAATTAAGATGGAATGGAAATGATGCACAGACAAACCAACGGAGAAAGACTGGCACAGAGTGACAAAACACTTAAGCAACAGTGTTGTGAGCTTTTTGCTTCTGAAGAAGGTGCCAATTTGAAAAAAAGAGAATGGATAAGAAAGATATACATTAATTATATAGGTGCTCACCCAAATCTGTCAGCTAAAAACTTGCAGATGCATAATCTCCAAAAAACATAACAAAGAAATATAATTACTTCATTATACTTTTTCAGAAGAAAGTGTTCCGAAAAACAGAATCAGTAGCCAGAAAAAATCAGGAATCAGATCTCTATAGGTCAGTCAGGTTGTAGTCACTCCAGCTAAAATTCCATTTGCATTACAATCCATTTTACTTATTTTCTAACTCTGCAATTATTTCTATTAATAATTATCTTAAAAGATTTAGTATCTGAAAATACTGCACTTTCCATTATTAGACCTCTTGATTTGTACTTGGGAACAAGCACTGCAAGCCTAGCTGTCAGATCACCTACTTACGCTTAATCTGTCTGAAAAACAGCAACTCATGTCTTCACTTAATAGCTCTCCATCTCTGCTGATTGTATCACTTCTAAGCTTTAGATTCCTATGGCAGAACACATGTATAACTTGCAGACTCTTTATGCATAATATAAACTATAACTTTTTCTAGACATCTATCTGAATAAATACCTAGGCTCTTACCTCACATCTCAGATACTGCCATATCCTTTTCTCTGCCTTCAATAAATGCATTTTTAATCCTTCTTATATCTACTCGAAGCATTGCAGAGTCCACTTTCTGAACATACTACTTAGATGGTGCATTCTCTTCAGATATCATCACCAGTCCCTACCACAAATGCAGGCTACTTACTTGAACTTTATCATCCATGCCTATTTCATAATTTTACCAAAACTGCTCACCTCTAGTTAATGCAGTCACTCTCACTCATCTTGACATTTTTGGACAGGCATTTTTGTACTTTCTTCCTATGTGGCTTCTTATGCCTAGCACCAGGTCTCCATAAGTGTTCACAAAACAATCCCTGCCTCAAATTCTCTCCTTGGCTATGATGTTTATCGAAAAAGAAACAAGGAGAACACCTTGGAAGACTTAAGAGTCCATTCTGTGTAGCTTACACAACTGTTTGTGCTGTCTAGTACTGTTCCACATTTTCCCGAAATTTGTATTTGCCTTCATTTGTTGTCTTCAGTTTTATACTTTGCTTTTTTCCTTCTGACTGACAAACATCTGTCTTGTGCTGTACTCCATTTCAGTATATTGAGACTGGGGTCTATGCTAAGAATATGTATGTGCCACAATAATACAAGCAAAACAGCTCTCCTCCTTGCATCTTCATCCACCATCTCAATCCCTTTCCTTTATGTACAAAACAATCACCTCACAGTGCCAATTTTTTTTTTTTATTCCATGGCTTTGCTATCCTTCAATTTGATACAGAAATCCGTTTGCTTCATTTTCCCAAATCTCTATTTCTTTAGTTTGTATTTTTTCTTCCCTGTACTTTTAACCTTGCTATCTCTACAAATTCCCATACTTCCCATTGTTCAGCCTCTTCTTCTGTCTCCATATTTCAAGACGCTCAGTTGAACTCATCTCCTCATAGTCATGGTATTCTTTCCATTCTTCTTCACACCTTTCAGTTTCAGAGCTGAATAAAATGCATTGCAACAAATCTATCTAGTATTTTGCAGTTAGAGTGAATGCATGATTATTGTTACAGCCATCCAAGTAATACTAATCCTAAAATGAAAGTAACCCGAGGCTGAAAAAAAAAATGAAGAAAAAAAGTTTAAAATTGGAGTAAAATTTCCAGGACTTTATTTAAGGATATAAGACTTCACAACTATGCAATCTATCTATTACCAGAACATCTAAGTGCTAGATTCACAAATGGGCCTGCTCCAAAGACCATTTGATAACAAACACTTCCTGAGCAGGGACTGGAATCCAGGGACTCTCCTCTCCCAGGAAAGTACCATAACCATTAGGCTACACAGATAAGCATGTACTTTCCCTGTGATTCAGAAGAAGTCTTACTTTAAGAAACGAAGAACAGTTTCAGCAGTGAATTTAGTGTGCCTGATTACAAAATGTCCTTGGAATCAATGGTTAGAACAGTTTTCTAAGAAGCAGGAGATATGGTCTCAAAATTGGAAGCAGCTCTCTCATTTCCTGGCTGACTGATATAACAAGGCTTTTACCTCCTGTTATGTTTGTGTGGGCTCTAATCCAGTGAGTATACCTGCAGAACTCAGCATTGCTGCACTGCAGGTCACAAGAGCAAAGAAATACCTACCTACTCATTGGGTAGACAAAGGCTTGAACTGGGCATTTAGCTATGTGGGATATAGCAAGCACTTAGGCAGCTCTAGTGTGTGCTGAAGTGGGCAGATCTTTGTACATGACTTCAAGATGATGTCTGAAGGACTGAAAGTGCATCCAGATCACTATAGTTCAGCAAGAACCCTAGAACTACAAAGATCCAACTTGTAAGCTCAACAATGCTGCAGGCATTCCTACACTCCTACTGGGCTGCTTGAGTCCAGTAAACTGATAACATGACATTTTTTTCCTGTTTTCAGAAAAATTTAAAAAATCAGAATTATAACAAAAGGACTTCCTTTGTGAAAGGGAGTACAAATGTGGGCTCTTCATTCATTTTTTCCCATCACTGTTTCCCTTATTCAGAAAAACTGAACAACAATGGAAACACTTTCCTATGAAGGTTTTATTAATAAATCTTCTCTCCTGATACATACATAATTGTATATATGTGCATACATGTGTAGTATATCATGATATAACTGTATATTGGTATGCACGACCTGCGATGCTTTAGTTACAGTGGTAAGAAAAAAAAGACAAGGTTTTAATGATTGCCTTGAAATACCTCTTAGAAAAAAGCCAGAACATGCATTTCTAAATAGCAAGATGGACTTTTTCAGGTTAAATTACAAACGACTCTCAGAAATACATGTACAGCTGCATCCCTGGCAGTTCCAACTGCTAGCAAAATCATCTAAGAAGTCAAGACATATTGATATGATTGTGGAGAGTATGACTTTGTCAGCCATGCATTTGGAAAATAATTTAAGACAAGCAGAAACTGAAGTGCTGCTCCATCCTTAACTGGAAAATGAAAATCCTGCACCCAGAGATACTTTCTTGTAGGAGGTTTCTTTAATTGCCCAGATACATAATTTATATAAAAATTATCAATATTTTAAGAAAAGCTTTGTAAAATGGAGCAGTCTTGTTTACCACATTTGCCCCCTAAGCAAATTTAGAAACACACATCATCTTTTATAGAAAAAAGCTCCAAATCTGTAGTATTATCAACATACAAAAATGCTCCTAGGATATTAGGGACCAAAGGAAACAAAGAAACAATGAAGAATAGTGAATGACATATTTTGGCAGATTTTAAATTTTTTACTTTCCAGCCTGAAAAGGTGTGCAAACCCCATAGAATTAGTTGTTACAGTTTGAGGTACTTAGAATGATGAAAGCATCGATTTCATTGGGCACATTTTTCCTAGCAAACTTCAATTTCTGACATCAAAGTGGGAAAGGCGGATTGCCTCCCCTATCAAGAAACAAGTACAGGTTAGGATCAAGGTTTTGAGAAGCTGAAAGGAAAAGTTAGCCACAGCAGATTGTGACTTCTACAAGGAAGACTGGACAAAACCCATACATAACAGAAATGGAAGCTTTTTTTTGGAAATCTCACTCTGAAAGAAGAGATTGTGCACTGGTTGTCAAACCAGATGAACTCATACCGAGTCACAGCAATTTGTACTCTTTGTTGTCTCTTAGAGTTAAGGATGTAAGCCGGGCTGCTATTGATCCAGTGTTGGAAGCCCTGCAACTAGCTGCGTTTTGTATGTAGGTGGGTGATCAGTATCAACTGGCCACACCGAGAGGAATAGTTAAAGTTCTCTTATATTCTGAAAAGTGACTCTGTAGAAGTGATATCATGGTGTTCCCTATTTATTGCATTTCAGCAATTTCCACATCTAGTCTGCACGGCATACAAATAAAGAGGTTTTTTTTCTTCCAGCTGTATCTTCTTTTTACTCAAGTCATTTTGATACCTCAAAGTCAGTATGGATTCTTTAATGTTTCTTTAATACTGCCAATATTGAAAATAGCAAATAAATATTTAGCTAGGTACATCTGTTTACACAGCTATGCTGTAAATGAAAGCAACTTCTGCATATACAACTGGAACATAGCCACAACACTGATGATTTATAAAGCAGTATTAAGTTCATTCTCCTCATATCTGATGCAAGTTATTTAGGTGAAAGAGAAGAAAAAACATTATTATGCCTGGCACTACTGAAGAGGTTAAAGAATCAAAAAAATTATAGTCTTCTAAGGTGATTTTTTTCCTACTGAACCATATTTTCAATACAGCTCTTTTGCAAATTATAACAATATATTTTCTTACCATATAAAGAAAACATAAACCTCAGAGAAATCACACATATTTCAAAAGTAAACGTTCATGTTGAATTTGGTGAAAACATTTTAGAACTGCACCAGGGACTCCATTAATTGTCCAAAATCATTAATTTTAAGAAGTAATGTATATATAAAAATCTACTAACTAATGTAGCTCACTAAAAAAATGAGAATGTATATGAAAAACAAGTAAACAGACCAAGACTGTAGAATTTAAGGAAGTCTAAAATGTAGTTATCTAACATATTTCATCAAATTCTTTTTCAGCTCAAGTTTTAACTGCAAAAGGGCTTTCTGAGACAATTTCTGAGGTGTATTTCTTCATGAAGAAAATAAGAGAATATATAATAGATAAATCCATACAAACTAATCCCTTCATTTCAGATCTTGCAATTTGTTTCCATGTTTTCTGCCTAGCTTACTTACACATTACATACTGAAAGGCATTGACTTTATCTGAATTTCTGTAAGAATCTTCATTTTTACACTGTGGGTGCTTTCAAAATTGCTAAATTACTGCAAGAAATTCTAATTGATGCTTACATTTTCACTGGAAAACCCAATACATGTAATATTTTGCAACACTGTTCTTCCAGGAAAATCCTTGATGTATTGTTTGTTTTTATGTTGTTCCATCAGATCTTACAGCTAGCTAAATTCATCAGTGGTTTATAACATCTTCTAGGAAGAAAAAGCTGTGATTCATCAGTGCAGACAAAGCTGGGCTTTAATCCATTGCTATAACCATATTGCCAAGTCTATATTGTTTACATTGCGTCTCAATTAAGAGACAGGCAGGACACCTGGTACTTCTTTATCTAAGTCCCACGGGCTGCCAGATGACTCAAAATCCATAACAGGTGCTAAGGCAGTGTGAGTGGAGCACCATTAACACAAGCTGGAATTGGATAAAATTTGGACTATGCTTAACCACTTAAAACACTCAATTATGAAATGAAAAATGTAACCACTCTGCACCAAGCTCCTTTACAAAAGACACTTTTAAAGATATGTAGAATTAAAGTGCAAGTGTAATGAATTTCACATAAATTTTAATTTCAGCACAAGTATTATTCAGAATATAAATATAATCTATATAAAAACAGTTATATAAAAAAGTTGTGCATTTTTACAGATATGCATATAAAAATAAACACTGAATTGAATGAATTCTAATTCTGTTCATCTTAGGCAGCAAAGAAGACAAAAATGATGGTCAGACTCATAAGTTAAGAGAGAAAAATCTGAATTAACACTACTTATCAAATTCTTCAACTCTGTACAACCAGAAGTTATTTTATTTTAAGGACTTTGGCCAATGAGAGCATCTTACGGAAGGATTTAAAAAAACAACAAGGTTCAATTGAAAATCTGTATGATAAAAGATACTCCTTTGCACTGAAAAGTCCCACTGCAAATCTCTTTTCAGCAATTTTTCATCTAAGATGACTGAACTAAATATTAAGCTTGGACTCTGACAGAACACACTGCATGAGAGGAAAAAAATGAGTATCAGAAATTTTACAGTGGACAATTACTTAAGAACTATCTGAATCTAAATGTGCAGTAATCCAATTAAGTTTCTATTTAATATTGTAATTATCAAGAACACAATATAGTGATTTTATTACCAGAGTAAGCAGCTACAAAGTATAGTAAACTGTCATTTAAGACAGTGTCAGAGTATCTATGATAAGCAGCATATTGGCTTAAACTAATGCACTATGTGCCTCTAGGGAATGACAGGCTCAGAGACTGGGTTTTAACATCAGAATCTATCCATTAATCTTGACTTAAATATAATCTACTCTGCAGTAAGAGGAAGAATGGGCATTCAATGAATTATCTATTTGAAATATAGCAGAAGCATATTAACACAAACATATAGTAGAAATGATCAGTCTCAGTACCATTTATTGTGTATTGTAGGTTCTACAGACTCTGAACTGCATTTTAGCATGAAATTAAAAAGTCAGATCAAGTAACTGGCAGTGGAAAGACAAATACCTCAACACTATAACAGATTAACTTTGGCTGGCTAGCTAGAAGATTAATGACAGTATTTACAAATACTCCACTTGTCCACGTTTTAGTAACAGGCTATGGAGGTGAAAACAAAACAGTGAAGGAAACAGTGCTGAAGCCCATATGCAGGCAGAATTCCTACTCTAACTTCCAGGGAAGATTTATCTTACTGATGTACCCAAGATGGGAATCGATGAATCTATAAGGTATGTTGTGCTAATTGTTTTGAAGCCCATTACAGCTGCCACTGCTTCAGGCTCTCTCTGGAGCGATGCTCCTGCCGTCAGACAGAAGAGCTTGCCAGCAGCCGCTTTGCAGGAGGCAGCAGGGGAGGTGCAGGGCCAACTGGCCAAGGGACTGAAGTTTATTAATGCTGTTGTACCAAATGTGCCCTTGAGAGATGTTAAGGTGTGGGCTGAAGTGATCACTGCAGCAAACGTGGATTAGTAGAGGCCAGAGGGGAACTGCAACCCTACAAACTAACTCTTGATGTTAGGATTGGGATTTATCCCCCCTCTGACACTTGGCATGACATGAGTTTTAACTCAAATAATTAAGGTTGATGGGAGTAAAGAATACAGAAACAAAACTGGCTCTCTACTCTCTGCTAATGGCATGAATGCTTAAGCCCACTGTTTTCATACATTCAAATATTTAAATTTCTACCTTAAATACTTTTTCTGCATATGTAGACATATTCATTGATGAGAAAAACAGTGAATACCTTTCATGAAGAAATCACTACAAACTGTAAAATTATACAAATAAAAATTATATTAATATTAAATATTGTCCAGTTAAAACACTGCACATATAGATACATATTCATTTGCAATTCCACACTACTAGTAACAAAGGAAACATCTTTCATGAGAAATTGTTATTAATTTTAATCTGCGTACTTCAATAAACTTTACAACTACCTTTTTTTCTTTTATACTTGAAGAGAATGTTTTCTCTTTATCCTGGGTTGCTGCAGTACTAGGACAAGATAACCTACTTATAAACCTCTTTGGAGGGCAGTAAACTCAATTTTAAAACCAATTTTTGAAACTCAAAGTCAGGCTTCCATTTAAAAGAAGAAAACAAATATTAATTTTCAGTTATTTCCCTCTTTCTTTATTTTGGACCGCAATTAGCAAAGCAGCCCCTTCGCTCTCCTCCCTAGTGCTGTCAAGCTGTTGCGAGCAGTCTGCAGCACTACAATGGTACTATTGTGAACACAGCCTGGGCTTCCTTCCCACAGAGAGTTAAGTGGGCAGTTCCTGCTGCCCATGATTGGTGTCCAGTGAAACAATACTTAAGAGCCAGGTTTTATCAGTTCCATGCCAAAGAAGTGAAGCCAGGGAACCCAAGCCTTCATATCATGCTGAACCATATGCCAACCCTGCTGGCCCCTAAGGTTTATCACTAAGAATCAGGATCCATCATGTCCCCTGTGAAATTTCACTTCACATACCTTCTGTGAAATGCATGGCTTTGCTGAAAACTGACCTTTTTCCCCAATTGGCAAGAACAGATGGATGGTTACTATGGTTTGGCAAGCAGAAATTAAAAGATTTTCTAATAGCCTGCATTCTTCTATGTTTGGGAGGAGAAGCATTCAGAAGGAGAAAGATCTATTTGTGACCCACGATGTATTCAGGTGCAGTTAATCGGCAATTAAACTATTTTCTCAATGTCTAGAAAGTATGTTGAGATTAATTTGACTGGCCAGGCTATGATTAGGACTCATCCTTCGGACTGCCATATGGTAATTCCAATTACTGTAATACTAACTTTTAATCCTTGCTTTATGTTAGTTTAGTCCATTTTTCTACTAAGTATGCGGTACACACAGAATAAACTATAACTTTTTTTGTAAAAATTTTGACCTGTTTAAATTAGTGAATATTTTTACATGAAGTACATTCCATTTCCAGCTAAATATTTCCACATACTCCCAGGTATTATATATAACCTCTTTCTTCAGTAACTGAAACACAGACCTGTAGGAGAACAAAGACACAGTGTGCTAGTTTCTATTATATCTTTTTTTTTTTTTTTTGGTATCTATGATCTTCTGATCCCTCTGTTGGCACATGAGAAAGCATGCCCCAACAGTTCTGATCACCATATGCAGAACAACACAGAAACAGTTTTCCAATATCTTATTCAACTCATCCAAAAACATCACCCTATCCCAAAAACATCGCTGTTTTTGTCAGTGTTGATTGTTGCAAATGATCTCCCACATTTCCCATCAACTTAAATATCAGAATCCACCATACACATTGTCATATACTTATTCTTATATATACACAGTTTTCAGTGTTTTAATGTCCAAAAGGGATTGTATGCACATCCCTTATCTGTTATTACGATGAATTTATGACAAGGAAAGGATTAAATCAATAAACAGTGTTGTCTTTTGCAACATAAAAATAGGGTTTAAATAGTTTAAAAACATTTCACTCTTTACATCCTAGAAACATCAGGAAAACTTGTTTCATCTTCCCCACTTTTATTCACAGATTTCTGAGAGCTATCAAAGAAATCTATATGAATTTTAACACCTTAAGGGGGCAAGAGTCTTAACATTTTAACAAAGGGCTTTTGTTATCCAAAATGTTTAATTAATTAATAAGGTTAAGTAGGTATTAAAAAAAACCTGTCACTTTGTGTTATATACAAGGCAATCAACTCTGCGTATTATTGAATTAGTTTATCTTTTTCATTCCAGTTCAATAACTTGTAGCCTTCTCCCAGAAAATGTTTGTTTAAAAGAGGAATTTACAGATATTTAAAACACATTTTAAAATGAAAGGGTGATTTCACTACTAACTTCTAGTTTACCACATAGAAAAATTTCCTACCTTAAAAATATGCCATAACAAAGAACAATTTCTCTCCCTCAAAGCTGTCTGTACTGACACATCCAGACTCAGAAGTTCTAGGAAGCTGATAAAACACATCACTGCTTTTCAGGACAGCGCACTGCCATCCTTCTATTCTAAAACAGAATGCTACCAAGCATTAAGCTTACCCATATTTTGTACAGTAATCAGTAGAACCAGTATTCCTCCTTCAGATGGGTAAATTCAATTTATGAAAGAATGTAGAAGAATCCAGAATATATTTTTCTAAACAGTACAAAAAGATTTGAGTCTCCCCCATAACTGTCTACAACATTAGCAGAGCACTCAGGCCTTTATAAGTGCAATTATTAGTAAAAAATTACATTACTAGAGTCAATTATTTCTGTCTCATTTGATATTTTGCATTTTTACCACTTTCAAGAGAATGTCATGTATTAATAAAGCTGTACTACTAGTTAAAATATGTTATAGAGATCTTGTGATAACAACAGTATTATTATCCTTAAGCCCATGCACTTACACTGCATCTCTTTTAACAAGTCCTTCCAGCATCCTAGTTCAGGCCAGTCAGTTTCCCCTCAGTGCCGGACAAGATCATGGAGAGATCTTTCTGGAAACTATACTAAGACACACAGAAAATAAGAAGCTGATTTGTGACAGCCAGCATGGCTTTCCTACAGACAAATTTGTGCCTGACAAATTTTGCGGCCTTCTACAACAGTGTTACAGCAGTGGTAGATGAGGCAAGAGCAACTGATGTCATTCATCTACCTGGACTTGTGCAAAGCATTTGACACTGTTCCACATGACATTCATGTCTCTAAATTTGAGAGACATGGATTTGATGGATGGACCTCTCAGTGGATAAGGAATTGTCTGGATGATCACACTCAATGAGTTGTGATCAACAATGTAATGCCCAGAAGGTAGTGCCAAGAAGTGTTCCTTGCGAGCTGGTACTGGGATCAGCGCTGTGGACAGTGGGACTGAGTGCACCCTTAGCAAGTCTGCCAATGACACCAAGCTGTGTGGTGCTGTCAACACGCTGAAGGGAAGAGATGCCATCCAGAAGGACCTTGAGAGGCTTGAGAGGTGGGCCTGTGCAAACCTTTTGAAGTGCAAAATGGCCAAGTGCTGCAACTGGGTCAGGGCAATCCCAAGCACCAGAACAGGCTGGGTGGAGAACAGATTGAGAGCAGTTCAGAGGAGGACTTGGGGCTGTTGGCTGATGAGAAGCTCATCACAACACAGCAATGTGCACTTGCAGCCCAGAAAGCCACCTGTACCCTGGGCTGCACCAAAGGATGTGTAGCCTGAAAGGGGAGGGAGGTGATTCCCCCCTTCTACTCTGTTCCCATGAGACCCCATCTGAAGTACTGTGTCCAGCTGTGGGGCCTGTATCATAACAAAGACCTGTTGGAGCCAGTCCAGAGGGAGGCCATGAAGATGATCAGTGAGCTGGAGCACCTTTCCTTTGAAGACAAACTGAAAGTTTGGAGTCTGGAGAAGAGAAGGCTCTGGGAAGACCTTATAGCAGCCTTCCAGTACCTGAAGAGAGCCTACAAGAAAGCCAGAGAGGGACTTTTTACAGGGGCATGTAGTGACAGCAAAACCGGAAATGGCCTTAAACTGAAAGAGGGTAGGTTCAGACCACATATAAGGAAGAAATTCTTTACTGTCAGGGTGGTGAGACACTGCAACACATTGTCCAGAGAAGCTGTGGATACCCCATCCCTGGAATGATAAAAGGAGAGGCTGGATGGAACTTTGAGCAACCTGGTCTAGTGGAAAGTGTCCATGCCGAGGACAGGGGGTTTGGAACTGGATGATCTTTAAGGTCCCTTCCAACACAAACCACTCCATGATTCTGTATCTGCAGACAGCCCACTAGAAGCAGTAGAGGAGGCAGGTTCTGTGGGATTAGAAACTGGGCAGTTACTAATAAGGGCATAGTTACTTGAACATGCACAAATCCAGAACTGTTGCTAAAGTATATATGAGTTTTGCTAAAAACATCACCGACTATAAACATAAAAACATACTAGATTACAAAACAGCTTTCAAGCTTCATACTTTAATTTACTCCTCATATTAAAAATGCATGAAAACCAATTGAAATGATGTGAAATTATGTTCACTACATGAAAATGTAGTAAACACAGCAGCTTTGTATGCAGATCTGCAAGTATTTCTTCAACAGTTATTTGAAGTGTGTTATGACAAAGACTAAGAAAAGAGTTTAAAAGCCTATCACAAATGTTGGCTCAATCAATTGTCTATAGTGGCTAAAATCAAATGCATTTAAAGTGATGCTTTGGAATTATTCATTGCAAAACAATCCTATTCTTTCAACAGGTAACTAATAAATCATGGCTGAGAACAGGCTTGCACTACCTCTGAGGTCCAATTGTTACTCAGAACACTGTCTACTTTTGCTCCCTGGCGTTGCATTTTAACTCTAATTGCACGATCAAGCCAATAAATTGGACTCAGGGGACAAAACCCCCCTACAAAAGTACCTACCCTGACAAAACCAGAGGTTGCAAGAAAATGCACTTCAAAAAGAAGTGAGGCAAGATGAGACAAGCAAAGGAGAGGTATCAAGGCTTGAAAGACAGTCATTAATACTGACAGATTACTGTAATTCTGGCTGTCAAGGTGATCGATTTAAGCAGCATATGCCAATCAATACTCTTCTCATTTACTGAGCAGCATGAGATATATAGTTAGGTAAGATGTCCCTAAGACAGGATTTCAAACCATACTTAACGAACATAAATAGCACAATTTATGCTTTGGAATCTTAGCTCTTTTTTCACTTGGCCTTTTTTTTTAATTTGACAAACTTCAGTGTGATCTTATCCATACAAAAGTTACTTTAAATTATTCTATTACACCACATTGCCATTGTGTATACAATTCCTTTACATGAGATATTTCAAACTGTACCAATTTTCTGTATAGTATATTAAAATATTAATTTTGAACATGAACATTCTTAAATGCAGCACTTATGTGCTGTGCAGTTTGCTTTTTTTGGCATTAGTGGTTTGCCATTCTGAACACTTCTGCCATCCACAGTATACAAGTAACCCAGTAGTATATCTTCCTGGTATTTCCCCTGGAATTTTCCTTACAACAGTCTCTTTTTGTTCTAATATACTCGGGATACCACAGGAAAATACATTAACTGGTTGCATTAGTTCAGGGGAAAAGTACTGTAAAGATAATAAAGATAGCTCTTAGTGTCATTGCATACCTACGAGGAGACACACATTAATGCCATGGTCTAGTAACCACAGCAGCGTTGGATCAAGGGTTGGACTTGATGGTCTCAGAGGTCTTTTCCAAGTCAGTTGATTCTATGATTCTATGATATACACATGACTCTATATATGGAGTGGTGGCCAGTGACAGAACGGAGGGAATGCCCTGACGTTGTGTCAGAGGAGGTTTAGGCTGGGTATTAGAAAAAGGTTTTTCATCTAGAGTGTGGTTGGGCACTGGAACAGGCTCCCCAGGGAAGTGGTCACAGCACCAAGCCTAACAGAGTTCAAGAAGTGTTTGGATGATGCTCTCGGGTGCAAGGTGTGACTCTTGGGGATGGTCCTGTGCAGAGCTGGATGGACTCAATGATCCTTGTGTGTCCCTTCCAACTCTGCATATTTTCTGATTCTGTGAAAACTCTTCTCTTATATTTGGGTTGTCTTATAACACACAGAGAAACTATTACATGATTCCTTGAAACTGAAACACCTGAACAGTCCATTAAACAATCAGATACTCAAACATGTCTTTGAAATCTTCAGTTTTTCATGTTACACCACTGTATGCAGGCATTTAATTAATTAATAAATTTTTCACATCTTTAATTATTAAAATATCAAATACATTGGCAGCAAAGCTAGGATTTGGGAGAACAGCAAAACTGAGCAATTCAAAGTACAGAAAAGACATATGAACATCATATTCTGTACCTTACGATTCTTGCTCGAACTTGGAAAAGTTTCCGTTGCTAAACAGTAAAACAGATTTTAGAAATAACTTTATATTCTTTTGGAAAAAAACTTATCCATGGCTCTTATTTGAACTCATATGACATAAGGATACAATGGCAGGACTCAGGGATGGAATAAATATTCACTGAAATCCTAAAATTTTCATTTCTTTATATAAAGCATATTAAGTAGTTTTAAAAAAAAAGTATCAAGCATTATTTCTAATGTTGGTATCTTTTCACTTGTGATGACAAGAAAAATTATTAACAGGTATGTTAAAATCTTATTAAATGTCTTGTATCAAAATTGTATTGCCTGAAATATAGCAAAGTTTGCGGAGTCTTGTCATACGGCATATCAAAAAAATTCTAAACCAGAAAATACTGGAAGAGCAGTTATAATGTCATGCATTATTCCTTTCACTATACCAAAATTAGGAGCAAGCCTTGTGCCTCTCCCATTTGTTACACACTTGGCACTGATACAGTATCAGTCTATTCACTTTTTTACTTCCAGATGCTCATGCATCTGTAAGATAGAAAACTTACTGGACTTGAATGAAGGGAAATGGGCATTGCCAAAATCAGTGCTTTCCAGCTTTCTGTAATAGTGAGAAATCTTCAAGATCTTCACAATTTTGAAAATGCAAATAAAACAAGTATTCTTAATTAACTGAAACAAATGTGGCAACAGAATCTGAAGAATACTCTTTGCTCACTGTATGCCATTAATAAAGAACACTTTCTTAATTTTTCCAGTGCCCACAATTCTATCTTGAGGCAGGAGATGGGCAAGCAGGCCCAACACACAGCAGCACAACCAGTTTCAATAAAACCCTTTCTTGGGGCAGTTGAGTACCACCTCAATAAAAAAGCTTTTGCTGGGTGATCAGTTTTTAATACAGAGCAAACTTTTAACAAGCCACTCATAGACATTATTTTATTCATAAATAAGTTACTGTCTTATTAGACACCATACAGGGTTAATATCTTTTTCTGGAAGACAACTGTCAAAAGATTAGCTACAATACATCAAGTATCAACTGCTTAGTCATACAATACCAAAAAAATAGGAAGATATAAATTTTCCAGTTTTGATAACAGAGATTAATTTATCCAGTAATTTAGATTAGGATTTATTCAATAACATTTTTAGATGGAATACTTAAAGCAGCATTATATTTCTGCTATTTTAATTAATTGGCTTCATGTGACCAAAAAAAATTAACCCCTCCAAAAAGAAATGCCAATTCTAGGCATTAGGTCAAAGATTTTTTTAGATTATTGGAAAGAAGTGAAAATTTAGCTCTGATGATTAAGGATAAAACAGCCATCTATATTCCTAGTGTCTAAAATGTCAATAGATTTCAGATTTAAAAGATGCTAAATAGAATTTCTTCCTCTGTGTGTATAGCTACATATTAGATAGCATCCTTTGGTAGGGGAATACTAAGTAAGACAGAAACCACAGTGTCTGAAGTGCACTATCTGAAGTGCAGATAGTTTGGAATAATTATTAACACTCTAAAGTTTGTGTACAAGGTGCAAAAAGTGACATTAGTTCTTTCACAGCTGGAATTTCACTCCCAAAAGGTTTCTAGAATTTTTCCTGCTTTGTTGCAGTAATTTTAACAAGTTGGATCACTGGAGGTGCCTACTATGCCAAGGTGTACCTCTTGGCATCTGGCTAACATCTGCTGTTTATTCAGGAAGTTCAAGTAAAATTTTATATGAAGTCACTCTTTCTGTTGTTTAAAATATTTAGTATTGATCCATTTCCCACACATGGTTGATTCTGAATTCAGAATGTCACAAAAAGCTTTCTCTGAGACACGAGCCATAAATAAAACCATTCATGTCAGGAATTTCAATGCAGTTTAGTAAATAAACAGTATTTAACAATATCCTAAATAGTTATTCTACATCACAGTGAAACTGATTGTTCTCAACATTCAGTCCCATTATTACACCTGCATTTATGAGTTTTACAAGTTTTCCTAGGATATGTGCAGCTGGAACGTACTCAGGAGAAAAGCATGCACTCCTTAAGACAACAACAAATGCAATGAGAAGAAGAAACACATCAACTATGAGAGAGGTAAGGGGGTACTGCTGCTTCCCTAGCAAGACAATACAAGTATTTTGTGTTTGTAACCTGCTACTATGTGCATATATGCCACCTGTTGGTGAGGGGGTACTGCTACAAGAAAGCCAGGCCAGCAAAAGATAATGAGGGACCAAAGAATCCTTGAAGGAGAAACTAAAGCAAATTCCGCAAACCAATGGAAAACTCCATCACAAATGGCAATATGCTCTTCACACAGCTGCAGCAATGAGTATGTCAAGCATCAAATAAAGCAGGATACCTGCCATGCATGACTAAGGCCTGCTGATGAATTTAGTAAATATTTAATCATAAAATATTACAACATGGAAACATATCGTTATGGTATTATAAGCAATTAAAAACAGAGAATAGATAAAACCTTTAAAAATCATTAACAAAACCAAATCTTCAAAGTGTTTTGCTATCAAAGTTTGTATCAGAGATGTCAAAATAATGTCAGAAAGAGGAAGGTGATTGACAGAATATGTCAGTCTCAGAAAGCTACTTCAGATCGTACAGTCACATACTCAAGGTCGGGGAAGACTATAAGAGGGAGATGAGCAAAATTTCCTGTATCCATGCAACCATTATTATACCATTCACACGTACTACCCATTGCCACATTGTGATTAACAGACCAGCGCATTAAGGAGAAAGTTGCAATCAGGTTACATAAAGAGGACTGAATATCCCTGCTGATTACAAATGACAGCTGATTTTTTCAGTCAGGTCTGCACTTAGAAAATGCACTGTCTTGGAGGATGGATAAGCTCTCCTTGGAAGTAGGAGGGCCAAACTCAGTGCCAATTTCTTCCCATCTCATACGCAAGGAGATCAACACACTCCTAGTTTAATTAAGAGTACACCATGATCCATCACCGCAAGGATCTACAATGTGATATTATAAACATTCTTCAAAACCAGATAAGCACAGACCTACATATATGTTTTTAACTCCCTACTAAGTCAAAAGGTGCCCACTAAGTAATCCACAGCACCATGAAACAAACCACACCCCTGAAGGTAGGGAAACATCCATACACTGATGTTGGCTTTGAAATAAATGATTTCTGCTGGTCTACTACTGTAAAAAGAAGACCTAATACAGAAATGTCACACAAAAAACCACATTTCAAGCACTACAAGTCTCAAGTACTCTTGTGCACTCAAGATCCACATTCAACTGCATTTCCACTAAGCACCATCAAAGTTCCTAATAAACTGGCACTGCCTCAGTATATTAGATACTCTTAAGTAAGTAAACGAAGATTAATTTCAAGCAGATTACTTCAGAATTCTCTTTCACTGAAACCATTATGGTTCTGGCTTTGTGGAAATCCTTGATTATCAGCTTCACTTTTCAAGCTTGAACTATGCTTTTGATGTATCTTCTGAAAAAGAACTTTCTGTTCCCCTTTTTCCTCCCTCTTTGAATGTATTGTTTTCATCACTCTGAGCCCTCTTCTTCTTTGCTCCAGCAACACTCCAACACAACGAAAGACCACCTTGATCAACAAATCCTGTCTGTCTTCTGCAAGAGACAACAAGTCTGGCAAGGTTTCCAGGAAAGCTATTTAACCACAGACCATAAAATACGTCTGCTCCCCATACCCTTCAGTCCACTGCAAACTTAAAAGCCAGTAGTAAACTCCTGCAGCCATAGCTAAAATATCCCAGAGGAAAAAAGCGGGAGACAATAAAGACAGTCCTTGACGTCTTCAATTCCCCGCTATTGCAAGAACATAATTAGATTCAACTTTCAAATGTTCCTAGATAACAGACCTCGTCCATGTTACAGGAAACATCCTGTCTTTGCCATTCTTGTATGAGGGAAAATTCCCTCTTGTCTTCAAGTCTGGCCATGGCTTGAATACCAAGAGCATGAGCATGTCCATGACATTTTTAACCAAAAGGTTCTTTAACCCCTAAGAGTTAGACCAGGCTTGGAAGTTTAACAGTTTTTGTTGTTCTCCACTGACACAACTGACTCCACCAAGCCTAATTCAAGCCAGGGAAGTTTGCAGCGTTTCTTCTAATTTCACATCAAGCAAACAGCTTTTAAAGACCTTCTCACAACTCTTTTTTATTTTTAAATTATCATACCAAACACTGAATATAAGATACTCCAAGCCAGATGAAAAAATAATTCCACTAACTACTTAACAAAGCCACCCTTTAACATCAGTGCCCAATCAGCTGGTACTTTAGAAGCTTCATAACTGAGTGATGATGTGAAACCCACTAACCAATGCATCTAATATCAAATACACATAATGCTTTCCAGTTACCATGTTAACCATATTATAGGAGACATATCAACATTTTAGTGGAGGCCACATTATTTAATAAATGCCATGCTGTGCTTTGATGCATATCAAAAAGTACAGTTTCAAAAACTGAATTAAAATGCAATGCACAGCTCTGTGGAACTGGCCAATTCCTAGACATTAGGCTAGCAAGCTATGTCCAAGGAATTTATTACAACTTTCATATTCTGTAAAGAAGTTTAAATATACAAGCTTGGGGGGGTGGGGGGCAGCTGTACTGAAAGTTTGTTATTTCCAAGAAAATTGTTCTCCAATTGCTCATCACTATACATCAATATAATGTTATAAACCATCATTTTTCATGGTATAATGATGATGATAATACATTTTAAATTCTTTGACTAAGCTACTTGACTAATGACAAAAAGATCAGACCTTTTCAAACATAAAAATACGATGAATCAACATCTGTCATCTACAGAAATGGCATAAACGTCACTTAATGTGATCACCTAAAACACATCCATCATTCATCTGTAAATCCATTTCATCATATCTAATCCAAAACTCTGCAAGTATTAACAGACAGCCACAGAAAAAAAACAAAGTATTTTAGCAACAATCTGTCACATGACAAATACTAGTATTTACAGCTTGGTTGGAAATTAAACCTAGAATTTCTTTTGGATTGAAATTCAAACTTATCTTTCAATTTATGAAATTCAAAAATAGTATATTCTTGTTGATTTAACTAACATGTATATAATACAAGTGAATCTTAAAAAGGGAAGAGGTATAACTGACTGACTTACCTTATATTTACTACTTTCTGTTGATAAATCTTTTCTTCCAAGAGCAGTCCTTCCAGAAAACTAAAATTTCAATTCCAACAAGAATGAGACAGCCTTTTCTGACACATTTACAAGGACACTAACATCATTTTGACAACAAATTGGTATTCTGAGCTGAATAACAAACTCTGTATGACAAAAACTTAACAAATTAATCTTGAAGGAAAGCAGCACTCTTGGAACTAGAAAATAAAACTAAATTTCTCTAATAATGGATAAATACTTGACATGTTTAAGGAAAGAAAGATCATTAACATCACGACATTGCTATTTTAGAAAGACTACTCACAAAATGGTCATTAACATAATTTTCTTAATAAAAAGCACTGAATCTATCATTATTTTAAAAAAAGATGGTCTTCATCTAAATACTCTTCTATGGGTTTAAGTTTTCTAAAGGCAGACACCATCACCATTAAAAAAAATATTTTCCCTATATTAATCCAACAAAAAAATAAAATGACAGAAAACATGAAGGTCATATCTGTAGAAGTGCAAGGGAATGTATATGCCTTGGAAACCACTTGAGTGAAAGGATACAAGTTTTGGTATAATGGGATTAATGATTTCAATGCACGGCTTGCATTTATAGCTGTTGCACGAACCATAATAGGCAGAATTTTTCCATTCACAATAGCACCATCAAAGAGTGGACCAAAAAATGGAACCTGAATAAAAATTTTAGAAGTTCAACATAAAGCAAGATCTTAGCTGTAACAATTAGCAATCAACATTAACAATAGAGCACTCAAATATATCTCTTTTTCCCTCCTCATTGCTAGATAATCAAAGCAGTCATTATGCTACATGTCAGACCTTTTCCCTTGTGGAAATATACAGCCATATAACTGCTTGATATCCTTGGCAACAGATAACACAGTATTTGAAGAAAATTAAGCAACTATTTGAATACTATGTTTCATCAAAGATCATTTTCAACATTTGCTGCCAAAATCCTAGGAAGAGTCATGCATATGATGTTTATGAGGTTGAAAGGCTAGCTGACAATACTGTAGGTGGTAGTAAACAAAAGGAATAATTACCTGAATTTTAAAATAGTATGCATCATGTCTTTAGATATTAACATGTTCAACTCAATGTGCAACTGTCATACAATTACTGTCGCATTGACCCTCACCTTCTATTTTCTTTTATTCTATCTGTTCTTCCTTTCTACATTATCTATACAAATGGACGGTAAGCCCCTTACAGCAGAAATCTGTGGTGAAAGTTTGGCCGCTTTGGACTGTAAGTGTAAAACCTTATTTGTGAGATCAGTAGAAAACTTCAATATTTAGTACAGGTAGCGCCCAAGAGGTATATAGAACAGATAGATCTTATGTTTTGGAATAATTCTCTATTTGGCATGATTTTTCTAATCAATCATCACTGTGCAATTAAAAAAAAAACAACAACAAAATAAGCACTCAGTATTAACTATCTGCATTTCCTGTACATTTGAATAAAGTTAGGAAGCTGATGACATAAACCAAGTCAAGAGCAGCAAAATTTGTGCATCAGCTTAGCAAAGGGAGCATACGATAAATATTCTTTCTGCTAAGATGAAACCAATGCTGCAAAAGAATTTTAGATCCCTGTATTTTTTTTTGCCATCATTTAATGTAGTTCTCAGAATACTGAAATCTGATGGAAAGCACTTCTTTTTTTACATACTAGAACATCTTTTTTTACTAACAACAATCCTTGTTTTCAACAGTTCTCATTTTCCTTCTTATCATGCATGCTCCCAATAGTCCATCTATTTGCACTTAAAAGTACTAAAAGAAAGAATATACTTACTAACTAAAATGTAAGTCAGTAATAACAAAACTGAATATCACTTCATGCCTAATCATTTCATGAGTACCTAGAGGTAGTCACCATAAAGAGGTGTTTCTCTCATATACCTCATTTATTAATACTAGTGCTTCTAGTAATACTTAAAGTATAGAAATTCATGGCAAGTGACATCATACACAGACGTTAGGTAGGACAAGAACTCATTACTACTTTTATTCAGTGTTCACTACCCTAAACCACTGTCAGGCCAGCACTGACATTTGAGGAACAGTCATTAGAAAGAATGTGTGTTTAGTGTTCATATGCCTAAGGGTTGAATGGTCTTGCTTTACTCAATTATCTCCAAATTCTTGTGCAGAGTCAAGAAGAAAGTGATAACTAGCTTTGAGAGGAAGAAAGAGGAGTATGACATGGGTGGAGGAAGTTGGAGAAGACCATTATTTAATTACCTCAGTTATGTATCAAATTTGATAAAAAGGTATGGCAAGTTTATTTTAATATTTAAATTATTATGCAGAATATTGTATCATTTTTTCCAGATTATGTTGTTAGCAGATATGCTTTACAGGATCAGACCTTTGCAGTTTCAAGTTACTGATTTTACTATGCATTGTACTCCCTGAGCTCTTCCTTTTCTTCCTACCATCACTGCAAACTGTCAGTACTCAAGACATCACTTTGTTGGATCAGTCTTTGTTGGATCAGCCAAGACCTCAGAATGTAAACAAAACTTAGGTCATGTTAAATGTATGAAGGAAACACAAAAGAAAAAAACCCCTTACCTCAGGTTTTTTCATGATCTGGATACTGAACATATGGTTTTTCATGGGATAGATAACTATAAGAACATCACCAAATTCTGTTGGAATTATTCCTCTTCTATAATCTCGAGTGTGCTCTGACCACACAATGTGTACTTCATCATTTCCTAAATGTCTTAGCTAGAAAATCAGAGATAAAAACCTATCAGTTTAAATATCCTTAATTAATAATCTATACCCATACAGCTATATAAAACATACATATTTCAAAAGGACAAACCCACTAAAAACAAATGAAGAAAAATGAGCAAAACCCTCCAAATTATGCCATAGTTCTCTTTAACAGTTTCAGTGTGAATATTAGTTGACACTATTGGTTTGTGCTACAGATTTTTATATACTGGTGTCATTTTCTATTTAAATTAACAGATATGTGAATGTTTTCTACTGAAAGCTAAAATTATCTCAAGGACGCAAAGTGATTCAACTTGATTTACGAAAATGTGTTCCAGACTGTCATCACTGATAGGCAGCAAATTACTAAATTCTATATGAACTTTTTAAGCATATGAATGAACATCTTTTTAAAAGCTAGGTATCTGAGCACTTAAAATTCTAGCCAAATTCCAAACTGCCTATCACAAGCAAAAATCATTTAAAGGAGAATAGCTACTGCATTTTCCATTGCCCCCAAATTAACTAAACTAAATGCTCATTTCCCATGAAACTAGTATAACTTTGTAAAAACAGCAGCCCACCCCCCAAAAAATCTTACAAAGTAGCTTTTGATTTGGCTCAGAATGGCCAAATGGGTTCCTCAAAATCCATGGGGTATCCTCAGATGTAATCATATAACCAGATGAAGGAATTTCTTGAACATTCTGGAATTATCTGCACTGATAATGCTCCTTCTGCTAAATATTACCATCTGACAATACTCTTCGCATTACGCAGAGAAGCTTTACGTATACCGATCAAATATATTCAGACTATTAAACATCAGATTCTTTCCAGTAAGCATCATTTCTGAAAATTCAATCTGGAATCTCCTTTTATCTCCTAGTGCGTCACCAGTTACAGCTGAAAATTGTCTTCAGCCCCAGTTTTCAGTTTGTTTCCACAGCTCTAGGTAGGAGGAGTTTGTCAATCACCTTGATGTTATTCAAAGGACTGCACTGTGAACTGCTGTTAACAGGTAACATACAGATAGCAGTCTGGGCACGTACAAAAAGCTATTGTATATAAAAAGGCAACAATTTGCCATACTCATTTTCAGAACACAATTGAACTTTAAATAAAAGCAAAACATATATACATTCTTCAGAGAAATTTCACTGCAATATTCACTTATTTATTTTACAAACCCTCCTGGAATGCTACCTTCCTCTTATCTGAAGGCTTGTACCAGTTGAAAGTAGCAGACTTTAAAAAAAAAAAAGAAAAAAGAAAAAAAAAAAGAAGCTGTCTCTTCTCACCTCTTCTAGCTTTAAATTTTATCAGACTGAAAAAAAGGGTTGTATTTCCATGAGAAAAGGATTTTCTTTGGTGTTGAACTGGGCAAAGGACAGATGGTATCAATACCCTCCCTTCTTTGATGCTCAACAAGTCATTTGCTTTGCCTGGACCAGATCGTACACACATGTCTAACCTACAATGGCTGCAGTGCCTTTGAAGTGAGTTGCTCTTCCCTCTTGTGTAGATGGCTAAATTATTTTGAATAACACTTAGTTAGGGGTGCTCTTGTGCCAACAGTAAAGCCAACCCAACAAAAGAACTGGCTATAACAACATTCACTACACTGAGCTTTATTTTACTAGATTAGAATACAACCAGGCAGAAACTTGAATGACTGATGTGCAACACACAAACAGCAGCTGCAGAAACCTTGGATGACATGTAACAATGATGAACATCGTAAGAGACAACTAATTGCAGAATTGCTCTGAGAGCCTGAACCTCTCCTATTTTAAGAATCACAGAATCATTTAGGTTGGAAAAGATCTCCAAGATCATCAAGTCCAACTATGAACCTAACACTGCCATGTCCACCACTAAACTATGTCTCTAAACACCACATCTACAATGTCTTTTAAACACCTTCAGGGATGGTGAATTCACCACTTCCCTAGGCAGCTTGTTTCAGTGCTTGACAATCCTTTCTGTGAAGAAATTTTTCCTAATATCTGATCCAAACCTCCTCTAGCCTAACTTGAAGGCATTTCCTTTATTTCTGAAACTTGTTCCTTGGGAAAAGAGACTTACCTCCACATCCTACAACCTCCTTTTGGTTACTTATAGAGAGCAGTGAAGTCAGTAAGAGTGATAAGAGAGTGGTATGAAGCACACTTAGCTGTTTTTCCCTGGTGATAGCTTGGAGCACTTCCGTACTTTCTAAGATAAACTTCAAAATACATTACCAAAAAAAAAACAACCCCAACTCCCAAAATTACCAGAAAAGCAACTTCTCCTTCTAACCCTTCTGTTTTGTAGCAAAACATTAATTAAAGAAACCTTGCACTTTGGCATAAGAACAGACTTTTCCATTGATTTTCATCATAGCAGAATTCTATCTTTTCAGTTTACACAAGGTTCGGCTTCACTTCATTCTCCTCTAGAATCACTGTATAATAAACTGTTATCCTTGGCCTCCTCTCTTTGCCACAGTTAATCATCTCCTCTTCTCCAGGCACACATGAGATAATTTTCAAAATGGATCAAAGACATGATCCAAGCGAGGAAAATAAACCCCAGGTATTTGTTTTAAACTCAGCTCATGTAACTGTACTGGTCTCAAACACAGCCCAAGAAAACAACTTGTTGGCACCTTTTTTTGAAGCATGACAGAAGCAGAAAGCAGGATTGTCACCTTCTTAAATGGCCTTATAACCAGAGAAGTCAGTGAGAAACTGCACCTCAGATTAAAAAAAAAAAAATTAAAATTTCTCATTTTACTTCTTCAGTGAAGTGACAGTCAAACTAGCTGTTGAAATACGACAATGACAGGCTATCAGGGACTGATGGGCTCATACTTGGAAGCCAGTGAAAAGCTCAGGAAGGATGATGCTGCCTAGCCTAACAGAAAGCATGAGGCAAATCAGTTGGGACGTGAAATATTGTGGAATGTATAAAAACTACACGATCCTAGGTTGAGGGATGGCCATCTGAAGCACCAGCTGAACTCACTGAACTGACTGCCAAAAAGCAATACACTCATCACTGCACCACACCATTCCTAACTCAGCAATACTGAACTATTTACTAAAAGAATTATTTCTTCCTTTACGTAACATCTTTGGACTCGGAGACAAAAAACTCACAGACTATTAGAAACAAGTGATGGTGACAGTGTACATGCCAAAGAAATAATCAAAATCGTACAGAGTTTAGATAGTGAAGCTTCTTGAGGGCATCACTGCCTCTGAATTTAATTTCTCAAACGTTACCACCGTGTACCTGTTACTGACACCTGCAGCTAATCAGACAGGACACCAGTTCTTGCACTTCTGTGCAAGCTACCCAGACAGAGCATCACTACTGATTCATGCTTTCACATTAGATTAATACAGATTTTGGTGTGATAGAAGTGTACTGTGTGGTTATTTCAGAAGGATTATTGACAAGGGACACATATTTTTGGATATTTGGTACCAAAGCCATTAGTGACTTTTCTCTCCTATTTCAAAGTTTCCTTTATACTCCCATAGATGTATGAGAATACATTCCAGGCTAAAAGAAAAAACTCCTTCAGAGAAAAAGGAAAATGAATCAGATTCTTTCAAAGAGTTCCAAGTCCTATCAGATGTATTTCACCTCATGATTACTACTGAGAATGATGTGGCAATGATCCAGTTTGACTAAAATGTAGATTGGCATGACTAAAATGTGACATGCAATGGACTGAGAGGCAAAATCAGATGGTGCAAGTAGGTGGATGATGGTATAAACTATGAATGGCAGTCTATAACAAAATGTAAAGTACTTAGGATCAAAACAAAGATGAAACCTTGATTCCCTTATGGATGGTCAGACGACTGACAAAAACAATAACGAAGTAAACAAGATTGGGAGTTGCTGATTTTATGTTTGAATAACTACGTTCTGGATAAATCATTCTGTTTCCTTCTTCAAGATTAGATCATAAGAAGCTTTGACACTAACACAGTGCTCCTTGTTGCTCTGTCAGATGTCTTCAGCTTGGTCAGCAAGCAAAGGTTATGAGAAAGCTTGAATGGGGTAACTTGACTCCTCAACACCACTTGATTCATGGAAGAGATCTGATATATGAAATTAACTTGAAACGCTTTCTAAAGTCCGCTAGGCTTTGCATAAACTTTTTAGAAAGAAGAACTTCAGATTTTCTTCTCAGTTGTCCCTATTGAAGGATCTTGTAATTGAGTAGTGCTCCACAACCAAGCTCTCCTGCAAGCACAACAAACATTTGTAGAATCCATCATTCACTGTGATTATTACACCACAGGAGAGCCAGAACTAGACCTCTTTCAACTCTAATCTGAACTCTTTATATCTTTGTACTGAATTGGAAACATCCCAGAATTCAGTGTCCTGGACAAAGTAGGACAAAGATGCCAAACTATAACCACCTCTTCTCACTGAAACCCTGAAGACAGACAGAAACATGGTTTCCCAAGGTGTGGTCCCAATGTTATCTAACAGAATGGCATTTGGTGCACACAGAATGGACAGATGTCAAGACTGCATTCTGTGTTAATGCTTACTCAAAACTAACTACCAGTTGTGTGAACCACTACATCTTCACATTCATTTCCTGACCTTGTGTTCCTGAATTTACAACTTCTTATGTGCATACCTCACAGTAAGCATAACAAAGTGCAAATCAGTACCAGACATAAGGCACAGCAATAATATAAATAATAAAATGCCCTAAAACAGTGTTACACTTCAAGTAACTAATAATACAGTATGGCTGAAACACCTGGACTATAGGTTACACACCAGTATTTTAACACTCTAAACACAGATCAAATTGCCCTGAAGAGTTTATTATCTAACAAATGCAAAGAAGCTGTAAAAAGGTGCTAAAGACAAGAAAAAGGTCTTCAGCATTATTCAAGAATGAAAGTGTCAAGGCCAGGGAAAGGAAGGTTCAGAGATCAAAACAACAGTTTCTGACATAGTGGATAAATTTTATCTGTGTGAATGAAAAGGCTATGTTGCAAGAAATGGTAGGTAGGAAAAAGAAGAGTCTTAAGCACAGACTGAATGTAAGAATCCAGAAAGTGGACCAAATTAAAGATGATTTCAGGCTATGGGCACAAGTGACAGCCCCAATGGTCATGTTATCTGTGGTGATCTGGAAAGGTGGCAATGAGAAAGAGATTAAGAGCTCTGTTTTAGACATTTTAAACCTGCGTTGTTGGGAAGACTGCCCTGAGGAGATACCAGAGACAAACAGATTTTTTTAGGCTAACTTTGAAACTCTACTCCATTAGAGCAAATATATAAAAATGACCGACTGTTAGGTTACCTGAAATTTCAAATTTAACTCAAAATACTTTAAAATATTCTTACTCTATAGCCATCATCATGTGTCAGCTCTCCTAATACATTTATGTTAACTGAATACAAAAGAAATGTGAAATAAATATAACCAGAAGGGATGATCAAATCTAATTTTGATACATTAGTGTCATATGCTGTACATGTTACAATAGCAGCCAGACTTAATACGAAGCTGCAGGCTATACTGAAATTTCCAAATGGCAGATTGTTCTAAGTGATACCAAGTATAATTGAAGTAATAAACGATAGTAAAAGCAAAGCACACTGTCAGGAAGAATTTAAGTATTTACTTTTTAAAATTAAATGAGTTAGGTTTCGAAAGGCAAGACAACTGAAATAATGCAGGGCTCAATTTACAGAAAATTCCTTTTATTTATCTGTTGCATTAACCCTTGAACTCTTGCCAAAATTACTGTAATTTCTAATACCCACTTACCTAAAGGAGGGAGAAAAAAGGCTATTATATTTTCTTATGATACAACAGCTAGCCTCAACTTTTTTCTTCTTCAAAAATGAAAGTGTTTATTATAAAAAGAACAGAAGGAGCAGAGATATCTGAAGTAAAGGCTTAATGCAGCTCCTTTTGTCCATTAAACATAAGCAGCACACTGTCTATAGTGTATGTACCCTCTAGATGAATTTTTCACAAAACTTTGTCTCAATAACTATGGTGCATTTGGGTTTCTTGTTTGGTTGGGTTTTTTTTAAACAACATGTGTATCCAATTGTAACTCAAAAAAATACTCTACTAATAATTTACAACTTTAACCTTCAAGTTCCCATTACATGTTAATAACACAATAACCCCCCCAGCTATAAATGCCAGGAGCTGTGAACCTTTTATGTGGTTAGGATGATGTCACACACAGAATAGCATAATACACCAAAAGCTCAAGATGAATTAGTATATCAATCATTAGCAACATTACTACTTTTAATTTACATAATAGGTGTATAATATCTCACAATGCCTTCACTCCACTAGGAAGACCCTCCTAAGGAAGGAGGAACTAGACAGGTGAGATAGGCTGTAGAAGCACATAAATTAGTTTCCTCATTCTGTGAGCTGAGTAAATACTTTTTACTCTAACCTTTAATTATAAAAAAACCAGAACAGATTGCATTATCAGCATTAAACCTTTAATTTACTATTTGCAAATCAAATACTTATTTTATATATGTATTTGAATGTTAAGTTCTTTTATGCATTCAGAAGATTTTCATTAATTCTTGAATTCACATCTTTTCTTGCTCTTGTTCACATCTTCAGAAACAAATACTTCAGAGGTATAAGACTCTTTAAAGTTTTATTTACTACTCTGTAAGACTGATGGAAAATAAGTTTAAAAATGGCTTAGCCCCTGAAACAGCAGAATCTTGATTTTGCAGTGGCTCAACTGGCAGGAAGAAGTTTTGCTTTAATTTAATTTATTTTCCATTTATAAGATGAACCTATCATGTACCTCTAGGCACATTTACAAAATAAAAACCAGCAGCAGTTCAAATCCAGCTATTGCAAGTTTGCTTGTTTTTCTCCCATTGAATAAAACAGACAAAAAAATCACATGAAAGACCTGCAGAAAAGCTTAAATTTCAAGTTTCTCTGGAAGTCACGAACACTACATGCACTCAGAGTAATTACAACTCTTAGCACTCACATGGCTCTCAAATAATTTTGATAGTGTGTGTGAGCTAACCAGGATTTCATAAAACATTCCTTTTGCTGATGTGTTCAGTCCAAGCATTGCGAGTAGTTACAGAACCAGTATATGAATTAAGACTGGTTTCCTACTCATGTCTCCTGATACGACTTGCTGGTCTCTCCCAAGATGTAAACTTCAGTTGATGCTTTTCTTGAGTTTGCAATGAATTTCATAACATCTTTCTGATGCTGGTTCCTTGATATCTACTGCTTCTTCCCATGCAGACTACTTGCTGAGTAGAAGCGCTTTACTTAGCCTATCATTGTTAAACATACATGAAATGAACAGCTTTGAAACACATCTCTATCGAATTTGATTAGAATGGGTCAAAAAGTGTTAGGAAAGCTGGAGAGAGATAAAAAGAGGCTCACAGGCCTCCATTCTTGGGAAAGAAAGTCACAGAGAAATAAAATAGCTTAAATAAACAGTTGATCAGTAGCTGAGCCACAAATATAATCTCAATCTTTGGGGATTATATCCATACAGATCTCAAATATTCCCAATGACTGATGAGCGAGATTGTGGGTAAGGGAGGAGAGAATTGGGCCTGGGGCAAGCTGGAGTTGTTAAAAAGTCCATATGACACAGTTTTCACAAGTTGAGTCACAGTAGGTCTGGACCAGCACTTAACCTTGCCTGGCAGGAACAGCTATGTGTAGATTCAGGGTGTTCCGTGGTGGTGCATCCCTCTCTCTCCTCTCCCTGGGCTACACTATCATCTTAAAAGTGCTCACTAGGCCTACTAGTACCTGGGCTAAGCTCCTCTTGAGCTTATAAGAAACACTGTCTGGTACCAGAAACTTATGCTGTCTAACGAGCTCCTGTTCTTTAACAAATAGCCTTGGAAACTTACTTCTCTTGCCTGAATAATGACTCGGGTGGAACAACATTTTTGTAATTGAACTTTCAAAGACAGTGACTAAATCGAATTGTGGACAGGATGGAAAATTACTATGACTAAAGTCAACTCACTTGCAACCCCATAAACAGCAGTCCTAAGAGAGACCCTTTGAGCTCCCCTGGACCACCAATGGGCTGCAGACAGCAATCTCACTCTGAGTGGGACATGTCTCAGAGCCAGTGAACTCTCAAGTTTGCTACTCTCAGCGGATGGCCACCAATAGGGCCTTGGTTGATATCCCACTCCTCAAGGATCAACCCTTCCCCTGCTGAGAAAATGCAAAGGCATCTGACGTGAACACTGAACTCGAGGAGCATTTTTCACAGGTATATACCTTGTACATACTGCTCTAGGTCTGTGTGAGTGTGACTGTGAATACGCTGTAGCAAATGTGCTATGAATGCTGCTCTCTTAGATTCGTAAGTAAGTAGGCCTATAAGTGAATTACTGTTGTGCTTATAGTTATTTCTATGGAATCTTTTGTTAAATTAATTTAAATTAGGCTGTTGCTTAAGTGCTGTTAAGTTTAAGTGCTGTTAAAACCTTTAGGCCTAAACCGTTGTTCAAATCTGTGGCTAAGTTTGGCAAGGGGTTGCCAATGAACTTTGTCGCACTTTCATTTTAATATTAAACCTGCTTTTACCAATGCTTTTTCTGGTGATTCTTTGAGCAATCTAACACATTGATTCCTGACATGCTCCTAGAAACAGACATGAGATCTTGCTGAAGTTCACTGCATTTTCAAATTAATAATTATCAATTATTTTTCACTCTGACCCATCCTTCCCCTTGTCAGTGCTTTTTAATGCTCTAATTCAAACAGATTATAAACAAAACATAATTACAAGTTGTGTTTTATAAACTGTTTAAGAAAATAAAGAAGCCAGTCACCTAGAAACAAAAATACAACTTGTTCTATACTGAAACAGTAGCAACAATCTTCTTTTAAAATTAGTTATTTTTGCTATTAGACCACTTTTATAAATCATTTAACAACCTAAGTACTGCCCCGGCTTTACTTCAGGAAATAAAGAACAGAAAGGGTGCATCATCTTAAGCAAAAACATTTTTAATTAAAAAACACCCCACACCAACCAAACCAACCTAAGATGCAACAGTGAGAATTTAGAACTCAGTCTATAATAAGAACAATAATATTTTTTTCTTCAAGTGGAACACAAAGAACAAAAAAGTCTTTAATAATTGAAGCTTGCCAGAGGCATGGCTATTTCTCTCTTTACTAACTGTCTACTGTCTAATTTAATTACAAGTATTAAACTCCATGCTGAGGTCAACCAGCTTCAGTTCCTTCAATATTACACTTCAACCAGTGCTCATTAACGTGTCTACTGAATGGATTAGCACATCTGAAGATGTATGTATGCAGGACGGGGGGACAGTCTAATGATAGCTAATTGTTCATTTATAATAGGACACATGTTCGAGATTGTAACTTATTATCACTAATGTGGAATTTATTAAATTCTAAAAAAAAAAAAATACCAATACAGAAAACCTTTTTTTTCTTAATGCAGCTATAAGAGATCATATCGCTGTTGAGCATTTGTGTCTGCTCCAAGACAAAACACCTTACACGCAATAAATATTGTCTTAATATTTGTAACTATTTTCTTAAAGGGAAAATTATTTTAATATCCAGAACATGACCCTTAAGTGAAATAAAAGTCATGTTCGAAAGTACTCATCACATATTTATTAACTGACATTTAAAGTCTCGAAGTAATAAGACATCATTCAGATGTAATGCTTTTTCTTCCACACCAACCATTACCTTCCTGCACTTTTCCCCACTTTACATATGTTCCTGACAACAGTTGCAATGACAGCAAAAATCACCGGTATGGTAAAATAAGAATTGGTAGAGAATAATCTATACAGCTTGAGCTACTTCAGTAAAATACCAATTATTAGTAGGTTAAGATGTTATGATATTTTATGTTTTGGATTTTTTTTAAGTTATTGGATCTTCTTTGACTCTAATTGCTCTGGGTTTATTACCCAGGGAAACTGTTATTTAGAGGCACTCACCTTTTTTGTTAAAGAGTCATCTGAATCAGAAGGCATTCTTGTTGACACATGGAACATTACTTCTACTGTTGAGGTAGCAAAATATGGAGTGGTCAATCCAGTGCTTTTGTTTTTTTGCAATCCTCCCATAAAGCCACAATGATTTGTGAGATTTACCTAGAAATAAAGTCCAAGAAGCTTTACAAGAAAAAAAATTATCAGGTGATAAATACATTCTTTATGCTTTAAAATGCACTTTCAACTGAACTTTTAAAGTGAAGATTCTTTTCACAACAGTACAGTTATGCTTTTTCTGAAAGAGCTCAGACTCACTGACTAGACTGGAAATCAACTGCAGTGCAGCAGCATTCTATATTCCATGGTCACCACAGAAGCTGCTGGGAAGATGAGGTTAGAGAAGAGGAAAGGCTGTGTAAATATTTACTGCATTATTCCCTGATCACTTGAGTGTAGTCACTTATGTGTGTTTTTTGAATTTTTTTTAAATTCTGTGATACTATATCAATCCTGACCTGAGCTCTGAAGCAACTCTGTATGAGAGCCAGGCAATTTTACATTGTCTTGTTACCTTTCATATATTTTTTTGAGAAATTTTCATTCTGCGAATATGAAAAAAAAAAAATCTCAGGAAAGTAACTGATAATTTGTAAATAAGTTTCTAAGTCTTAGTTCTGTGGGGAATAGTCGGGCACTGAAATAAATGAGCATGCTGTTTTACTTTTAAAACAGTGACTACAGGAAGTTATATCATGGATATATACTTGTAATATATATATTTTATATATATATATATATATATATGAATACATTTAATCTTTGCCCACATGGGATATATTTGTTTTTCTGATATTAAAGGATCTAGAATTTAATGCTAAGATATTAAAATATTAGCTGTCTCATTATGGAATATCAATCCAAATTACCAAATCTTTAAACTATCTAATAATGCCTAAGAGAATTAAATCACCGAAGAAGGATATTTGAAGGTACTAATGTGTTTTTGTTTTCTCCCGAATGTGGGAAATAAACATCTATGTTCGTGGCAGTCAGCAGATTTCTACCAGTTTTCCTCTGTTCCTGTGTAAAAGTCAGAGTCATTATCCACACAGTTAATCTGGTAGTGCTCTTATATACCTAAGGAGTAAAGAAACATATACTCTTATATACCTAAGGGACAAAGAACAAATAACACAGACACTCATGTGGACACTCCTGATGAGCACAAGTTACAAGAAGAACAAAAAACTTGCAGCTTCTTACGCAGCCAGCCAGGAGCAAAAGCCATTACTGTATTCTGTGCAACAGTGCCAAATAGAAGTTTACAGTGGTAATTAAACCTGTATGGTCTGAAAGAAAGGATGCAAAAAAGGAAATCCTTGTAACAGTATCAAACAAATGACTAAGGAGCTGCAGGTCCACACAGATGATGGGATATATCACATTATTTCTGACTGCTGGAAGAAAAGTAGGGTTGAGTGCGTGAACTGATACATGCCTCCAGGCATACAGGAAGGAGGGAGTATGTGAAAAGCTGCTTGTTTGTACTTTTTTGGAGTCCCAAAACTGAGCAAAGCTCAAACTTCAATGGACTTAACACTTTACAAGCTTACAGGGAAATCAAGATGCCTCCTGAAAGTCCCTGAAATTCAAGAATAGGACTGCTCATTAAAGAATGCCTGCACAAACTTTCTTAAATTGTAAGATCTTAAATAGCTAGCATTACTAATGAAATTAAAACAGAAATTCTTCTCTACATTCCATTTTCAAACAAGTGTATTTCAGTATTTGTGAGTAATGCTGAAGAGCCAAAGACTCAATACATAAAGGGATTTGTAATTTTATCTGTAATCAAACCTAGGATAAAAACATTTTAAGAAATACCTCCCAGCCCAGCCCAGCTACAAAATCCTCATAGGCTTGACTTCCTCCAGTATTCGTAAGAATGGAGTGTTTATCTTCCTGTCCCTCAGCAACATAAAACACCGCAATCTTGTGTGTCTCCCGGCTGTAAAACAGAGAATAGTCATTGCATAACAGTGCCTTTACTAATATGAAACCAAAATATTCAAACAATACAGACAGAGCATGGCTCTTAAAGCATAAAAAGTACATAGTGGACTTAAAGTGTAACTATATGGTTTCTTTTGGATACTCTATATTTTCATATACCCATTTTGTCTTTTCTAGAGACTAAAGACTCTCATCTTCTCTAGAGACTGAAGTTTTGCTGTAACTGAGCAGCATTTACCCCTTTCATCACTTCTAAGATGCAGGATGGTGCTGGCTGTACCAATTGTTAATGAAATAGCTGGACCTTTGAAGTGGGCAAATGCAACGCAGGCATTATCCACACTGCACTGTCCATTAACAGTGCCTTTGGAACGCTGTGGTAACTGCAGCTTATGCAACTGACTAAAGAATCTTCAAGTAAATAGCAATGTCCTCTGTGCGCAGCTTGCTGTTAGATATTGGAGCAACAGAAGGTGGTTTCTCACACTTCTAAAACCTCCACTGGATTTAATTTCAACTTCTAAAAAAATAACTCAGTTTTTAATTCTGTGCTCCAATTCCGACTAGAGTTCTTTGTCTTCAAATACCAGCAGCATTAGAACATAGTTAAACAATTAACCAAAGCTTAAAATGTGGAGACTTTGACCTACCAAAGTTTTAAAACTATTCAATACTGTGCATATACAAATACTCATAAGTAATTTTGAAATTTGTTTATCCCATGGTATTCTACTTGCAGAATTTCACTCTACAAATAACACCAATGCAAATTCAATATAATACAAATAACAACAATACAGTGCAAAATACATTATTAATTCAAAAAATTATTAAAAAATACAGCTCAACTCTCACATATATGCAATTAGAGCCACTTGAATAAAGGCACACTTAAATAAGTAGGCAGTCATTAAAAGAATTTACCATTGTCTTGAATCCAAATTTCTCAGTTCTCGAAGTAACTTCTCATTTTTCTTCAGGAGATGAAAGCTCCTTCTAAATAGAGAAATTTGTAACTCTTTTATCACCTGTTCACCAATGGATACAGAACAGTACAAGAACATATCCAGGTCCATTCAAGAACAGTCAACAAATGCTTTTGCCTTTTCAACGGTCCTTTCTTAAATATTTAAAAATTAAGATTTCTTTAAAAAAAAAATACACATGCAATTTTTCTTACTCCAGAAACTGTTCCATATTCTACATAAATCTTCAATATTATAGCTATGACTACAATCTTTACTTCTTTCCACTTTCTTCTGTCAAACTATTGGATCCAACTGGGATCCATCTCTTCTCTACAGAGTAACAGACAGAACTCTCTCTGACGCATATATAAGCTGCCACACTTTACTAGGCCATAATATATATGCTTAGTGACAGAAGACACTGCCATTAATCTACTGTTATAGGGAGCTAGTGCATTAAACACAGAGCTTTTGTTATTCTGAATTGCAGAAGAGAGCAGAGCATAACTCAGTAGTCACCCAGCCAGTTGCAACAATTTAAGAAAAAAACAAAGCAGTATGTTAGAGCAAGAAAGGCAGTTTTCATTTATTTTCAACTGGGCTTAAAATGTTTCCAACAAAACACAGTGGAATGAGCCTAAGAACAGCACTGTTCAAAACCAGGCTGCCTTGAGGAATTAAAGATCCAAATAAGAAGGGTTGTAACACCAAAGTTTTGTCCGATTCCAGTGATATCTCAGTGACACAGATTATTTCTCTTTTACAGAATATCCATTTCCCTTCATAGTAAGAAAATATTTCAAAAACTCTAATATGGAATTTCACAGCAATGGCAAAAGAAGATTTCATAAAGACCCATAAATTCCAAGATGTTAATATTTGTACATACCCACATATAAATGCAGACATGCACCTAACCACACCCCCACAAAAATAATAATGTAAACAGAGACATTACTTTTGTAATTGAACATGGCTTCTCTCTTGTTGTTCTAAACAATACCCAAACAATACCCAAGCATGGCCAATGTTGAAATACTTAGAAGTGAACACATCTTTCTCGTTAGCTAACACAGATGCAATGCTCTGAGGCTGTATGCAAGCATGCTCTTCACAGACAGAGCAGCAGGACACTGTCCAGCGACACAATAGCTGAGAATAAGACACTTTCTAAGACTTATTCTGGCATAGAAAGGTAACGATTTTTGTAGGAACATGCATGGGAAGCAAAGAAAATACATCACTTCTTAATTTGCCTTCAAACGCTCTTCTAATCACAGTAAAGGCAACAGGTTCCTCCTTTCTGTCTCTCTAAATGACAGGCTAAAATGCAGAAGAACTACTTTTGCCCATAGTAGCCTATCTGTTCTCTTATTAGCTGGCCTGGGTATTTTTGGTTTAACAAACTCTATGATCAACTACTATTAAACGGCAAGAATAGCACAATTACTTAAAAGAAAGTTCTTAATTTGTGAGCCTTTTTACCTTTTATCCCATGAATTCATTCCCAGTATACTCAGAAGTAATCTGCAGTAGTAAAATGCTGACTGGGACTTTTGTGAGGTTGGCTCATCCTGCTCCATAGCCCTCATATTTACATCATTGAAATGCTTTTCAACAAACTCTCTCTCTTCTGTGTGCTGTTTCAGAATTGCATTGATGACATCGTTCTCCTGTTTCTCTGAGATGCAGACTGGTTGGGGAGCAGGGATATTGAGTGAGACACCAGTTCTCTGTAAGCATTCAGGGCTTGTAACACCTAAATACTGCAGGAGTTCATCAAGGGCATCTTCTTCATCCCTAATTGTATCCCATGTTGGTACACTGTCTCTAAATTTCCTTTTTACTTGGAGTGTAATTCCATCCCTTGCAGATACATCCTCTACATGTTCAAAAGATGAAAGAGCATCTTCTGGTTTATCTTGCTGAGATAATGAAAGTGCAAAAGATGTTTGTTGTGAAGATCCACATAAAGATGATGGTCCATACAAAATGGCTGAATCCCATGAGTATTTGCCAGAGAGATCACGCACTATAATTCTAACATTTGAATTAGCAGATGCTAGTCCAGCAGACAGTCCTCCCCCAGGTATGTCATCTTCTGCTTGGATTTGTATGCAAGACACCAAGGAAGTATTGTTTAACACAAAAAATTGAAGATTTGGATTCTCAAAAAGTTCAGGAGAAAGCTCAGGACTTTCACTGTATGGATTGTCATTGTTTTCACACACTTGACTGGTTAGCATAGCAGGACCTCCGCTCATAGGATAGTGGCCTAAGTGGTTGACTAGATGTGTTATCACAGTACGAGCAGCAACAGAAATTAATCCTTGCTGCATATGAGTTTTCACTGTAAAAGAAAGAGCACAGGTTTTAAAAGAAAAATTCAGAAAACAAGACTGAGATTTACTTATTGCTTTTGGTCTCCTCTTCATGAGTTTTAAACAGAGGATGAGCACTGCAACCTTAGGATACATCTAACTCAGTTAACAGAAAACACATATTTTGATGAAGACTGGTCTTCTATATAAAGAGCATGAAAAATCATAAGATAGTTAAAGAAGCATCTCCATTATTTTACAGCCTACCATACCTCCTTTGCCATAGCTTTGTTATCAGCACTGTTCTTTTAAAATACACAATTTCTTATCTAGTGAAAATAAATCTTAAATTGCTGATGAAGTAGAAATCATAACTGTGTTGCAAGGTGTCCATTCCAACTGCAGTGTATTTTTATATTTTTACACATCATTACATTGAGAAATACAAAGGAACATGGATGCACAAAAGGTCTAATCCATCTTAATTTCCCTGGGGAGCATGTAGCTGTAGTTAGCTCAAGAATAATACTGGATGATTTTAGAGTACAAAAGCAAAGACCAAGCTGTCTATACTGAACAGAATTTAACATTAGCAAAATTTTCAAAAAGCAAATCTCATGCCACAACTGCATTTTAAGAAGTTTCAGACTAGAAAACCTTGCAAGGGAGAAAGACAAGTTAATTTTGCCCATCTTATGTGAAATTCATCCTGTGCAATGCACTGGTATTTCAATACCAGTTTTTCCCACTGCCTTCTTCGTTGCGTATATTCCACTTGCATGTTATGCCATCTAAATTCACAAAAAGAATTTCTTAATGTTTATATCATATCCTGCTAGCCCGGTACAATATTGGTATTGAATTAATTTTATCAAATCCACCCTACATTACCCGCGACGTACAGAGCCAGTCAAAGTGACACTGTCAGATAGACAACCCTCATCTGGTTCAGGGGACCCATTGAAGAACCCAGACACAAAAATATTACACTGTAGGAGAACACAGGTAGAAGAGGGAACAAGATCAGTATGGCAAAGTACATGTTTCTGTAGCCTCCATCTTGTATCTGGCTTGGATGCCCTAAATTTAGGATTTACAATGTGAAGATAAAACAAGCTGTGTTCCTCAGGATTACATCCTGTGTTTTAAACTACTCTAAACATTGAAAACTGCTGCAAACACTTCCCATCTTTATCACTAAAAGTCCATCAAACCAGAACGTTCTGAATGATGTTACTTTTTCATTCAGTTTTTACTGAGAAAATGTAACCTCTTTGATGTGTAAGTAAAGTATACTTAACTCACCTCCCTCTATATGGAACAAAACCTAATGTTTAATAAACAACCTTATTTTTGCAGTATGTTTTAATTGGTTTACCCAGAAAAATTAAGGTAAATTTGAATTGCCTACTGACTGCCATTACAGATCTTCAGTTTCTGAAGATAGATGCATTCTGCATCTGCAAAAATTAAGCGTTAGTATATATTTGCCTTTTTTTTTTTCCCACAAGGCTTAGGTACAGCATGTAAGAGATGTTTGGGATTCTGGCTCTTCTCTACCTTTAGGAAGCCCTAGATCTGAACAGCAAAAAGGGAAACATTTCATCCAGTTAATACTTGTAAAAATCAACATAATATTTACACAATTCAAAAACTCCTATCTACTAAAATATTTTAATAAATGAAGGCCTTGAAAATTACTTTAAACAAATTAGATATTTCATTTTTATTATCTATAGCCTTCTTGATGTTTAAAATTTACAAATACAAAAATATTCAGTGATGTTGAATTAAATGTCCAGATATTGAAAGCATACAAGGAAATTAAGTTATAGTGCCATCTGCTGAAATATAAGAGGGAACTGGAAGCAGGTTTTACACAAGACAAAGAGCAAATAAGTTGGATGCTTGAAGAAAAATGTATTAGCACAGTATTTACTAGTGCCTGGACAGTGCAGAGGCTTGCCCATCTCTGTCAGAATATTTATGCCAAGAATTTAGCATTTGGCACTGCACAGATAAGTAAAGTAATACTTTTCTCAGTTTCCTAGGAGTAAACACACGTAAGCTTTCCAGATATTACCTGCAGTCCCACACTATGTAGGTTAAATGCCTCCTGTTAAGTCCTGCTGAGAAACCTGAAGAAATACGAGGGACCTTTCGGCATATGCTGTTACTATTACTGCCGTGTGCCAAACCCTAAAGATCTCAAACCTGACCGTGGTTGTTTAGTGCCTGTGTGCTTGACCTGACTCCCTTGGGAGCCTAAGGAACATAGAGAAAACTAAGGTGACATAGTGATATAAAGAGTGGAAGAATGAATTTAAGTTCAGAAGGTCCATCCTCAGTTCTAACACAGCCTTTTTCTGATAACTTTGGTCTTGAATTAAAGTCATAAATCTGTCATTGCCTCTTTTATAAAATGAGAACAGTACTTCTCACTGAGACTTCTCTCAGAATACAGTACTGTTGATATAAAAATGACATAGAAAACTTAAATTAGAAGTATTAAGCATATTGAAAAGTATATTGTAAGATGTAACATGTTACCTTGAAATAAAATAAAGAAAATTAAGCAATTTTGAAACATTTTTGCTACACATCAAATCAGATTTTGCTGATGGTTTCCCTTAGGAATTAAAAACAAAACAAAACAAAACAAAAACAAACCCCAAGCCCAGTAATGCTTTTTGAAAACCGGAGAATTTTAAATTAAATTTGCAACTTAAAGGATACATTTTAATAATTTATCCCTAGAAGCACATGTCCTCGATCAGGAACAACTGGACATTCAATATATTAAAACTGTTAAAATATCAACCATGCTCTGGAGGGCAGGTCAAAATATGCAATAATGCAAGCCATCACAGCTTTACCACAAATTCTAAAAACTAAGCCACATTGTTACACATTAAGGCAGTCTTTGCTCGCTGCTTTGTTGACCTGTCTTCCTGAGTAAACACATCACTGTTCTCTTTACAATGCTACTGCCTCGGGCTTGGGCAGTGTTGTAATTTATATGTGTACATGATCACTTGGTAATTTACTAGACACATGTTATATTGTCTATTTTTCTCAGTCCCTGAAATTACCTTTTGTGCAAAGGCTGAAGGTCCATCACCACTAATTTGTATTTGTGGCATGACTGAAGGATACCTGAATTTCCTTAAGATGTGTTGTTAACTCTTTAATTCAGCTTTGGCTGAACTGTTTAGAAACGACTACGGTTATGTAGTAGAAGGAAAAAGTAATGACTGAGGATGGATTTAGCTCTCCTCATCCTTTTAGCCATCCAAAGAATGATGCACCTGTACAGACTGATTCACCGCAAATTGAAGCAATGGGATGAATCACACTCTGAAAACTCTTCTTTTTTCTTTATTTAGAGGGAGCCTGAGAGTATTCCACTTAGCTTAGTTACCTGTATTTTACATTAGTCTAAGTAAGTCTCATTTCTTTCTAATTTTAAACTTCAGCTATATAGACGTGATTAGAGAGGATCCATCTCTAGAATATCATCCACAAAACACAAACTGTGCTAATCTGGATGCACTATGCAATAAAGTATGTTTTTAAAGTGTGCTTTTTGTCTCAGTAAAAAGGTAAACAGCAAAGACTTAAAAGAAAAGTATTTTCTATTTCTTAAATAAAGAGAGACTTAACATCATGTGGGGAAAATCTTTTCATTAGAAATACATTAGAAAAACACAGAAATACATAGAAAAACACTAGGAAAAAAGATCAGTCTATGCAAAAGAGTTTAAAATATGTCTGAAGAAATATGAGTAATAGGGGAAAAAATCAATAACTGATAGATGACTTTGTCTACGTAACGTTACTACTATTTTCCAGTCAGAACTATCTCTAACAGATTTGAAATCTGTGAAGAACAAGTTTCAAAATGGTTTTGCCTATAATTGCATAAAAATTCTCACATATGTTTATGGTCCTGAAATGAAAAGTAAAAGTTCAGAAGTGGGTTAACAGATCATGGCACTATGCAGTCCATGTTAGCTTATGAATAAGCTAACTAAGCTGGCTAGTTAGGTGCAGTTAATTAGTGCAGTGGGTTTGTGTGGCAAGGTTTGGTAGTGGTTTGGCTACAAGGGTGACTTCTCTCTCTGATGAAGCCAGTGCCAGCCAGCTCCACATTGAACCTGCTGCTTTTCAAGGCCAAAACAATCAGCAATGGTAGTAATGCCTCTGAAATAATATAGTTAAGAAAGTAAAAAGGTTATTGGGCAGTAGCAAATTTCAGCCAGAGAAAAGCAGAGTGAGAATATGTGAGAGAAACAACTCTACAGACACTGAGGTCAGTGAAGACGAAGGAGGAGGAGGTGCTCCAGCCACTGGAGCAGAGATTCCCCTGCAGCCCATAGTATAGATCATGGTGAAGCAGGATGTGCCCCTGCAGCCCATGGGAGTTCACAGTGGAACAGATACCGATATGCAGCCCACCTTGGACTCCACGTTGGAGTAGATGGATGCCCAAAGGAGGCTGTGACCCTGTGGAAAGCCCACACTGAAGCAGATTGCTGGCAGGAATGGTGGTGCTCTGTAGCAAGAAGACCATGCTGGAGCAGGTTTGCTGGCAGGACTTGTGACCCACTGGGGGACCTATGCTGGAGCAGCTTGTGCCTGATGGACTAAACCACATGGAAAGGATCCACGCTGGAGCAGTTCATGAAGAACTGCAGCCTGTGGAAATGACTTATGTTGAAGAAGTTCATGGAGGATTGTCTCCTGTGTGATTGTCTTCCCATGCTAGAGCACGGGAAGAGTATGAGGAGTTCCTCCCCTGTGGAGGCAGGAGTGGCAAAGGCAACATGTGATGAACTGACTGCAGGACCCCAGTACCCATCCCCCTGCACCATGGTAGGGAGGAGGTAGAGATTCACGATAAAGTTAGGCCCTGGAAGGAGGGAGGGGTAAGGGTAAGGTGTTTTAAGATTTGGCTTTATTTCTCATTATCCTATCCTGATTTGCTTGTTAAAAAATTCAATAATTTCCACAAGTCGAACCTGTTTTGCCTGTGACGGTAATTGGTGAGTGGTCTCTCCCTATCTTTATCTTGACCCATGAGCCTTTCATTATATTTTCTTTCCCCTGTTCTGACGGGAGTAATGGAGCAGCTCTGGTGGGAAGCTGGCATCCAGCCAGGGTCAAACCACACAGACAGCAATTGTATGCCTGTACTGTAGCTAGAGTAGGTTGTTGTGGACACTAGCTAGAGGAATAGTTCATCGGCTTTCACGTAAACAAGGCCAGTGATTCTTTAGATGTATGAAAGCACCACAGACTTGCTGTCTGCAAGTTCTGATGATGCAGTAGAAGCTTCCTAATGATGTCTTTACTGCCAGCTGCTAAAAGTTCATTCTGGTCTAAATACAACAGTTTAATATGCTTACCACCTAACTGCAAAGTTATTATTTGTGTATCTTATACTGAAATCTACCACTTTACCTGAAGCCTACAGAAAGGAGAACAATTTCACAGATAATCTTAGGTGCAAGAGATTCCTTGTGAGAGACAGAACTTGGCAAGTTACTGAAAAAAAGAGGCCAATAGTCATCTTCTTTCTCTACATTGCCTGTTTCCAGAGGATTTAAGAAATCTTTGCCCTGTTGTTTATTGCATGGCTTGCTCCAGCCTCTCAATAGAACCTGCCCCCACTACATAGTCACCGTAAGTCCCATATCTTCATGGTCTCATATCACATCATGCTGTGGATAAGTGTCCACAAAACTTGTGATAGATCTGACCTTGAACAATGGGAGGCATAACAGGATACATCGATTTCATCCATTAAAGCACCCTGTCTTTAAAATTCTGGCATATCAGCACTTTCAGCTTTACTTGTGACCTAAGAGTCTAGCAATTCCCACCTTGCCTTTGTAGAACTTCCCTGATTTCCCTACAACTGCTGCCCTGCCCATTTCCATTTCTTAGAAAAAGGGTACTATACTCCTTTACTCAACTAAAAGAGGCTGACCCATCGGCATACTGCTCTGCTGATAGCTTGTACTAATTGACCCTCTGTCTTGACTGAGTCCCAGACCAGTTGTTATCCACTAGTTTTACTCCTCTCACTCCTCTAACAATGCCAGGGAGGACAGATGCTGTGCCATCAGTCAAGCATTGTCAGTTTAATTCTCTGCCTGGCAATGGGTACTAGAAGTGCCAAGGTTGCAGGACCAGGGTTGCATTATAATACTGTAGTCTGCCAATTAAATTTCACAGTCTGATTTATAATTCCAGAGCCCTGAAACTTAATTTATCTGGAGACATAAAAGGAGCATCTGAGATTACATTTATTAAGAAATTTAACAAGAAATCATAAAAGAACAGATCACGGTCAGAAATGCAAAATGAAGATACCGATGTTAAGGCTTTGTGCAACTGTATCCATTTAAAGAGAAAGCTATTCAGGGTTGTCTTTTCAGATTGCCAGATTAAAAAAGGCACACAGCATTTGCTGCTAACCCATAATTACAGATTATTACAGAATACAAAAGATGCCAGGCATAAAAAGCTACTACAATTCACTACACTGTAATAGAACATGCAGTGGAAGTTAATTTTGGCAAATGCTTTAAATATTAGCTTTACATAATATGTATAGGTGAGACTGTAATTAGGACAGAATGAATACTTCGAAGCCTCTTTCATTCTGACCCAGCAGATGATTACTTTTTACTATTAAGACCACAGCCATTTGACGAAAAGCCAACTATATTACCTTGCTTCATTCTTCAGTAAATTTAATAATTACAGCTCCTCCTGCCAATAGTTCTCAAATCAGACTTGTTCAATCCAATACTGAGCTTATTAGGGGACAACCCTATGTTTAGAATTCTTTGGCCAAAAAAGTACTTGAGGATGATGAAGCATGCCTTAGACAAGGGCACAATGATTAGCCATTTTCTCTACATAAAAAACAGCACGTAGTCACTGCAGACCACAAAATCACCTGCTGTTAGCACACAGCTGCTACAAAGAGCTGCTGCATTTATCTGGTTCTTAATACCCTTAAGGAAGCCTAAAAGGAACAACTTAATACGGAGAGAGAATAGCACTACACAGAGTTTCTCATATCTTAATCTCATCTTTTTCAATTTTCTTCCCAATGTAGCCATTTGGTATTTACTAGATACACTGCATAATACATGGTACTCCTCTGTAGCATAGTTTCTGGATTTTTTATTTTTCTGAGTTCTGAGGAAATATTAATTTCCAGGTCTCCTAAGGTTCTAAGCAAATGAGAGAATATTTCTCTCTTTTTAGGCAACTCTCTGATTTTAGCCAGTGTAAACAAATTGACAACAAATTATGATAGGCTACAAAAATTCACAGAAAGCATTCAATATTGCAAATTGAGATAGTAAAAAGAATCCAAAATATTCTTAGAAAAAGAAGCAAAATTAAGAAAAAAACAAATTAATTTACTGACACTACGATGCAACGTTACATTTATCCATGTTGCAGTACTTAACACTTTTTGCTGATAAACAGAGCATGGAAGAATCCATATCATATCGACCGTAGTATTGTTTAAAACATACTTATTTGAGTTAATCGAACAGCAATTGCTCAAAATGACTTTTGCTCTTTCCATACTAATGGTTCTTATCTGGTGTCTAGATATAGCTGAAAACATATGCTTTAGACCAACGCTTCAAGACTGGAAACCAAGATAAAATCTTTTTGAAAGAAAATGTATTTAGGCAATTTGACAAACCTTCAGTGACTGGCTGAAGTTTAGAAGATCTCTCAGAGTCTGGTGAATGCAGTGGTTCTGGTTCCTTTAAGCTTTCTAAATGCATAAAAGGATCATAATCCATACATGCCAAATCAGAAAGGCTCAGAGGAAAATATTTAGGGTTGCTAAAACACTGAGATCCATAGACACACCCATGCAGAACCTAGAACAAAACCAGAATTTCATTACATTACCTATCGAAATTTCTACTTGATAGTTTTATAAGAAATTGAGTTTATTTTTATTTATGTTTTTTAAACTGATTTGTTAGAACCAGGTAGGGAGAACCAAATGTTGGAAAATTTTAGATGCTTAATGTTTACAGAAACAAACCCTGGTCTGCAAAGAAAATCATTAAAACAGTGTCTATACCAAAGTGGAATTTAACAATAAAGAAACAAAACTTACAACAAATCACTAAGCTACCTTTATTTTTAGATCTCCTATCTTCTTTAATTACATATGCTAGGTCTAAGCTGCTAGAGCTTTTAATCCCCTTCCCTTCGAAAAAGCAAAAAACACCTATCTTTCTTCTGTATTCCTAAAGACAGTAATAATAACTTAGTGCTTTTTGCTTTGCTGATTGCTAACTGAAATTTCTTGGTATATAAGTTCCATCCTTTTGTCTTATGTATAGCTAGTCTTCTACAATACTAGCATATGCAATCAACATGACATAAAAAAAAAAAGTCTTGGTTAAACATCCAAAATGTAAAACAAAACCAGCAATTCCAAATATACCTAAGGTCAAGCTGTTAAAGTGAAATGCTCAAGAACTAAGCCAGCACTTTACATTTCAGCAGTAGAACAGCAGTCAGCTTACAGAAAACTTCTGACTTCATTTCAATGAAAACTGACACTACCTCCATATGTAGAAAGCGAGTAAAGAAACATGTACCTTATATATACAGTTAAGAACGGATCTTTCAGTCTTATCATTTTCTGCTCCTGTAGCATGAAGAGGCTGCAGCAAAGTCTTTAATGGCAAGGCCATTATCCAATCCAATAAGCACAGAAGTAAAGAAACCACCAACTGGAACAAACACTTTCAATTACAAATCAATTAAACCAGCACCTGTTACCTCATGTTTATCACTTTATTTCTCAGTTCTGCTTTCTTTTTTCAATTCAGTAGAATCAACCTTCTGCAGTAATGGCAGGTTACACTTGTTTAACCACTGTATGTTCAAAACCTATGGCATCAGTAAAAACTTGGGCTACTGAGGTATTTAACAAAGACCACCCATTCAACAGTTTCTCCTCATGGTAAGACTGTAAACAGATACTATACAGATAGGTAAGACAATACTCTTGGTTTTCAAAATTCATTTTTAGGATGCTATTTTTAAATTGAGAGATAACACAGGCCCAAATTAAGGCTGATGTGCCATTGTGCACATAAATTTCACTGTAAAGTGAATCACAGATTACACAAAATGGAACTAATTCATCTGCATTTAGTGCTTAATAAATAACACAGAATTTTCTTCACAGCATATCAGTAACGTTATGCAGCACCAAGTATCATCTGAAACAAATTCAACTAACTTGAGTAAACTACTCAGTTAGCAAAAGAATCAACTCCCTCTCAGAGATGCTCTTAAAGACTGTAGAACAGAATTAGACTAAGACACATATCCCCACCAAATTATTAACAACTTACTGACGTCAAATAATTATTTTTAATTTTTAAAACTTAGCTGTGGAAGAGAAAACAACTCAGATAAATAGCTGCAAGATTCTCTAAAATATTTAGCAAGTTAAATAGAAATCTTTCAAAGAAAATCCACTTATTTACTAAAAAATGACACAAACATAACACTCATTTCACATGATGCATTACAAGTTTGCTTCTCAGAAACACTTAATGATGAAGGGCTGAGTCTTTTTATATTAAATCAATTTTTAAGAAACCCATTAGGACTACATTTGTCAAAATAGGTATGACAATTTTTTATATGGTATTTGACGTACAATGATCACCATTAGTTTATGCGGAAACTCTGTCAGTTATAAGAAGCATCCTTAAGCAGAAAAGTGGCAGCTTGGCATATGACTGTAGTCTACAACAGCCCCTGACTTCTTGCAAACAGACATAAGAGGTGAAACAGAGCTCTGGAGGCCAAAAGGAGCAACAGATGAACTCCAGCTCCTGTGGGAATGGTAGCCCAGAATGACGGAGCTGTCATTTAAATGACCATTGAGTCCCACAGCCTCAGAGCAAAGCCAAATAATTCAGAAGAGACACAGCTTTCAGGAGGCAGAAAGTACTAATGTGAGTGACAGGTAAAGAAAGATCTCAGCTTGGGGGCTCAGGCGCATTGAAAGCACAAACAGCAATCATTTTGAAGGATGATGATAATCAAATTCATCTGAATATTACAGGCTATCTTTCCTAAGAATGCACATACTATGGAAACACCAAAAAATTATAAACTTTTAAATGTTTTGCAATGCACTTTCTAAAAGTTGAGAATATATTTTCCCTATAAGACAAGTTTTAACATTAATTTGTTTTAAAGTTCACTGAAAGTAAGAAAAAAGAAGACTTTCTAATTTCTGAAAAAAAATCAACCTTGATTAATTTTAAATGCATATTTTCCCGCCAGGAATTCACTTGGATCAACAATATTGCTGCAATTCTAGGAAGACTATACTGTATTATATGTAAAAGACCTAGTCTCTGACTTAAAATAGCTTAAATTTTGAAACAAAGTTTTGTCATGCACGTTTGTAATTAAATTGACATATTAAGAAGAAATAAAAAATACTCACCCTCTTGTCCTGCTCATAAGAGGAAGCTTCTGTACTGGGTAGCAGATGTGTAATAGTTGCTATCAGAATCTGGGGAAACATACATATTTCTTTTAAAATATAACCTAAATATTAAAGTTTAAAATAATTTTTTAAGCAGGTAAATGTGACATGATACCAGATTCATGGTTAAATTCTATTAAAATTATTTTGAGACAAATTACAGTATTTCTTGCCAATTTTTTCAAATAAAAAAACTTTTAATTGAGTTTTGCAGAAGATATCGAAGGAATATGTTTTGCTTGACTGACGTCAATGCATTAAGGACAATGAAATTACATGGCTACCCCAAATATTCAGACAGGAAGAGAACTTGATTCCACACACTTGCAGGGCACAAAATCTGATGCTGGTTTGTATATGGGGCTATCTGTGTTCCATTATTTCTTAGACCTACTAGAATTCGTACACACCCTGTTTTCACTTGATCAAAAATATGACTGCAGAGGATCAGAAGAAATGCATGCTATACTTCTTAAGAAGCTTTCACATGATTCCCTTTCCAGTTACCTGGGAGACCTCTGTCTTTTCTCTGCAATTTGGACTCACAGAGGCCATAATCTATTTCCTTGTTATGGGAGGTATATACAAAATAATTATTTTTGCTTTAAACTGAAACTCTTTAACAGATATGAAGAAAATAATTCCAGATCTGTATTTTAAGTAATCACTTTCTCACTAAACTTAAATAAACATATTTGAAGATATTTAATATTAAAAAGCCTTGGACTTTATTGACAACATTCTCATGTAATTTTTTTCTCTGAGAAAAAACAGGCATGATACAGGCACATTACACGTCCATATCAGAGTAAGGAAGTAAGTATGCTGCAAATCTCTACTGCTAGTGTTAAGTAAGATTATGGTTATACTAATTCAATATTTTGTGAAACGCAATTGTCAATATTCTGTTATTTTAATTTCAGGGAAATATATTTTTTACTGTTTCCTTCAAAATAATGGAAAATTTCAAGTTTACAAAAATTACTTACTTGAATAATCCGTAAAGGTGAATCAGCTTGATATAGTTGAAGTCTATGTACATAATGTATCAGCATGTTCAGCATACTGCAGGCAACTTGGGCTACTGTTTTATTTGGAAACTAGAAAAAAGAACATAGCACAGCAATGAGATGAAATAATTTCACGTAAGAGTACATTAGGCGGTAGGGTGGTCACAAATGTCAGTGATAATTTTACATGTATAGATGCTTAAGTACCTATTTACCAGAGGAACAGAGTTAAATTTTAGAAAACTTAAAAGGAATTATTTACTCATAAACAAATGTTAACAGCTAACATAAAAGGTTTGGGGCAGACAACCAGTGAGTTGCATACAATGAGGAAAAGGGGAGAGGAGTCTCCTAACTAACTTCAGACTGGTTAGTACATTATGATGAAGCCAGGAAGAAAGAATTCATTTCTTGTTAACTTAATGATTTTTAATATTCATGAATCACTGCAAAAAAACCCAAAGATTCAATTCTGAAATTAGAGGTCTTTGCAGAGAACCAAGGCAAGTGAAGAGCCATGTACCCAAACTGCAGCCTATTGTACTGAACACAAGACTAACTTTTCTGCTGTTTGCTAGCAACTGCTATTTCCAGTGCCTGTTTGAATGGAAATGAATGCACCTTGGCTTCTGTGCTTAACTCTGCTTTTCTCTGTTATCATTTAAAGGCAGGAGAATGTTGCTGCACTGGAGCTCACCTTCCAAAGTTACTGTGCTGGTGAAAGCAGAAGGGAATGCATTTGTACAATTAATTCCCACCCTTAGGAGGAGATGTACACACTGTTCTATACTCTTAAGTGGGAAAACAAAGAGATTAAAAGATAGGGACAGGACATGTAATTGAAGTTTCTACCTTCATTGCACTTGCTTTAAAACGCTGCGCAGCAAACGACATGGACAAAGTTAATTTTATAAGTAAATTCCTGTATTATTAAAAAAGCAGTTTACTTGTTTTCATTTCACTTTATTCAGCAGTGAAGCTGTCACAGGTATGTGCTGTAAGGTGGCTGTCTACCTCTGAACTCAGAAAGGGGCAATTATACTGCAAAAATACTTGGATTTAATTTCTTGGCTTTGCAGACTTTTCTTATTCAGCCCAGCTCCATTAACCCTTCAGGGAAGGATACATCTCACAAACCTTAAAAAGAAGTAAATCTTAAAGAAAGCTGAAATGCCTGGGCAACGAAGCCTGAGCAGAAAATTAAAGATTTCAGAATAAAAGTTCTGAATGGCAAGAAGTTAAAGGTGGAAAATACACTGGAAGAAAACTCTGTTCTGGGTCAGCTTCTTATCAAAGCAGAGCCAGCCATTTTTGCATTTAAAAGAAATGGTACAAGCATTAAGAAAAGTATGGAGTACAAAGCTTTAATTAACATTTTTTTTGGTGGTATCTATGTAAGGATAAAAAAAGACTATGAATGGGTCTTGTAAGTCATCCACAGAGACAAAAACCAGAGTACACAATGGGTAGTTAATTCTTGTTCTGACTTTGCCTGTTTCTCTGTGGATGCACTTTCATGTTATTGTCAGCTTTTAATTAAAAACACAGAGAACACCTCACATCTGCAAGTCTTCCCATAGCTTATGACAAGTACAATGTTATTTTTTATCCCTCATGAGACAGCCTCTCTTTATGCTGTGAAAGTACTTTGTAAGATCACAGTAAGCAGGGTATAGATTTTAAGGCTCAAGCTTGAGTGACAACCAGAAAAAAATTAAATAAAACTGAAAGCATAACAATTTGATTATAGAACTTGAGATCAAATCCAGATTGCTGAAAACACCCTTAAAAGCTTGCAGGAAAACCCCGAAGTCACTGGAGAAGATAAATGGGGTGGACAAACCGGAGTAGCTTAATACAGAGTATCCAGATGACTGAATGTAAGAAAAAATTACGAGAGAAAGAGACCTGGAGACTTTCCATAGTCATTGAATAATCAGCCATTCACTACTTAAAAACAGGAAACATTTATTTTTTTAATTTTTAAAGTTTTTTTTAAAAAAGCACATCAGGCTCTAAAATGAAGATGAATGAATCAATGATTTCTAAGGCTGGTTTACATAGCCCTTTCTCTGATTGAAGAGAATTTTATTTTTTTAAATTTAAGAAAGGAACAAAAGCCAGTGGAGACATAAATTTCACATTAAGATGAAGGGTATAAAGTAACGAATATGAATAATTTAATATCTAATCCTGTGCATTCAAGTTTTCTTATTCATGGGAAGAGCATCAGGCAGGAAGTTTTGATCAAGAATATGGGGATGGGCTGAAATACATCAAACCCTTCATCTGCTTCAGAAAGCTGTCAATATATCACACTTCAAAAGAATGTTATCCTGGTTTCAGCTAGGATAGAGTTAATTTCTTCTCAGTAGGTGTTACAGTGCTATGTTTTTGATTCAGAATGAGAAGGATGTTGATAACACACTGCTGTTTTGGTTTTTGCCAAGTCCTGTTTATCCTAAGTCAAGGACTTTTTCTCGTCTCATGCTCTGCCAGTGAGGAGGCAGAGCAAAAGAAACCGGGAAGGGTGACTTGAACTGGCCAAATGGGTATTACGCAGCATAAAACATCATGCCCAGTACATAAACTGGAGGGAGTTATCTTGAAGTGTGGCTTGTCTGGGTTCAGAAAGGGTGGTCTGGCATCAGTCAGTGGCCAGTGAGTATTTTTATGGTGTATCACTTAGGTTTTTTCCTTTCCTGTTTTATCACCATTACTATTATTGTCATAGAATTATAGAAGAAATTGGGTTGGAAAAAAACCTCCAAGATCATCAAGTTCAACCCTTGATCCAACGCCACCATGGTTACTAGACCATGGCACTAAGTTCCACATCCAGTCTCATCTTAAAAACCTCCAGGGATGGTGAATCCACCACCTCTAGGCAGCCCATTCCAGTGTCTGATTACTCTCTCTGTAAAAAACTTTTTCCTAATATTCAACCTAAACCTCCCCTGGCACAGCTTAAGACCATGCCCTCTTGTCCTACTGCTGTTTGCCTGGGAGAAGAGACTGACCCCCACCTGGATACAGCCTCCTTTCAGGTAGTTGTAGAGTGATGAGGTCTCACCTGAACCTGCTGGCCACACTGTTCCTGATGCAGGCCAGGATGCCATTGGCTTTCTTGGTCACCTGGGCACACTGCTGGCTCATGTTCAGCTTCCTGTCAATCCAAACTCCCAGATCCCTTTCTGCCTGGCTGCTCTCCAGCCACTCTGTGCCCAGTCTGTAGCACTGCAGGGGATTGTTGTGGCCAAAGTGCAGGACCGGCACTTGGCCTTGTTGAACTTCATCCCGTTGGAATCAGACCGTCTCTCCAGTCTGTCCAGGTCCCTCTGAAGAGCCCTCCTGCCTTCCAGCAGATCAACATGCCCCCCAACTTGGTGTCATCTGCAGATTTGCTAACGGTACACTCCTCTCATCTAAACCATCGATAAAGATATCAAACAGGACTGGGCCCAGCACTGATCCCTGGGGGACACCACTGGTGACCAGCTACCAGCTGGATGCAGCCCTGTTCACCAGCACTCTCTGGGCCCGGCCCTTCAGCCAGTTCTTAACCCAGCACAGAGTGCCCCTGTCCAAGACATGGGCTGCCAGCTTTTTCAGGAGTATATTATGGGAGACAGTGTCAAAGGCTTTGCTGAAGTCCAGATAGACACATCCACAGCCTTCCCTCATCCACCAGGAGGGTCACCTGATCACAAAAGGAGATCAGGTTGGTCAGACAGGATCTTTTACCATTATATAAAATGATATATATAATTATATAAATATATATATTAATATATATAATTACATAAATATATATAATAATAAATATAAAATAACATTTAATATTATAAATTACTATATAGAGGGATCAGGAGCACAGATAATAATTTCCCCAATCCTTCCAGTAACAAGGAACAATACTGATAAGAATAGGCAGATCTATCAGGTCAACAAATGGCTCCAAGGTTGGTGTAATTGGAAAAAATTTTCATTTTTTGGACCCTGGGATGATCAATTCAACACCTGGTCTACTGACACCTGATCGGATGCACCTTTCTCAGAGGGAAAAAACAGAGCTCTTGCACAGGAGCTAGTAGGGCTTGTTGATAAAGCTTTAAAATAGCTTGGAAAGGGGATGCAGACGAAACCAGGTTCACCAGTGATGAGAGATGGGATGGTGTGCCAAAACTTGAGGAAACAAGAGCTAATAGGATCCCTCAATCTGCCTCAAGAGGTGTTGGCTACAACGCACCACACCTGAAATGTTTCTACACCACTGCACACAGCGTGAGGAACCAATAAGAGAAGCTCGAACTTTGGCCCAGTCCCTGAGAGTTGATATCATTGGTCTAAGCGAAACCCAGTGGGATGAGACCTGTGACTGGAGTGCCCTGTTGGACAGTTACGGGCTCTTCAGGAGAGATAGACAGGGCAGAAGAGCAGAGGGGTGGTCACAGTTGGCAATGGCACAATTGAGAGACTCTGGGTAAGAACCAAGGGGCAAAAAAATAATGTGCGAGTCTGCTACAGGTCAAGGGCCTTGAGGGGAAGCCATGTGAGGAGCAGCTGAGGGCACCTGGTCTGTTCGGCCTGGAGGAGACTGAGGGGAGACCTCATTGCAGTCTACAACTTCCTCATGAGGGGAAGGGGAGGGCAGGCACTGACCTCTTCTCTGTGGTGATCAGTGACAGGAGGGAATGGCCTGAAGTTGTGTCATGGGAGGTTTAAGCTGGATATTAGAACTGTTCTTCACTCAGAGGGTGGTTGGGCACTGGAACAGCTTCCCCAAGGAAGTGGTCACAGCACCAAGCCTGACCGAGTTTGAGAAGCATTTGGACAGTGTTCTTGGACACATGGTGTGACTCTTGGGGATGGCCCTGAGCAGGGACAGGACTTGAACTTGATGATTCTTGTGGGTCCCTTCCATCTCAGCATATTCTGTGATAAGAATTCACTACTTTTATATTTAGTAGTGAAACTGCGTACATAATTTTTGAAAAGCTACTTGATTGGGGTGGGGGGAAAAGGGCTCAATGAACTGGTCAGGGCTTTTCTCAGAAGACTAGTCTTACCCTACTGTTCATCTCCACAATGGTCTATTGCTTTCTGGACACTAAATCATAAGTTTAACCTTGTCCATTCTATACTTGCAAATAAAGTATGTTTAGCTCTCATTCAACTAAGCCTGTACAACACAGCTTTGTGATGTACCTACAGCATTTTTAAGAGAAACATAACAAAATCATGAAATGCAGGGGTCTGGGTGGCTGGTTAGGATCCTTTGTGCTCGGTCTTCAGCAGAGGTTAATGCAGATACAGCAGTATTGCCACATTGCTGGGAGAAGCACTAGCTATATACCAAGCAAACCGATGAACCGCAGTTCTGAATATGCTTCTGGTATTCCAAAAATAGGAATATAATTGCTGCTAACATTTCTATTCAATGTTATTTGCTCAACTGAGCTTATCCATAAGTTGGACTAGGACTAAAGCTCTCTATCCATTCATTTCTCCTGAAAATAAGAAAATAATCCATTCTGGGAGTTCAAACCTCTGACTTACTTGGTAGCCAGGAGACTGCTTGGGTAACAAATTAGAGCTAATTTGTTTCTTCCATGACATATTTATGAACTTTTCATTTTATTATTAAACTCAATTGTGAATGCAACCATTGCTCAGAACAGGAAAAAAGCCAACATACTCTGGATGTTTTAGCCAACACAAAGCAAAGCAAAGTAGAAATGTGAAGATCTTTGTTCTGTCATTCAAGAAGTAATTTATGTTTTACGTAAATGAGATACAAATAATAATGTAAAAATGAGATACGTATACATCAAGGAAGAGAAATCGCTATGAATTTCAGGATTAAAAATAGTTCAAATATTGATAAATTGCAGAAGCAAGATGAAAATATAATTTGCTTAATACCAAACCTGCACAGGAACTTGATAAAATGCAAGAGTTAAGGGATATTAAAAAACAGGGGGAAAACCCTGGAAGAGAGTATTAGTGGAGCTGCAAAGTATGTGTGACTTTGCAAAACAGGAAATTGCAATTTAGAGTCTAATCCTAAATGGCCTGCAGCTACCATTTTAGACATAGACTCAAATCCTGCATCACGGGATGAGATGAGCTGATCTTCTAAGACATTTTTCAGATTACTATTGCTTAAAAGAAAGTAATAGTCCCCAACATCTGACAGAAGTCATGTATAGCAGATGTACTCCAATTTTTGTCAATGTGTTTATAGAATTTTGATGCAAAGACCACATAGAAAGGTTCTGAAAATAAATGAAAATAATTTGAAAATATTTGAAAAGTTGAAGCTATTTCTCACAAACATGCAAATTCACAAAATGCTAAAAAATAACATGTTTTTACAAATATTCTTATTACTCTATAAAATAAGAACAAATACAAAAAAAGATTTAAAATAGTAGAAAAAAAACACACTTATTCAGAAAAAAAAAAGCCAAAAGAGTGCAGCTCCTAGAACAAGCATAGAGAAGCACTGCCACAGCAAATTAAACATCCTCCAGTGCTTTCAGGCATGCAGTATAAGTACTCTATACTTCTCTCTAAATATCTAGGCAGGACTAAGAAACGATACTGCATAATGCAGGGACTCTCAAACTCTGAAGTGAATATGCACAGAGGTTGTGAGGCTATGGGCATAATGGGGTTTGGCTGGCGGGGGCAAGAAGAGAGCAGGTGAGCAAGGAGCACAAGAAGCTTTGGAAAACTTCTGCCTGGCCTTTGCACTTGCCACCTTCTTTCCTGTTCCCCTCTTACACTGGATGCTCTACTCTGTCAGTAGCCAAAGACTACAAGGCAGCAACTTGGCTTGGGACAGGCTTTTTGCATACATGGTAGATGGCTCTCAAAACTGGGATTCCTTCCAACGTCCCCTCTACCCTGGTCTCTTCCTTTTTCAATGTGGCCAGAATGCACCACGAAGGTTTTAAGAGTACTGGTAACCCAGAATGCCAATTAGTGAGGTATGTGAATAACTTGGACAACCATGGCAAGTCTAGGCAAAAGACACAAATGCTGCAGAAGAAAAAACTCCAACACTTTTGTAGTCCAGTGTCTTTGTGTGGTTCTCTGCTGGGTGTACATGGCAAGGTTTTGGTAACAGAGAAGATACAGAGATTATCTGTGACAAAAAGCTAGGGACTGCCATGCCAGACGGAGGAGCTTCCATCCAGATCTGCAATGGATCCACCGAATAATAGCTGAGCCCATCTGCCAGGTTTGTGGCGACTTTTGAAAACATATTTAAGAAAGGGTAAATACGCCACGCAGGCAGAGAATGGAAAACAACAAAAAAAGAAAAAAGAAGGGAATGACAAACAGTAGGCAAATACAAAGGTCTGAGGAGGAGGGGAGGAGGTGCTTCAGATGCTAGAGCAGAGATTTCTCTGCAGCCTACAGAAAAGACTATGCCAAAGGAGATCCACACTGGAGCACCCCACACTTCAGCACTGGATATTTCTTGAGGGCTGTCTGTGGGCAGTCCACAGACAGTTCACACAGAAGGAGGCTTATCCTGACAGACTGCAGCCAGTGAAAGGAGGGAGGAAGTAGTAGCAGACAGTAACTGCTGTGCACCAACCATAACTCCCCATTTCTCATCTGCTCTGTACTACTTACGGGGGCAAGCAGAAGAAGGCAGAGGAGTTGGAAACAAAGGAGTGAAGCTGAAAGGGAGGGCAGTGAAAGGTGATGTTTTAAATTCTATCTTTGCTTCTCACTGCCGAAATTATTTTAACTAGCAATAAATTAACTTCCCTAACTCAAATCTGTTTTGCCTATGATGGTAGCTGGCAAGCAATCTCCCTGTCTTCATCTTGACCCACAAGATTTTTCATGCTGTTTTGTTCCTGTCCTATTGAGGAGGGCTAGTGAGTGAGTGGATGGGTGGAAGTTTGGCCCTTACTTAAGGTTAATCCACCAGAGGCTCCTGGATCTAGTTACAAATAGATGCAGAAAACCCTGGTGGAAGTTTGGGTCTAGGATGTGGGAAGTGGTATAGCTGGACAAAGCCAGATAGAGGTAGTAGAGCTTTTGCTGAAACCTGAATTGCAAGGATTATTCAAGAAAGATGGGGAGATGAACAAAGTACTATGCTCCAAAGGGTAGAGGTTAGAGTGGCTAATAATGTATATTAAGATAAAGATCCACTATCTTATCTCCCAGCACACCATTCCCTCCAAACTTAAAGAAGGGTAAAGAACTTTTGACAGTTCAGAGATCCACTAATTAAACTGAATTCACTCTTCTGTAAGGATTGCAAATGAGACCGAAATAAGGATGCTAAAATGTGATCGTGCCTTTGAAAAGGCAAAATATCTTTGCACATCAAGTCAACATACATTGTAAAAGTTTAAGTCTCTCACCTTTAAAGAAACACAAATCACATTCAATGCTTCCTTGATCTGAGGATGATGTGATTCATGAACCAGCTCCTCACAGATCCAAATACCAAGGCTGCAAAGTGCAACACACCTGTAAAACAACATTGGAGGACAAGTGTTGAGAAACATTGTACAAGAGTGTGTAATTTTTATGATTTATTATGCCTTTCTAAAGACATGTAACAACAAATATGTTTTTAGTATTTCCAAAAGAACTACACAAAAACCTTTACAGTGCTGTAACTTATATAAAAATGAGCAAAAAATCTGAAGTACCCTGGTGAATGCAGAGGAAAGGACAGAGGAAGCACTGTTCTGAGCAACTGAAAAATCCAAAAAGATATCAAGAACTCCTGCATCTCTGTGTACTTTCTTGATTAAACTATTACTTGAAATCAATATATGAGAAATTCTTATATTTTCTTACGACAAAGTAAAAATTGTGGTGGCAGGTTCCCCCTTTCCAATGTAAGAGTTGCTTATATTAAGTTAGAGCTTCTGAGACACAGAGACAAGAGAGAGGAATGTTATTTGTACACAGATGTTTACATTGTTTTAGATTGACAGTAAACAAGGATGAATAGAGGAAGGGTAAATGAATGCTACAGACAGCATACATACTGTTATTAAGTACTTCAACTTCTGTTGTGTCTTCATTTAAATCAGGAAATAGAAGTGTAAAGGTAAAGGGTATTTAGGTATATGTGTTCAAACCAGCAAAGATGGATGAAATTTGTTTGGAAATGTTAAAAGCTACCTTAAGCAATCTCTGAGTCATTAGTAATTATCTTCTAGAACACAGTATGCAAATGTTTTGGAAACAACTTCAGAACTCAAAATCCTTTGGATAAAATTAGAGAGAAATCCAAAATCAACAAGATGAAAACTGGTCATGTAAACTGCAAAGCATTACATTTGGGAAGGAAAAATCATAGGCTAGAATAGGAACAGAAGTGTGCTGCCTGTGCTGCAGAAAAAAGGTTTTAAGGCTACACAGAATCATGAAAATGCTAACAGGTAGCAAAATTACACACAGGAATTAACTCTACATGGTAGTGTAAAACCACCCTGATTTGTACATTGCCACTGAGAGAATAACTGCAGGACTGCCTCCAGTACATTTTGATTAATCCAGTTTTAGAATAAAAACAAGACTGGTGGAATCTAGGAAAAAAAGTGATAAAAATAACAAACAAACTTTGGGAAAAATTGCATATGGAGAAAAAGTTTAAGGGCATACTGAGTCTAGATCACAATTAAGAAAGGAAATTATTAGAAATCTTCTGATGTGCAGTAAGACACATAAAAATTTAATTTCCAGTAGAAAAGATTATTCCTATATACTGGTCATAAACCCAATCTGACTGTAAAAATTAAATACGTATCAGAATAAGATCTTCATAGCTTTCTTCTTGGAGAAAATTTTCAGGACCATTTATTACTACAAGTGTCTACTGCAAGCTACCCTCAGGAATGTTTTAAACACACTCCAGCCTCAGAGGACGTGGAGCAATCTACACTTCTGCTATGTCCATAATATATGTTTCAATTCTTTCTGAAAAAAAGAAAATAAGAATATAGCATGGATTTAACAATAAATGTAGACAGTTTGTGTAAAGTGACTCAAAAAAAATCTTTAGTATACATAAAAGTAGACAATTCTGTGTTACTATTTTAAGTTTTCTTCATGCTATTGAGAACCATTCCAAATCCAATGATATACTATAGTGATGTGCAAAACATCTAGAGTCTGGGAGGTTTCTACTAAGAACATCAGTTTTGTTATCGTTATTCAGAGTAGTCTCTGAAAAGACTGTGTAATAATGTGTCCACAATGTTATTATTGGAGAATCACAGCCTGTTAAGGCTGTGATTGTTGAGCACCAGCAGAAAAAGAGATGAACACTAAGTTCATCAACACGTCATTTCTTTTTCAGACTGTTAGCAGCAGGAGATGTATTTGATTAATACAGTTCTTATTCTTCATAGATGGAGATCTGAGAGTAGAACATATCTCAGATAAGTGACTTCCCTGAAGCCTAGTTGGGTCAAAAAACAAAACGCTGAGCCTCTATGGAAGTAATAAGGAATAGAGATCTACAGCTTGGGTGTATAGATAAATATATATAATATATATTATCACTCAGACTTACTACAGATACACAAAGCTTGTGTATCTATGTTCCAAGTACCAGCTATGTACCTATGTTCTCTCCTAGGAAACTGCAAAGGCAATTAAGCCTCTACTAGTGGCTGAGTTGATGTAGCAAAATCGTAATACAGATCCTAAAGATGACCTCAGAGTGTGACCCCTATGAACTCTGTACTGCTGTAAAACAGATGGTATCTGACAAGTTATTACCAAAAAGGACTGTGGATAAACTGCCACTGAGGAGTAAGGCAGTCATGCTTCAGAAGTTGTGGTAACATCATTATCCCACCAATGAAAACAAACTCTTTTGTCTCTCAGAAGAAGGTGAGGGGCAGAGGTAGCTCAGAGACATTAGGCATCTATTCCTTTTCAATCTTAATTTAATGGTATTACACACAGTAGTCCAACTCTGCATTTTGGGAGCAGTATAACTCAGCATTCTGAAAGGCTGTGCATGTACATATGCTCCACTCCTACATAAACACCCTCATAGCCAAACAGGACAGGAGGATGTGCAAGATGTTCCCTTCCTCTTCCTAGTCACACGGCCAGAACTGAAGGTGCCCATACCATGTGCTTCAGTGCCACCGGATCAGAAAAAATATTGTGAACCAAGTGGATTTAAATTACTTTTTTCAAAAGTGAAATGGAGAGTGTTACGCTTTTCAGAAATCAATTTTGTAAAGAACACGAGAAATTAAATTAACATGATCTCAGAACATTCCCTCCTTCCCCTGTGTTGAGAGAAATTATCAGATCAAGTGAAGAAACAGGTAAGCGGGCTGATGAAAACCACTCTTGATTTTCCAGCAAAACATTTAAAGGTTCAATAAGCTGATCTTTCCAGGTTTGTATTTTTCAGGTATGTAGTTTTAGTATTTTTAAGTGACAATATATTTTAGGTGGATGTATATATACATTTTTCCCAAACACATAAGGCACACAAGTGTGCTCTTCCTTGATGGGTGTTACAGACTCCTGTTCCAATCCCATGGGCAGGACTCTATAAGTGAAAGCCTCTGAGGGTGGGTAAGGAGGTACAAAATCCTAAGGAGATTAAGAAATAGAAAACTGATAACTATCCTCTCTGAAGTCCTCTACTTGATGAAGATGCTTAGGTTTAAGCATCAGAGCAACCTGTCCTAGTTTAATCCTTAGCTCAGTATGTTCTACTTGTTGTCCATACCATAAAAAAGAGCTCATGTACATTGTATTGTTTCTGTTTTTCAAATTAAATCATGTGCTGTAATAAAAAAAATAACTATACCTTCCCCTCCTAATCTTGTCTTCAATGAAAGTAAAAAAATGCCTCTGTGGCACCAAAAATCCCTGAGCTGAACACCAGGGTAGGCTGGGAAAGCATGCAGCTTTTTCTCTTACCCATATTTACACCCTTTCCTATCAACCACTATCAGAGAAAGAATACTGGATTAGATCAGTCCAGTCTATTCTTTTAATATCTCTATTACAAACAAGTTCAAATTCACATGGTGGATCACAGTTTTGTGGTAAAGAAAATCATAAATAAAATGCACACAAACTTTTACTTTAAGCTTTCTAATATAGCCACCTCAAAACACTCTAAAAAAGAAAAAACCTATTAATTTAGAAGCTCGTTTTATATGACCTACCGTGCAGGACCAGATGGCTCCTCTCTTGCTGAACTTAACACAGTTTTAATGATGAGTTCCTAAAACAAAGAGGAAAATGCTCATTGATTTACCCATAACTCCTTAACATGAAGCATTAGAAAAATCAGAATTTTATTATAGTGCACACAGGCATGTTGCTTAGCTGAGTCTCTAAGCTCTGATCAGATGAATTGGTTGCTTACCACTTCTCTAAACTTCTAGTCTGTCCCAGATGCTCATTATTGTGCTACCCCAAGAATATCCCACAGGTTACTGTCCTAATTTCTGCTGCTGAACCATTTATCCAATTCTTGTCAAAACATTTCCATAAAATATCAAGGGTAAAAAACCCAATAAGGGACTTGTTGAAACTAGCTTCTGTGAACAGTGGTGATGGTTATGACAGAAAGAATCTAATTCCAGATTTAAGCAAGCATTTTTAAAAAATTTAAATAATTGCAGAAGTATTTGCAACTAGTGGCAGAATAAGTGACTACAGTGCCTTAAGAATGATGTCAAGAAGAATTTTGACTCAATTGCAGTGTAATGTCCCTAAAGCTGTAGGTTGCCCTCAATAAAGTTCAAATAAAAAGCAATTCTATAATAGAAATAAGAAAGAAGGAATTCAAAATCAGTCTCCAAAGGGGAGCAAGGTATAACTCTCAAGTCACCATTTCTCCCTAAATTGAAACAGTGAGGAAAACGTAAGGGGAGCCTTTCTTAGACACACAAACTGAACTCTGTGCAGTTTCAGTATATTGGCACACCAGCCAAATCTGTTTCATGATATACAGGGTAAGGTCTCCATTAATCTTTGTCTTTTGGCAGAAGATCACATTGGTGTACAGAAGTTTTCTAAAGCCCCTAGGAACACAGGCAGATTTCACCAGTTGTGAACTCGCAATTAAATAATGAATCTTAAGCCTCTCAAACTTCTGTCTCAGCTGATTAAATCTGAGACCTGCAAATAGCCCTAATGAGAGTAGGCTTGAAAGGGTGAGATAATATATAATTTCCTTTTACAAACACAAGAAAACACTTTATTACTAAGTTAATAGCAATTATAAAGTATGTTTAGCAGTATAAAGTTTGACAAGATTTTATGGGAACATATGCTAGCTGAATATTAGCAAAATATTCTTGAAATTCCTACCTTAACATCTGTAAAGTGAGACACAGCAATGTCAGGAATATTTGGGTGAAGAGCTGGTAGTTCACGATATAAATTGGGAAAGCAGACTAGAGATCCTAAAAGAACCTGTGCTTCAACTCTTGGTGCCTAAAAAAAAAGGAAAAAAGGTGGGGAGAACAATAGCTGAAACTCTGTTTAGCTATTTCCTTTCTCCTGCAAATTCTGCAAAGTTAGTAAACAGAGACCACAGCCCCTTGGATTGCTTCTCATGCACACCCTGTGATCCCATTTTCCAAGACAGTCAAAAGGAAGCAAAGGAATTGTTAGGACTACACAGAAACGACTGAGCTGCTAACTAGGCTCAGCTCTTAGGTTCAGCTAATTGAACAAGATGTGGAAAATTACCAGAGGTGGCATCAAACATTGCTGGACAGAAAAGGCTACAGTGTAAGAAGTTGACAGAGGCTTCAGACAGTACCTCAAGGGAGGCTGGATTTCATAGCTGATTAGAGGGGAAAGGACGTGAGAAACAGTCAAAACTCAGGCTGTTGGAGGGGACTATTGGGGAACTTTGAGAATGCAAGGTCAACAGCACATAGGTAATCACATCAGTATCCTATATGAGGCTGAACCTGCCTGAGCAACAATATCAGAAGTACATTCAAATAGTACAAACACTAGCAGATTTGAGTTCTCAAGACTGATCATGAAAATCATTGCATAAACAGAGATATGAAGGAATAAATACACTTTTAAAATGAAATCTTGGTCAAAATAGACATTTACTTTAAAATATGTTAAAGCACAGAAAAATGACAGTCACAATTCTGAGAACTCTGAAGTAAAAGAAGATTCTCTGCCTCAACAGTAATTTTTGCATTCTTCACATATTTTCTGAAGAGGACTTGCATGTGTAGTGTTCTAGAAAAAATCACTAACATCATCTGTACCTGAAAACCATTACGCTGAATTCTGAGATGAAGTTAACACCCCAGTCAAGTTAAAATACTGCTCAGTTTTCTCTCAAATTCTTCTCATTCATCCACAAATGAGAATTAACTGATGAATACTTACATTGAGGAATGACGAAGCAGCTACTCTTCCTGCTGCTACAATGAAATCCATAATAAGCATGGTAGCACCGGGCAAACCAAGTGAAAAGAACTGGGGAGAGCAGTGCTTAATGATTGTATTGACAATATCCTTGAGAAGAAAAAAGGGGAAAAAGGGAAGAGTATCAACATGAATCAAGATGAAAAATTAAGGAAAAAAGGCAAGTATTTATCAAAGGTAGAAAGTAAACATGTGAGAAATCAAAGTCATTGTGGTCATTAAGATGCTCATTAATGAGTGAAGAGTAGCATAAAAGATAAATTCCTTAAGTATATTTATATTAATATAAGTAAAGTGTGGTATATTTTATAGGTCAATTTAATCTTGGACAATAGTTCATATCTTATATTAATTTACATTTAGCTTTTAAGATTTCTATGAGTGATTAACCACTCATTTGAGCACGTTCTGAAGAGATACAGTGAGATAACCAGCTATTATACCTTCTTAATAACATGCTTAATCCTTTCCAACAAGTATTACCTGACTGTAATTTACAAAAATGTATTAGCCTCTTACATATATACATATGGAACCAAAAGATAAGGAAAGAAAGATAATAAAGTGTTTTATAACTTTTCTAGTATGTAGTTATTCAGCACAAAATACTGCATTCTTGTAGACTTAGTGAAGCACTTTTAAAAATTTCTGAATTTGATGCAATTTCTTCAAAACTACTGGAAAAGTATAAAATTATTAAAGACTATCCCAAGTTCACAGATATGCCAAAAAAAAAAAAACACCTTTTTTCTCTCTTGAATAATCCATCACTAGTAGTAATATCCAACTAAATGGCAGTATGTTATAGGAAGATGTGATATCCAGCAAGAAAACCAGCAGAAACTGGTTTTTAGAGGAGAGAAACTGGAGATCTGTCCTATCTATAGCCATCTCTGGAATAATTCTGGACTAATTCTATTTTGCCCAGTTAATGAAAACAGGATTGTTTAAACCTTTGATCTCACTATACCTACAACCACTCCTCAAAAAAGTTCATAATTTCAACATTTTCACACTTCTGATGCAAAGCTTTCAAAAGAGTATTTAAGCCATCCAATATTTTCAGACTTGTTAATATTAAAACCTATGAAAAAGATCTCCTCCCACTGATTAGATGTGCTCAGTACATCTCAGCTTGCTGGTTCCTATTCTTGCTGTAGAAACAAAGTCCTCCAATGGAGTGAGCACAATTTACTAGCTAAACTGTTGCATCAGGGAGCAAGTAAGAACAGTAGACTTGAGAGAGTTCTGCTTCCTTCTCTTTCTTGCATTTTTCAATCTGTAACATATAATCAGTAAAAATGAGAAAGTACATTTTCTGCCTTAAAATTTGCTTGAAAAGGACTACAAAAAAAGTATTTCTGATTACAACCAAGGACAGAAAGACCATTTATCCAAAATTACTTTTTAGAAAAGTACCAATGGCATAACTATTAAGTCACTCAGCTGAAAATCCATTGAGTATATTTAAGAAAATAATTTTATTTTCAGTTCTAAGATTTATATTACCTTTAACTTCATACTTAAACTTACCTGATCAACATGAAGAAGTCCACAGTGCATTATATTATAGAAGTGAGTTAAAAAATCCCTGTTTGGAGAAACATCTTGTCTTCGTTTCATTGTCTTACAAATAAGTTTATATGCATGTAGCTTTCCTTGTTTGTATTTATCAGTCAGCATTGTTGCCTACAATTTTAGAAAAATATTTATTGTTCAAAAATTTAAAAATTGCATTAAACGCTCTCCTGCATCTACGTTAACTTCCATTTCTGTTTCATAGTTTAGTGTTCAAATTTACCTTGAATAGCCATGGTGTTAGAATTCTCAGTGGTGGAATTAAAACTGGCGGAGACGGTGAAGTTAGGTTATCTGTTGAAATACCAAGATTGTCTCTTATCTGCAATTATTAAAAACAAAACAAAAAGATAATCATTAAAGGGAAAGATATAAGGTGTTGGTTTTTTCCTTTTGAAAATCCTACCCTAACAGGTCAGGTCAGGTCAGAGAAAAGGTTCAGTTCTTTTACCTTGGCCAGATTCTGCCACAGTTCACACAGGTAATCAAAAACCTGGGCATGAATCTCTGGATCCATGATGCTGTTGACATCTCCCAAAATTCCTAGCATTCGCCTCCACATCACAGTAGCAACATCTGCATGCCATCCTGTAAGTGTTCCCCCAGCCATCACACTGCAACATTCTGAGGGGAAATCACTAGTTTCTGTAACAGAAGAAAAAAAGTATAGTGAGATATTAACTCCAGAAGAAGAAAAGTTCTGATGTAACTATTATGTACATAATCTTCCTAAACCCAAAAGATTAGGCTTTTGGAGTTACCTATTTTTTACCCATTCAGTCATCTCAACACTGCATATGTTAAACTCTATGTATATTATAAACTCTGTAGAGGAAGAATTGTCCTGTTTCTTATATTCTTTTCATAAATAACATTTAAGATCACTTCTGGAGCTCTAATACAGATCAGATGGACCCAGTAAGGCAAATCCTTTTCTGCTGTCTTACATTTTTTGGAGTCAATAAATCTCCAGAACTTCACTTGCCTGCTTTCAAGTAAAATTATGTTTCAACTTTTCATTTTCCCCAATAAAACACAAAGACTACCTTCCTGAGAATCTACTAGGAATGTATTTTATTGCAAATTGAAGAGAAAGGTGAGAGCTAACCTGTCTCTAGCTAGTGTCCTTTAAGCAGTAAATATCTATCAGTGGAGAGGCAACATTCAGTAACCTAGCCCCATAACCTAGCTCTCTCCACATAGATGATTGATCTAGACTGTCCATGCAAGGAAACATTCAACAGATTATGATGGCTTGCATCTACTCAAATCACACTTAACTATCTAAATAGCTATTGAGTCACAGTTTTAAAGCAGCAGGCATTCAGAATCTACCTTCCCCCCCCTCAGGTGGATTTTCAAAACACCTCAGCACCAGAATTTGCTGGGATCTTCTGAAAATTTCATAGCTCCCACAGGCAAACCAAATCAAACTTAAATCTGAAATCAGCCTAATCACATAGCCCAATTCTTTGAACATCTGGACCACTGTGGTAGAGACACTAACTGGTTTCTAGGCTGTAGATTACAAAGTACAAAGCAAAAGGATATTTCTGTTCATCAGTAGGCTACTTAAAGAAAAGGGTCTGAAATAAATGTCAGACGCTCTTCTATTTCCATGAGACCAAATATGGGAGAAATGTGTACACCATATTTACAAAGTGAATGTATCTCAGAATTCAATAGCTAGGATAGTTGACATAATTACTAATTTGTTTAAATATGAAAGGGAAAATAACCAAATTTCCAAAAAGGAATGACAACATTACTTTAAAATTATGTCTTACTATTTGTTCATCAATAAAACAATCCATGGCAGGGCCACACACTAGATTAAGCTGCCACAATTCTAAGCAACTGAAAGAACAATTATAAATGTGTGGACTATTAATCCACTGCTAATAATTCCAATGAAACTCAGGATAAAATGCAAAAGGTCTTTGCTTTTAAAAGAAATCACTGAAATTAAGTATTTTTTAAGTGCAGATAAAACAGCCTTATACAGGATTGTTTACAACTCATGCAATATTAGTCACATATACTACTTCACTATATTGCACTAGAAAGAAAGAAGGGACAGGTTTGTATTTTCTATTCCAGATATTGCCTAGGTCATCTGGCGTCTGTAAAACAGAGTGGTGGAGCTTCTCATCCAGCTGCAGATCCTTCTGCTCAATATGATCTGCATGAAGAGTGGCAGGAGAGGGTGTCTGTGATCGGGATCCAAGAGCAGATTGGATTGGAGAAGCACTTTCAGAGCCTGTAAATGCAATTTTTAACAGTTACCTTAAAAGCCTTTTCCATTTTCTTGAGCTACTGAAATGTTGTCTAAACACAGCATTAACAGAAAACTGAGCTACTTTTATGTATCCAATATAAAAATAGTAAGAAGATCTCCCTGTGAATGGTGCTGTGAAAGAAAATAAACTACATGCAGGAAAGCTGAGAGATGAACATCAAAATCGGTTAGGTAATCAGAAGATTAACAGACCTCTATTGGTCCAAATAATTTGAAATGTGTTTGTTCTGCAGCAATTTCAGCATTTTAAAGCAGTTGAATTTCTCATCACATTTCCTCACCTAAATTTCTCTCCAGCAAAATGCTTAAACAAAAATTTTCCTGGAATAAATGCTTTTTCAGGTTTACTGATGCATGCGAGGTTATTTATAAATAAAAGCTCAAACCAGTAACTGATAATCTTTGATGATCTCTGAGCAACCTCTCTAGGCAACTATGTGATCTCTACTACTCTATCTGTGGAGAGTATGTACTTGTATTTTTCTCCTGCACTATCTTACATTTCATATCCTGAATTTGTCTAAAGCCTCTTATAAAAAGCTGAGTTCAGCCACAACAGTCATATGGCAGACAAAAAAGGAATAGATATTCACCCAGACTTTCCTACACAGCAGCACATGCTATAATGGAAGAATTCAAACCTATTAACTTTAACTCTCAGATAAATGTAACTGAGATACAAAAGCACTATATGTGAAATTCAGTATTAGAGATAAACTGAACTTTAGGGACAGTAATGAATAAGTGAGTCTTTTAAAACAGTAATTTTCCCAAATTATTGTGAGATTAATTGAGAGAATACTTCTCCTTGAGAAGTGTTCTTTCTTGTAAAGAGAACAAATTGTTTGAAGAACTAGACAGAAAACATCAGTGTTATCAAAACTGAAATTGTGGTAAACAATCTCAATTACATCGTTAAACTGCAAAGGTCTCTATCTCCCTTAAATGACTAAGGCAATGAAGCTTTTAACATCAATTTAAATCAACATCTCTACGCAGGAGAGATGGGCACTACTGCTTTGCGCACAGACTATTGCTTCACACAACAGGTAATGATACTCCCCGCTTGCTATTGACCGCTTGTTTTCCACACACTTACAAAGACAACGTAAGATACACCCTTAAAAGATGTTCAAGAAAACTTTTCTTACTTCATTTCCATTCTGTTCATTAGCTGAGGGTGAATGAAAGCTCAAGAGAAGGAGCAAGAAAGAGCGATGAGGAGGAGAAAAAATGAGGGAGACTGAGAGAGGGAAGAAAAGGGATTGAGATGGAAAGAATGAACAGCAGGGAAGGCAGGGAGGGAGCAGAGGAAGGAAGGAAAGAGATCTTCATATGATGGAAGAGAATGGACAGAAATAATGATGCAAGATCTGTGGAACTACAGGAGACTCACTAAAAGATACTTCAGCATATGCAGATCTGAATTGGACTAAGAGTACTATGGGTTCAACTTGATCTAGGACTAGCAAACAGCAGTCAACGAGGGTTGTAACAGGAATGGAACAACAAGTATGAAAATGACTATGGACATCTTTAGTTTGGATTTACAAAACCTGGCAAGAGACTGATCTTCAAAAACCTCCTCATGGAGAAGGATTGTCTCTTTGAGAAAGGAGCCCATTCAGCTGGGGTTAACTGCATCACTTGGTGGCTGCTACTCTTATTCTCTCTCTCACTCTCTCAAGAAACAATTGCACTGGTGGAGCATTGACCTCATCAGCTGAGGTGGTTAAACTCTCCTTCCTTACAGGCTTACTTTTTCATGAAAACAAGTAAAGTACTAAAATAAAAAGAATTTTTGAGTTCTAAAAATGGAAAGTGATGTTCCATGGCAAAATAACATTTTACAGACAATACAAAGAGACATTAAGATAGATGTATACAAAAGAATCCCATGATACACTGGTTTGAAAGAATACTGTCAAAGCCTTCCAAAGAAAAACCTTCTCCTGAAAATCAGTTATTTAACTACCAGCAGTAGAAAGACAGTTATAAGAGATCTAGCATACATAATGTGGTATGAGTTTCTCCTTGGTAATTGTAGAGATTTTGTCATGAAGAGTTTAAAATACATTTAGGAACGAGTTAGAGATCCTAGGGGTAACTAAGTCAGACAAAGGTTTTTGACTTACGTTATTTCACACATTACTTTTCAATACCAGTCAAAAATAATTGTAATAATCATCTTAAAAGGAATATAGATTCATGGAGAAGCTGGAATTTGCATTCTTCAGGATGGGTGAAAAATTTCAGAAATAAATGCACTTTTTTTTTTTAGGGCTTTTTTAAAAAAATCTACTTTACCAGTAATAGTTGCAGCTTCAGCAGACAATGGTTGCTGATTGAGACTACTTGTTTCTGAATCTATGTGGAGTGTAGTTAGACTGGCCAGTTCTTGCTCCTCGGCACTCTGCTGCTGTCCTGAAACTGCATCAACATCAGTAGAGGCTGGTGTTCCTGCCTCAGTGCCAAAGCTGAAATCTGTATGAGGAAAACACCGTATTAACTCAGAACCTACAAACAGCACTAATATGAAAAAAACCCAAAGGCCCAGGACCTCCAAACTCCTCCATGGAAACCTTTTATGTGCATCTTCTATGCTATTAATATACTGTTGCAAAATTTACATAAAATTTAACAGCAGAAAATAATTCACTACTTTGACTAATCTCTTTCCTGTAAGATTAAACCCCTGACTGAAGATCTCCAGAAGACATTCCTGTTTCACGTCCTGCATTCTTCTTGGTTGTTGTAAGTGCACCTATGTGCAAATAAAGTAAAAATAATGGACTCATTAAGGAATTTATTTGCAAAATTTACAAGCTGGAAGAAACATTCAAGTTTATTGTAAAACCACTAAACTAAAAATGTTATGACAAATGATACTCTAAGAAATGTTATTTTCAACACTAAAGAAAAATGAAATGTAGGCTTAAATACCATCACTTAGTTGCATAATAGAGACATATATAAAAATTGTAATTTCTTCCATAAATTCTATCATATAAACATTATTTTTATCTTATGTAATACATAAAGCCATAATTCCTAGCAACCATAACGACCCCTTCTGTTCAACAAGGGTGGGAATAAACGAAAAGCATTACGTTATTACACAAAGCACACTAATTTTAACAAAGCTTACTAAATTTACCATGATAATACGCTTAGTATCTTGAGTAATCTATAGCTACACAAGGGCCCCTGTAAAAATATCAAAAGCACTTCTTTAAGTTTTACCTAAGTGTTTTCAAAAGAATTAAAAACACTTCCAAAGTAAGTAAGTAACCTTTAATTTTGATATTTTGTGCAAAATAGATGGATGCCCTCCAGGGAAAAGACCACATTGTTTTCTAACTTCTGTTCAGTGTTGTTCTGCTTTTTGCACACTAGTAGTATTTTGAAAAGTAGTATTCCACTGCTCTCTTTTTTAGTATACTAAAACCACAATAGGCTCTTGTAAAACCTCTTCTTGCTCCATTCACTTGCTAATGATTTCAACAGGAAATCAAAATATTCTCTCTCTCTACAGAAAATTGCTGGCACACAACCTTACCAGGAGAAAAGAAAAAAAAATTGTAATCAATTAATAAAAAAATGCTATTACTTTTGGAAAAATATACTTGCTTTCAAATTTGCGGCCATCATACTGGAAGGCGCTGAAGGAGTCAGAGTGGCTGTCTGAACTGATGAGGTCACTGCTGCCCGCGCTGGCAGGTGATGTCCATTCGGAAGGTACGCCTGGGTCATCTACAGGACGCATTTGGTTCTGCTTGTTCAGTATATCAGGAAGGTCTTTAGGAACTTCCAGGCTGCCAGGACTGCTTCCTCTTCTTGTCACATTCTACACATTGAAGAGACATAAACTATCTTATGATCTTGGATGGCTTATTTAAATAAACTGGAAAAAGCAATCCCACATTTGCCAAAGTCAGAATGTAACAAATAGTTCTTAAGTACCTAAACCAGAAATTGTCATCGTACTAAACACGTAGCCAAAACTTTCCAAAACCGCAGACAGGCAGCAGCAACTGAAGAGCTCATGCAGTCAGGAATTTCATAAATTACAAATTTTATTTGCACAATGAATTTTTGGAGATATATTGTAAAAGGCTAAGATTCAGACTAGCATGGGCCACACACGTTATAGGTAAGACTTGAGAGAGCAAAATATTAAAAAAGTATACTGCATCTAAATTACTAAAGAAAACTTGTTAACCTTGGTTTCAGACATAAGCAGAAATAAATGTCAAGCCTTTTCTAGCCTATAGGCTACCATGCTAAAAGCAAAAATTTAATTTATACAACAAGCAAATGAATTTACTAATTTATGCATTAATCTTCCTATGATTAAACTTCAACTTTGATACTAGTTTGGACACCAAAGACCACATATAACAGAAATAAGGCATGAAGATTTGCTCATAAGGTGGTGGTCTATCTGAAGTATTTCCTTAAGGCGTATTCTCCACAGATAGGACTGTTTGCTTGAGAGGGGAGAGATGAAAGTAGAAAAGCCACTTTATGAAATGGTTTGAAATCTTTACGCATTGTGAGACTAAAGATGCCTTCCTTTTACACTAGGCCCAGTCACTTCTGCGTTCTCTTACTATCCTACTACTGATTAGAGATTAACTCAGACTGACAAGCTTTTTGTGATAAGGTTTTAGCATTCAGTAGATACAGCAACTAATCTTAATAATTTGGGTACTGTTCTAAGAATGCATATCTATTGTGTGCTAATTACAAAAAAGAGTGGCCCCGTGAGAGTAGTACTCAAACTTATCTTAGTACTCAAACTTATCTCTTTTCTGCTACATAAGGAAAGTATCAATTCTCAAAACAAATAATATTCCCTCCTTTTCTCTTTTCTTTGAGCCAGTTGTGATGATTTCTGTTTTATTAATTTGCAGACTAAGTTGACCCTTTTTATAGACTTTAAGTAAGCATTCTGTGTTGTATTTCAAGACTTATTAACAAGAATACTCTGCACCAATAATCAAGTTTCATAAACATGAGTTCAATACAAAAGAGAAAAAAGCATACATATAGATAAATTCTATAGATCCTCTCTTGCCATTTATACAAGACGATGATAAATAAACAATTTTAATCACTTGCAGAAATCTTCTTCTGCCCCTTATCAGCAACTCCTTAATGACAACTTTCTATAGAACGTCTTAAAATGACCTGCTTCAAAACATCTAAGCAGAAAAAAAGAACTAAACGATTTTGAAACACTGTATTTAAATTGTTACCCATTCCGTTCTTCATTGCAACTTTTGTTTTAATTTTCCTTTTGTTGCTAGTTAATAAGCTTATCTCTTCAACTCAGTTGTCTCATTCTGTAAGCATTCAACAGTAACCAGAAATTCTTGACTTAAAATTGATTAAAATTTCCCATTATGAATGCCATTCCAAACAACATGACACTTCTGGAAAAGTGCAGGAAGAAAGCATATGAAAAGTTGGTTTGACTGCCAGCACACTACTTACAAGAAGTTATTCAACACTTGGAAGTGAAATTAAAAAAAAAAAATTAAGAACACATATATTGGACCAGTTTTTTAGTCAGTTGCATTGACTATACCTGTAGAGAACAGTACTGTACTACAGCCTGATACTTAACTCCATACCACTCTGAGGACTGCAAATTTACACAGAAACTATTATTCTGAAAGTATCCATGTACAGAGATCTTTACAGGTGCAATTAACGTTGTTTAATTCAATGAGACTATTCACCTGACAGTAACTTCTGCATTGGTTTCACAGTGAAGATTTAACAGACATGAAAACACAAATGGTAAAAAATGGCAGGAATCTATCTCAAAGACAAGGAATAATTAAGCAATATTCTTAATTCTGATTCATAAGAGCCAAAGAAATACATTTTAGTGAACTGATTTATAATGGCATTGGCAAGTTCACACATATATGCAGACTTAAGTATTGAAAAGTAGCAAATTTAAAGGCTTACCAGTGCGCTACCACTGCGGAGTCTCTCAGCTATAAATTCATCCATGAGGTCAGGAACATTTGTATTGCTACTGCCAGTATCACTATCAATAGGGTGCAGCTTTTGACTCATGTCCTCTCTATTAGCTAAAAGCAAATGAACAACCATTTATAGTAAAGAATGCATCAAGGCATTTTCAACACAAAATGTAACTAATGAAAAAACCTGCCAATTAACAGAAATTAAAAAAATCAAAATTGCCAGACATGCATTTTAAGAATGTCCCTCTTTTAAAGCAGACTCTACTTTCAGAATTAGTACGGCTTCTTCTTCCCACTAAGCAGGGGTTAGTTGATTTCCAGTTCCACCTTCAAGAGCAGGAAGCTTATAGGTAAGCACTACTCAAAGTTGTTAATGCTTGCTTTAAGGATAAAGCGTATGTTCTTCCTCCATATCACAAGTAACAAATCCTAAAAAATGTATATGATTCCTAAAGGCTTCTTCTTCATTGCATTCCTAATGAAAAGCAACATAGTGGAAAAAGTAAACTAGGTTGTAATATATACTAATGACAAATGTCAATGTAGCACTGTATATAGCTAGTATAAATAGTGCAAAGAAAACGTTACATAATAAAATTACATGCTAGTACGTGGAATGAAAATTCTAACTCTGAATGATTAATGGTTATGAACAATTAATTCACTCATTTATTAGTGTTAAATTTTCGATGTAACTATACTGTTCATATTTAACTGTGGCTGTTACACTGGACTTCATGATATTCACCTTTAAAGTCTTCAAGTTATTCCATTCACATTCTTTTTATAATAATTTTTCTCTCGGTGTCATCTCTCTTTAGGCTACGGTGTAGTTTATTCTAACAAGGAGGCTCTGTTAAATGTTACAAATTTCAAAAAATAGGTACTTCTAAAATTGGTGTTTCCTAGATATCTCCTTTTCAGAAGTACAGATTCGGCAGAGCAGCAAATTGTTTTAGTGAGACCCATGACAGTAACGCGCTCGGGTGCTGTGCTTACAGAGACTGCCCTCAGGTGGCATTAACATCTCAATGCAGGATGCATTGCAGAATCCTCTGTTAAATCATGCCAGCATAACAATGGGAAAAAAGAAAACCTGCATTACTGCTGAAAGTTAATTTATTGTTCATTTAAGGTTGTGTGAACTAAGACAATGGATATTAGAGTGATAGCCTTTGTTTCTGATCAGTCCACAGAGGTCTCACAGTTAGCAGGAGAGACTATCATGAGACCTTCATGAACATCCATGATTCTAAGAGAAAAAGAAAGCAATGCAAGATGTTGCCAAGAGGTACCTGCAGCCATTTTGATGAATGAATGTAGGAAGGCCTATGTCATGTTTTGAAAAAGACTCGAACAAAACCTTATGATCAGACTCAGGGAATGGTTGTAATGAAATCATTCCACTAATAGCAGACTGCTGTCTCACACTATTTTTTAAAAATTATGTAAACTGACCTCCAAATGTAAATTTGAGGGACTTTTTTCTTTTGTTTTAGAGGAGGAAAAGGAGGAAGAGGATGGGGAGGAAGAAGAAAACACACTAAATGAACCAGAAATACAATCATTTCAACCTAGCTGGTCGAGAGCCAGGTCCTTCTGATATGCAAACTACACTCAGAGTAGAATAGTACATGCTGATAAAATATGTATATGCCAATCAGACAGTAGGCTGAATTTTAAGGTTCTGCATGGTTGATGAAAATTCAGAAGTCTCAAGGCTTAATCCTTTATAAGGTCATTTACTGTCTCTTCCTCTTCCCTAACCTGATGGTCTTCAGCAGCAAAGAGGTTCAACTAAATGTCTTGAAAAGAAAAATTAGTAATTTAAAGTATGTAAATGTAACTTATGCTGGGAGAAAAATCAGCTGGCTGTAGGCGCATGCATAACCAAACAGGGAAAGCAGTGATCATCCCAAAGCCTTTTGATTGCTTATCAGAGCTTGCTTCAGTTGCATTAAGCCAAACTGGTGTTGCCTTTCTCCTTTTGCGCTCTGCACACTGTTAGTGCTCACCTGCAGCTTTCCTTCCAAAATAGCCCATTACATGACTGTACAGATCCCTCAGTGGAGCCTCTGCTGGCATTCTGTTCTGCCTCTGTGGGGAAACATTTGCCTTCGGCTTCGAAAGAGCATGTACAACAGTTTTATAAACACCACCCAGGGAGCCCTGCTGTTGTGCCGACTCCTGACCTGGTGCCCTAAAGGCACTACGATTATGGAACTGACTAACTGCAGTACCTTCTTTCTGCAACACAGCTGCTTGAGTTTCTGTAGATTCCTTAATTTGCTTGCTGCCAGCTGAAGCAGCATTGATTGCATCTAGATGTCTATATATTCCAGGCCTAATCAGCTCTGTGGCACTTGATGAGCTGGTGCTTGTACTGGTACTGCTGTTGCTGCTACTACTACTGCTACTACTGAAGCCACCGAGTTTACGAAGTCTTGCTTTCCAAGCAGCCTCTTTGCTCTCAAGAGGATTGTAAAATTGAACCGATTCTGTAGATGGCCTAAAAGTAACATGAACACTATTTCTTTTTTTAGTTGTTATTTTCATGATTTTGGCCCTATGAGTTACAGTTTCAGATATACTTCTTTTAGTTGGTGCCAGTTTGCTTGTGCCTGTGATGTAAGGCATTTGAGGGTCAACTTGTGCTTTAGAAAGAATTTTCTTTGCATGGACAATACGTGAGTTGGTCAGCTTTTCACTAAACTGGGCACTTTTATGCTTTTCACCTACTGCTGCTTCCACAACTAAATCTACATCAGCTTCAGTGGCTGCTTGCCTATACAGGCATCTCTTCCCTTCTTTGCTGCTAGGACTACTTGATCCATGATCAAATATGCTTTCACAGTGTTTATTAATATCTAACTGTCTGGCTTTATTGAGCGCTTGATTTCCTGTAAAGAAGTCTACTTGAGTAGGTGCAATATTACTTATAAAGCCACTTGGGTTTTGTTCTAGGTGTAGCTCTGCGTTATCGTCTCTTTCTGTAACAGTGATGCTATTTGTGCATTGCCCAGTCTGATCTCTATTTTCTAATCCATCCAGTGGTAATCTATCATTCCTATTTACTGATGTATCAACGTCATGAGCAGAAGCCTTACATTTATCTATCTCAAAGTTACCGCAAAGTTCTTCTTTTTCTTTAAGATATTCTCTCAGAGAGGAAAGGAGATCATCTTCACCTTCAAGGTCAACATATTGGCTTTGTTCAAAGGCAGAGTTTGCAAATTCTACCGGCCCTATTAAATGACAAAGATGGTCATAAATACTATCCCCAACTTCCAAGGAGGACTCTCTGCTATTTGTATCAGTGATATGGCTTTCAGTGGATCTATGCATTGAAGAGGTCTCAGTGGAACTCTGTAAGCTTGGAGCATGATGGGATGAACTGTCAACGACAGGAACTGCACCTTTGGCTCGTTCAACTGCGAATGGTTCCAGGATGTCAGAGGTGCTGCTGCTTCGTGGCAGTGGCTGTTCCTCATTTAATGCACCAAAAACTTCACTTGGAGCATCCTCACTCTGTGAAAAATGTCTGACTCGAGGTGGACGTGGAAGAATTTGAGCATCGTCAATGTCTGTAGAAAAAAGTATATGTAACATGCACAAAAATTTACATACAGACACAATATATATTTACCACTACATCATAATTACATGACTTTAAAAGTCAGTAATGTCCAGAGCCTTGTTTTCTTAGATACAATAAAAATATTTTTTCCAATACTAGAGTGTTAAAAACACACGCACATAATATCCAGTACAGAATGTAATATAAATGAGTTAGACCATCAGAACACAGTTTTAAATGTTAACATGCATGAAAACAAACAGTGACATCATGGAACGTTTGGAAATACAGTTAAAGCTAGAGCTGTGCCAATAAGTTCAATAATTCAACCAATCTTATTCCAGCTAGCTTGCTGAGGAAATGGTTACAAATTAGCTTAACAGTAGTACTCCATTTGTGGAATTTACAACATCTTCAGAAAAATGGGCAACTCCAAAAGAGAACAAGCAAGTATTTTGGAAATTAGGATTGTCTACTGAAGTGGCAAACTATTACTTTTAATTATTTGTAGGAATATATATAAACTACTGGAATTTTAGAAAGAATACTATAATACAACTATAAATATTATGGGATATGTAATTTAGTGTATACCTAAGACTAAAAATTTTAAATGACAAAGAAGAGCTGACTATACAGAGGAGATGACTAGAGATAACAGACAATTTAAAGATATACCCCTTTTCCTTAGAAGGACATTTTGTCTCTCACCTTCAAAATGTGAAACTAAATACTTAATGAAGGCTTACCTCCCCCTCTTCTTCCAGTTTGACTTAGCAAATTTAACATACATAAGAATTACAGAATTGAGGACTCTGATACAGAAAAACATCCTGCAGCCTCGTGACAGTTAACATTAGAGTAAGCCCACTTTTGTTTATGAAAAGACCAGAATATGTTATGACCGCTTAAATTAGTGATTCCTTGACTCTTTTGAGACTCCTAATATGTTAGTATGGATACAAATCATAGTTAACTGTAATGAAAGCCACAATTCAAACATAGATCACCTAAGAATTGTGCAGAAGTATCTTCAGCTCACTTTACATCAAACATAAAAATAAAGAAACTTCAGACACCTCTTCAGAGTTCCTGATATGTTACAGGAATACTATATACTATCAAATCACCAGTGCAGGCAAGGCTAAATATCTCCTACAGACAATTCAATTAACTATAAGATTTCATGCTACTCCTTGCAGTCTTTTTATGAGATAAGTACTTGAACAGCAAGGTAAAAACAGCTGGTTTTTGTTTCTGTTTTCTGTTGGTTTCTTTTTGATAGAATTCTTTATTCTGCAGATTAATGTTTTACTACCTGCTGCTTAAAAAGTTGTAGATACACTTTCAAAGTCAGGAACAACAGTAAAGAGCTTAAATGAACACCAGCAAGAGTTATTTGCCACAATAAACAGACTTACCTTGTTGTTCTATCTAGAGGGTTTAACTTCAGGATTGCAATGGTGAATTTACTTAGTATCAGAACAAAATTTAAGCCCCTCTCTCTCCCCTAGCTTTGATGTGTTACAGCCAAAATAAAGTAACTTTTATAATTATATTTTAAAATATTTCTATTATTACTAAATGTTATCTATAAATATTACAAAATATTTCAAATTATTACTTTGTGGATTTATATATTTCAGTAATATTGAATATTTATAATCTTAAAAACCTGTTTTGAAGTGCTCGCACTTTTCTGAGAACATTCGAGCTGGAGCTGAATGTCCTCATATTTTGCTTCTGAGCACAGCATATAAACCAGAGGAATGAGATATATCTGTACTTAACTAAACATATGTGTTCCAAGAAGAGGAAAAAAGGTATTTCCATGCTCAATTTTTCAGATAAGTTAAAATTTGAAAATTAAAGTTTGTTCTCATACAAAGTTTACCGAATTGTAAAGAAGCTATTAGACAGGAAATTGAGAGATCTATGTTGGAAAAAAGGGAAGAGACATCCAACCTATCTCAGAAAATAAACATGAACTGAAAAATCATCAAATACAACACAATCTATTGTCCTTTTTCTCTTCAGCTTCATTGTTCTTGTTCAACTGATTACTAACTACATGCATGAATGCCCTCTAAAACAAATGGTGTCTCCCTCTAGCTGGAACTGTTATTTCAAACTCTCTGTTGACTTAAGCAGAGATTAACACAGGTTGTGCTCACATAGTCTCAAGCTATTTCTTACAGCTGTAAAGAAAGGACTACAAGCTTCAGTCAAAAATACATATGGCATTATATACATGAGATTAATATCTGCAACTGTGATATACAAATATCATCTTTAGCCCTCAGTATGCGTATGTCATATCTATTATAAACTGAACCTTATCTAAAGCAACAGCCTAGGAATCACATGCTTGCTTGCGTGAAGTAACCATGACTTTCTACAATGTTAAAAATAACTGGACAGACAAGTCACAATGCACACAAAGCAACTCCACACACTGAAATAAATTCAGCTAGATTTATTTCAGTGTTGATCCAGAATTAATTTTAGGTGCTCATATATGCAGGACTAGCACATACAAGTACACATTTTCAAACAAACATGTGGCTGTGCCAATAGAGATTTCTTTTTTTGTAGAACTGAGGAAGAAACAAAGGAAATGAAAAATGTTATTGCAATACCAGCACTGAAAACACAGACAATATTTAAAAACCCAAACTGCTCCTTCACAACCAGGGCTCACTATTGCATGCAACTATGCAGTCAAATTGGGACACCATAAACTCCCAAGGAGTTTGTACATTGCAATTGTGTGCCAGAAGGCTGTGTACCTGACACCCTGTGTGCACTTAATAGAAACACTGCCCTGGTTCCTTATGTGTTACAATGAGGAAGAGTTGAAATTGGTAGACCTGGCCGATCTCATCCAGTCATAACTTTGCTTCAATCGACCTTAGCTCTCCTTTTTTCTGCTAGAAGGCAGAAAAGAAGGTAGCTTTTCAGCATCAAGTGGGAGATGGATAAGCTAAAATACAAACTCATGGAGAGACATCTTCTGAGAAGATAGCATGAGTACTAATAGAATATTCCCATATTATGCTGGCAGAGGTTTATATTTCATCATGGAAAGTTAGTTCAGGAAGTAGAGAAAAAATAACATGTTTTGGTTCTCAGCTTTCATTTTGATTTTTTTTATAAGAACACACTCATTCTGTGAGTTTCTGGGAATAAAGAATAATTACAGGCATACTGACATTAGAATTATGATTTCTTTATATTTCATCTTAATGATTACTTACTGCCTTGGGAGCAAGGTTGTAAAGGCATAATATGCATCTCCCTTTCATATTAATGAAAATCCTCAACAGTTCCAGAACAAATGGTTATTTTACTAGTTAACTTATCAAAGTGTAAGACTGGATTTGTTATGATTCTAACAGGCTAAAGGAAAAGTTCTCTTTAGAAATATTGCAGATTTGCAACAAATACACTATACAAATCACTTTAATAACTAAATACCTTAAAGCATAAATCACTTCCACTTTCTGGATATTATTTGAAAAGTTGCAAATATTCTGCACATGGAAATACAGCATAACTTAGAAACTACACGAAGGAAATACAGTCTTAGGAAAAGCACTCTTTATGATGCTAGATGACTGGAAGTCAATATTGAGCTTTTGCAAAATATTTTGTCAATCTACTGACAGACCTTCAAGAAGAAATATTATGTCTCAATAAATAACAAATTATAGTTAAGTGAGGTGTTCTGCCATACAGAATCTTGAAAATTAATATACTGTACAAAAAGTAAAGGTTTTGGCATAAATGCTTTTTTCTTGGACTACCTGTCCTGATTTACCAGTGTTTAGTGAGTCCACCTTGAGGAGTTTCACAGCTAAAAAGGAGCTACTTCCAGAAACCTAATATTAGGCATTCTATTATTTTGGAGTAAGTTGAAATGTTCTCTCCTTCAAGTTGTGTTAGATTGTGAAGACATTTTGGATAACAGGGATATTTATAGAATCATGAAATAAGACAAAGGGCTGTCAGAGCCATATCACTCATTACCTAGAACACACTTATGGTAGAAGCAATTTGATTACTTCCCAAATTACATACTGTACCTCTGGAAACAGAAGACTCTCAGAAAATAACATTTACTGTAAGAAAAGGCAAGGAAAATGATAAAGCTTCATGTGAAAAAAAAAAAAAAAAGAAAAGATAGAGAGCACAATTAAAAATGCAGAAAATTAAAAGAGCAAAGTGCACTCTGATCCAGTGGATAGTGTATCCTTCACTCTGCTACTTCCCCATCAACACTCTAATGGCTTGCTTTTCTTCACTAGAGTTTTTTAGTTTTCTGGAAATGTTCAAGATTCTTGAGCACATCATGAAGCTGCTGCAACATCCGTTTGAGAAGCCACAAAAACCAGGAAGGGCATAGGACCTTTTCTATGTTCGAAGTGCAAAGGTCTGTAACATCACTTTACTTTTAAGAATTACATTGGTCATGCAGTTTTGTATTGGATGAGTATCAACAGAAAGGATAACAGCAAGAGAGCCATAAGGTTTGGGACACATTAGAAGTAAGATGCAAGCCAGGACTTTTCAGAAACATAGATGATGAAACTGTCTACAACAGCACTTTTGCCTTCTTTAAGACAGAATAATTAAGTATCTGATTATGTGACAAAATAATGGGTAACTCCCTTCTGCAGGTGCTTTTAAGATCTTCCTTAAGAATTGACTATTTCCAACAATGCCACAGCCAGGTAAGATGTATTTTCTAACATGTTGTTCATGTATTATTCCTATAAAAATCTCTAAGTTCTAATAATTTATAGCTCAGAAAAGATACTTTTTGCACTCATATGTTTATTAATTTACTACGTATAATTGGTAGTTTATTAAATTTACTTTGTAATTGTACATTGGGAAAACCTGGTCTCTCTAGAGTGGGTACCTTGAACTTTCCCGATTCTCCATTTATGTTTTCAGACTGAACACTAAGGCACCAAATTTCTATTTCACTACAAGAATTTTGTGACAAATGACAAAATACAAATATAAAGATACAGTTCTTGGAACTTCTTGGGTAACAAAGGCAGACAGGAGAGACAGAAAAGAAAAAAAATGTCCATAAAACCACTATTGCCATTAAGTGCTTATATTTGTACACAGTTTTGGCTATACATATATAGTCCTTCCACTATGCTTTCGTTTTTGTGGTTTGTTTTTTTTCTTTCATTCATTGGGACATAGGCATAACACGAATGTCAGCCTTAACATGCTACTAATTTATATCTATGTAATAGCTGGAAAAACAACATTATCCCTAAATATGCATTTCTAAAATCTGTGCTGATTCTAATTCCTGAACCTATCTGTTCAGAGAAAATTATCCAAGATAAGCTACTGTCAGACTTGTAGTCAACTACCTTGCTGGACCAAACAGAATGTTGAGGAAAACCACAGTTCTAAAAAATGGATCATTAGGAAAATAACATCAAAACACAGCACTTGAGAATTCCGAACTACAGATTTTTTTTTATGTTTTTATATGTTAATGAAAAACAGTCATACTCTAAGGCATATTATATGATATCATATACTTCATTCTTTTTTCTTGGGAGCTAAAGTGTATCATCATGGTTGTTCACACAACATCTATGACACTGAATTCAAAAATTTACAGAGAAAGATGTAAATGGCAAATCAAAGTAAAATTAGGTTCTTCCTTTCCCTCCCTCACTCATCACAAATAAAAATTTTAAAATAGTTGTACTCTCTGGTAGACAGATGCTATATTGCTGCTTAACAATAAATTGAAAAAGCAAAGATATTTTTCTAATTTTCACTTTTATGATTGTAAACATTGGCACAGCACTAACTTCTAACAGTTCCAGAATGAATTGTAAAATAGCATGGCATCTTACATAACTCAAAATATTAATTCTTAATCTCTTCCCCTCTCCCACCATCCCCAGAGTATTTTTACTTTGAAAAATTTAATGATTTAGCAGAATTTGAAAGCAGAAGGTTTAAAAAAGTGATAAAGGGGGTGCAGAAATTAGCAGAGGTGGCACTACCTGAAAGCTCATCAGAAAGGGGAGTGAGAACAATATCAGGCAAGAAGGGTTTGGAAGTATGGATCAGAACAGGAGCACTTTTAGCACTGCGTATATAGGCCGATGGCAGAGCACATTCACCAATGGATCGGCTTCTCATGGCTTTAAAAAGGAAAAGAAAGAAGTGGGGAAGGAAAAAAGAAGAGTGACTATAATGAAAGGCTTGTGTCACAGAAAAAGCAGCAACAGAGAAAACAAAGATAAAAAGGAAGAAAATTCAAAAATTAAAACATTTCAGCACGGCAGATATTGGCAGAGCTGTAAGAAAGAAAAAAATCAGTGGACACATAAGACATTCTGAATTTTCAACTTTTATGTAAAGCAGCAACAATGCCTTTATTATGACAATTACAGAGATTTTGCATTCCAAATCAAGAAGCTAATTAACACTTTTTCCCACTGCATCAGGGGTTGAAAAATCAAAGTTGCTTCACAAGCACTCAGAACTTGATTTTTTTTTTTAACAGAAAAAGTAACTTACACTACATTTGCATTTTTCTAGTTTCCTTTGATTTTCTCCTCAAAATGCCTCTCTGTATTTTACATACACCCATACTCTTGAATTCATGTTCTCCAAAAGAGATTCAAAAGCATAGGGAGAAAATTATCAGTTCTGTGTGGAGAAATTTCCAATAAAACTTGTTATAGTTCTACATTAAAAGTGAAATGACTGAAGCAAAATGGTTTGACAACAAAAAGCATTAAGTTGGTTCTCATCCATAAGGCCTGGCTTTTAATTGATACTGGATAAATCTTACTAAACTGATGTAAAATCACCTTCTCATATTTCACATCCTGCCACTCGGAATAGAAAACTTACATAAGAATTGTGGTATCACAATCAAGGTTATATCTGTAGCTTTACTAATAGATTTAAAATAAATCTTAATGACATTTGTTTTCCTCTGTCAGAGCAAGACCTGATACTGCATTCAACTTCAAAGTACGCTGGAAGTTCTTCAAAAAGAAACAGTCATTGTTTCAAGCAGCTTCCTTTTCAAACTGTTGCAAATCTGCTAGCTTGTGTTACAATTATTGCTGATAAACTTCAGTGCATCTTACATAAATACTGTCAGTGCAATAGCTGAACTTTTCTCTCTCTCTCTCTCTATATATATATATATTTTCAAAAAAAAACCATGGAATGAAGACTTAGAATCTCAGTGCACCTAATCTGCATGGGAATTAAAAGTACTTGAATGGAGTGTAGTGAAAGCTGAGCACATCACACTTCTAAAACAGGTTAAAGAATTGCTACTAACATGTAGATAACCTGGGTAGGTTCATCTCTGTGAATCTTAAAATGAATGCATACAAGACAAAAAAACTACAAAGTAAATATTAAGGGTCTTTTCCAACCTAAATGATTATAAATAAATCAAGCTTTTGATAATGGATACTGTGCTGATTATAAATCTTAACATAAAATGTTCCTCTTGAACACCCATTTGACTGGATGTTTTTCACCATATTACATTCATGTTAGTACTTAGGCAGAGGCAGACAGTATCAGAATGTGGACTATATATTTGACAATTTATAACCTTTCACTGTTGTCTATAAGCAAAAGCAGAACAATAAGATGGTAAATTCTTTTTGATACAATATTTCAGAGGATTAGAACGTGCTGCCTAAGTGAAAAATCTAGCCTTATTGAAGATTTTTCAACCCATATGCATACTATGTTTAAAGGCCCTTTTCCAAAAATTACTTTACATAAGTTCAGGCTAAAAATGTACACACTGCATATCAGAAAAGCTGTGATTTTTATTTGAGTAACACGCACACACACATATTTGGTGCAGCAATAAATGTGTGCTGGCATGAGGATGGCTCAAAAAATAGAGGTGCACAGATGTACACAGAAATGTGTACAACATAAAACAGATGAAAAAGAAACCCCAGCTTTTTCTTACCATAAAATACTCAACATGCACATCCCCCCTACTCAGATATAAAGAGTATATATTACTCACAATCAAAGGGAATGTAATACATATCAGATATCATACAACATATTTAAGGTCTGACTCAATTACAGCCTTAGTTTGTGGAACTAGTGCTAAACTGAAGATCTGACCAGCAAAATGCTCTATCAAAGATTTTTCTTTTTGTGACTATTTTTTTATTATGTGACCCTGCATTAACTGGAACAGATTAAGAAGCATCTGAACAGCTCTCTTTGCAGACCTGAGAGGCAATAACAAACAACAGTTCGAAGGCATTTAAGACAGATTTAACATTTTGCAACATTTTCTTCATAACTATTTAAAAATCAGAAGAGTTTGGGATTCTGGTTCTGGAAATTCCTTGTGGGCTTTTCATCTTTTAAAATCACCCTAGCAATTCTGGGATGCTTGTCCACAGATGGTATTCTACAACATGAATAGAGCTGAAATTTTAACTGGTTGCAGTAATACAAAGTTGGCTTATGAATATCAGATTTGTAAGACTACTGGAGGAAAGGAACAAAACCATTGAAGCTAAAGACCAGTGAAACTAAAATCAGATTAGGTTGCTGCTAACCAGGTGAATATACAGCTTAATTAGGATAAGTTCGAGTAATTTTAAGGCTAACATCATATAAGTAGCCATACTTCAAATAGCAGAAAAACAAAATCATTAATAAATTGACCAAACAACATAACCTTCTGACAGAATATCTGAAACATTAAAATTTTGTGAAGAAGAAATTTTAACATGAGCTTCACCTTGTTAAGAAATTAAGACTTAAAACAAAACCCCAATAACTGTTAACCACAGACAATCTACACAGAAGGAGAAATTACATTTAAAGTATCTGTAATCCATGAGGAAAGCTAGGTACTGTCAGCATGAGATACAGGAAAAGCTGTGTAGCATTTGAATGTGCAAAAAAGACAGCAAATTTTGGAGTAATTACTTCATTTTCTCTCATTTGCGTATGGCTTACAGGACAATTAATTCTCCTACATCAACAAGAGCCTTAGGAGAGAACAAATTTTTAAAATTAAGAATTTTGAAGAATATTCAAATAAAAACTTTCTCTAAACAACATCTGTGACTTAAAAAAATAATTGCAAATATTTTTGGAAAAAGAAAGAAAATGTTTGTTTCTGAACAGGTAGCACACTTATATATTCAATGGCCAATACGCATCCCAAGTTTCTAAAACTGTGTCAGAATGTACCTACTTCCAAGAAGCATCACTGAAGCAACAACACACAATGACTGAAGCCACTACTACTATAGAAATGGTAAAAAAAGAGATATTCTTTAAAAAGTTCTTATTTTAAATAAAAAATTAAAATCAGCTCAATCTTCCTTCACATAAGGAATAGCACTTAGATCATCAAGATGAGAAAACAGCATAAAGAAATATATAGTCCGGTTCGTGTTAACATAGTCTAAGCAAACCATATGAACATAAATGATACTTCTTTTGAGGAGTTCACCTAAAGCATTGCTCAGCATCACTCATTTCTAACACAGTAAAGAGTATCTGCAAGTAATAGAATTGAGAAATAGATGATTTCAGAAATGGAGAATTGCACATATCCATGTCAATCTTTCATTACTGCAATATGCAGAGCATAGTAAAAAATGGCATATCTTATAAACTATGCAGACATACACATACTTTTCATGCTTTCCTTTGAACACTTTGAAAATACTCAACCCATCTTGTATAGTTTCTGAAAACACACTTAAGAAACCTTCTCTTACCCACCTATCCACACCATTGCTCAAACCATTCCAGCTTTTTTCTCCTTCATACATGCACAATGGTATTATTTTCCAGTCCAGCTTAGGCATGTGATCAAACCCATTAAGAATTAACATATCAAATGTATTATTTTCATTTGCAGTAACTATAATTCTAATAACCACAAGTTATTCAGTTATCCTCAAAGCACATCAAGCTGCATAATTTACACATTTAACTAATGTGTAAATTATTACAGATAGTATACCTTTGTGAAGCGAAGTTATCCACACTGCTACAGAAGCCAGTTATTAATTCCTTACCCTTTCTCAAATGTCACTTCTATCAGCTCTTAGAGATACTTACCAACTGTTTTCTGCCGTACTATGCTTCTTGCCTTTTCTGTTCCTGGAGAGCCGGTGGTTGTAGCACTGCGTTGTCTCATTGGTGCTTGTCCAGGCTGATCACGGCTCCAGCCTCTAGAGAAGGACTTATCGACAGAAGACTTCGGGAATTCGTGCCCAACTCCTGCAAAAACAGAATTGCAAATCTATTCACTTCTATTCTGGTATCACCAGATAATTGCAGTTGTGTTCTTTCAAAGAGTTTTAAAGCTGGATGGAATAAATCAAGTTACCAATGCAAGCATGATTTCAAAAGCTAAGCCAGCACTAACGCTGAGGGATACTCAAACTTCTTCAGAAGTGTTGGTTCAATCAAACTACTGTAATTTTCTTTTCCAAAAAGAGAGTCTACAAAGGCTGTAGACAGATAAAATATATACATTTCCTTTGCTATTCCTACTAGACAGGACACATAAAATCACACATTTCAAAACATTAATATTGTGGAGGTTTTTCTGAATAATTTTGTGACATTGAGGAACATGAAATAATTATGATAATATATTTTTACACAAAATGCAAAAGCAAAAAAAATGGGATGATGGGCTCAGAGAAAACAGCTCTTTGGGAATTGACAAAAAATACTATAGTAAGATGGAAAAAATTCATATTTGAAATTTATACTGAGTAAATAAAGTTCATATGGATCTAACAAAAACAATAGTATGTAAAAAACCAGAAGTGAAGAATATTTGCAATGTATGTCCTTATCTGCCCAAAATGACACAATTACAATCACTAAAGAACAACTTCCTGGACAGTGAGCACTAGTCCAACATGTTCATTATTATTAGCAAAGTAACAGGGCGAAAGAAATTTAGCATAATTTGTATGATATCTATTCCTTCCAAAGCTACACTTAACTCTGCAACTCACATTTAGCAGTGAAGGCTTTCTATAGAACTCCGTTACCAAAGGCTAAGAAAGTTTTGTCTTGTGGCTCAGTAAGGGTGATACAGATTATTCACAATACTTTATTAAAGTGTATATTAAAATAACTATAAATATTCTTATCCCACATCAGACTAATTTTTTAACTGTGTCTTTAGCAAGTAAAAGAAAGATGTAAAGTATAGGAAAACAAAAAATGCATGGTCTGAAACAGCCTCTCAAGGTCAACTACAGAGAAATGTGAGTAATGACTCTGCTTAAGATGAGAAGCATAGAAGCATGGGAAGTGTTTTTAGCAGAAACAGCCTACAGGAACATTCTCTTCATGAGAGGGAATCCACACAGATTACTTCTCACTGACAAATCCTAAGATATTGTACCTTCCCTCAGGTTTGACTGGAGAACCAAATCAATGAGAATACAGACAAATAAAATGCAGACTAAAAATTACATGTTTCTTCATCTTTTTTACTCACTCTAACTTTTTTAAGGAGAATATTATAGTTACAGAAGTTTTACAGAAGTGGAAACAAAGACAGAACTGATTTCTAATGGTCCCATGCAAAAGTCAGTCTCTGAACTGAGAAAAGTCAGGTTTTTCAATTTTCAATCCAGCCCCCTAGTGAGAAAGACAGACTTCCTGTCCCTTACCAATTCCAGAACTGTACCATAATAAGCAAACAGCCACCTCCTCTCCCCATATTATGTCTAATAGTATTTTCTGCAATGTTTAGGAATCAGTTTGAAAACAGGTACTGCTCATATTCATTATTAAAAGTATACTTTCCCTTAAATAATCCACAAGGTCATCTTAATAAAACCTGTCTTCAACATGGACTACTGCTCAATTAGTATCAAACAAAACTATGTTCACCTTACATTTCCCCTTGTAACAACATTTCAGGATCAATATTCCAATTGTGCTTGCAATGGCTTAATTTTCACCAGATGAGTAGTACTGTTATTTTCAAGAAGTTATGATCAGGACTCAACTATTCAATTGCTTTGATAAAAGGCAGAGTGTAACATTTTAGTTTAAATTCAACACACCTTTAAGAACTACATTCCATATGTGCCTATCTGCAAAAATGAATCTCAATGTGAGGATTCTGTAGTAGTTATAAAAAGCAGCTTTATGCCAAAGAAACAGGGTTATTGCAGGTGACAGAAATACCTAATTAGGTATACAAATAAAGGTGAGGCCAAAATTATCCTGTGCCCAACATCTCATTACCCCAGCTCAACTTCAAATGATAAGACTGTTGTCTTACCTTTGCCTTTGTGCTTTTTCTGCTTCTGCTCACTTAATTTATCCAATGGCAGGTCACTGAGGTCCAAGCTATACAAATTTCTAGCTAATACTTTAGTTAGTGTCTCCATTGTCAGTGACCACTCAGTGGCCAGCTCTTCCCAGTATGTCAGTGATGACATTACAGACAGCAAGTCATCCCAAAGTTCTCGAGAAATGTACACATTTAGATTTGCTTTGATCCAAGCCACTATAAGAGTCTAAAAGAATAGAGAAAAGTTGGGTTGTGAACATAACATGACAACATTCAAATGCTACTACTTAAAAGGAAACTTCTAACTGCCACAGAATTTTCTGCATTGTCCTGAAATTCTTTTCTTCCCCAGTACACACAGACTTTTATGAATTATCAAGTGTTATGTGAACACAGGGTTCTAACTTAAGATACAGGAACAAATGGTTTGACTCATTATCTTGTATATTCTTTCTTTTTCTACTAAAGAACCTAGAGTCTCTATAGATCCTAGTCATAGAGGACCCACCACAACAACACTCTGCAAGTGTTGAAAGGATTTGCTACAGCTTTCCGTAAGGAACTACAGAATTCTCTAAGAAATAAAAAAACCCATTGGTTAGGCATGGATGGCACAGATTTTGTGCTGACTTGAGCCAATTTTGCACATATTGCCAGTGATCCTTGTCAGTTATTTCAACTCAACTAAATGACAGCAACTTTTTAATTTCACATTGCCTCAAAAACTGTTGTCATGGTGTCATTAAAATGTAAGACAGAAAGTAACAAATGTAACTACCTCTTTAACCCACGCCATTCACATTATCTGGGTAACATATCAAAGAGTTAGGATGAAAAACTAACAGTGGTTGTTGTATCTAATCTCTTAGTGAAAATTACGGCTGAATTAATTAAAGTGAATTTATGTTTACTTGCCTGGAAAAGAGGTCCTGCAAGTCTTCCAGCTAAAGTGGAGTTTTTTCTTCCTTGATACTGCAAGAAAGTTTGGGGTGGTATTTTCAGCACAGATTCAGTAACCCTAAGCAGCACAAGTAGCATCTGCTCCCTGCAAAACAGCATTACACTTGGAGTTACCATTTTGTTATACTTCTGTATATAGCAGGATCTTTTTAAAGGTAATAACCAAGTTTGATTTGCTCAAACACATTCCAAGTAGGAATATATATAATGATGACAAACAGCCTAACTTGGTTCTTGCAAAAAAAATTGCTCCAATCTTCTCGTCACACTTAAGAGTGAGGAATCCCTGTTGCACTCTAATATCTTCTGCCAAGTCATTCAATTGTCATCACCCTGAAAGGCCTGAAATTACAGGCAAAGTTCTAATTACATTTTCAATCTGAGCTTTTACTTTTTTTTTCCCCTATGAATTACAGGATTTGGCTATGTTGAATTATCATTAACATACTTCATCCATTATTTTGAGTGGCACAATCTTTGCCATCATGGTCTAGAGTCATTTCTTTACATTGATGCAAAACTGAGAAACAAAATAATCTAGTAGAATATGTCTCTATTATCACTCCTAGATTTCCTTGAACTGATTCCACAGAAGAGGAGACAAGCTTCGTATGACATGTAGTGCCAACTCTACTCACCCAGAGTTCAGGAAATACTATTGACAGATTAAATGCCGAGTCAAGTGAAAATGGAGTAAATCAGACATTTGAAATTCCCTTGCTAGTGGCTTCCTTGCAGTGGAGAATGGTGGCAATATACTATCTCATTACAGCCAACTATTTAAAGGAGAGGGAAATAACAGAAATTGCTTTGAAAGCAGGGTCTCTTGCACCTGCTAGGCATCTTAAGCACTGGAAAGGAATAAAACAGTTACACCGTACACAGACTCCTGTACACAATTACAGGTCAAGAACAACACACATCTGATCATAACAGTTATCCAAGCTTATTTGAGGATTTTTTATTTTTAAATAAGGCTGTGAAGCTTCATATATGTTTCCATATTTTAACACTTTGATCCATGAGCAAAATGGCCTGGAAAAAATCATCAGTAGTTCCTTAATTGCAATTTATATATCCCCACTTACTCCTTTTTTCACTGAGGCTAAGCTGCCTCAAATTAATTAGGAGCTGACTACAGGCTTTAACAAAATAGCTAACATCCCCCTCCCCTTTTCTAAGTTGTCTGTGCTGTTCATATATTTACTGATTTAGAGAAACTGGTTCATATAGCAAATACCACTCTACTGTGTTTACTACCAAGTAAATTTTCACATTTATCTTGTGAACTAATAATCTTGGATGAAAGTGTTAACATTTTACCATGTCTTCTTGTCCATAGTCACTTGGACTACCATGTGGCGGTAGATATTAAGAATGCGTTTACACATATCAGTGTGTTCATCCAGCAGAGCTTTAATTTCATTTGCAGGTTCAAGAAAAAATATATTTGAAGAATTTATTATAAAAACCTGTAAGTAGAAAAGAGTGGATGTTATGAGCCTGAAGCACTTTCATGTTTTCATCAATTCATTTGACAGAACCAGGAAAAAAAAATCTGTAAGAGAAAATCTCTATCAGAAAAGGCTGTATATGCATACACAAGTATATGTTTAAATATGTTAGTTTGAAGTAACATAAGCAACAATAAGACTGATCTTTTCCCCATTTTTTCTACAAAATTTATTTAAATATTTTTGTTCTTACAGATGGTACAACAAATGACTCAGTACGATTATTTCAATATGACAAACAAAAATGTCCCAGTAAAGAAGTCCACCGCACAAATGTTCCACCCATAAGCCAGCAACTGACTAGTACAATATATGCTAAACTACTCGAAACAGTTCTGGTATGCAGTGTGTGCTTCAGCATGACATGGACTGTATTATGTTCTGGGAAACTAAAAGCATTTATCCCACTGGATTAGAAAGGCTTACCAAAAGTAGGAAACAGGATACCTTCCCAACAGTGGCTGACTTCAGTGGACAGTGAATTAGGACTTTCAGAATGAAAATTATGAAAAAAAAAAAAAAAGAGAAGCAAGAACACTGTAGGACTTAAAGGAGCTATTACTGAAGTGTTATTATATTTTAGTGTAAGTTTAGGAAGCACTTGAATCACAAGCCTAGATTTCCAATTTTTTTTTTTTTCTTAATCTACATGTACACAAAATCATTAGTCCTACAGACATAATTTCCCTCTACTGAGAGCTTTGGATTTTTTATTATTAAAAACTACTAGTATGCAGCTTTATATTCACTAGCCTAAATTAATGTACCTAACCTACTCCAAGGGCCTAGAAATAAGTCTATGCAAGCATTAAATTTCAAAAAAACTCTAGAAGGAAGTCTTGGATTATTGATTCACAGAGAAAGTCAAATGTGGTTTCAGGCCAGGAAATCTCTGTTTCAGGCTTAAAAAAAAAAAAAAAATGTATTTGGTAGTCATAAGAACCTCTGCCTAAAAAATTTCAACATCAAAAATCTTTGAGACATTCTCAGATGTGTAAACCTTTGTAATATACTGCAAACAGATACTTCTCTATTTCTTTCCTCAGAAACACTTCATATTTTAAAAAGTCATTGTAAACAAAGATTATGAAGCCTAAATTATTGTAAAATACTTGAATTCAAAAGTGATTTCAGTTAGACAATATATTTTTATATATAACAGTGTACAGCACAAAAGATAACCCTATTCAGAAATCATTCAGGCTGTGGTAAAAATGAGTTTTAATTAGCATGGTCACCCACAGTAGAAGTGCATACTGTAAACTGGCAAATGCACATGACTATTTTATTTTGTTCAGAATCAATTTTCTGCTGGATAAAAGAATATTATGGAGCCTGGAGTCATATACCCACCTCTACATATGTATGTGCACACATGTATTACACGTAAAATGCACACACTTTATACGACTTAAAAGCATTTAAGAGATCCTCAAATTATACACTCTTGATTTCCTATAGCCTCAACTTCAGTGAAGCAATTCATTAAAAATTTCAAATGAACACAATTTCTACAATGGCAAATTTCCTAGAAGCAGTTAAAAAAAACTTCTGTTGGGAACTACTGCAATGCTCCCATTCCTTAAGAATGTCACCAGAGAGTTGTGGTGTCTGATCAAGTTTTTCAAATACTTATAACTGTAAATTCAGAAAAAGATGAGAAAATATCCCTGACACTTTATTAATCAGATTAGAAAAACTATAGGATTGGATGTTTTGTGTCTGTTGACTAATAGTGTAATAGTGTCTAATAAAAGAAAAAAGTTTCTAAGCATTCTCACAAAACACTTAAGTAGGAATATTTAACAGAATCATAGAAAATGCTGAGTTGAAAGGGATCCACAAGGATCATTAAGTCCAATTCCTGCCCCTGCACAGGACCATCCCCAAAAATCACACCATGTGCCTGAGGGTATTGTCCAAACTTTGCTTCTTGAACTTTTCAGGCTTGGTGCTGTGACCACTTCCCTGGGAAGCCTGTTCCAGTGCCCAACCACCCGCTGGGTGAAGAATCTCTTTTCATATCTGACCTAAAACTCCCCTGTTCTACCTAGAACAACTTGAGGCCATTCCCTCACAACCTGCCACTGGTCATCACAGAGAAGAGACCAGTGCCTGCTCTCCTCTTCCCCTCATGAGGAAGTTGTAGACTGCAATGAGGTCTCCCCTCAGTCTTCTCTTTTCCAGGCTGAACAGACCAAGTGGCCTCAGCCGCTCCTCCCTGGCTTCCCCTCAAGGCCCTTCACCATCTTTGTTGCTCTCTCAGAGCTTAATGTCTTTCTTATATTGTGGCACTCAAAACTGCACACAATATTCAAGGTGAGGCCGCATCAGTGCAGAGCAGAGCTGGACAATCCCCTCCCTCGACCGGCTGGCAATGCTTTGCCTGATGCCCCCCAGGACACGGTTGGCCCTCTAGGTGGCCAGAGCACTGCTGACTTATATTCAACTTCCCATCATCCAGCACCCCCAGGTCACTTTCCTGACACTGCTTTCCAGCAGCTCATTCCCCAATCTGTATGAACATCCAGGGTTGCCCCAACCCAGGTGCAGAATCCAGCACTTTCCCTTGTTAAACTTCATATGGTTGGCGGTTGCCCAGTCCTCTAATTTGTCAAGATCTCTCTGCAGGGCCTCCCTGCCTTCAAGGGAGTCAGTAGCTCCTCCCAGTTTTGTGTCAGCTCCAAACTTGCTTAGTATCTGTTCCAGTCCTGCATCCAAGTAATTTATGAAGGTGTTGAAGAGCACAGGGCCCAAGATAGAGCCCTGTGGAACTCCATAGTGACAGGTCACCAGTCTGATGTTACCCCATTCACTCTTACCCTCTGTGCTCAACCCATGAGCCAATTGCTCACCCACCTCATGGTGTGTTTATCCAGCTGTGTGCTGGACAGTTTGTCCACAAGGATCCTGAGAGCGAGCGAGCATCGAAAGCTTTACTGAAATCTAAAAAGATTACATCAACTGGTTTCCCTTGATCAACTAGGTGGGTTACCGTATTATAAAAGGAAACCAGGATAAGCAGGATAAGGAAACCTGATAAGCAGGACTTTCCTCTCATGAAGCTGTGCTGGCTGTGACCAGTGACTGCATTGTCTTACTGGAGTTTTTCAATACTTCCCAGAGTAATCTTCTCCACAACTTTACCCGGGACCACTCAAAAAATCATTGAGAGAGGCTTTGCAAGGATATCAGCTAGCTCTTTGAGGATTCTTGGATGAATCCCATCAGGTCCCATAAATTTGAAGAAATCCAGCTGGAGCAGCAGATCCTGCACAATTTCAGGGTTGACTGGAGTTGCTCATTCTCACTAGTCGTGGTCCTTCAGCTCAAGGGCACTGAGACCCCCTTGGTCCATCATCCATGTTGAAGACAGAGGCAAAGGAAGCATTAAACACCTCTGCCCTGTCTCTTTCCCTGTTTGTGAGGTGCGCATCCTCATCCTGTAACAGGCTGATAATATTTCTGTACTGCCTATTGCCATCAATGTATTTGAAAAAACTCTTTTTACTGTTCCTTGCATTTCTGGCCAACTTCAACTCCAGCTGAGCTTTGGCTGCACAAATTTTCTCCCTACAGTGGCAAGCAGCATCTCTGAATTCCTCCCGTGTCACCTGACCTTGCTTCCACTGGGCATACACCTTTTTTTGTCTTATTTCCAAGAGAAGATCCTTGCTCAGCCAAGCCAGCCTTCTGCCTCCCCTGCTTGATTTCTGACATTTGGGAATTGCCTGCTCCTGTGCCCTTGGGAGGTGATGTTTGAAGAGTGACTTAACGCTGATGGATCCCAGGACCTGCAAAAACATTTCCCAGGGGACCTTACCTAATAATTCCCTGAGCAGCCTGAAGTCTGCTCTCCTCATGTCCTGAGCTGAAGTTTTGTTGGCACTTTTCCTTCTGTCAATGGAGGTTTTAAACTCACTTTGTGGTCACTGTGACCAATACAGCAACCAATCTCTCACTTCATTCACAAAATCCACTCTTGTTGACAAGCAGCAGATCAAGGAGAGCATCTTTTCAAGTTGGTTCCCTTAGGACCTGTTCAGGATCTGTTCCATAAAGTTGTCATCCAGATTTTTTAGAAATCTTCTAACCCAGGTTGTACCAGACTTGGAAGTGTCCCTTAGTTCCTTAAAGAATAATTTGTCGGCTTCATCCTGGCTGGGAGGTCCTGGCTCGATGACATCCACATTATTTGTCTGCCCCTTGGTTCTTACCCAGAGTCTCTCAACTGTGAGCTCCATATATTCTAACCCTTCCACTATATACAGGGCAACCCCTCTGCCTCTTCTGCCCCTGTCTATCTCTCCTGTCCAACAGGGCACTCCAGCCATAGGTCTTATCTTACCAGCTTTCACTTATGCCAGTGATGTCAAATCTCTGGGACTGGGCCAAAGCTTGGAGCTCCTCTTGTTTTTTCCTCAAGCTGTATGCAGTGGTGTAGAAACATTTCAGGTGTGGTACACTGTAGCCAACACCTCATGAGGCAGACTGAGGTGTCCCACCAGTGATTGTTTTCCTCATGTTTTGGCACACCATCCCATTGCTTAGCCCTGGCAAGGCCGGTATTTGAAGATGTCACATTCAAATGAGGATTATTTTTTCTGTGATATGATGCAGAGCTGAATGCATGTTCTGACACATAATTTAAAGGGTTTTTTTATCGTGTTACCCAACAGTGGTCTACACATTTCATTCCTGCTTAAGGTCAATAAAGGTATAATGAATCACTGTTATTATTCTAACTGTATTTACCATCATACTTGTTACATATAAAATAATTTTTAAAATTTAGAGGTGCTTTAGAGATGCATAGGATTCCCTGGCAGAAGTATTGCATTACGTTCCATTCTTTATGTGCTGATAGCAAGAGTTTTAGGTAATTTTAGATAGAAAATTTAGATAAAATTAGATATCAAGTCTATTTCATACCTGCAATACTGACTGCACTCCAGCTCGTACATTTTGCTCTTCAGTATCAATTTCAGATGTTTTATGCAAAGTGTCTTCATAACAGCCATTTCTTGTCCAGTTTGAATTTCTAACATGACTGGAGTTCATCCCTTTTTCCTGAAAAATATTTTTTCTTAAAATCGCATACATTTATAGACATGTAATTTGGCTTTATATTAAAGGAAAAAGGATATAACACATATTAAACAATGGCAGACAAATGCACCTTAAAGACACAACAATATTTCATGAAGCTTGTAGCAATTATCTTAGAAGTATCTGAATGAAATAACTACTATTTTCCTCATCCTTTTATTTGTATATAATTTTTACATAGCTGAACACTGGCATACCGTATAACCGTATCTTGAGAATAGTTCAGAAAATACGAAATTTTCAACTGAAGTAACCACATTAAAAAGCTTCAGATAATGGATAAAATTGGTAGCTCATTCATGCAGTGTTGTACAATTGATTTTCCCCAACAGATGCTCTAACATCAAAGTAAGCCACGTATAAACTATCAAGAAAGCCACTTCTCTGCCTACTGGCATATTAAAAAGCTGCACAAGTATTAACCAAAAATATTTTACCTCTTCTCTTTCTTTTCCTTTCTCTGATGAATTATGGTCAATGTTTTCATCACAATCTACAGCTGTGCCCTGCATTATTTCTTCAGGTTCTTTCATAAATAAAGGTTTGTCTTCTTGTTGAATCCATTCTTGATACACCTTCACCACTTTCCTCATGGCAGCTGCTTCACATATTGGCAACAGAAATGCCTGTTAGTAGAAAAAGTAAGAAACAAAACCCAGTTAGAATACCTGAAATCAACTTGAGCTCTATAATGTACAAGAAGTGGGCGGGGGAATACATCCACTGTAGGATCTTAACATACATTTTATTCCTCAACCTAAATGTTTGCTCACTTTCTTCATATGTAAACTGAAAAAAAAAAAAAAAAAAGATATTTAAACAAGGAAACTTGTCAAGAAAGTACTTTGACAACTTCATTGCCAAAGAGGGAGATAGATGAGAATCCATGCAGGCATATCTACTTAATACCTAGCCCGCAGAAATTAAGACCCAAATACTCCTCAAAAATATGGAAAATGAATGAGCAGAAGTTTCTATTACAACAATTTTCCATTCAGAGGATTTGGAAGAGTGGATTTAAGCCATTTTTAAATGACTAAGAAAAATTCAAGTGACACACAATATTGGTAGCCATCAATCTTATTTTTAGGTAAATGAGATTTTACAAAATGGTATCCTTAAACAAATGACTACCTGAAAAAACTTTAGAATTACTGTTCCTAAAATTTGTGCATTTGAGTTGGTGTAATGGCTGATCAGTGCCCTCTTCAGTAGGTTTTCTGTATCTGCTGTGCTGGTAGCAACAACAGAACAGAAATCTTTATACTAGTCAGGTTTTAACTAACTATAAATACATTTACAAAAGATGATGATGCTCTAATTACATTTTTTAAAAAACAGATAAACTACACTAACACACAGCTTTACTGAGTCCACGCTGTGAATGCTGAAAATTCATTGCCTATGTCTTTATGGAGGGTCCACTTAACAAAAGTTTTATGTTCTCTCTGTAAATAGACATCTAATACTATTATCCCACTGAAAAGAACTGACATATGTATTACATAATTTAACAAGTTCATCAGTCACACACTTACTCATTAAGTCCAACAGTCTTCTGAAGGCTCAATACAAATTTTTTTGTACCCTGAAGTCTAAAATGAATAAAACTTGTTCCCTACAAACAATCTTTCTACCGCTCAGTACAACTGAAGCCTCCTCTTGACTGGAATAACTCAGTCCTAATGTTTTAGACAACTTCTGACATATTAGAAATGAATTTAAACTGAAGAATCCTGGCTAAATAATTATGTAAAAGAGATCTCCTAACTGCACATAAAATCTAAATAATCTACATAACTCATGAAGTACCTTGTGAAAAGAATGAAGAAAACTGTCCTTCCTACCACTTTTCACTGGGAGGACAGTTTTTAAATTGACCATTGATAATTTAGACTACATTTCATGTCTGAGACCCTGTAAACCCTTGAGTGGCAGCTGAATTCAGGTAACTATCTCCTTCAGTAACGTGTCCAAGCTCTTCAATACAAGGGATGTGAATAAGCTTCTGAGATTTATTTACCTCATTCAAAAATATCCATTTCATCCAGGTATAACTGAGTTTTAAAATGTTAAGCTTTCTGCTGTTTAAAGCAATTAGTGTTGTGTGTTTGACTCAAAACTTCGTGTATTTTTCTTTAACATTATTCAGAAAACCCTCTTGTCTTTTGATCTATAGCAAGGGGCATAAAGAAAGTCTATCTTGTTCTATTCTGGCATGTCTGCTCAGTTTAAATTTGTTTAGTTTCCAGTTGAGAAACACTATTTTGAACATGCCCAGCTAATGTTTCTGGTTGCAATGAAGTCAGAGGCAGAAGCTGTTACCTTCTACAGCCACCTGTCCCAGTCTCCTGATGAACACTATCAAGGTAAGGACATGCAATTGCTCCTAAAACAGCTCTTTAACAGCTGGAGACTCCCACAGGAGGCTTATGTAAATATGGTCAGTTTTGAGTTCTAATAGCTACAGTGTTGATGATGTATGAAAAGATGAAACATTCCCGTTTATGGGGAACTGTGAAGTCCAAGTTAAATGCTGTCAAACTGGTTATTAAAGATATAAAATTAAAAAATTAGAACTGGGGATATTCTACATAGAAAATATTTCAGAATTTTAGCTTTTTGATTCTTAAGGGTAAGATGATAGATCCTTAAAGGCAAGATGACAGAAAAACGGTAATTTTATATAACGTTCTGCTAATCAAGTGCTCTTGAAAGAAAACCATGACATAATGATAATTTACAATATAATAATCAAGATTCATCCATTTTAAAGAGGTTTTTTTACCTGTCGAAAAATCTCAGTTAGAAAATTAACATTGCTTCTTTTAGAAGAAAAGACTTTGCGGACAATTTCAATATCAGTTAAATGCTCTTCATCAATACTGCAGAGGCTGGAAGAACTTGGTTCTCTCTCAGTTAGAGTACTCGTGTTAGAATGAGATTGTTCTGGCTCTGCATTTCTATCCTGCTTATCAGTACTGTCATTTTTGCTGTCCTCCCTTGAAGCCATGCTAGCAGCTGCTCTCTGAAAGAAAAATTAAAGAATATTCCACAGCTCATTTTTAGTACAATAATCAAATGGTACAATTTAAGTTACATATAAGTAAAATTTAAAACAGTACAATGAATTCAAGAAACCCCCCACCCCAAAAAAAAAAAGATTCACTGCATTTCAACAGTTCCTATGCCTATTTGATTAAAAACAAATTTCAGAATTTGAAACAAAAAGAAGCAGCATAGTAGGTCGTTCTGAAGTGAATTAATAAGCATAACATTTGTTCAGAAATTCCTTTTTAAACTTTTCATTAGTTTTAATTATCGTAGGAGTGCATACTGCTGACAACAATTAAGACAAAAACAGGAAAACAAACACATTGTGGTGTATTTGATTTTACCTGAATATTCTTTGGCACATTTTCACCTTCCATCCCAGGAATATGAGGTCCTGTGTGAGGTTTTGGCTCAAGCCAGAAAGACACCAACCATCTAATGACAATAACACGAGCCTTAATAAAAGGTTCCTTTGTGCAATATATTGCCTCATTGGTTTCAGCATCTTTCTTAACCATTACGTAGTGTGGCTTTGGTCTCATTTGTGGTATATCTGTGAAGAAATACAACATCTTAAAAATATGTGCAGAGACAAAGCTCCGTGTAAAAAAGAAATTCTAAAACCATAACCAATACACACGAACTTTCAAAGGTGTTGTTTTATTGCATTCACTGTTGCACAACTCATTCCAAGATATGCTGAAATGAACACAATAGAGAAAATTTCAATTATTGTAAGTCATCCAAATACTTTACTTCTGGAGGGAGGCAACACTGGTCCAAAAGACAGAAACTTATTTCTGCTATGCAAAACCTTTAATTTTTTTATCTGAGAGTGATTTCTATAGCCTTACATCTTTGCTTGTTTGTTTTTTTTTTTTCTAAACAAGTATATATATTTCTTTTCCTTGTTTTCAGGGTTTTTTAAGCTACTTGTTATACTCTAAATATAAACTTCAGCAAACTCACTACTTCACGTTTTCATAAAAAATTACAAAGAAGTTATAAGTAGCAAAATAACTGTTAACTAGACTATGACCTACACGAGAAAACTATTTTCATACAGAATTAAGATACTGTCAAATCCAACCATGACTACAATGGGAGATATATAATTCCCAAATGTATACATGCAGCTGCAACAAACACAGACTCTTCTGGCCCTGCAATAGGTGAAATATGAATAGAACAGAGAAATCCTGCTCCAAAGCCGCATGAGCTTTGCAGTTTCACCTAGTGCCACATCTGCACTGGCTAGTTTTGCTGGACTTTGCTGTGAGCCCACAGGCACATCTTCCTATGACTTAGCTGAAAGATGATTCTGTGACAATACCTTCTGTACTGGCCTGCAGTGATGGTAATGAATGATGTTCAGTAGCACATGAACTGACAGGAACTGTGCTTATTTGGGCCCTATAACTGACAATTCCATTTTCGCCATCCCCTGATCTACCTTATAGTTCAGAACTGTTTAGCTCTTCTGGTTCTCTACTGTGCTAGAGTCACCAGTATTTCTCAATCTGCTTAAGAAAAAAATATGCCAGTACTTAATAACTCAATGTGGACAGAATGGACATGTGTGGTAAATGCTCTACAAAGACAGGGAAACATGGATACTGTTTTAAAATTGTGTGGGTTTTTTCCCTGTGACTTAACACTGCAAAATGTAATTTCTGGGTTTCACAACCCAAGACGGGGTGCAGAATAGTTCTGCATTACTAATATCAACCTGAAGCAGCAACAGTACTTTCATGTGCAAATGACATTTCTCCGGGAGTGGTGTGCCAACCAGCTCTAGTCCTAGCTCTAGAAGGACAAGTGTGAGATATGCTCCGATACACAGAGAAGGTGAATATTTGTGTGAGGACAGATTATGATATGTGCGTCAGAACACCCTGCTGCTGGTGTTTCAGTATCACGATTTTAATCTACTGACAGCACAAAACCCCCAAACCAGAACACACACAGCATAAACAAAAATCCAAACCAAAACAACATCAAACAAAAGCAAAAAGAAGGAAGCATGGAAAATGACAGTCTTACCCAGATACAGAGTGACAGAAACAGTATTTCAGCACTGCCTCAACTCTTCTATAGCCTGCAGTACATGAGCTAGAGAGATGTTTTACAGACTAGAGGGCAGTTCAAGGATACTAATGGTGAGAGTCAAAGAAGATATAAAGTAGTCACACTGAACAAGATAAAGTTGTTCCCTGACTGTATATTCCTAATACGAGGTCAAGAGCTGTTTTAAAGGATCCTGCATAACTTTGCCAGGTCATGGTGTCAGAATACAGGAGCTATCTAGATAGTAGCAAAGAAATAAACTACTACTATCTAGGCAACTAAACTATGAAAGCCTTTTTATGGCATCTTAAAGTGAAGCCAGCCTATGTGCCAGACTGCGGCAAAGATTTCCTTGTTATCATTACAAATACACAAAATCCAGCACCAGCATTGAGGATATCTAAGACGGTATATCTCAGTGCCATTTCAACAGCCACATACTTAAGTAGTGATAAATTCATCACAACGCTGCTAAACTGAAGAATGTTTCCAGTACACACTACGAAGTTACATCTATACTTATCAATGGAAGCATTATTTTTAGAGGAAAAAAACCACAGTTCTTGCATACCATCCACCTAAGTAAGTAACAAATGCACACAACACTTTTTGAAAAGTTTACAAATAGTTTATTTATTCCAATTAAAAATACTCAGTACATTGTTTTCACTCTGTGGAAAGCAGCAGGCTAGTAAGAAAATGAAAAACTAGTATCTTAAACAGATGCATACGTAACAGTACAATCTGTGAAAGAAGAAAGCAAATGCCTCATAGCACAGTATTTAAAGATGCAAAAATCAGTTCTCTCTGGTATCTATTTGCATTCAGCAGAGCACAAAGGTGGCAGTATTTTCAAAAGGACTAAAATACAGTAAACATGTCTTCGCGGTACACTGTCTCCTTCTAGTTTCATGATATCCTCTCAGAACATCCTCTCTATACATTTTGTTTCAACTGCAGTATGTGCTGAAGCTGCTTCTCAAATGTATTCTCCTTCAGCCATTTCTTCTATTTTCACGTTTCTCTCCATCTTGGAAGTAGGTATCAAGGCTTCAGATGAGGACACAGACATAAAACCAAAGCAAAACAGAGCTTGTTAGATTGACTCAAACAGCACAAAGGGAAATATTCCCTTCCCTCAACTTTCCTTTTTTCCTTTCTGCTATGTTCTGGACTTTCCACACCCCCTGCCCTTCCCCTCTGGGAACCTGATGTGAGCTGATGCCAAAAAGGGCAGGAAGTTGTAGATGGTGGAAGACATTCACAAGGTAGAAAATGAAAAGACCAGCAAAATCGCAGTTATAATGGTGGACACTTAAAAGCTTTGACCATGTTTAATTTTTAAGACAATAAAGGGTTAATAAGGAATGAAGAGCTGAAGGAAACTGTAGGATAGCCCACTCTGTTGTTTCCCTGTACACAAAGGAGCCCATCTAAATGGCTTGGAAACATCAGAGAAAGGCACATTATTATAATGGAAGAAGCAATGCCCCTAGAATCTTACTGTCATATCTATAGTTCTTCCCAAAGAGTTTCTAACTCAGTCTCAGCAGATGTTTAACAAAGACATTACAGTAAGACAAAAAAAAAAAAATCAAAACAAAAAAACCCCAAATAAATCCCCACAAAAAAACCAATCTCATGGATCTCATGGGCTTTTCTAATGCAAGGCACAATAGTAGCCTTCTTGTAACTGAAATGCTCGGTGCTTGTTAATGTAACCAGTATATTTATCTGAAAAGAAAGAAGGAAAGAAGGAAAAAAAGAAACCTCAGTCCAATATACTATATCCAGTAAAGCCCTGTATCAATGCTTGCTTACTAAAACCTTATGACTTCTAGATTAAAAATTACACCAGTAGCATAAGAACTGTTTTTAGTAGCAGGCTCAGTGCCCAAGTTTGCCCTGCTTTCAGCCTAAATGCTGTAAATTCAGAACAGGCACAGGATTATTTTCAAATAGGGTAGGAAGATGCATGCCAGAGAAGAAGAAATGATTATTCTACTTACCTGTGCTTCTGCTGTTTTCATCACTGTATTGTTCAAAAAATCCTCATCCCTGTTGCTGACTTTGCACAGTTTAAGGCACTCACAGTAATTTTGGAGATCTGTGCCTATTTCTTCTTGTTCCCCAGTGTCCTCTTCTCTATTAAGGTGTTGGAAGTTTCTTGTTTACGGTTCACAGAAAAACAGAGGACTACAGTAACATTTCTATGGAAGACTAAATCAAGATCTTCATAGAAAGAGAACATATAATTTCCCTATTTCTTGTTCGAGGGCATCAAGCAACAGTAGGTTTGCTTTCTCAGCACTGCTCAGCATCCCTCTTGTAGCTATTTTATCACTGAACCTCTTCAGCATCTTCACATAAATCTTGTTCTACTGGTATGCTGTTTCTTCTCCCCTAGATGAGAAGGTCCTCTGTTTGTCTCTTCCAAGCATACACAGTTTTGAAATAACGATCTCTGAAATCCAAATAAACGCATATACACTGGAAGAAACTACAACCTTTTCGAACAAATTTCCCTGACAACCTGATTTTATAAAATGGAATTGTGGCTGGACATCCCTACTAATGCTTTTGAGATGCCGCACCAACAGATAAGAGGAACAGTGAGGTGAGGTGTTTGTGTAAGTAGTGCTTCAAGTAATGAAATGGTAGCTCAAATCTGTGTGCATGGTATCGCTTTGCAAAGAAGAGTCTTGAACTCTGTTGGCTTCCCACCAACACTGCATGGGTGCATGCAAACCTGATATAACAAAAATCAAGATTTGCAAGCAACACTTTAGTTTAAAAATGGGCTAAAACCCTCTGATTAAAACTCCACTTAAGTTTGCTTAAACCTAAAATTCCACTCTCTATCTGGAAAGATACATTCTAGCACCATCAGACTTAAAGAGCGTGTTAAACCCTAGCTTCATCTTCCTACTGCAAGCTCTTGACAAAAGGCAGTCGGGCACAAAAACCTAATTAACTTTGCCCTGTCAGAACTATGAACAAGCACTGTATGATCCAAACACTATGATTCTGTACAGATAAAGCCAACACACTCAAAGAACAGCACACTGACATCTCAGCAGCAGTAGTTTCTCTTCAGAGCAAAACTGAGATCAACAAGACAGGTCACATTAAAGAACTGCTTTACAGAACATTTCATTTACCTCAATCAGTTAATACAGCAAGATTGACTCTAATGAAAGGCTTAGAGGCCTCCACAAATGAAGAATTGAAAACCATGAGCAGAAACCATAACATGTTCTTTCATAAGAAATACTTTTGGAGAATGCTCTTCATGGGCAACATGACTCAAGCAAAAAACTGCTTTGCTATTTTCTCTTGTTAGAGGTTCAAGAGCACAGTTATCTGCCTCAAACACTGTTAAGGCCATAGAAGGGAGGAATTTCTGACAGGAAGGTGCTAATTCTAGGCCTTGGCAGAGGCAAGATCTGATTAGCACATCCTGGTTAACACATCCCCACAGTGCCAGACTGTGTGGAAAAGAAGCAACTGCTCATATGCGTATCACTGGTCAAACAAAAAGATCATCCCAAGTCATGGGACAGACGGCATCTGCGACCATCAAGAGCCATCCAATCCCCCTGAAATACACCTCTGTGGATACCCAGAACTTGGACTGCATAAATATAGCACAGTTGTCCGGGTGTTAAGATCTAGCAGGAGGTTAGCAAAGCTTGGAAAGAAGGATATATCACTGATAGTGGATACAAAGAATGCAGAATTTATGGGCCACAGGGACATTTGCCACAACTCCCAAGATATGGGAGAAACTAATAAAACCAACTCAGCAATTGTGCTGAAATCAGCTCTGACTGGGTAAAAGGTAGTTCTGGCAGGGGGAGATCACAATCACTGACTCATGGCCCACCAACTCCAGAAATCCATGACGCAAAAGAAGAGGAAGACTGAGCATGCACACTAATTAGCATGAGAAGCAAGGGAATAATTTAATCAATAGAAGACAATACTAAGTAATAAGAGAACTAGGTAACTTGTAGCCAATAAGTATTAATTCCTTTGTTTGCTAAAATGCATAAATGTGAAATGATTTGGTAGTCAGCAGCAACCTTCATCAACCCAGCACCCCTTTCTGCACAGAACTTACCAACAAAAGAATGAACTGGGTCCCCCACCACTGAGCCCAAGGTAAAGAAGGATCAATGGGATGCCACTGGATCTACAGGTGGTGACTATCTTTTGCTTGTACTATCTCTCCTTCCTCTCTCTTTCTCTTTCCCCTATACACTTAATGTTACAAAATAAAGTTGGTGTTGTTGAACTGGAATTTGGTCTAGTTTGCAACTTTTCTGGGGCAGAGGCATCTCTCACTAATTGTATCATAACTTCTGTATTAGGTAAAATGTAATGATTTTACCAGCTGTGTTAAGACTTACCAAGTATAGGGTTATACAAGCTGGTCTCCTTACAGATGTTTGGGAAAATAGAAGGTAAGTAGTATTTCTTAAAATTTGAGAATAAAAATGAAAATCCCTTTTCCTGGTTTTCCTTGTTCTTCCATTCTAAACTCTTAACCTTAAAAAAAACAAATTGGACAAAGTAAATATCTTTAAGTAGAAAAGAAAGATAATTTATAAAGAGGACATTTCATCAGTTACTTCTTTGAAACAAAATCATGTATGTTTTAATAAACACTTTCAGAAAGATGAAAAAGAAACTAGCTAGGAAACATCACAGAAACAAAGGCTGTTCTCTTCTAAAACATTGCTTAAAAATGAACTTGAACACTTCAATTATCAAAACCAATAGAAATACATCCACCTTTGCAGTCATCTTGCTAACTCAGGGAGTAAACTCAAATTCACTGCTTTTAATAAAACTGTCTTATTTCAAAATATTTTATAAGAGAATAATAATTACCCATGCCACTCCAAATATTTCTTTAACAATTTCTTTTAACACATTTTGACTAGTAAGAGTCCATATAGTCATTATAATAGGTACTTGGATTCATTTGTGCAGTTGGCAATATGAAACAAACAAATTTTTCAATCCTGTGCATCAGAAGATACTTTAAAGTTGAGTTACATAAATGTACTTTCATGGATCATGAGTGCTAAGCATTTCCCATTATGAAATGTTTTTCTACATGGTAAGCAGTACAAAGTATGGTAACTTCTCCTTAAGTCATCCAACACGCAGTTTCCATCTTTATTCACGAGGATCCATCTGCCTGTAGAGCTGGGTATTCTGTCAATTTTATAATAAATAATATAGAGGAAAACGTCTCCCTCTTTTTTTTTTCCTTTCCCCTCTACTCCTCCATTCCTTACGCAAAGCCACAGTTCTATTATGATCTATTTTCAAGGCCTTTAGAGTGGAATACATATTTCATCCCCCAATATAATTCAATAGAATGGGTGATACGTATAATTTTGTGACACAAAGTCCTTTAGCAGAACTCAAAGAAGTAACTTCTCAGCTTGCAACTGTCAGTGCCTCTAAAGAAACTTCAGCAAACCTTCAGCACTCACATACTGAACAAGACCTATGACACCTGTCTCAATGACTCATCTGAATTTAAATACAATACTACCAATTCACTACAGAGAGGGTAGTTGTCTTCAAAGACGTAAAGACTATTTTTCTTCAAAGTGAATAGTCAGCAATAAGCTTACCCTACAGATCACAAGTATGATAACTCCTATTCAAACTGCAGGATGCTGGAAGCAACAAAATGAGGTTGCAAATTATTCCAGCATGGCAAAGTTCACACAGAAGGATAGATAAAGGGAATCCATGAAATGTTTAACATTGGTCATATTTGTACACTGCCCATCTTCTCTAGAAAACTGGCAAAAGTGTGAAGGAAAACTTATGGATAGATACCCAACTGGGCTCTGAGGGACTAGTCTAACCCAGAAGGCAGTACCCTGGAACACCTTCTATGTGTCATGCAGTGAAGCAACTTGCTGTGCACATGACAGCAGAGCAGGCTCAAAAGCAGCATGTGCTAGCTGGCCAGCAAATCAACTACATAACCTACAACAGGTAGGCCACAATTTTGACAAAAGCTGCTGCCATGCCCTGCCCTAGGCATTTCAAGTACTGGCTGAGATCATGTCAAACTACTACTGCACATAGTTGATCCACTGGTTGAAGGCAACAGGTCAGGGAAGGGGAGGTGAAAATGGGAAGAGAGCTGAAGTCAGCTGGAAGTGACTGACAAATCGTTTTTCCTCTATGCCACAATCTGATGGAAAATACTCTGGTAAAGGACTTAGGAATCTCCACATGGAAGACAAGTGAAGATTTTTCTAGGAGAATCTGCTTTTTACAAAGGACACTTGAGGGAGGGGCAAGAGGGAGAAATCTCTAAAGGATTTTTATATACATCTGCAGTGCTAAAAGTAAAAAAACTTACTGTAATGGACAAAGAGGTGCTAATCGTTTCATATTTGTTTGCTTGAAAACTATAAAACATACCTGAATTACCATGTATTTCAAAAGTGCTTCTAAAAAATAGCTTGTTAAATCTTCTTGTCCTTTATCTCCCGATTGTGGAGGAACAAGTGGAGTGATTTCCTCTGTTGTCACTTGAGCTATTTAAAGAAAAATAGAAGTACACCTAACTTTCAGACCATTTCTTCTCTTGCATAAATATCTACCAAGTTATGAAAGTAGAAATGCACTGGGGTAAGCAGAGACAGTTGTTGGTAAAACAGTACACCCACAGATTAATGAAAATCAAGAAATTTTAACTAATAAACCACCACAGAATTAATTTCTGACACATATAAAAAGCACAGCAGATAATAACTAGGTTTTCTTAATGTGCCTTGGGAATCTCCCTGCCAAAACGGAATTTTTCCAAACGGTGTAATCCATTTCTTTTGGAATTTATGCAAACAATAGAGTAACATCTATGTTGCACAAATGCTAAATCTTTATTTACATCTTTCACAATTTTCTCATTTAATAGTTGACCAGTTACATTTCTCTTAAAGTTTTACTAGCTCCTTTCTTTGCTCCAACAATGAAGCTACTTCAGAGTTGATTTTTCTCCTGTTCCTGTGGTTAGATGCTCACATTTCACTCTTTGCACTCTGCATTTCACAAGATAACTACAAAACAGGGCCTAAGTATGTAGCAAACTTTTGCCTGTAGAGCTATCCCGCCATGAAATTTGTCTGCTTAGTTTCAGAAAATTTAATAACTAGTATGAGACTCTACTTGCCTTTACAAGCAATAAAATATTAAAATACTGGGTGAAGATGGAAAGAAGGCAACAGCAATTAATATTCAGAGGGAAAAGCAGTTAAATTTTATTTCCCACTTATGTGAATGCACAGTTTGCACTTATGACCTCATCTAATTGTAATTCATTAATAAGTGAGCTTAAAATCCCACTAACATGAATAAATTGAGTTAGGAGGCAAGAGGCTCCCCAAAGTAACCAGTACCTGATACTTACTGCTAGAGTGAACAACGGAAAAAATGTCATAAGAATCATTTTAAGAGAAAAATTATCCTTTATTGATTAAAATCAAGATAATGACCTTACCAGTAAAGGAAAAAAATCTAGAAAGTATAAAAACTTTATCTCAGAATGCTCATGCTTTTCTATTGATGCAAACCTTTACGACCTCAGGTTTTGCAATTTACAAGGTCTGATGCTTTTCAAAGATTTTAAATTGCAAAAATACCACATCCTTAATTGCCTGGTCATACACAGACACATTTGTCCTTACACAGTGCCCTAAAAACCACTCATTCTCTTAAAGGCCACAGCAGAAACTGCTTTGCATAGCTTGGTCCCTGGAGTATGAACAAGGCCAGTGCAAATGTTCAATGCAAGCAGAATGTGCAAGTTTGCAGTAGACGCAATATTCTCTTGCAGTTCTGAAGAACTGCATACAATTGGTCAGTTAATTTTCACCCCCTATGTGTTAAGCTAAAGCAGCCATACTTAGGGAAAAGACCCCAACAACCACAACAAACAACTCATCCTGAAAAATAGCAAAACAGTTGCTGCTGAAAGAAGACCTGATAAACTGCTAAGAAATTCATTAATAGCTCCATCATCTTCCTGGGTACATATGTACTTTATTTTTTTTGTTACCTCAGCTTGCCTTTCCTGTGACAAGAATTGAATTACGTTGAGAACTGAGTAATATTACCAAATAACTTACTTTCTTGAACATTAAGTGGAGGGTTAATGAGATTATCAAGTGTTCGGGGGCCATATTCAGACTGTGGTGATGAAAATCCAGGAATCAAGCAAGAAAACATCCATAATTGTTCTTTACTACAGTTATTTTGAAGCGCTTGCAACCACAGAAGAAAGAGACGCACGCCCTCTCGACGTATCTTAAAAGGAAAAAAAACAGAAGTTATCTTGTCTCAGAACATAAAAACGAATTCCCACTGGACCTGAAGGAAGAAGGTGAATGATAGAAAAAATGAGGACAGATAGTATGACCACCAGCAATCAGCAGAGCTAATCTAACACATCTGCTGCTCCTGCTGAAACGTAAAGGTAACTTTGGTACCTTCACTGCTGTTTGTCTCACAGAATTTTTCACAGGGGTTTCTCTGAAAGAAGAGGAAAAAACCAATACATGTCTAATCACTTGCCTGACTACAGCACTCAAGATGCCACATTAATTTTTCAGAAAATAAAGACTGACACAAAATTTCTAAATGTGTTCCTGACAACAACAGAGTGAGCTTTCTGTATCAGAATGATCCATTCTACCTTCTTCCATTTCTCCTTCAAAAAAGGTGATGGAGTCCTAGATCACTCCCCTCCTGGTTCTCCTACTGGCGAATTTCAGTATCAGACAAGCCTGCAGGTGGTTTACAGAGGAATGAAGCAGCTGTTTGCTACAGTACCAAAACTACATGTTACATTTTGATGGCTTTTGTTCCATGGTCAGCCATTTAAGTTACTCTACCCACAAGCAAGCCTGTTTGGCAGAGATAATCTTTCATTTCCAAGGTAGTTCTGATTCCTGAGTCCTGAAGCCAGTTTCCTTGTCCCTAATACCGAATGGTTAAGGCAATACTTCTGCATTAATGCAAAACCTTTAAACCACTGGCTACTTTATATCAACACATTACTACTCTGAGTAGTTCTACCGAGGTAAAGATGATGATTTGAAGTCATTCTTTAACGGCACACAAGTCATGATCTGGTTCTGATTCCTGTGCTTTTACCATAGAAATTTGCTCTTAAGTAGTATTTTAAGCAAAAGTAGTATGCAACTTTTTTCAATACCTTTAATGAATTTCCAGTGTGAAGAAGCTTCTTTAAAATCAACCCTAAAAAAAAAGGAAAAAAATATTTGTTTGTTTTTGTTCTTTCTTTCCATAGAAGTGAGATGTCAGAGTTCTCGGTCAGACTTGATAGTAACTTTTAAACAAGTCCTTGGCAATCTCCGATTTAATCTTGGTGACCTTGATATCTTCAGGCAACTGACTCAATGCCAGAAGGAAAAAAAACAAATATCACCTTTTATAGCTTCCTCATAATGTATAATATCTTTCCCCAAAGACTTTTGAGATGTGTACATTAAAAGTAAATCATTCTCAAGTCATCACTATGCATAAAATCTGCATTCCCCGTTTACAAATATCAACCTCATGTCAATTTTGAAATGTATTACTAAAAGAAAAAAATAAGGAAAAAAAATAATTCAACATTAAACTTTCCGCCTTGTCCTTGTTCTTTTGCAGCCACTGTTCTATTTTCAGATTCCCAGATTTAATTCTATCTAGAAGAGCATTCATTACAATGGTGGGATTTTTTGTTTGTTTCCTTTATTATAATATTTTTTCCTTAACCTAGCTGGCAAGAGTTTCAAGATCATAATCCCCGGTAGACCACTTAAAGTTCAAGGAAATAAGTAGCATAAACTACTAGTACCTACTAATAAAAAAGAACTCTGGAAAAAAAAAAGAAAAAAAACAGAAAATCAACTTACCAATACTATGAAATTGCCATCTCTGATGAATTCTTTCAGGAAGGAGTTGCAAAATTTTCTGTAAAAAAACAAAACAAAACAAAACACAGAACCCAAGGATGTATGTTGCAGATGTTGCTCTCAGAAGACAAAAGAGTGCTTTCACAAAGGCCACAGGTCAGAAGCTGAAGCGCTGACTTAGAAAATTCCCACACTGCTCTCCTTGGAAGCATTATTGTCCTTCCAAGATGATCCCATTCTTAAAGCTAAGAAGCCTAAAGGCTCTGACAGACTTTCTGACAAATCCTACACTGGAAACTTCAGATTTTACTGCAGTTCATCTGGCTCCACTGCCTCTCTGATAGATACTGGCCTTACAGCATAGCGAATACAATAGGATGAGTGTCTGTCTCTCTAGTTCACAACTGGTTGCATTAGGTTATTCCACCTTTCTAGTGGCTTAAGCTAGGATGTTCAGCTGTCAGCTTGCCTCTGTGGCACAAGCAAATATTTGCTTCTGCCTTCTTAACAGAGGGGTAATGAGCTACAGCAAAACAGTGAAGACCAGATCTCTGCACCTAGGTTGGAGGATGATTATCTTCAGACAGTAAGAAACAGAGCAGTTAGTAACAAAGGCAGTTAAAAATTTATCATGTAGCATTTGCAACATTTAAATTAGAGGCACTTGCAACTTGTAAATAACCTAGTTTCTCAAATAAAATCCTGGATACGGCTCTCCAGCACCCTGTGCAACTGCTTCCAAAGCACAAATCACTTAATATCCCTTCATGTATGAATGAGTGAACAAAGGAACTAGCTCTCTTCAGACTCACCAAGATACTTAAATAATAAATAAATAATAACTGAATTTGTATTCAATCATGAGATAAGTATCGATCAGCTTTCAGTTTTACACATTTAAAAAAACCCACAGTCCTTGTTCTATAATTAGAAGCCTCCATCAAAAAGCAAAGACAAAAGTTTGACATTCTAAGCTATTTCTAAATTATAGTGTCTGCTCAGAAATGTTCTGATTTCATTAAATTAGTTTCTAATTTACCTAAATTAAGTCAAGATATGCTTTTGGAAAGGATATTGGGAAATTCAATTTTCAAATAATGAATCTTTTTGAAAGTAAAAAGGATCTATAAAAATCAATTCTGCATTAGCAATCTTTTAAGAGAAAAATTGAGATAACTTGCAATCAATCAGATCATGACTAAACAGAGATTGACTTTATGAGAATTTCAAAGTGCATAATGCACTATGGGGGAAGCACCACCACCAAAGAGTAATGAACTATCTGCACATAGGAAAGATCTTTTCCCAGTTTAGACATCTTCTTGCAAAACTGCAAGTCAATTCCTTTTTTTTTCCTCACACAAAGCACATAAATTCAGCTCTAAGCAAAAGAAAGAAGGAAAGCAGTTAAATGCAAAGTGTATTTCCAGGCAACTGTAGAATAACAGGTCTTAATTCAAAGCAAAAACATATTCCAATTATCTTACCTCAAAAATAAAAAGAATAGAATCTAACTCTTCTCTCTGAGACTTGTGACCTAGATGAAATTAAAAAGAAATAGAAGATGTACTTTCATTATCAAAGCAAAATATAAAAGCATTGATGAAGATCCTTAAATGTGTAAACCAAAACCCTGCATTTATAGAACCATAACTTTGCATTACTTATGCAAATAAAAATTATATTTCATAAATACAGTTTATAACAGCTACAGTTTGTATAACTTCCTATTATGGCATCAACAGCTGGGAGAGATAAGGTTACACAATACCTTGTTAAAGAATAATTCTGCAGAACACAAAGTATAACACCTTAAGAATCTTCACTTAGCAAAAGGACAAACCTTGTCTTTAGAGAATAAACACCTCTTGCTCTCCTCCACTGCACACATCTCACTGCTCTGCCTTTATTTGCAAAGTTAGTGCTTACACATATATCTGCACAGCTAATGCTACCATTTGTGACCACATAGGGCGTCATTTACAGCACCCTGCTTTATTTTATAACAAAAACACGAGCACCTAGACAAAAAGTGTTCTATTTAGAATACTTACCCTTTTGTTTAAGGCCTACTTCAATAGTCACAAAGTTTTCAAAGAACACATAATATATATGTGAGAAATGTAGGTCAAAAAACTGTTTGAGATCAATTGATTCTGCATTCTCTGAAAAACAAAACAGAACACTGTTTATATTTCTTTCAAATAATTAGAATCAACCACTGCATACCATTAACCAGCAGTAAGAACTGAACATATTTTTTAAAAAAGTTATCATTGGTAAAGAAGTGATTGAAGTTTTCATTCTTTATATTGAGGCTCATAAAATTCAGTATGACATGCCTTAAGTGCCTAGTGAATTTTAAACCAGGAAGCAGCATCTTCTTGCACACTCACTGTTTGCATGCCAGTAATGCCAGCAAATCCCAATTCCCTCAGGATTAGCACTGTACAGATAAATCTGGTGTAATTGTTAATTTCATAGAAATCAAGTTGGCAATGCTGCCCAAACTCTACAGCAGAAAGACCATCACAATCCCCTGTAACTACTAGACACAACTAAGCTTACTAAAGAAGCAAAAAAAGGATGGTAAATGAGGTAAACACATCTGTTCTTTGGAAAAACAAGATGGGAGGATGTAAACAGTAGCACTGGATTCCCACTGTTGCCTCCTTATTCCCTCCAAGCTCCAACACACCCTTTACTTTCTAGTCTGGCTCAGCCCTCCCCCCCAGTCCTTTGATAGTGTGGTCTCAGGAGATGAGAAGCTAGAACCTCAGGGATACCCTGATGTGGAAACATCACTAATTATAGAGGGATGTGCTTTCTTGTGTACCCCAGGAAAGTTTCCAGACTTTCTTCCCACAACCCCCTAGATGGTTTTGTGCAAATCCTCAATAAAGAAATACAGAGTGATTTATCTAAATTAATTTTAAACTGATCGTTTTAAACAATCAATTCCTTCCAGCCTTAGTACACACTATACCAAAAGACACTCCCTGTCCTGTTATTTAACTACATAAGACTAGAGAAATTAGGTGGACAAAACAATAGCGTGGAAGAAAAACTGTCCCCTTTCAGAATACTGATGTGAAACAAACAAAACCTAACAAAAATAAAACATGAAGGCAGTCCTTTAACCATCTCTACACACTGAGACATTATCTTTCCCTGTAGATATCTCTTCTATAAATCTCCTTCTAATTCTATATGGGATCATAGGGGTTTTAACCTATGTACTCCAGTTTAGAATATACCAATCTTCATCATCTCACATGACTGGATATACGAACGGTAGAGTATAAAGCACAAAAAGAATCAATTGAAATGCCAAGACCATGGCATAGTTTCAGTTATATGTTATTATGTAGCTTTAGAGGACTACCTTAACACAAATTTTACTATAAAAGTTTCCAATACAGATTTTGCTGTATCACAGCATTCTGTCAACATCCTTCATAATGAGTGTGACAGAGCCAGAGTGCTCCAATAGAGCAGACAGTGCTACATTAGCAGCTACGATCAACTCCCAAGCACGGTAGCTCAGCTAGGAATAAACTTAGTGGTCCAGAGCAGCAAGCATGTGCCTAACCATCTACAGGATTACCAAACCCCCAGTTCTGCAGAAACTGCTACACCAGATACAGATCAGCAGCTGAGCTGTTATGGAAATTTTAAAGGACAACAAAAACCAATTCCACTTTAAACAAGCTAGACAATGATTTCCAATTGTCAGGGCAAGTGCACACAAAATGGAGCTATGACTAGAGCATAGGCACAGCCATTATAAACACTTCCATTCATGGGGCAGAACCCTAAGTGAATCCTAGGCTAGGGACAAGAAAATACAGGTGGAAGAAAATAAAAAGTCTGAGATAGGAGGATTAAAGGAAAAAAAGAAAGCAGTGGTTGAGAAGTTTGGAATAAGGGTGGCAGAAGGTACCCTGCAGTCCACATATTTAAATGCTAATGGGATTTGCACACAGAAAGTGGTCGAATGGTTCACTTGATGCAAATGTGCCAAAGAGACTAGTTCCAATTACTAAAGGGAAGGGAGGCAAATAAGAAGGGTCTCTGGCAATTAACACACAGGAATGCTGCATTTTTGGAGGCATGTTAAATGTTCTGTTTCCTGAAATGGGCCCTCATTCCTTCCCCAGACATGGATCAACTGTGAAGAAGATTAAAAAAAAAAAAAAAAAAAAGCCTAAATCAAAGGTATTCTTTGAACAATCTTACCAAAACAGTCAGTAATTTCTGGAGATGCTATTCCTAGATTCTTCAGACAATAAACTGAAGGCTTGTCTACATAACCAGCTGAACAGTGATTCTCATTTTGGCACATGATTGCATATGTACAACTGGTACTGTGATAATGCATTCTGACTTTGGGGTTGCAGGTGGGGTGGAATTTCAGAGGTCTTTTTTTTTTAATTATTTTTATTTTGTCTTTATTTCTTCAAGAAAAACGTGGTGTCAATGACTTCAGAAAATGCTTGGAGAAGCATTGGTAGACCCGTACTATTACCACTGACATCCAATTAACATTAAAAAGACACCTTCAGAATACAGCTATAACTTGCAAGAGTAGGAGGCAAAGTAAAATTCCTTGATTTCACAACTTCTGTAGCTAATGCATTTCTCTCTGATTTCTTCCTAAGATGACACTTGATAGCATAATCAAAAGCAAGTTTTTAAAATTCAAACCAATTACCAAGAACTGAATTCTTGCAATAAACTCTAATGCACCAGATAGAAGAAAATAAGAAAATTTATTCAATGGGAATTTTGTTCTCTCATTATGTGAAAATAATACTTTTTAAAAAGCCCACAAACTATTTGTTAATGCTGAAAAATAGGTTTCCTCCTAAGGGAGGGAAAATACAGTTGTTCTTCTGATAGATTTGCCACCTAGAGCAAAAAGAGAGCATCTGCTCATCATCAAAGGACACCTATAGTGCAAGGTAAGTGTATTCAGCAAGCTGCTGGTACAGAAATTTGGAATCTTCCATTAGTCAAGAAGTTTGGAATTCATTAGGAATATCTGACCAAGAATTATGGCAAGAAGGAAAGGGGGGAGGGTGGAAGCAGATATAGCATGGAGATAACAATGTAGACCTTAAAAGAGTTTGATCTGGAAATCATCTAGTCTGGCCACCTGTAAACATCATTCCATCTCACAGCTACCTCTATACTGAACACAATCCACAACATTAATAAATGCATGGAGACACTGTTGCTCTCTTTGAGTACTGTAACATTAAAAATCCCAGTTATATGCTGTTGTTATAGCTTTCTTCACTAATTATGTGATTTTTTTTTTCTCAATGAAAATGTCTCTCAAATATTCAGTTTACCTTTATCCTTTTGATCAGCTAAAGATACAGCTCCTCAATTCTCACATCTTAAACGATTTTCTCCAACACTAGGTCACAGTCTCTTCTCTATGTTCTCTCAAAATATCATAAATGTTGCACACAGTACAGAGGTGATTTGCAAGAAGTTGGCTAGTTTTTGGCTCTGTTTTAGCTAGTTAAGTATTTTCTGCCTTTTTAAGAAGAGACGTAGCCCTGTTTTTAGGTAAAGCTGGATTAAACAGAAATGGGCTTTACTCCATAACTTCCAGTGCATTTCCTTTTTTATTTTTTAAAAAAAGAACTTAGTTACATGATCTGTGGTAGAAGAATACAAACAAACTAATGTACTCTTTGTGTTCTTGTTTCTATGTCCGGGCTGGGAGGGAAGAACTCAGAAATAGATCTGGCACCATATGAAATAGTTGGAAAAGTTCCTCAGAATGTGAGATGGGAAAATGAGACATTACTGTATTCCAACGATGTAAAAACTAAAGTTTCTACTGAACAAAGCATAGTTCCAGTATACTACAATCCTGATTTCCAGTATTTTAAGAAAACTGTTTGCCAAGAAAATACAGTTTTCTTCATGCTTTAAAAGAAGCATGGATCTTTAATTGCTCAGTTTTCCTTAATAATTTTCTGTAACTTAAGAACTGGACAAATCTGATCACTCTACTAACTCTGCCTTCAGGGGGTTTTCATTTGTTTTGGGTTTTTTGTTTGTTTTGTTTGGGTTTTTGTTTTGTTTCAAGGAGGAGGTTACATTTAAGCACAAAGAGATTTAGTACAGCTTCTCTATCCTTTTCTTCCTCCTATAAAGCTTCTAAAAGAAAGGTTTTCAAGGTTCAATATTAAGAAGTTAAGTTCCCTTTTTTGGTTTAAGTTTTAGAAGTTGTACTCAGCTTATGGATTTCTGTTCTAATTTGATGCATGAAACAGAGAACCAAACTAAAAATGGGTGACTAGTTATCTAAGATATTTGACCCTCATTACAAGAGCATTCAAGTACCAGATCCACTGGAGTTCCTATTTCCATTAAACCCACTGAAATATGGAATTTCTGCTATTCCCTACCACATGATTGCAGCAGTAGCAAAGAAGGACTAAAGAGAAAAACCCACAACAATCAAACCAAAAAACCCTCCTATCAACTTGTGTGACTGTATTTTAGAAACTTGTTTCCTATATTTTCAAATGGCCAACTCTTTTGATGGTTAATTGTTTAAAACTTTCTGAAAGGTTACTTTATTTTTAAGTATCTCAGTAAAATATTCAAAACTTAAATGTCCATGCTGATCATTTTAGTAATCAAAGATTCCAGGCCATAGTCTTCTTGCAGAAAATCCGTTCTGACTGAAAGTAAATCCATTTTCTCCAGTGCTTTTATTATTGTTCATTTATTAGCATATCCCTTTTTAACCACAAATAATCTCCATCCAGAGAACTATTCCAATAAAAAAAAAAAATTCACCCTTAATAGTACACATTAGAAGGAGGATACTATTTGAATATCATACCTAGAACTACAATGCAAAAGTAAAGGATCACCTGAAAAAGAATTTGCAAAGCTTACAAGTTTACATGTACAACACCCCAATCCTTTATTCTAAGAAGATATTAGTGGCTTTTAACTTTTATTATACACAATTTGTCTTCCCTGTTCATTTTGTTTTCTAAGTATTACCCTACAAATTATTATAAACTAATTCACGAAGTCTGTTATATAAGTGAGTTGAGGGAAATGCATCTATACCATTTAGATGATTGCCTGCTGTACAAAATTAAAATATTATAAAGCATGTAAGTTAGTATCTTTCTGCACAGGATAGAACTTTAGAGGTAAACAATCAAAATACTGAACTTAAAAAGAAAACACGCCCAAACAGATCTCAGACATACATTAACTTTTCTGAAAAGAATCTCCATCAGTTCACACTGTATTGCAGAAATTTAACAAAATAGTCTAAGTCATTACAGATTAGGTTGTGGTTAATTTTATGTTCTATTTTAAGAGTTTCAGAATTTATACTATAGTTATATATAAAATTGTCCAAGCACATAGTATAACAAAAACATTATACTGCCTCATTCCAAGGCTTACTGGCTTTTAGGTCACTTTCCCTCATCCTTACTCAAAACCAAAATACTAATGACAACTGCAGCAAACAATGACCTGGAAGACGGCCAGACTTCTGGATCTATTTCTGTAACGCAGAGGCTGCTATAGACTGACACGTTCAGTATCAATCCTTGTAACAAACTTCTGCCATTAGAAAGCAGGAGGTTTCCCAGTGTCCTCCATTTCAGTTAACATACAATCAAACTGGACAATAGAACTTACTCATTCTCAATTCTCCATGCTGAAAAATTGAAGGGCTTCTGTACAGCAAAACAGCAGAGAGGTTCAGTTACATAGGGACTGTCTCTCGAATAGAAAAGCATGTAACTGAGAAAGGTTAAGTGGAAAACCTCGGAACTGACTGCTGGCTCTGGCATGAGACAGACTGACAAAGTGAAAGAGCCCTGATAACAGACTACAAATGCAAACCTATTAAACAAAGCCTTCACATTTGCAGTAATTGTAACTGTTTCAGATCTAACTAACAGCTATTTACCAAAGCCAATTTTTTAAAAAAAGTTAATTTTGTCAAAGAAAATGTTCTTGAGGTTTTTGGTACTGATAAAGGAACAGACTTAAATCTCTTAATGGACTTCTATTTTGCATCAGACAAGCCTGAACTCCCAATACACATCTTTTAGACAAAAACACTAAAGAAAAAAAAATACCAAATAAATAAGCAGGTTAACAGCACCAATGAACATCATCTACATCAAACTGTTACACCAGTACTTTATAAGAGTGAGCAGAAGCCGATGACAGCTTTCCAAGCTAATTCTCTCAGGGTGCTTTCAGCCTCTGGAAGAGTTACACTAGTAAACTTTTAGGAAATACTTCCATAACAATTCGCACGTGTTCCAGAACTTAAGCTTTTATTTAAGCAACTTCAAACACTTCCATAGTAATGTACTTGTTTTTATTCCAAACTGCCACAAGCTAAACCCACAAAAACTTTTTCCTTCACAACCAAGTGGTCAGAGCTTCCCCTTCTTTGTCTACCCTGGGGCTTTGATCTGGCTCCAAGCCTTAACCTTGCAATTCAGAAGCCCTGGCCACTGCTGCAGTCTGCAAGTCGAGTGCAACATTAGCCAAAATACTAAAGCAAAGCAAATCTTCCCCCTCTGCTCCTGACCAAAACATAATTAGTCAGGGCTAAGTCAAGGCTGACAGAACACGAAGTCTAATTTCTTAAACTGGATGCAACCCACATTCAGATCCATAAGTTACACAGCAGTGACACTGTCCTTCGCTCTTAGATTTACCAGGAAAGAAAAGGAAAAACAAACAAGAAAAATAATAGAAACCAAACCCCTACAACTATTGCAAAAAAATACAGCTTTGCACATCCATAGAAAATTCTGGAATAGTTATCTCCAAGAAAACTCCAGGCAGCTAGTTTTGTTGTAGCTTCTCATTTGCTCTCACTTTAACAACCATAAAACATTTTTCATTTATGACTGATGTTGATAATGTGCAACACTAATGAATGTCATCCAGCTGAAGCATTAGGGCTGACTCTCAGTGAAATAGATTTCTTAAATTAAAATCCCTGTAGACAAATGCAATCTCTATTTATGTATATTATTTAATATTAAACAATACATCACAATGGATATATTGGGTCCAACACAGCCCATTTCATTCTGTCCAGTATACCTCGAGTTTTCTCTTTCAGAGATTGCTTACATGAGATGTAAAGCATTAATCAACCACTAAAAATAAGAAAATAAAATAATAAAAAAACACCCCACATTTAAGATACTCAGTACTTTTTGTGTTACATTTTACAAGTATTCTCTCCATGGTTCCAGAGATAAAAGCAGTATAATTTTGAGATATCAGATGCAAATAAAGTAATTTACAAGAAGCAACATATTTCCTTTTTTTCTTTGCTCTGGATTAACAAATTACAGGCCTGTAATTTCTCCTCTACAAAAATGTGAAAGCGGGGGGAGGAATCCAACCCAATAAGAAAATAATTATCTTAAGAATTTAGCTCTGTAAGTACATTTTAAACCAAGTATGTTGTTTTGACTTACTTGCACACAGTAAGATTACACAGAAATCATTAAATATTCAGAGGTATTAGGTTTTTTTTTAATATGTATAATTAGACATTCTGACAAACTCAAATTCAACAGGTAGCACCAACAACATATTTGATATCAAAACAAAAAGTCAATATTAAGGTAAGACCTTATGAAAAGGGTCACATATCTAATTGCCTTAATTATTTACAAAATGCTCAAAGCAGTGTTTTAACAAAAGGAGATATCAACTAAGATTTGATGTTTGAAAGATTACTAAAACAAACTTCTATACACTACCATTTTAAAATCAAAATTTTAGTTTGATGTTGAAATCTCATTAAACAGTGCCGCATTATAAGAACAATGCAATATTATTTCCACATTATTTCTTCTTAATGATCCCCAAAATTGCAATTAGCTACTAATTGACTGGGGACTACTAAAAATAGATATATTTTCTGGAAAATTACAAGTTTCATTCTGCAGGCGATACCTTATTCAGTAAGGGGCACAATGTGCCTCGCCTTTCGTCTGCAGGAGAATTTTCGGTGATCACCTGCACTAACTGCAGCTGGCAGCCTTCCTTACAGCAAGGCCTCCCTTCTGAAGAGGCTGAGCCCCTGCCATAGAGAAGGGAATCCCGTTCAACAGTCCCGATCAAGGTCTATAGACTCTTAACTACCACAGGCAAACACAGTAAACACAACTCTTAGAGTATTTCCACCGTACAGAAACAAGACAGTAGCACAGTTTGATACAAAGTCACACACTGACCAAGTCAGCATCATGGAACTGTATGAGATTCAAATGTACTTCTCAGAACTGAGAAGAAAAAAAAAACAAAAGGAGTGGGGTGGGGTAAACACTTCCCTATGGCAGGAAACTAATACATCTCAAAAGAATAAAATCTATTAAAACAGATAGTTCCAGTTGTTCTGGGAAATATACTTCAGCAGGATAACAATGAAAAGCAGATTACCTTCATTCACAGACTGCTAAGTCCCAAGATATGAGACTTCAATCACTTTCCAATTTTTCGTAGTGTTTCTTAGCAATAATAATATTACTTGGAGGTCTGTTAAAGGCTTTAACCTCTGCTAAAAAAACTTGCACCTGTGACTTGCATAAATTTGTCACATATTATATTTACTTTAACAAATGATTTAATTAATTCTGAATTAGTCATCCGGTTATCACAGAATTTTCTTTGCTTCCTGAATTACAAAAAAAAGCTTAATAGAGCCAAACTGAAGCAGATCAGAGAACTAAACAGAAACAGGACACTGAAGTGGCAAAGAGCAGTTATCTAAAAATAGTTTCAGGGAAAAAAAAAAAAAAAGAAAAAAAACCCCAAACCCAAACCATATTTTCACCCAGTATGCCTGTAACTGATTGTTAGCCTAGCATTCAAGAGCTTCCCAAGACAAAAATATTTTACTCTAACTCATAATTTCAAATTGGGTTTTCCTAGTCTTTTTCATACATGTTTACATCTTTTTCACAATCCGTCCCCACAGAAAGAGATTTTAAAACTTTCAATATCTTTCCACATTAAAGTTTTGCTCTCTTCTGAGTCATTCTCATACCTAAATCTTTCAAACACTGACTGTAGCAAGAAGACTCCTAAAGCTGCAATTATATTTGGTATAATGGTACACCACTGCTTTATGAAGACACAAAATCATCTATATATCCTTATGCAGGCTAATTTGTATCTTTTAAAAAATTTAAACTAAGTTGTCACCATTACAGGATACGTTTTCCTAGAGGAATACAACTCACTGCATGCTAAGATATCTTGTAAAAGATGGAATTAAAAAAAAAATCCATTTAATGTACACTACTTTTAATTTGTTAAAAATAAATGTCACAGTCTTGGTGCTATTCACTTAGCTTCATATTAGGTACTTTGGTATTGTTCAGTCTCTTCTGGTCCTTACTAACAATGACATTATATTATCGTAAATGTTTTTAGTTATGACTAGCACCATTGCCTTGCAGGACGCGATTCTCAATCTTTTACCATAATTAAATTTTTTAGATTTCTCCTCTTTGGCGAACAGATAGCCAGCAGTCTAGAATTCACAAGCACTCACCTCTTTTCATAACTATTTCATTATTTTGGCATAGTGGAGAACGGCTGCTTTGGATATCTGGATAAAATAGAGGGAAAATCAACTAATACTCCCTTTCCTCCTCTCAAATCTTAATCATGAATCCAAGGCCATGTCTATTTATTGTTGCTGAACCAAGGAGTAAAAAGCACAGCAAGAAAAAAAAAACTCTGGTCTGATGCACCTTGCAGGCCTACTGAAAGGATTATAAATTAAAGAAGAAGAGAAAATTCTCTCCTTCTCCTGGATGTGAAACTGCAGAAAATTCTCTTCTGGATACTCTTTTAGTCTCCAAAGTGCAGGGGCTAACAGCGATAAACAAAAATTATTTTTTATTCATGAAGATACTGAACTGAGATTTCCTCTCTCATCCCCTCAGATAGTCTGTTACCAATAGCTAACCTGGCTCCCTTGAATACATGGAAACATGGCAATATTATGCTGGGGGAGTTGTCACTGAGGAAAAAATTATACACAGCACCATGCTGCTCAAGCTGCAGGACGGTGCCTGTATAAGAAGCCACCTCAGGCAGAAGTTCTATCTTCTAAAAAAACTTAATTTTTTTAATCTGGTCCTGCAGATTAGTCAAAGAAACAATTGGAGAAGAAAGGACATAGAGCTTGTGTTTTGGAAGCCACTTTAGGCAGCAGAGAAATTCAAGGAAAAATGCAAGGAGGTGATCACAGCAAAGACACCCTTCAAATAATCTGCTACACACTTGTCTTGCACTACAGTAGGAATGTGCATAAAAATACTCCCCTACGCTAAAAAAGAGTTTGTTTTTGTACCTCATGCACCCAAGAATATTTGCATAATAACAAAATCTTGTAGATGTATCCAAAACAAACAAACTAGTATTGTTACACCTTTCCCTACTTGCACAGTCAAACAGCATTCTCCCAAACTTGGAGAAAGGATATTATAGGAGCTGGGCTTCAACAGCTGAGACAGACATGAAGGGTGGGGCATCATATGAAAACATCCCCAGCAGATTTAGTCTGTCTTACAGGCAGTAAACAGAAACCTTAGATTAGATAAGAATGTCTGCCTGACACAGAGCTCATAGCTTTCATCTTACAGAATGTATCCAATTATTAAGAAAGATGAAGAAAAAATATAAAAATAAACTGCAACAAACATACAACCTAGAACAGATCAGATCAAAATCACTCAGAGTCTTTTGTAGACTAAAGCAAAACTAGAAATTTTCCAACATACTTGAGCTGGGAAACCTAAATTCAGAGAGGTACTTACTTTCTGTAGGATGTTTTTTTCTCTTAAAATTCAACTGATAAAGCAGCTAAAAATCAACATAGAGCAAGCCACCACTGGCTCAGTACAGCTTGTTAGGAAGAGTGGTACATTCTGAGTGAGGCAAGAGGAGATATCTGACTACCCAAGCTCTTAGACAGCTAGCTAGCTACAAAACTAGTCTCCATTTCAAGTCTAGATAATTACTACGTTGCAGAAAATAACTCATGCAGCAGCAGATGGTGCAACATGGGAACACCTGTTCCTTCAAACAGCAATATAAAAAAGGGAGCAATAGCCATTTTCCTTTGAAAGGAAAGAATCCAGCTTCAGAGGACAAGGTACATAAATATCATCAGACTGTGGACAGAACCCAAAATAATCCATTCAGCATTCTGTACTAAACACAGAATGCAGTTGCCCTTGACCCAATCTTGCTCAAGTGTTGTTAAACTGTCAGAAGAAACACAGGGATTTACAGAACTGAAGGGCCCAAAAGACACTCTGGAGCAAACTTCTTTTTTCAAGGACAGCTTGATGACAATCACCTTAATTTTTACAAACATATGCAGCTAACAGATATTTTGTAATGGTTAACTACCTCTGACAGTTAACTCTAGGAGCTTTTTTCCACAGTTTTTTTAGGAAATTATTCCATATAATCACAATTGCCAATTCACTGGTCAGGTTCAATGGCTGTTCCCATGGAAGTGCAGCGGCACTTAAGGATTTGCCTGCCCTCCTTGACCAACTGTGTTTTCAGGCTGCCTGTATGGATGCTCCTCCACATCAACTCGAGTGAGCACTTACTGCTGTAGCTCTTACCTTGAAAACGTACACAAACATAAATTGTTACTGCAAGAATGCAGGGGAAATGGATTAAGGAGTCACAGCACCATTTGCGCTCAACAGCCGCTTCTATTCATGCGCACCAGCATGTATTTTAGAAAATAATTCGCAGTGTAAGCACAGCATTTTTTCGCCTCCTTCCACAGTTGCCAAAGGAATTCCACCTTCAGACAGGGTGAAAACGTCCGTATCTCGGTGGAACAGCGCGAGCAGAGCATCCCGGGCCCCCGGCACATCGCGAAGGCCCCGCCGTGCCGGGCTCGGGGTCTGCACCCGGCTGCCGGGTGGGGTCTCTGGCCGGAGCGGAGCCCCGGGCCCGCCTCCCGGCCCAGCGCCCGGTCCCTGCCCGTTCCCGGTCCCCCCTGCGCCGAGTCCCGCGGCCCCCGCTGAGCCGCTCCCTTCCCCCTCCCGGCCGCCTCACCGATGAGGACACGCAAGTGCTTGAGCCGGGTGAGCGGGTCCTTGCGGGTGTCCAGCACCTTCTGCGTGGATTTCCGCACGTCCCCGTGCGGCTTCTTGGAGAACATCCCGCCGGGCCCGAGCCCGGCCCCGGCCCCGCGCTCCAGAGGCAGACAGCGGCCTCCGGATCCGCCCGCTCCGGGGCCCCTACATATCCAGCGGCGGCAACGCCGCCTCCTCCTTCAGACTCCGGCTGCGGCGGGGCGAGGGCGGAGGGCAGAGCACGGCGCGCAGCCGAGTTCGGGACCGGGCCGAGCCTAAGCTACCCCCGCTGCCTCCCCTCGCCCTCCACCCGCGGCTTCACGACAGCCGTCAGGTGCGGCCCCATGCGTCCCCATGGCAACCGCGCCCTGACGTCACGGCGGCGCTGCCCAGCGCACCTCTGGGGCTCGGGGGGCGGGCCGGGGCTCCAAAGGCCCGGGATGGGGAGCAAGAGCCGAAGTGCGGCATCGCAGGGCCTACTGCAGGGTTCTCTGCGCAACTCGTCAACAGTAACTGGTGTAGGAAAATTTACTTTAGCTGTTTATAAGTAAAACGTGAACTTATCGCCTCACACAGCTGCTCTGGCTGACAGAGACACTGCAGTGTAAGGGGAAATCCTGCCGGCAATAAGGAAACGAAATTCAGGTGGGGACTGTATTCACCACGGCAGCGACTCCAAACCTTTACTCAACTCTCAGTTGTGTAACCGGCAATGATCTGTTTCATAGTTCCTTTTTCCACACTGGTCCTCAAAGTGCTGCAACTTCTCACCCTGAGCTCCTGCCCAGAGTTGCTTCTCACTGCCTGCGCTGTCGGCTGTAGCACTGGCGTCAAGACTGAACCATCAGGCATGGCTGGGTCCAGCACAATTTGGGGCATTCTCGTTTCTTCTGCATTACATAGGATGGTCAAACCCACACTGCTCCTACAGCAAAGCCAGAAATGGGCTCAAGAGACAACATTTGTCCCAGGCAAAACATCATCAGTGAGGTCTGCAACAACAGCCAGGGTTGTTGAGGTGCCTTATCAACTATGCTGCTGAGGGCTGAATTGCAAACATTCAAAAAGCCCAAAGTTTCTCCTAAAACTCCAACATTGGTTTGCAACCATGAAATAGAGAATTCTTGGACTTTCCAATAGACCTGATGTAGTATCATTTGTGACTCACGATGTCCAGTATCTCTTTGCTTGGACATTTTTAAATAGTCCTTGGTGCTCAGTTTTGCATTGAGGAAATCCACTTCCGTGAGCTAAGAGTCTGATTGCAACAGCTGGAGTTTTTAATATTGGCAATATTTATCTATTTGAGACTTTTCGTAAAATTGTAAGAGTTGTCACCATTTACACACCTGTTACATAAATAACAGAACCCAAGTGTTTAAATGCGTGACTAGTTAATGGTAGAAGCACAAGAGCAGTGGGATTTAGTTGGCAGGGCATCAGTGAGGGAGTCTGTCGTCTGCCTGCCTATGTGGTCTGCCCCAAAGCATCTCATATTCTACCATCTCTGTAAATGAGATCTGAAGATTAGCAATGTTAGGTAATAGCTAGTAGTACAATTATTTATTTTATTATAGCACAGTACATTTTAGCTTTCTAAAATCTGACAATGATACTTCAATTTATGTGCTTTGTTCTCTAGGTTTCATAAATTCTAAGCACGTTTCCACATTTTGACAATCTTCAAAAGATATCTTTTCTTTGGAGAATTTGCTTGCTTTCCTGAAACAATAAACAGAGTAAGACATCACTACAATATTAAAAAACAGGAGGGAGTGGTGTTAACTAAGATAATAATGGCTTCTACAGAGAACCTCCTTGTGCAGATCACACCAGGCAGGAAGGGCATGTTCTGTGCGCAGGAAAAGCCATGATCTTGAAAAGGCTTGACTTTGAAGCATGTGACTTCGGTGCCTTTGAATATGCATGAAGGACAAGGTCAGAAAACAGCAGGATTAGTTAGGGAGAGGTTAGGTTCTGCTGCATTCCAGGCTGCTATTACTGTACCAAATTCTTCACATTTAAAGAAAGAGCTTTTAAAAGACTTTTGTCCAGATGTGAGAAGACCATCATAACTAAGTTTAACTGAAGTTTTACAGTAGTATAGAGAATTAAGTGCGGCAGAACTTTTTTTCCCCTTCTTGTTACTATCTGTACAAGGCCCGTAGGATACTCAAAGTAGTGGGGGCAACTGGGTCACATTCATACCATCAATTAACTTCTCGTAGTTTATTTATGATTACCAAATATTTCAGCTGTTGCCACATACTTCAAAAAACATATGAGCATTTTTTTGATATATTAAAGAGAGCACAAACTCTTCAATTCTAGCCTGATTCAACAGTTCACATTTCAAATGGATAGATTATGTTTTGAATTCCTGCCTACACCCACAGATATCCAAGGTTCTGGAACTTTTGCTTTACTAATATTTACGCCACATTAAGGTACATGATTAAAAGTGAGTTAAAATTACTTAGAATTTCACTAAGTATTTCCCAACTCTATGTAGCTAGCATAAATCTTAAACCCAACCCTTATGAGGTGCATGTACTGAAGAGCTATTTGCCCACATGGTCCTTCAAAGGGAAACAAGAAATTTAAAAGAGTTTTTTAAAAGTGTTTCACTGCTTCTGATCTTTTCATATTTATCTTCACAGTTTCCTTCCTAAGGGGGTTGTCTTGCTTTTGAGAAAAAAGCCTCTCTAAATTGCACCCTGGCCATTGGAATAGTGTGCTGTAATCCTCTGGGTATATGACTTTGCCTATGCAACAGTATTCCTGTTCATCTTGAGTAACAAATTTTTCATTAACTTAATTGCAACTCTTTAATTTGTGAAAAAGATACCTAAACTTAGATATTTAAGGCTTGAAAAGTCAAAACCATGATTCTGTGCATTTTAGTAGCCTAGTGTAATATATTGACATTAGAGATGTTAGCCTCTTTCACTTAAGAGTCAAATATCAGGATGCTGTAATGTATTTCTATTATAAGAATAATGGAACACCTAGCTATTCCTTCAACGAAATCCTGTTCCTGAGGAAAAAAAAAAAAATCAACATGATTTTCCATCTCATTTGCACAACTCCATATCTCACAGATGAAATGCTTCTGTGTTCAAGGGAAAGAGCTCTTCATGAGCTTCTACTCTGTTCTGTTAAGCAGTGTATCAGAATTAATACCTTTGTGTGAGCATCTTGTAGGAAGTCAAAGCACTGCAGTGTTTCCAGCCTCCAAAGATCCCAAGCTTGAATAAATTTTTCCAAGAGCTCCAGGATTCATGAAGCCAGATTTCCTTTGAATTGGTATGCTAGCCACTGAATGCCATGAGTCACCTTCTTTCACAACTCTCAGCCTTCCTTTGTTTGGTCCTTCCCTACCTATTTGAGATGGGCAAGAGGCTGGACTGCAGTTAAGTCTTAATTACATGTGTACATGTTGGCAAGCTGAGTGTTGTCCCTTGAAAGGGTAAAAACGAACACATTTCCCTCTCTGGGACATTAACAGTGGTTACTCTTTCCAGATACTGTTTCACAAAACACTCAGAAACTTGGTATCTTTAATAGTTGTGCTCTCATGTAATATTAGACAATACCTTTTAAAGTAGCAGGGAGAGTACAATTGGAAAAATAAAAACCAACAAAAAAGATACCCTACCCCCCCCCCAATAAAAACCGAATAATCATTACCTAAACTTTGTTTTCTTAAAACACTAGGACCATGCTCAAAAGTCAGAAGGGGTATATACTTTCATGCAGGTGGAAGTTACTTTCAACTGATGGAATCATTACTAATTCCTGTCCAGCAGCACCAGAGAATTTAGACTTTAGCTATGCAAAGTCACCTCTAATTCACAATGTTTGACTTCTAATGTAAGCATTAGCATATCTGATATGAAAAAGCTTTTGAAATGTGAATAGACCGATACAATAGCAGTTACAAGTTTTTCTTTAACCTGAAGTACTCACACACTCCCAGCCACTGAGATGCTTTATTTTTCTTCCCCAGATTATAAAATAGTTTTGCAATATTGACAAACTCACAAAAGAAACTCTGCACCTCTGCCAGCCTCTAGTGGAGGGACAGTTTTGTAAAGATTATTTCCTTTCTATCGAAGGAAATATTTTGCTCCGATCTCTTTTGTTATCTCATCTGCAGGAGTGAACAGAATATTTTGGAAATAGGTCATCTCTGTTTGTGTTTATTTTGATTAGTAATTTCAAGCTTACTTTACACCATTTTCAGCATATTCAGACTATCTTGCCTAAATAATACATGAGCTGAGGAAGGAACATGATCCAATAGCCTTCAAACATATCTCACAGCTTGCACTCCTCAACTGCTACTTTAACTTGCTGCTGGCCTTGACCTCCAGGGAAAATAGTCTTTTCAATATTCTTGTGACCCACCTCCTAATAGTACACTTTGAAATTGAGGGTGAAGGATCAGATTTAATTTGATAAAGTATACAGTGTATCATTTCTTATTGATAAAACATGGCATAATTTGCTTTGTTAGAGTTCACAAATACCCCAGTGTTTCTTTCTGGCTAATATGTTGATGTCCTGTCCCCCCCAACCACACCTGTGACATATTACATCTTCAAACTGGGAGAGACTCCTAATGAAAAGATATTTCAAAACTCATTAAGATGTGCGCTGTATTGCACACATGATAAAAGCTGTTTCATCCCTGCTCTTCCTTGAAGGTTTCATCATACCTATATCCTAATGACTCATATATCTTTGGCTTCTCCCTTTACAATCTTCTTCTTTGTCAGAAATACTGAGTTACTATGAACTACTCACTACAACAAAAGCTGGCAATGAGGTTGATAATCAGAAAGTTAGTAACTGCTTTTCAGATTCTAAAGTGATACATGTTTCCCTCACTGCCTCCATTCAACAAATTGTGTAAAATTTGTTATGTAAAATTAGGCTCTGCTTCCTAGCTTTTTCTAAAGATGTCCCAAACTGGGAAAGGTGATATCACCATCTGTGCTAGCCAGCATTTTATTTGTTATTACATCCAATTTTTTTCAATACCAGCTTTCAGCAGAATTTCCACTTTTGAATTTTTACATTGTTGCCAACTGTCCCTGTTAACAGACGGTCTCTAATTGTTCAGAAATACCCCAAAAAATACCAGTTGTTAATCCCCACTTCCCCATTATATGTGGAGCTGAACAGATGAGGATGATGACAATCACCTTCTTAATGGCCATCTTACTCTGATGAAGGGTATAAGTCATGACCCAGGGAAAAAAGGTAGGCATCTAATCTCCCTTTCACTTATCTTGATGGTCAGTCTACAGACTGTTCTTTGGTAGCTGACTGGATTCATAGCTGGTATGTACACAAAGTAAGACACAAATCTTTGCAAGTCCTCTAGTAAGCTAGACAGAATTTCTTCTTTCCCCACTCCTAGCATTTGCCCCTAGAGAGCTGATTAAAGATAGGTGTTGCCACTTTATATGTTAAGGACTTATAGGTGATCTGATGAATTACCTTTATACTTCTGGAAATAAATTATAAGCTGCCACAAGCACTGTGCCACCATATGTAACCCCTGGAAATACCCTTTACTCTTGGCTTTTCTAGCACTCCATTTGGGCAGTCAAGTTAACTTCAACCAGTACCTGTTTTTCTCCTCAAGACAGTAGATGTTTGTATTGCTTTAGCTGAGTAATTTACACCCCCCCCCCCAGCTATAAACAGAACAGAAGCATGTAAAATTGTGTATTATTGAAAAAACTTTCTGGCTCAACTCCCCATCATGGTTGCTGATTTCCACTGGGGCATGGGAACTTTGATTTCTTTCTGAAGTTTATTTTTAGCTCCTTTTGACATAGTTCCAACTGTTTGAATAGGAAATTACAATCAAGCCAAAGGTTTCCTGTTTTCCTGTAATTTCTCTCCCTGTAACTTTCCAGTACTTTTTTTTCTAGTCCAGAGCCTTTGATTTCTAATCTTTTTATCTTGCTAATCCAAAAAGAAACACTTAAATTGGGAATTGTTAGTGTTTTTGTTTGTTTGTTTGTTTGTTTTTTCCCGTGAATCCCTAAGGATATCTTAACGAGAAATTTCAGATCCAGATTGCGAAATTCCCTGGGGTTTTTTTGGTATGTCACCTGCTCCTTTTTCAGGCCGTTTCCAGGCTCTATTCAGCCATTTGAGTGTCAGTTGTCACTACTAACACTTTTACCAGGTTACCTCAAAAGAATACCAGCTTAAAAAAAAAAAAAAATTCCTTGGTAGACGCCTCTGTCAATTTGTAAGCTATATGAACCAACACGTAGCCAGGCTTCGGAGTCCCACAAGTTCGCTGGGAAATACGTGGGGACAACGACAGAGCCCACCCCAGCTCCCTCAGGCCGCGGTCCCGCCCGGCGGCTCGCGCATGCGCGGCCGCCTCCCTCCGCCAGGGGCAGGCGGGACCCCCGGGAGAGCCTCGGGGGCTTCTCCGGGACAGCGGAGAGAAACCTCTTCGGCAACTGCAGCTTCCTCCTGCTGCGGATCTAGGAAGAGACTCAGGATTTCCGTGTGCGCTGCAGTTCTTTTACAAATCGTAGGTTTAGATTAGGTATTAGGAACAAATTCTTTATTGTGAAGGTGGCGAGGCACTGGAACGGGTTGTCCGGAGGAGTTGTAGATGCTCCATCCCTGAAAGTGTTCGAGGCCAGGTTCGATGTGGCTTTAAACGACCTGAACTAGTTGAAGGTGTCCCTGCCCACGGTAAGGGGCGTTGGAAGTAGATTATATTAAAGTCCTTTACAACCCAAAACATCCTACGGTTCTATGAAAAACATAACGAAAATTATGATGGGTGTGGAGAAAGCATGCCAGGTTTTGCTGGTCCCCAGCTGGCTACAAAGCCAGAGACAACAGAAACAGGAGGGACAGTCTGCACACTGAAGGATGAGAGGTGGCTAATTTTGTCTAATATTTCTCTCTGTTCTTGAGAACAGGTGGCACACTTACACTCCTCTTGGGGGAGAAATTATTTTCATTGGATATACAGAGATGTGGGAGAAAAGAAGTGACTAACGTACAGCAATGGTTACTGTGGTCATGGTGGGCAGCTGTTGCAATGGAGGTCGAAGTCCATGGCGAAACTCAGAAGTTATTAGCTGCCTTACAATATAGCCTCCATGACATCCAGCCAGAGTGCAGAGAGGGACTAAATCTCGATGTCAGTATGAAGAGCTGCTACTGCCAGCCACATACAACCTTAATTTCACTGGAGCAGTATATCACATCACTGAGACACACAGTGCATCTCTACTTCTCCTTTAGCTGGCCCAGACTTTGAGTGAGCCTGTGCAGTACAAGCGAGATCACTTTAGCCTCAAAGATACCACTCACACCAACCTCCAGGCCACAACCAGCTCTGTAATTCAGGACTCTTGAGGATCTCTGCCAAACTTGTAAATGCATATGTCCCAAGATGAAGCTAATCAGTCCCTTGGAGCAAGAGGACAGTTTGGACAGGTTGTTCCAGTAAGCATCACTTGTATTCAGTAGATCTTATGTAGCACAAATAAAAGCAATTAGCAAATGAACAGAAAGCCAAAAACCCCTATCCCAACCCTGCACAAATTGCAGCATATCTGTTTAGTCCCTTCTCACGTCCACTCTCCATAGACAGGTGTCAGCTTTAGGGAACCAAGTTAAGTCTGATTTAATTTAAAGCATAACACAGAACATGACACTGGGGAAGAAACAAGCTCTGGTGGGGAGGCCACTTTTCATAGAATCACAGAATGGTTTGGGTTGGAAGGCACTTTAAAGATCCTCTAGTTCCACCCCCCTGCCATGGGCAGAGACACCTTCCACTAGTCCAGGTTGCTCAAGTCCTATCCAACCTGGCCTTGAACACTTCCAGCGTGGAGCCATCCACCACTTCTCTGGGCGACCTGTTCCAGTGCCTCACCACTCTCATAGAATTTCCCCCTAATAAAGGTGATAGGGAGGTGGTGAGCCACAAAGAACACCTTGCCAGGATGCAGTGCTCCTGGGCAGGAGCGGGGCTGCCAGGCAGGTGGTGCGGGGAGACGTGAGGCCCAACGTCTTCCCTCCGCTGCCCCGGCATGGAGGCGCCACGCTCGAACCCCCGTCCCCGCAGGACCCCGCCCGCTCGCCTGCGGGAGTCGCGGGCAGGTGCAAAGCGCTCCGAAATTTGCACGGCCGCGATGGAGCCTTTCTCAGTGACGTGAAATCCCGTGAGCGCCCCGGGACGGGGACGAGGCGCGGGGGTCCCTCGGTGCCCGCCTGGTCCCTGACCAGGAGCGCTCCGTCCCTCCCGCGCTCCGGCCGCTCCTCGGTCGGTCGGTCCGTCCCCCCCCGCGCTCCCGGCCGCCCCTCGGGTTCCCCGTCCCCCCCGCGCTCCCGGCCGCCCCTCGGTCGCTCCGTCCCTTCCCTCTCCAGACGGACTACAATGCCCAGAGCGCCCCGCGCGCGCTGACGTCAGACGCCATCGGGGCTCGACCAATGGGCGGGCGCGCTGGTGCCGGGCGGGGCGGGGCGGAGCAGCCGGTGGTGGCGGCGGCGGAGCGGCGGCGGGAAGGGCGGGCTCGGTATCCGCAGCGGCGGCGGGGACGATGCCGGTCCATTCCAGGGAGAAGAAGGAGAATAATCACGATGAGATGGAGGTGGACTACGGAGAGAACGAGGGCAGCAGCTCGGAGGAGGAGGAGACCGAGAGCTCGTCCGTCTCTGAGGAGGGGGATAGCTCAGGTACCGCGGCCGCTGAAGGGGTTCCGCGGCGGTTCCCCCAGCGCCCGGCTCTGCCCCAGGGACACATAGGTCTTTTTCCCCAGCTCCGGTGGCTGCCGGTGCCCACCCCCGCCGTGACCCCGCCCCTCCGGCCTGGCCCAGCCCAGCCCTAGCTTCGGCCCCGTAGCTCCTCCTTGGGCCGCCGCGCCGGCCGGGGCGCAGGGGCACAGAGCCCGCCTTCGCCTTGAGCCGCCCGCTCCGGAGCTAGCTGGCACCTGGCCTTGGGCTGGGGCGCGTTGCCCCGCTCCGTGGAAGTGCTGTAGGCTATGCCCTGCTGGGCTTGAGAGCGTGCCCGCTGAGCGGGGTCCGCACTTAAGGGCTTGGCGTACATACATACATATACACGTATACATCCGTGTGCAGGCATGCACACGTGTGTATGTGTATAGGCGTATGTATTTCGTCAAATGCAATTACGTGAATACCTGTCTTTGAGGGGCTATTGGAAGCCTTGACAATATCATTGGCCTCCTTTGCTAGTCATTTCAGTCTCTGCTCTGTTGAAGGTCCTTTCCTTTTTCCGTAGCTTTCTTCTGGACTGTAGATTTGGAATTACATTAGGTGAAATCTAGCTTTAAAAAATTACTTTTTCTATGCTCAATTTACAGTGTGTTATAGAAAGGTTGTTATCTGTTCAAACTTTCCTTGTAATTGCTTCTTTCTGTCTTTGATCTCAACACATCTTTCCAGGTGATGCCCAGTAAAAGTTTATGGTGCCTTATTGAACTAGCGATGAAATGCAAGACTGCGGATGGAAGGGAAGATGGCCAGAGCTAGTGAAGTATGAGAAGTCCTGACATGGATGTGGGCCAGGGCCAGTCCTGGTCCTGACATGTGTTTTCTGGCAGCTTAAGTGATTTAGAGTGGCCTGCTGGGATCCTGTCCCATGACTATACTAGCATATCGACTTGTGGCCTGAGTGCTGGAAGGAGTGGGATGCCATGAACTAGACAAATTAGGCAGCTGTGAAATTGTATTTTTACATCTGTTAGTCTTGTGATTGATTTATTTGTGTGCTAAAGTCTTCAGTATACAGTTATTTCTTAATTTTAGTGTTGAATGATCTGGGAGATCTTGAAAGTTAAATTCTAAGGCTTTTATATTCATACTGACTGATGCAGATCAGGGAAAGCCCTGCTATGGTGGTGCTGTGTAGACTCATGGAGCTTGTCCTCATCTGCCTGTACATGGGCTAGCAAGGTGCTGATGCCCCACAGGTGTGGTACAGACACAGCCAAGCTCACTCTGCAGAAGTAGAATGAAGACTCTTACAGTGCTGGGAAAGTGTGGCTACAGTACTGGGGGAGAGTATAGTCATTCCCTTAGACCTTGATCTGAGTTAATTCTCACTCTGCACCAGAGTATTTCCCCCAGTAGAGGCCTTGGTTAATCCACAGATCCAGATAATGTGCCCATGGTTTAAACAGAGCTTCCTATTAATTTTTTTCCTTTTTCCCCTTCTTCTTCCCACACCCCCTATGTCTTTGAGCTGGCAAGTATTGCTGCTAGAACCCCATTTTACAAGTTAGATTGCTGGTCTGTGCTGTCCACCTAGATCAAAATGCTGACTGCTACTGTCTTGCCTCTCATCCTTACCCACCCTTCCTGGTACTCTGTGCCTTCCTGTCCCCTTTTTTGTTTGGCCTTTGTATGCTAAGGTGTCAGAAAAATAACTAATTGAAAAGGTAGCTAGTGAAAGCATCTCCATGAAGAGTCTGATATGTAAATGGGAGGCATTGGGGACTATGTAAACCAGTGGCTAAATAGACTGCAGCTCAATAGCAGCAGAAGGCATAACTGGCAATTCTGTGAAAATATGTAAATATGTCCAACTTAAATCAGTTAACTGGATGCCTATGTGTTTTATGAATTTGGGACTATTGATCTGCATGTGTTTAGACAAGAGGTCATCTGGAGCAGGTGATTTTTAGTTCTGGGCTGTTCTCTAATTTGAGGAAGATCTTGTATCTCATCTAACGCAATGCTACACAGGAGATGTCTTCACTCAGTGAACTGTGAACCATATCCAGATATGGGCTTGAAAGAGTCAGCAAAATTAGTATAATGTAGTGATTTTATTTCTGTCTGTATTGGCTACTGATTTGGCCAAATAAGAAAAGAGTAGTTCTGAGTAGATAGTGCTGAGGCCCCCAATCTCCAAATTAAAACCTTAGAATATCCTGAGTTGGAAGGGACTCAGAAGGATTGAGTCTAACTCCTGGCCCTGCATACGACAGCCCTAAGAATCACACCACGTGCCTGATAGCATTGTCCAGATGCTTCTTGGACTCTCTCAGGGTTGGTGCTGTGACCACTTACTTCCCCTGGAAGCCTGTTCCAGTGCCCAGGTACCCTGTGGGTGAAGAACCTTTTTCTAATATGCAACCTAAACCTCCCCTGACACAATTACAGATCTGCTGCTGGGGAAGGCTGATCGGTTTTTCCTTACCCCTGTTGTCTCAAAATGATTCTGCTGAGAAACAGGGCCAGAAAAATGCTCTTGTTTTGGTGAAACCTAAACTAGGCAGCATCCATGTTCACTGGTGGTTATGCTGGAATAAAAGTGAACTTGAGTGAGGGTACCAGGACAAGCAACTGGAGATGGTCTGTTGGAAAAGCATACCTGATGCTGTGCTGTTTGCACAGCAACCCTCTCCTTTCCTTTCAGATGTGACTTATGAAAGCATGCTTCAGTTCCGTTATTAGCAGAATAGTACATGAACTCAAAAGGGAATACTGTGTTTTGGATAAGAAATTCATGGAGATAGCTTTTCAAGAAGTTCTGATACACAAAGTTTGTTACATCTTTCAGGAGAAGGCAAAGAGAGGATAAAGGAGGAATATAGAAGCATATTGGGCAGTAGGTGGGTGAGGCACAGAGTTGTTAAGGTCTCCTTGAAGAGGTCCAGGAGCAGCATTGCAACAAAACCCACTATTTACTTTGCCCATATTAGCCTTCCAGTTTGTACTGTAGTTAGGTGCCATCTGGGAATGCCCTTTCTTTATTTCTTATTCTAGATAATCTTTATGTCTGAGAAAATGTAATTTTCTGTGGAAGAGTTTGGTATAACACATGTAAACTTAAGCTTTTTCTTTTCCAGCTTCGTGGCTGTAGTGAAGAGAAAATTGTCTCTGTTAGTTCCAGCTTTGATGTTAGCTCTTTTTCAAAATTTGCCTGGTGTTTCCTGTTTGTAGTTCTGTTATTAGATATTTTTAATGAAAATGTTGACATTTACATGTCCTCTAAGACACTTTGGCTGATTTTTATTGGAGGCAAATATTTCTGTTGTTTTGTCTTTATCTTGCTTTTTTCTGGGATTAGGAATAAGTAATTGTGTTTTAGTGAATGTAGTCTGTGAGTGTTTCTTTAAAACAATACAAGAAGCTCTCCAGATAATTTCTGTTGCATTCCACAGAGAAATGCTTTTAAGGGAGCACTTTAAATGTGATAATTACAGGAAATTACATGCTTGTCTCAGTGTCTTAACAAATATGAACATACTCCATGGCAGCATATTGCTTCTATGGACATAAGATAATTAACACCACAAGAAATAAGTCTTAATTGAAATTAGTAATGATTTTTTTTGTTGTTGTTAAATTTGTCTTTTGCTTTACTTGCATTCAGTCTTTTGTTTTTCTTCCAGTGGATGCATGAGAATACAAAAGGTGCTGTTAAAAGAAGCATGAATTGTCCTTGAGAACTGGCACTCTTCCTATCCTGTTTTTTTTGACATTATGTATTTACTAAATATTTTTATTGACCAGGATTTAGAATAGCATATTAGCGATGAATAAAAAAACCACAAGTTATGATTATCATCCCAGAGGAGGATTTGGCCATTTTTTAAGCACTTTATGTAGGCCAAGGCTTATTAAAAAAAAGCTATTTTAGATGCTGTTACATTTGAAGTACTATGTGGAGGTTTTTATCTTTAAACCAGGCTGCCCTAGTTACTATGCTGGACTGCTTGAACATAGTAGGAAAAAAGTGACTGTGATTTTGAAAGTGTTTAAAAGTGCCCTAAATAATTAGTGCAGTATGAAACGGTGTGGGAAGTCTGAGGTGTTGAGACAGGATGGGCCTGTCAGCAAGTGTTTTAATATGAAATGAGCAATCCCTCCTCCAGTAATGTAAATTTTCAACTGGAAGGCTGTGAGATTTGATCCTAAAACCTTTTACTTTTTCAGCATTGCATATTCCCTAGTCAGTATGTTGTTTAAGGTCTTTGGGAAGAAATTTCGTAAATTATATCCATTAAAGATATTTCAGGACTGTAAAAATCTTTGTTGTTTTATGAATCTTATTTGAGGCAGAATAAAGATGAAACAATTTAAGAGTGAACGTGAATTAGCATTTGAACTGACATTCAGTATGAACGATAGGTAGAGTGTAGACTTCTAGAGAGAAAGTCAGAGACTTTCGAGAGTATTTGTAGCTGAGGGGAGACTGGAGAGTTATGTGTTATTTCAATATCTGCATGAGAGTCAGCTGTGCCCTCAGATGCCAGTGCATAACAGTTTCCTTGCAACACAAGTTTAAAATGTAAAATGCAGTCCCCTTCCTCTCCAACAGCGGATGTAACCCTGATCTTCAGCCAGGGTTACAGTTCTAATAGTTTTATTTGCTTTGTAGTCCTTAAACATATACAAACAATAAAATCCATGTTAATTTAAGAAAAACTTCTGAGTGAATTCCTTGCTAAAACATACCTAGAACAAAAGGCATAGCAGTACACATCTGAAACACATGTTTGAGAATAAAGTGGTGTAATGGTTTGGTATCCCAGTGCTTGTTGCTGTTTGATTTCACAGGGAGGTGCCTTCAAATTTTAAAGAAGCTTTATTTTTATAGCACATAAATGCTTTAGACAACTCTGAGAAATTTGGACAGCCAAATAAAACTTTGGTTTTTAATGTAATTTCCAGCCTTTTTCTGGGATTCTGGTTCTGCCTTTTTTTTGAGAACAATATTTTATATAAAATAGTATCTTTTAACAGCCTGATAGGCTCTTCCCCCACCCTCCCCATTCAATGTATTTAAGTTCTGTCTTTAAATTTTCTTGCTCTGCTTTCAAATACTTCAGGTTATATTTTGTTTTAAAACTTTGTACGCACTTTTTTTGATTGTACTAACTGTAGTATGACAGACTGCACTAGGTCTTTAATTTGGAGTTATAGGTGCCATTGTAATACAGATTGGTGTGCTCTGCTGACTGCTGGTTTTCATATCCAAACAGAGACAGCTAGTGTAGGTTTTAGTCCTAAAAGCTTGTGATGATTTCAGAAACAAGTTAAGTGTAGAAATCATCATACATTGAGAGGTCTGAGTAGATACCTGAATTACTCAGATCCTGCCAAGTAGCAGTGGCCCTGAAGCTACTACTTTCACGTTATCACCTTTACAAATTGCCATAATCTTTTGCAAAACAATGAGAATGAAGACTTGCATGCCAGCGTTCTATAGTTGGTGTAGGAGACAGCATAAAGAAGTTAAATATGTTTATTGGGAAAATATTAGTGAGAAAGAAATAAAAAGCTCAGAGTTGTTTGTGGTCCAGAGGAGTGAGTCCAGCCTGCTGGGTTTGGGATCCCACTTTGCCTTTCTGTCAGGAGGTAGGATGTTTTTTGCCAGAGTAACTGCTTACACAGATATGGCCTCTTTAGGACAGTGCCTTCTCTCAAACACCTGGTCTGTTTGTACCACTTCAGCTCCAGTTCCTGACTGCATGGCCATCCCTTTAAGCTTCCTACAGCTTGATAATAGGTCAGTTGTACTGCTGAGAGCTAATTCTTGCAGATACTGCTGCTATAAAGCAGTTTCACATATCTGACTTTTTATTGTGGCTTAACAAAACCTTTTTTTTTTTTTTTTCCTTCTTCTGTGAAGGGTAAGAAACAGTCAAGAATTTTGTAGCTTAGTTTTTCAGCTTTCTAGTCAAAGAAATGGCAGTGGAGATAGCAGGTGATGTTCAGTAACATCAGATTTCCCAACGAAGTGGCAAAATTTTGGCAAAAAAGTCAGTATTCATTATACTTTATCTTCCCAAGCTAAATTAAAAAAAAAAATCTGGAATATAAATTAAAACAAAAGCCATGGAGAGAGTTTAATGTGAATTACTCTTGCTGCATAAAAGCATATAAAGGCAAGTTTCTGCAAAGTTCTAGACTTTCCAGGTTTAAGAATGTTTCTTTAGAAATGCAGTCATTTCAAATGGTCATTACAATGAGCTACAGATATTTTTACAATTATATTTCAACTTCAAAGATATCTTCAAATTGCATAGGATGAAACCTGTTTCAAAACCATGTGTTGTTTTTTTTTTTTTTTTTTTTAAGAATTTTAATAAAACAAACCTTGGATTTTAAATGACAAATGCAATGTTACTTGCATTCCAGGGATGGCTTTTGTTTATACTGACTCAGGATACACTTGAATTTTCAGTGGTGGCTAATAATTTCTCATGCTTAATGGTGTCTTTAGTCTGGTATGATATACAATGTTTAGGTTTTCTGTTTCATGCATTCTTATGTACACTTTGTATTATCAGTCATGAAATTTAACCTCTTGAGGTCTTACAGTGATGTTGCTTCCTGTTTTGAGAAGAAAGAATTACTGTTTATGGGGTTTATTCTAAAATTATGTCTAAGTTTCTTACTTCATAGCTTATATGAAAAGTGATTTCTCATATTCTGCTCTACGAGAATAATAATATAATGGGATATACTGCTCATGGCTATAATTCAGGCTTCCTTCACATTCACTAGAAATAGAATATCCAGTTTATTTGGTTATATATTACATTGTTCAAAATTATTCTTTTTATTCTTAGAAATGGATGATGAGGACTGTGAAAGAAGACGAATGGAGTGTTTAGATGAAATGTCCAATCTCGAAAAGCAATTTACAGACCTTAAAGATCAGTAAGTATTTTAATGGTTTAAGCACCTCATTTGGCAATCCATTCCATGAAAATACTGTGTGCAGCTGGTGTTTCTTTCATATTTGTGAATACTACTTTTGGAGGAGAATAAGGATTGGGACTTCAGAAATTGTTTGCAGGCAGTTGCTTTAGAATAATTTTATGTATTTATATTTTCTTTTTTTGCTGTAGGGATAGTTTTGAAGTGTTTTTGTTGTGAAGGGCTAGTGTGGTCTATTGCATCAAACTCCTTAGTAGAACCAAGGAATTGTGATTTTAGGGAAATTTGTGATTTTACTTATTTACTCAGTGGCTTTCTCATTCTTTTGTGTATGTGGGACAGACTTAAGGACTGTTTTTGCTAAGAGATTAGGTTTGGGTTTTGGTTTTTTTTTTTTTTTACAGGATAGTGCAGTAGTTTTTATAGTTGGTACCAATGAAAGTTTCTTGTGGTTACTGCAAACTAGATACCAGTACTAAATAAAATGAAAGTACTGTTACCTCTCTGTAGTTTGCCATAATACCTGCATAAACAGTAAAAAACTGCTAAGTAGAAGAGATGAAATTAATAGCCACAGTTACTCAAAACCACTGACCTAATAGTGCCAGGTCCACCATGAAACCATAAGCACTATATCTACACATTTTTTTGAACGCTTTCAGAGATGGTGTTCCACCACTTCCCTGGGCAGCCTGTTCCAATGCTTGATCACCCTTTCAGTGAAGAAGTTTTTTCTAATATCCAGTCTAAGCCTCCCCTGGTGCAGCTTGGGACTATTTCCCATGGTCCTGTCTCTTGTTACCTGGGAGAACAGACTGACTCCCACCTCACTACAATCTCCTTTCAGGTAGCTGTAGGAAGCGATAACGTCTCCCCACAGCCACCAAATCCAGGCTAAACAACCACAGCTCCCTCAGCTGCTGCTCACAGGAGTTGTGCTCCAGACCCTTTACCATCTTCATTGTCCTTCTTTGGACAAACTCCAGCAACGTATGTAAAGTTAAATTTGTCTTTACGTGTGCCCAGACAAGCTAAATGCATCTGTTCCAGTTTACATTGGTGGTAATTTGGAAACTAACTTAAGGTACCTGGCAAATGAAACTTTAACAAGACCCGGTCTATTCCTGGGCGTATGTTTTAATTGAAAATCTAGTCAGTTTTCATGCTTTAGATGGGTGTTTATGTTGTGACATACTTCTTTCTACTACAGAACTGAGACGTACAACTTGCTTTGTGTAACAGGACGCTGTGAGGTCTGGAAATAATAGGGTCTGGAAAGAATTGCCTAACAAGAAATTCCTTGCTGCAGTGTCTAGAGAAGATTGTTTGTCCTGCTGTTCTTTCGGCTGAGCATGAAGAAACCTGGGAAATGGAGCCAACTGATGAGTACTGAAGCCAGTCGGTACTGACTGGTTTGGCATTTGGAAAACTGTTAGCGTTTGCGTTCAGCCCTTCTCTTCAATCTGTTCAACAGCTTGGATGACTGAAAACAATTTGTGGAAACAGACCTTTAAGGAGTGAATATGAAAGAAGGTGGTCTTCAGCGGAAGGAAACAAGTAGTTTGGGGGGTTTAGGTGTTTGAGGAGCGGTATATGGAAGAAGGCATTGCATAGACACATTGACTAGTTGAGAGATAGAGGTATTTATGCGGGCTGGAAGAACAGTGATGGTGGGAATAATAGAAAAGGACCATTAGAATGATGGAAAAAGGATTGTAGGGAGAAGCGGCTGTGAATAAGGAGATGATGAAGTTGGGAAAGACAAAAAAGATGCATACACAGTGGGATTTTTAGTCTCAACCAACAGCAGAGATGATGTACTGATTGGGTCTGCCTCCTCATCCTTTCCAGGGAAACTGAATTTGGATGCTATAAGTAGAATTTGCAGTGGTTGGTAGCATTTATCCATTTTAGACAAATCACTGTTTGAAAGTACTGGATAAACAGTTTTAGTCCATCAACTTCTGCATGGTACCAAGTACACCCAGTCTATAAGTGCGTGCTCTTACGTAGCTGGTACTTAGTGCTATGTAGTCAAATGTTAGTGACTGACCCAGTGTGCTCGGCATCCAGGCTTGTGTTCTAGCTAAATCGTTCTGCTGTAGCTCTCTTTTAACCACCACGTGCATAGCATGCTTATCAGGGATTGAGCCCAGCAAACTGGGGTTTGATCAGCTGCAGGCTGTGTCAGTTGACTGCAGGACAGATTGCGTGTATCATACACTTAGCAGGTTGCAGGTAAGAGGGAGGGGAGTGATTGCTGATGATAACTCCATAGTTCAAGCATCCTAGCAGTAGTCAAAGTAAGGTGATGAGCAAGCTGGTGGCAGATGAGCAAGCAGTTATTTCTCAAGGAGGTCTTGATGTATTAGCATACATAAACTTTATTTTTTCTAATTACTTAACTTGTGCACTTTAATAAGTAAAAAAGCAGCATCCCTGACCCAAGGACATCTTTTATATCTATGTAAACAGATAATATCTGATGCGTTCTTAACACTTAAAGAGTTTGTATGTGTTTACTTTAATTTTACAGCTTTTGATTGTGGGGTGCAAGGTAAAAAATGAGATAAGAAGTCAGTTGTATTGATGAGTCTAACATTGAACAGTATATTTATCAGTTACAGTAGGTGGAGCTGTATTGAGACTGGAATGTTTGTAACTGATATTACATTAAATTCTAAAAAATGTGCATGTTGGTTACTTCATTGTCTGCCAGTAAATATCAGCTTTTATAGGAGGACTGAATTTCAGGTAGAATAAAAATGCTTTAAATGCACTTCCTTTTGGCAGGAATGGAAGATGTCAGTTAGAAATCATCCTGTGATATTTGTGATAGTATGCAATATGTGAATTTTCACAGGAGATGAAATGAGGGTTACTTGAAACCTGCATCTCCTTTTCCTTGTTTTATGGTAGCATGGGAGCAGATATGTGAACACAAAAGTGAATGGTTATTTCTATCCACAAAGTGTCTATCTTTCTCTCTCATGACATAAGCCAATTTGTTCTAACATATTGTGGGGGAAAGCTTTTCGAGTCCTCTTCCATGTTGATTCACATCCTACTCCATCTCAATCCTATAAACAAACATGCAGTTTGTTTTTTTTTCTTCTTCCTTAGAGATGGAGATACATACACTTCTGATTGTTTACACTCGCTTTCCAGAAAGGCTTAATAGACATGAATAGAATATTTCAAAATGAAAATATGTCTTAAAAAATTCAAACGCTAAAAAATCTTCAGTTTACTTCAGTGTTCCATAGCATTAACAAAGAAATGACAAAAGAATAGCTATGTTAAAAATATGTCTTCCACCTTGTGTTTTCTTTTAAATAAAATACGTATGAATCCATACTTTAAAATAAAATACATATTTTCATTTCTATTTTTTTAAGACTTTACAAAGAAAGATTAAGCCAAGTGGATGCAAAACTACAAGAGGTCATAGCTGGAAAAGCACCTGAATATTTAGAACCATTGGCAGCTTTACAAGAAAATATGCAAATCCGAACCAAGGTGGCAGGTAAGCATGTAAAATGAGTATTGCTGTTTCAAAGTATAAACTTGCTATGCAGTTTAAGGTCAATCTTCTCTTTTCTTCAGAATTGTTAAAGAAATGTGTTTAAAGTTAGAAATACTGTGGATGATTTTAAATGTAAAGTAGTTTTCAAGTAAAAATGAATAGGTTGCTTACCTCTTTGCATAAGTTGCCTGATAAATCAAACTAAAAATATGACTTTCTAATGTTTCATTTACTAGCTGCCTGTCTTTGGGTAGGAAGTACACAATTAGTGAGTTGAAAACTAGTAATTTTTATTAGTCAGAAGATTTGGGATCACGTCTACACAATGGTCACTACTGAAGAGATACGTAGGTTCTGTCTCATGAAGCGCTTGCCAGAGCATCTTAGAGGATCATGTTTTTTCCTGCTCTTCTAATCTGTATCTCTTCTGCTTCTCTGATCCCATCTTCCTGTTCCATCTAGGGAAGAAGAAAAACCTTATCCTTGGCAGCTTTGATCTAAGCAGAATTTTAATTATTAAAACAAATGTTTAGATAGGTTTTTATGCTCACAGAAGAAGAAGGCAAGAACTTTGATATTCTTCCAGTATGCATCCGTATATAATAATATGGAATAGTGGTATTATAGAAAAAGTTCTGTACTTTCCTACTGTAAATTTGTTGCATGTTACAGCTTGACTCCTTTAGGACTAATTCCATTGTCTAAGGATTACCTAATACAGGCTGTCAGAGAGCCAAAAGGCAGACAGTCATAATCTCTCTAGCCAGAGAAGCTACACTACTGTCTTTTCTAAGAAATTTAGCACAAACATGGTGCAGCCAAACTGAAAAATAGCAAGCCTTCTTTTCATAATACTAATGCTGTTTCAGTGCTACTCAGTATGTCTTATTGGTACTTTTAACTTTGGGAATTTGAAATCTTTAGATCTATTGCATTTCTCTCCCTCCATCTCTTTTCTGTAATGTTTGTCCTCAGCTGCTGACCCAGAATTTCTGGGTTTTAAGTTCTTAAACCAAATTTACATGACTAGTCCTAAGTAGCCCACTTGGGCTTTGCAGAAGGATTGTGGGTGAACTTTGGTTTGAAGGTTTGATGTAAAAGCAACCTTAATTCAGGCTTTCAATTTTCAATTTTAAATGTGATTGTCCATCTGTGCTTTCATGTAGGTGGGTATGGATATGCATTTTACATGTTCTCCTGATTGGTCTTCAGCAGCACTGAAGATCCATATTCCAGCGTAAAAAAAGCACGGCTTAAAAACTGCAGTTTCCTTGAGGTTGAGAATAGAAAACAGGTTTTTTTCCCCTTTTTGTACCCAACTAAATGAATTTGATAAAATTATTCTGGAGAAAGCAAGAAACTGCAAAACAGGCTTATTTGCTCTTACTGTGTGAGAGCCTTGACTGTTACCTTAGAGAGGGGAGAAAAAGGTGAAAAATCCCCAAACTAAACTCTGTTTAGCTAAACTTTGAATATAATCACATCTGTGGTAGAAAAGAAACTTGTGTTTTGCTGCTTTTTAAGGCACTATTCAAACAAAATGTGGATCTTGACTATTTCAGCAAGTCAGAAATACAGTAGAATTGTTCATAATTGTGTTGTCATTTTCAGGCAAATAAGCAGTGACCTAGATATGCCAGTAGGCCATAAATATAAAAAAAATCCAAGAACATTTTGAATTCTAGATAAAAAATGACTTCACAGCAGAATGTTGATTGGCATAATACTTGGAGGTTTATTTTTCAGAGGAATTGCTGGTAGTAATATTGTTCCTCTTGTGCTGTGTTCATTTATAATCAGTTGAATTCTAAGGGAAGTTGGTTTGTTCTGTTGCGAGACACCACCAGTGTATGTGCAAACTTAACTCACTGAGTTTCTAATCTGAAACCATATAAGTATTTTGTGTTGAATGCATGGAACATATTACATCGGGTTCTCTCTGTGTTTACCAGATACTACATTTCAGATACCTCAGATTTTTTTCAGCTGTCTGTTTAGTGGATACATTTTCAGAAATATGTAAGAAATGCTCCTAATACTTAGAAGTAGTATGCAATGTATCACAAAGTGACTATTTCTAAGAATAAAACAGTCTTGTTAATTAATTTAATTTATTAAGATCATGCGTTATAAAGTAATATAATAATATAAATTATTTGTTTAATTTATTATTTTATTTAGCCTATTACTGTATTTGATTAATTTATATTAATTTATTTAATTAATTTCCAAATATTAATTTGGAAAACCCTTTTCTTTCAATCAGTTTTCTAGTTATCTTAAAACCCTAAAACATTTTAATCTCTAATTAGAAAATAGAAGAGACTGTTTAGTCTTTGATTTCAAAAACTGATGATATTCAGCATAACTTGATCAGAAATATGAAATAGACCTATTTTGTAAAGTTAGCATGATCACTGGTATAATTTGTTGACTGACAGGGGAAGGAGTTAATATAGCATTTATTTTTTTCTCACAGCTTCAGAATTAAGGATTTACTTGTTCTTATTTTTACTCTTTAAAGAAGCCAAGCACTGTAATTGCCTAATATATCTGTATTTTCCACTATGTGCATTTTTTGGGATTTGCAGGCAGTCTTAAAAGGGAATTCTGAAATTGGATAGTTCCTAAAGAAAGTAATATTGCTATAATTTGTGTGATTACAGGTATCTATAGAGAGCTTTGTCTGGAATCTGTGAAGAACAAGTACGAATGTGAAATTCAAGCCTCTCGACAGCACTGTGAGGTTGTGCCAACTATTTGCCATTGATAGCTAACCTCATCTAACTTCACTGTCTGTCATGCTTTTGGGGTTCAGTGTATGTTTTTATTATTGCAGTTATTTGCTATTTGAATGCAATTGCCATATGATATTTATCTCCAGGTAAGAGTTTATTCAAAGCATCTAAAAATTAGAATCATAGAATATGCTGAGTTGGAAGGGGACCCTCCTGACTCTGCTCAGGACACCCCAGAAATTATACCATGTGCCTGAGAGCATTATCCAAATGCTTCTTGAACTCTGTTAGGCTTGGTCCTGTGACCACTTCTCTGGGAAGCCTGTTCCACTGCCCAACCACCCTCTGGGTGAAGAATCTCTTTTAATATCTGAATCTGAATTATATCCTCCCCTGACACAACTTCAGGCCACTCAGGTCCTATCACTGGTCACCACAGAGAAGAGATCAGTGCCTGCCCCTCCTCCTTCTTTCATGAGGAAGTTGTAGACTGTGATGAGGTCTCCCCTCAGTCTCCTCCAGGCTGAAGAGACCAAGTGACCTCAGCCGCTCCTCACGTGGCTTCCCCTCAAGGCCCTTCACCGTCTTCATTGCCCTCCTTTGGATGCTCTCCAGTAGGTTAATATCTTTCCTATACTGTGGCATCCAAAACTGCACACAATATTCAAGGTGAGGCCGCACCAGTGCAGAGCAGAGCGGAACAGTCGCCTCCCTTGACTGGCTGGCGATGCTTTGCCTGATGCCCCCCAGGACACGGTTGGCCCTCCTGGCTGCCAGGGCACTGCTGACTCATATTCAACTTGCCACTGACCAGGGCCACCAGGTCTCTCTCTGTGGCACTGCTCTCCAGTCTCTTGTTCGCTGATCTGTACACATGGCCAGGGTTGCCCCATCCCAGGTGCAGAATCCAGCATTTACCCTTGTTAAACTTCATATGGCTGGGGATTGCCCAGTCCTCAAATTTGCCGAGGTCTCTCTGCAGGGCCTCCCTACCTTTGAGACAGCCAACAGCTCCTCCCAATTTACTTTCATTGGCAAAATTACTTAGTATTCCTTTCAGTCCTGTGTCCTAGTCATTCATGAAAATGTTGAAGAGCTTTTTATAAGTTTGGCTTTGCATATATATAGCTAAGTCTTCTTATTTTTCATTATCAGTTTCTTATTAATAGATTACCACATGATTTTTTTACCCGTGTTATAAAAAGATTACCAAGAAAGTAATTAAAATATCTGACATAATTCTAGCAAAAGACACCTTACATTTTAATTACAAAACCAAAAAAGTCTTTTTAAGATGCCTTGGACAGCTACTGATAGAACTGTCATTCCAAAAGCAGTTACAAGAAAAACATTACACTCCTTGAACATAAACATTCCATTTTAAGCATCTAAATACTGGATACTGTAGTATAAGCACCCAAGAACATGTATGTCCAGTGCTGTACATAGCTGCTTAGATCCTGAGGTTTTCATCATAGTACTCCTCAGTCCCCCTTAGAGTTGCTGAAAGGTGTTTTCTTCTGAGTGGTTCATGGTTTTCCTGAAGTCTGTGGTTCCTATGATACCAATAAAGCAAGAATGTGCATGTGTAGTTTTAAAAAGCTTCCCATTTTTCTTGATGCCTTGGGAAAGAACTGGGTATAATGAAGGATTACTCATTATTGACTGTCTTTGCTCCTGTGAATACTCCTGAGGTTGAACAGAATCCTGTAAGACTTTAATCTGTGAATGATTTTTTTTTTTTAATCTGAATGATTTTTTTTTTTTTTGGCTATGTATTGTTCCTCTTTAAGGCGGTCCTTGTCCCTTGTTTTCCTATTATGTCTATTTTGAAACCTTAAGAATTCAAATATTCACCATCCAATAAGGGTCTCTTGGGGGGAAAAGCTATTTAAGTCAGCAATACTCCTTATAGAATATATGTTCCACTAGAATATAACCATTCAGCAAGAATGCCTCTGATGCCTGTAATAGCTTTTCACACCTTGTTTGTCATCAAGTACTTGAAGCAGAGCACACGTCTAAACATAAGCACTATTCAATTTTAAAATGGATTTTTAAAATCATCTCAGAACAGGTAAGACTCATTTGGCACTTTGGGTATATATTTAAATTCCCCTAGGAAATGTTGAAAAAAAATACGAAAAGAGGTCTTTACAGTTTTAATACTTTTAACTTGAAGGGAATGATAAACATGGCAGTCATTTAGCAGAGCAGGGTTCTTTGGTTTTGTCTGTTGCTCATTTGTTTTGCTTCACTCCAGCATACTAGCTTGAACATAAATAAAGGTAAATTTCTGTTGGTATGCTGTGCTGTGGGCAGGAGCAGTTGAGATGCAGACATCTGCTCATTTGGCTGTAGGGAACTGCAGCTTCTGAGAGAGGCATGGTAGCTAATAGCTAGGTGCAGCAACCTGTGGTCCTTACGCTGTTTTTTCAGTAAGTCGAAGCTCTCTGTTTTCCAGAGCTGTTAAAGGCACTGCTTGGTGAAAACGAATGTTAAAATCTAACAATCAGCTGTATTTCCTACTCATATTCACTTTTGGAACTGTGCAAGCTTATCAAAGAGCAGTAAAGTCTTACAGCCTTATTTCCTGGAGGCTTGGAACTCAGCTTAATTCCAAGTTACTGTTTTAGAGAATTTAGTAGTTTTCTTGATGCTGCCTTTAAATGAGTGAGTGATCTATTAAGATATACTGTGTCGTTTTAGTATATCAGTCCTGTATGGTGGACTGTAATTAGAGAAGTTGCCACAGAGTTGATTTTCTCATTCTGAAACACTTTGAGGTGAAGAGGGTGTAGATCACACAAAATGCTGTAGAAAGTTCATATCAGAGTGTGGGTTTGTTTGTCTTTTTAAATACAAAGTGCTAATGAAACACTTAACATGGCAGGCAATAGGTTAATCTAATTGGATCAGAAATGGCCTTTTAAAAAGACCAATTAGTTAACTTTTCTAAAGCAGTGCTTTAGAAATGTTTCTCACAGCTTTAGGGTAGACAGTTTTGCTTTTATAGCTATCTAGATTATGGCGTGTTCAAAATTCTGCTGTGGGAAGGTAATTTTCAGATCTATGAAAATCAACAATTATAGATACTGTGGGCATAGATGATAATTCTCTATAAATGACTGTAAGAAAGCTTTTGTAATTTGTAATGAATGATTTTGTAATGAACGGTGGCATAGAGATCACTACTTTACTGTTACTGTGAATAAATTTTCCAGAAGGAAAATACTGTCATAATGTAAACAGTTTTTCTGGAGAGCTAGCTGTATGTTTTTATAAACTTAATTATTCTTGGTACTGATATTTGATAAATATATGACTGTATATTCACTTTTGCTAAGTGAGTGTGCTGTCTTTAATGAGATAGGATCTTACACTAAGAAAATGGATAGAGGGAGATGCCATATGCTTTATGGTCTCTGAAAAATTTTCCCCTGAAGCTACATTTACCTTCTGATGCTGCCTCTTAACACTGATGATTATAATTGTCATATATATTTAGATAATAGAACTTACTAATGTAAAAATATGTAATCTTGCTTTTTTTAGAGTGAGAAGCTTCTCTTGTATGATACCGTACAAAGTGAACTAGAAGAGAAGATTAGAAGACTTGAAGAAGACAGACATAGCATTGACATTACCTCAGGTGGATTGAAATTCAGAGTCTGGGGTTTGTTTTTTTTTGATCTTCTGGTGACTACTGATTAATTGACTGTACACATAGTATGTCTGGTGAGTTTCAGGTTATCCAGAATGCTATCCAGCTGTAGAGTTTGGGCAGGGGATTGAATTTAAACTTAAATCAAATTTTGGTTTAGTAATTATCAGCATCCCTTGTGTGTTTTGAGAATATTAATTTATGCCTGCACAATCATTTAACAGCTTCATGCTGTTCAGAAACAGCATCTCACCAGAAAATGTGTTATTTTTAATTTTTGAACATTGTTTTCTGCTATAAAACGAGTTAAACATGTAAATGTTTCTGATTCATAGCATGTCCTTATTATATCTTTTCAGAATTATGGAATGATGAGCTCCAGTCCAGGAAGAAAAGGAAGGATCCATTTAGCCCAGATAAGAAGAAACCTGTTGTTGTATCAGATATCCTTTTACTGGAATCATTATTCTTTCTAATAGTGTTTGCAGTTTTATAGCTAGTTTTATTACATGTCATTAGTAACAAGTTGAAGTGATAATGTGTTATCAAAACTGATTTTTGCATGGCAGATGCTACTTAGATTAGAAAAACCATGTTGACACATTCCATTATGAAAATTGAAATTAAGATTTTCTCATCTAACTACTAGTTTTATGTAGAGAATGTTTCTAAAAGTTGATTTTTCTAAATCTTAAAAAAATAGAGCTACAGGGCAAAAGCAGAAGCAAGTTAGGCATTATGTTTGCAAAATATAACCTGACTTGAATAACTTCTCCTCTATAGCTTTGCTTCTCATACTGGAACATGCTATGAATCAGAAACATTTACATGTTTAACCCTTTTTGCAGCAGAAAACATTGTCCTTCCTCACATATAACCTAAATCTCTACTCGTTTAGTTTTAAACTGTTCCCCATGTTCTATCACTGTCTGCCAGTGTAAAAGTTGCTCTCCCTCGTTTTTATAAGCCCCTTGTAGGTACTGGGAAGGTTGTAATGAGGTCTCCCTAGAGTGTGGGGTCTAGAGCATTCTCTTCTCCAGGTTGAACAGTCCCAACTCTCTGCCTGTCCTCACAAGAGAGGTACTCCAGCTGCCTAGTCATCTGCATGGCCTCCTCTGAACCTGCTGCAACAAGTCCACTTCTGTCTTGTGCTGAGGACTCCAGAGCTGCATGCAGAACTCCAGGTGGGGTCTCGCAAGAGTGGAGTAGAAAGGGAAAATCCTCTCCCTTGAGCTGCTGGCCACTCCGCTTTTGATGGAACCCAGGATTGGGTTGGCTGTCTGGGCTGCAAGCACACACAATTGACTCATGTCCAGAATCCTGGAGACTGTTTAAAATAGACCAACTCCTAAGTATTGACATTGTACAGTATAAAGGCCATTTTTTTACTGTTAAGTTGCTGCAAAAAATCCTGCTCCTTTCACAAGGTTTTGTAATGTTAGGAGAAGGTGGGAAGGAAGAAGTTTCTGAAAAATGTGTCATCACTGGACACCCTCCTTCAGCATGATTGATTTACTGGATCACATCCCAAATCCTATTCTTCCATTAGGTTGTGTCACAGATTTAGTTTAGTAGAGAGATTTTTTAACTACTGCTTAAAAACCAAGTGGTATTAATCAACAGTTACAAGCGATTTCATTAGTTTCTTAATTCCTTTAGCCATTTAGGTTCTAGGTTGTGTGAAAGTTTATGTTCTTTGGCTTTCAGCCATCCTTGTCTTCAGGATGTCCATATAAATAGCATTGGATTCTGTGAATTATGAGCTATCTTGCCATTTTAGCATATATTCCAAACCAAAAATACTAAGATAGTATTAGGTCTAAAATCCCAGCAGTTTCAGGCAGTTCATAAAGCTGAAAATTCTTTCAGCTATTAAGTAAATTAATTTGCTTATTTTGCTTATAGTTTTTAAGCAGTTGTGAGCTTGTCAGTTTGTACAGACCTGTCTAAAGCAAATGGAATTTTAAGCTTGCATATTGCATTTTAGGAAATTTATTTTTTAAACATCCATAGCACCTTTTTTCTAAACTTGTTTTTCAGAGATGAATTGGGGAGAAACAAAATAAAAAGTGAAGACTGTTGTAAAGGAAGAGTTCTGTTGTACAGAATGTTGCTTTGAAGTTCATGTATTGTTCTAATACACATTTTTTACTTTGCAGCTGATAGGTTAAGGAAGGGGCTTTTGCCTTTCTACTTCCTGTGTTTTGGATATTTTATATTCTTACATGTGGTGCTGACTGCACTTTTCTCTCAAAGATGCAAATGCAGAATGCTGTAAAAATAATTATTTTATTAAAGCTGATACTAGTGTAGGTGCTGATTTGCAGTGGCACGTTGAATTGCAGGGAATTTTATTTGTAACTTGAATTATTGCAAGTAAGAATGATGTTTTGCAACTGCCAGGGATGGAATAGTTGTATCTTAGTTGTTTATCTAATCCTCATATTGAACTCCAGTAGTCGGAATGTCTATATTCTATTACTTACCTCTATTAATAATTTTTAAAGTTTACTCCTAGGTTGCATAATTCAAAGATAGATGTGTTTGTGTGAGCTTTTAATTCATGTAGGTATTCTTTTTGTGTGAAAGATTGGAAGAACAGAGATGTTAATATGTTTCTACAAATGTGAGAGTAATTTTATTATTTCTGTTTAAAAGAGTTTTCCCTAACTTTTCCACGGCCCTATATAGTTTATATGTTACAAGACCTTGATATACTTGAAGACTGGACAACAATAAGGAAGGTAAGATGAAAGGATGAATGCCAATGGCTGTGGGTTTAGTTTGGGTTTGCATTTAGTCCTTTTGCTACTTGAAAATATGAAACTATGTTTTTTACACAATCAAAACACAAAATAGATTTTTATTTTTTCAGTAGTCAGCTAATCCTTTCAGTTCAAGCTATGTTATTGTTACTTTTTCTGATTCTACCCAAGTCATTCAGAGGAATCCAATGAAGTCGTGTAAGAGGTTATCTCTAAAATGGGGAGTCTGTAATTTTCCATGAAAAAGTGAGCCTAAAGCCTGTATTGAGTGGATCTGCTTTCTTATAGTCTAACACAGTTGGGTAGAAGCTACGATAGGATAGTCTGATAGGATTTTGCTTTAAATGAAGATATTTTAAAATGTATATCATATGGTATGTTTTTACATAGTAAATTTTTTTTATTCCATGAAGTTTTCTATGCTTTGACCTTTCCTCATACTTTTTTTATGTAAAGTGAGAAGCTGTGCTTTCCCCAGATTACAAGAGAATCATGGTTTACAGGAAGAGAAATTTTTTTTATAAATTGATGCATTTGAAAAAGTAAATCCAGTTTTTAAGTGCATAATGCACTTAAGGAACTTGATGTAATGAAATGCTATCCTTGCCTTGCACTTGAAGTCAGAAAGCTTCCCCTAGTACCCTCGTGCTTCCCAACTTATGGAATAGCAAACTACTTAGGTGGATTCAAAACTTGGTGGGAAATGTCTCCCATGTTGTTTCCATCCTTGTTTTCTTGTACAGATTTCCTAAACAAGAAGGAAAATGTGACCTTTCTGTGTGAACTTGTCTGGCTTTTTCTATCACATGAGAGGGAAAGGCTCAACATATCTTTGCCTTGAGTTCTTTCCTGTAGTTTAACATGATTTTTCTGGAAATAAAAAAAAACACCAGAAAACCACCAAATGAATGCCAAAAAAACTCTTGACTCCTTCCTTTGTTTAAGCCTCCTCTAGTACTACATGCCATCTGGAGTTTGTATGCAGGGAAATTTCTGAGCTTATGATGTATAAATTAACCTTCAGAGTTATTTGAAATCAAAACTTACTAAAGAAGGTGTTTTTTTCACCCTCAAAATGCTTTCTTCTGTAGTTACTAAGTCACCATTGAACACACTTTTTTTTTTTTTTAGATTTCTTCTCATTGTGGTTTTTGCATGTTAAAGCAAGTATCCTGAGCTACACTGCATGTAACTTCACAGTTCAAGCTGGCAGTTCAAAAAAAAAAAAAAAAGCTATGCTTGCTTACTAACTTCATTTTCTTTTGTGTTTTAAGGCAATGGCTACACTGGGGCCACACAGAGTAAAGCCAGAACGTAAGTAAACATTGTCTGGTTTCACAGAACAGAACTTGCTATGTGCAATGGTGCAAGCTGCATCTAGGTAGATCGTATTTATTTTAGCCCTGGTATACTGATGGAGGATGGGGTGAGGTGGCTGGAAGGTGTGGCTTTTGTTGTTCCCCTTTCTCAGATGCTGATACCATTAGCTTGATTCCTGTTGTTTCTGTTAACAGAAATACTAGAAATTATCAACAAAAACTGAAACTTCTAAAAGTGGTTTACACCACCTAATATTAGCAAGCTATGCCAATGTTTGCACAAAATGAGGCAGAAAACTGAAAGCATCTGGACCTTATGGGTGTGTTCTAAAGGATTCTCACCTTCACTGCAAACTACAACCCCGAAAAAGTAGAGCCATGAGCAAGAAACTCATATTTGGCTCTGAGGTGAGAAGCATGTTAGTGCTAGGTAAAACTGGATATTTGGAGATGGTGAATAAGGAGGAGAAGGGATAGAAGGCAAGCAGGTGATAGCTTCTATTTGAAAACAAAAATATAACTTTTAATTTATCTGACTGGAAATAAAAAGGTATCTTGCTTCCAATTTTCATGCAATTATTAAGAAACAGGCTACATTTGGAAAAAAAAAAGTGTATTCTGTGTTACAGAATACAGAAATACACTTTCATTTGATGAAAGTGTATTTAAACATCCAACTGATTTCTGTGAAATCAATATTAAATTATTTTATTAATCATTTTAGCACCTGTCAAATTAGAAAAGCATCTACATAGTGCTAGATCTGAAGAAGGAAGACTCTACTATGATGGAGAGTGGTATGGACGAGGACAGACAATATGCATTGATAAGAAAGATGAATGTCCTACAAGGTAAAGATTATTTAGTTTATGCAGCTCTGTACATTAATGTTATGCAATAGCTAGGGTGATGGCATCAAAGAATAAGGCTTATTTGGAAATACTGCCACCTCATTAACATTTAGTAGATCACCTTGGAAGACAGGCAATACCAAAGAAGGTTGAGTGCTCGATTTGTGAGAGGTGGTAGTAAAGGCTAGAATTCACTGAAGGTTTGTCAGGTTAGGATCTCACAAAAAATTTAAGCTCATACTAGTTTCTGAATAGCCTTTGAGTAATTTTTTTTTTTTTTTAGTATATTGGGAATCTTGCTTTGAGAATTTGATCTGTTGGCCCACCCAAAAATAATTAATTATGGAAAAACACTTTGTATTGTTGAAGATAAGCTTTGTTTTCAGTTGATAAGCTTTGTTTTCAGTTGATCAGTGCTCTGAAAGAAAAGAGTTGTAACTTCTTCACGGTATTTCCTTCTCTTAACAAAGGTTCTACCTGGGAACAGACTAAATTTTACAGTGCAAATTTGACTGAATGTTTAAGATGTATAAATGTATTTTCTCTGTATAGGTAACATTTGTAAATTCTAGAAGTATGAGTGTATTTAAAATCAAATGTATATCTTACCTTTTACTGAATGGGGCAAATCAGTCTAAGCCCAGTGTCGATTAATTATGCACCTCTACCTAGGAAAATTGACTTTAATTTCATATAGCAGTAGTTTCCTGTAAAACTGGCTATTTTTTTTCTTCCCTGTGTACGGTGAAGGGGAACAAATTCTGGTAATTTTGGTGTTCAGGGCTGAAACAGGAAGATATTTTAGTAAACTATATATTCTGTCTGAAATTTTAGAAATTCTGAATTAATTTAGCAGAACATAGCAGTTGTACTGGGCCAAATAAAGATCTTAGTGTCCAGTGTCTGACAAAAGCCAAAAGCTGATGCTTAAAAGGCAGCTTCTAAGGTTGAAGGGTTTCCTAGTGGGAGTTTTGTCACACTCAGCATGCAAAAGATCTTTAGTCTATTAACTGTTTTAATCTCCATGATTGTGCTTCTTTTTCCCCCATCAATCTACTTGAATTTATTTTTCTCCTAGGGGAGAAAGTTTTGTTACTATTTGTATTAAAGGTTATCACAAGGAGCATAAAAGCAGGGCTTGCATAACAGTGGTTCACTAAATCAGCTTTGACTTTATTTCTTATGGTCTTGGTATAATGATTAACAGTTAAATACATTTTGTGCTTTAAATCATGGCTTCAGGCTGTTTACCTTTTTTCCAAATACTTAATATTCAATGTAATTTCAGGTATGTTTTTTTTTACCATGAGTAGTTTAATGTTGTTTTCTATGTGTGACTATTGTTCTTTTAAAATATTTATTAAGGGTTTTCTCAAAAGAAAATAAAATAGATGGATGGCTGAAACATTAAATAACTTCACTAAAGACACATACAATTGTCAGAAAATTCTGTTGAAACTATCCTTTAAGTGGAGCCAGTATCTTTTGAGCCTAGCATTTACAACTAATGGATAATTTCATTTACTGTGTAGAAATACAGCTGCAGTTTTGAGGTTATTTTTAGCTTATAAGGTTTCTAAATTTTTCTTGATTTTCTTCCCCTGACCTTCCTTCCCTCATCTTCTGTAGTGCCATAATTACAACAATTAACCATGATGAAGTTTGGTTTAAAAGACCGGATGGAAGCAAGTCCAAGCTGTATATTTCTCAACTACAGAAAGGAAAATATTCAATAAAGCATAACCACAACTGACCTAACTGCTAACTGGATATGAAACAAGTGGTATTGCCATGCTTGATGTGCCATGGAGTGAAAGTTGTATTTAATAGTGTTTTGTATTCCATATACATTTACAGAAGTATCTAATGTGTATTGGTTGTGCTGTATGTAAACTTCATATGAACAGCCTTCAGAAACCTGAGAGGAGGGTAAATCATGTTGACAGATAATTTGCCTCTAAATTGGGTCCTAAGGTGCCTAAGGTACGAAGTATTCTCTTCAAGTATAACTCTTCAGAACTTCTCATATTTGTAAAATGAAAAAAAAAAAATCTGTTTTTTTTTTTTTTTTTCCATTAGTGACCAGTTGGTGTGCAAAAAATGATAACTATAATTACCAGCAACTCACTCTGTTTTCAGTGACTGTGTCTTGCTTCTTTTGTGGATGTAAATTTAGCCTGCTCAGCTGTTGCTTTTGAATAGATTGTAACATGCACAAGCATTCTTTTATCCAAAGTGGACCGATTGATTACAATTATTGTCCTCAACAGTTCTGCTAGTACTGACTGTGTTATATTTTGTAAGGTTTACTATATTGCTTGTAATGAGACAAAGCCAATATTTTGAGCTGTGTTTTTTGAAGAGCACTTTTCTAGTGTCGGACCCTATTCTATAGTAATGAATCATTGGTGTGTTTTTTTTTTTTTCTCGATTGCCAGGAAAATTTATGCGTAATGTAGACAGTGTTGCTCCAACCTGTGTTATGTGTAGCCCACAAAGAACAACTGTGAGGATGGTTATGTAAATGCTGTTGCATGGTCTGCATGTTTGGTCCACAGCTGTATGAAATACAATGAATTTTTTTTTCAAAAGGAAAATAAATACAATGAATTTCTTTTCAAAAGGAAAATATTTCCCCAGAAATCCTATATCTGGGAGAATTTACACTGTATTTTTCACCAAACACTATTTTCCAGATTTCTGTACCCCATTTCATCTTATTGTACACCAGAAGTATTTCATGCAGCTTAGGAAGATGAATTTAATTTAAAGTCTTATTCTTTAAGCCACAGAGAAAAGTCCTAAATCCTTCATGTTACTGTGATGTGCTTCAAGCAACTAGAATGATAGATGGGATTGTTGAAGAATTATTAATGCATTGGTTATGTGCACTTTAATCTCCACTTTCAATGATTCTTCTTGGAGAAAGAAAGCATCCATTTGCTTTACGTGATGACAGCAAATGAGAATTTTTATCGTAACATGTAAATTAATTGCCTCTTCTAGTGCAGGGTGGTAACTACTTTCCAAATGCCAAATCAGTTTCTGCTGAGTGATGCTTTTCTACGATTGTATGACATTAATCAAATGTACATAAAGTATCAATTGATATGTTGGCTTTTAACAATATGAACTGTATGTATACAGTTGTTTGATAAATTTTTGTAATAAAATATTTGCATTTTTTAACTTAGTATATAAATAAATGATCTGTGGTAGTAGGCATCTTCTATGTTGTTTTGCTTTTTGATTTTCTGATCTTGTTGGAATTGCTGATATACCAAATGCTAAAGGGAAATATTTTTAAATTTTCAGAAGGCCTAAAGCTTTTAAAGACCTTTGACTTGCACTTTTTTCTTTTGAATTTTGAGAGTTTGTATGTATCGATTGTTTGTTTTTACAATATTTAAAAAAAAAAAAAAAAAAAAACATTTCATGAAGCTTTTTTCTGGGCTGTTTATAAATCAGATGTAAGCATTGTTAAGAATCTCTTAGCTGTTGGTGTGCTTGAAATCATTTGTATTTAGGCCATAGTGGGCACCCGAAACTGTTCTTGTGATTCACCCTATCCTCTTTCCTCTCCTGTATTCTGCATCTCTCTAGCTGCAATTGATTGTTTCTACAGCTGTTTCTAATCTGATCTCCTTGTACAAAGCAGAACTTTGCTTTGTGTAGCCTTGCGGTTCGGACTGACACGTGGTGAGTGTGGCTTCTTAATTCAGAATAAACATTCATATCAACATGACAGATAATAATTGTAGCAGTATGGATTACTGATAAATGACAACTGGGATCTAACTGCTCCTTTTCTAGAAGTACAAGAAAATGAGCTATGGCTTTCCTTTTTACATGTATTCACTTTTGTGTATGTGATTGGTCTTTTTTTATAATTTGTAAATTGTTTCATGCTTAGGTGAGTCATGTTTGGTACATGCTGTGTATCTTTTTATTATTTGAACAGTTAATGGTTTGCTTGCTCCAACATAAAATGTAAGAGGTGTCTTCAACAGATTTTAGTCCTTTGAAGTACAGACATTGTTAGCCTGTTGTCCCTCTGTTTTGTCTTTCACACTACTACATTAAAGCTTTTCAAGCCTTGTTTTAACTTATGAATAGATCTGCAAATTGGTGAAAGGAAAAAGATGTTTGATATGTGACTTACTCTGTGAGATAGAGTATGGGAAAAGGGAAGTAAATAAACAGTAAGAGGCACTGAGTGACAAAAATAACTTTCTGTACATGTGTAGAAAAGGTTTCTGTATCAGTATGTTTCAGAGAAGATACAGTTTGGCTTTTGGCAAGCATGCAAAGCAAGCTGATCAGTTCGTCTTTCCCACAATGAAGTATCTGATATATTTAGTTGAAATGCACTTGATTTTACCTGACAACACAGTGCATGAATATCGTGTGGACTTTAGCTTAGGTATCTTGTAATAAGCATTTCTTAAACTTTCCAGATGCACTGGGATTTTGGCACTTGGTCATACTATGTTTGTTTTAAAACTATAAAAATTGATTATTTATAGCCCATGGAACATTTTGTTTAAATTTGTAAGGCAAGGCCTGGGTGACTTAACTCACTACCCCCATCAAGTGGTAAGAGAGGATTAAATAGTAACATTTTCTCTCATTTTTAAAACCTATGCTGTCTTCCACCATTCCACCAATAGATTAATTTGTTCTGGGTGGTGTTTTGTTTTGTTTGTTTGTGTTTGTTGTTTTTTTTTTCTTTGAAATGGAAAAGAAAAAAAACAACTTTGGCTTTTATCAAAAGGGAGAAGTACTAATACAGCTTCCTGTCTCCTGGAGAAATTCTTCAATTATTACTGTGGAAAGAACTGTTTGGGGGTTTTTTGGCCTTCTTTAGAGGACAAGGTGAAGTGGTAGGGAGAAAGCATGTGTTCAATAGACCTTGCATTTAAATAGCTAAAATCATCAGTGCTGTTATCCATATGAGGCTTTAAGCAACCTGGTCTAGTGGAAGCTGTCCCTTCCCACAGCTCAGGGAATGGAACTTAGATGATCTTTAAAGTTCGTTCTAACCCGAACTATTGTGTGACTGTATGATAACAGATTTGTTGGAGCCTTCCACTGTTCCTTGTGCTAGCTAAATGGGATGTGCTTTCTTCTGTTTCTGCGTGTGACAGCCCTGTCCGAACACCCTTTTACAAGAGGCAAAGTAAGCTTCGTTCTCAGGGCACATGATCATTCTTAAGAAGTTCTTTACTACACTCTTCTCAGGCAGGGGCACAGTTATTGTTGGAATTAAGACCAGGCAGACAATATTTTACCTGTGGTACCTGAGGTACCTTGGAGTGTTGACAGGGTGCTGTGGATGATGTGTACTTCCAGGTAGCATTGTTGATACTTGCTCAGTGTCTATAAGTGCTTTAGTGTTAATGCAGCATATGTGTAGGTCAACTGCATGGTACATCTGCAGTAAATCAGCATAGGATTTGCAGTCTACAATTAAATCAAAATCACAACATGTATCAAGAAAGCTTGATACTTCCTGGAAATGCCAGCCTAAATGTACTTGCATGGCATGATGTATGCTTTTGTTTCTCTGTATGGAAAATCTGGTCTCAATGGATCAGATGCGACTTCCAGCATTTAAGACTCAATTTTTTATTTTTTTTTTTTTCTGGAGCTACCAGCCTGTAAAGCTGAGAAGTTATGTGTTGAGCTGACTCCTGTTTCAGTGTGCTGGCACTCCTGTGGACTTCACTTTCAGCAATTTAACTTTTCCAGATGTTGCATGAAAAGTTTGAATGCTGAAGGTGAGCTGAGAGATTTGCTGGCAGGCAGAGGACTTGAGGTTAGGTGCAGTGCTGTACATGCAGTGTTGAAAGAAATTCCTACTGCGGTATAAAGATTGAACTGGTAAATGGATAAATGAAGGGATGTGTGTGTCAAACACCAACATTTAAAAAAATAATGCTAAGATGAGTAATTTAGCTCTAGTTATCCTGGGCACTGATAGAGACAATTTCTGATAGGAAAAAATACTGTATGATTTTGTAAATAAGAATTGTCACATGGTGATGAATTCAAAAAAAGACTTTGTAGATAAACTTTATGTTTGGTATTTGCAAGCTTTACAAATGGCATTGTTACTCTTTTGGTATGGTTCATCTGTATGAAAGAATATAAATATATAGGACTCAGGCCATTCAGTAACACAGTAATCTCCAAGTTTTCCTAAAATAGTATTTTCAGATGTTTTAACTACAGATATGATTTTTACTGTGTTATTTGACTGGCTAGGTTTTTTTAAAGATCTAGATTATGTTTTTGAACTTAGTAATTCCTTTGAATAATAGAAAAACGTGTGAAGCACACTGTTTAAGAGGTGGCCAGCAGCACTACAACTTGTGTCCTTGATTAGCATGTTAGTTCTGTAGGAAAATCTTCAGACATCGTCACTGTCTTTACAAATAGAAGCTAGCTAGACTAGGGCAACAGAAATTTTAAAAAGTGGCATTATTTCATTAAACAGGACAACGTTAGTAAGTCCTCTTTTTGCTATAATAACATCAATCTGAATCAGCTGGCCCAGGTAGGAACATGAAATTTGGTTTTCCTCCGTGGCCATGGGGAGGCTCATGATGGTGAAAGCCTGCAGGTGGCAGTAAATTTATGCTGAAGTTACTTAATGGTAGTTTTAGAATTTTCTGTCTAGATCTTGTTAGATTTTTTTTTTTTTTGGCATGGTTTCTTTTAGTTGTAGCACAACTGCAATTGGTTTTAATCCTAATGCATACTAATTAAGGGATATTGGAAAGAATAGATAGTACTCAGAGTTCTAAAGAAGGATTATCTTTTGCTACTGTATCATGAAAGAAAATTGCTATGTAAAGGCTTAGGAAGGAACAAAAACAGATTAGGTACTGTGTAGTTGCTATAGAAACAAAATATGTAATTAAACAAAATGAAATATATTACATATCTTACACTGATGAAAGTACTTAGGAAAGGTGGGACAATGAATGAGTGTTTTAAATTGCAGCACCAAATCCAGAAATAAACAGAAGGTTCAGGTTTGTTTTTCTAACACAATTTTCACCTATTACACTTTTTGTTCTTGGTTAATTAAAAAAAAAAAATTTTGTTTCCTAGGGTGAACCTTATAAAAAGGAATGTCAATAATAATAATAATAATAACAACCAATAAGTAATGAAATAAGGATTTGCATCAATACTGTTTCAAATTAATAACAATATTATGTGATACTAATAATACAATTAAATTAATACAAAGCTTAAGCATATGCTGTTTTTGGGAAAAAACCCAGTAGTATGAACTGTTTAATTACAGTTTAAAGTAACTTTTAACATCACTTCAGTGTTTCTTACTGTATATAAGTATCTGAACAGTTTCACACCCTTACTGTACAGCTAATAAAGACAATTTCTTAACAAAAATGTGTGTCAAAAGAACTTTCTTGTAGCTGGACTGTAAGTGCTGCAGGTTTTGGATATTTCAGAACCCGCAGTTATTGCCAGATGCCAGAGGAGGGCACTTTGAGGTTCCTCATGAAGCTCGACTTACTTTTAAGTTTAACTCGAATTCTCAGAATTTTCTTTTTTGTACTTCTGTCATAAAATGCCACTGTTTAAAGTTCAGAAATGTAGAAGTGATTATCACTTCTCTTTGTTAGTGTAACTCTGAAGGTGACCACATTCTGGTACTTATAAATTGAGGAGGCTTATTGCTGTGCTGGGGTCACTTATGTAGTACGTCTCAGTGTGTGGCCCAGGGTGGTGGATGGAAATTGGTTGGCTTTGTATTTTACACCTCTGCCACCGTCTCTCAAAAAAAAAAAAAAAAAAAAAGAAAAATGTACATAGAATTATAGTGTATAATTCTTATCTTTATTGGTCAGGGTGAAGGAAAAGAAGGAAGAGTAAAAGAAATCCTGCACTCAGTTCAACGTATGATTTCAGGTTCAGGTGTTTTTGCCAAAACATGGCTAAAATATCAGAATCTACCTTATGCTGACAATGTTGACTTCAAAATACTTTTTGTAGCACATCTACACTTGCTTGCCAGGCTTCTATGGGAATAAATCTCTTATCCTTTCTTACAGTCCTGCTGAGGACATTGCTTGCCTTCATTTAGCACACCTGTTCCCAAGGCTTTGCGCCTTTGAGTGGAAACAAAGAGGAGGAAATGTTGAATGGGCACAGAGAACCAGCTCTGCTGCAGAGGTAAAGTGTATCCAGGATCCCTCCTTACTCAAGACCAAAAGGGAAATAGAGAAGTGAGAAAAAGACTGAATTCTTTGAATTTTCTGGAGTAGGAATTGATTTGAGATCTTCCTGCCTGCCTGCCTGCCTTTTATTCCTCAAGTTGCTTCATCTCAAGTGTGTGTGCCCTGTTGTGTTTGGCTATATTTAACACTGATTTCTAAAGCATCTTAAGCATTAGTCCAGCTAACTGACTCTATCAGTAGAAGTATCTCTAACCCCTCCCACCCCCTCCCTTAGAAAAGTGTATTGATTTCCTCCTTTTATTTTTTTTCCTCTTTTTTTTTTTTTTTTTGATGGGGGAGGAGGTGGAGGTGTTTAAACACATTTAAATTATCTATATTTTAGGTTACCTGCCACTGCTAAGACTTCTGCATGCAAAGTTTTGCATTTATTCATCAGCAAAGTTGCTTGGAGTCTTTCATAACTACAAAGTAAGCCAACTGTAACTGATGAGTGAGTTTTTGGGTTTGTTGGGGTTTTTCTAAAATGTTTACAGAGTTTTTTAGATAATAATAACCTAAATAAACACACATTTTACAATCAAGACCCAGAATTTCACTGAAGTGGATAAATCAATGTCACTGCGACTTGAAATGTAACTAACAATGAATCTTGCAAAAGTGTTTAAAGTGAGGAGAGAGACACTCAAAAATGGGGTGGAGATGACCCAGAAAACTTGGACAGGTATACTTTAAATGTGTTTTAGTGAACTGGGTAATTTTTAAGAAACAAGGTTGTGGTTTGCAATACTATGAAAGCTTCTTTATAGGCATTTGAAGACTCTGAAATGAAAATATGTTTTATTAGTACTATCCATAGAAATTACCTTTATGTCTTATAAAACATTTTGAATTTTTTTTTCCTGAACCTAAATGGGATTTTCAATTTGCCTCTTTTTGTGCAGTCCATACTTGTCTTCTGTGGAAGACTGTGACATATTCCTGAGAAATAACACCTGCAAAACTAAAAATACTAAAATGAGACTGTCACTGAGGTACCATGAAGTCTTTGCTTAGATTATGGATTGCATGGATTGCATTTCCAGTGGTGTATGTATGTTACAAGATTCTTGTCATCCACTGAGATCAAGGTGGCAGGGCTTGAGGTGCATGTCCAAATCCTTGGGGGACCAAAGTTAAAGGTCCTGTTTCAAGCCTTTTGTGGGCAGAACCCTGAGCTGCAGTTAAGCAGCTGAACCTGTTCTCAGTGCAACTGCTGCCCCGCTACTGCCTGAATATTGGTGGTGCCCTAGAAATGGGAAATTCAGTGCAAGCCCAACCCCTGAAATGGAGTGGAGTTCGATTTTTTTTGTTTATTTTCTTCCTAACCCCACACTGCTTGTTTTTTACCTCTAGTGCCAGCCTTTCTGGAGCTGAAGGCAGAAGGCGTAGGGAGGCAGCCTTCAGCTTCCTTTTGCCTGTCTAGTGGCAAAAGCAATTGTTCAGCATGCCAAAGACCTACATGGTAGTGGTAGCTATGTACCAAAGTGTTTCTAGTAAACATTAATTGCAAATATGCAATAGCTTCAACAAGTGAAAGTGCTAGTCCCTGAGATTTGGTACTGATGATGTTCCCTGAAGGTCTGGGATACACAGGTTCACCTCTTCAGTACCTGTGTTTGAATCAGAGATGTAGCCATCTGCAGATGATGACTCCACCTGTGTGCTCACTCTCACCTCATAATCATGTAAGGCTTTGCTACTTGGTTCCTAGATACTGTGGGGAGTTTGGCTTGTAATCTCTGCATATGCCTGTCCCCACTTGTAATATAGCACTTCCTTGGGGGTAAGCCATGAGATTTAAGATGTTTGACATTGATTTATCAGATTATTTGGTTGTGGGAACCCTAGGACTAACAAAAATAGCCAGTTATATTACACAGAATATATTTTGAGCCCAACACAATAAAAAAGTAGTTTTATGTTTTAAACTATGAAGCAGGATCCAGTTCTTAATCATACAAGGGTTATTTCATTGGAATTATTATTAGATTGAAGTATATGAATAACTTGAGTAAGGCAAAGTCTATCCATGGTAAATAACCAATAGCTGACCTTATCAATTTTTTTTTTACCATTTTAACAGCAGGAATCAAATCACAAATCAGTTTTGTGAGTGCATAATTTCTGTTTCAAGATCTCATTTATGCTGAACAGCCTAAAACTCAGCACCTGTGGAAAAAGTTGTAAATCATGATAAACTGTATTATTAGCTGCACAGCCGTTACTAAATTCTTATCTTTGTCCAGGTTCTTTCATTCTCTGATTGTGTGCTTTTGCTGCTTGTGTGACTGAAGTATTCATTATAACTCAAAATAGAAAGCAAAGGAAAGCTTTTTGGGTTGAAATGCCTTTTGTTTTTTTTTTTTTTTTTAAATTCTTCCAGTGTTACCATTTTAAATAGTTTGAGATGCATATAAATATTCCTAATGATCAGGCAGTAGTCAGCCAACAAATGAACATTTTTACATTTGCCTACAAATGAACATTTTTAGTTAGGCTTCATCTGAATGGGAATCTATCATAAAAATTTCATATGCAACTTGGAGAAAGCTGTTTCTCATTTTAAGTAATGCTCTTTCTTTGTAGGTTTCTGGTTGGTTGGTTGGTTGGTTTGTTGGTGGTGGTGTTTGGCTTTTCCCTCTCCTTGGATATAAATAACCCATTATTGGGTGTTTTTTCGTCCCTATGTAGAATTCAGGGTATGTGTTACTTTATTGTTCCACTTTATAATACAAGAAAGATCTTTGTTACAGAGGACTAACCATATTTCATTTTATGAAGGAGGCTATCACAGCAAGGACTATCTCTTTGTACCTAATATCAGACTGATCTTATTACCTCCAATTTTAACTTCAGAAACATATGTAACGAGACTATTAGCAATCACATTTGGTGGTAATCATTTGGGAACATTTTCAGCATCACCAGCTTTTGGGATTTGGAATGCTTCCCTTGGAAGAAGCAATTCTAATGTGAGCAGTAAGCCACTTCCCTGGCCTTGAGGTTACAACCCTCCAACCAGGATTGAGTAGCAGAAATGCTCCTGATATTTAAAGACAAGAAGTGGAAGGTGGTGTAGCTAGTGGAAGAGGAATGACCTTAACTTCAGCCTTTGGGTCTCGTCTGCCTCAGTCCAAAGGGAACGGCAGTGTAGTCTGTTATCTCTCACCCACAAGTTCTCACACACTGTAGCATAAAGTGCTTTCTCTGAATCCTCCCACTGTCTTGTCTGGTGTAATTAAATCTGATGAAGTTCTGAAATTTTGAGAGTAAAAGCACTGGTGTAGAAATGGGTGGTATAGTTGAATAAGTCTAATTTTCTTAGAAAACTAAACTAGGTATGTGCATTTAATATCAAAAATAGTGAGCGAGCAAACCAAAGCCGGGAATAGTGTTTTGTTTCTTTTGCATTTTTTTCATGACTGTTATAATACTTTATTCATTAAAGTTAATTCCAAATACTCATACTAGTGCCTGCTATTTTATTGGTATCCTGTGGCCTGAAATTTCCCACAAAATATGTAAATTCTTTTCTAAATTACTAGGAAGTTATTTAATATAATTGCAAAAGGAGTATCATGGCTATATTTTAGGGTTTTCTATGCATATCAACATGTTTAGAAATTTGATTTTTATGGTTGGTACAACAGGTTTAAATATGTGTACCAGGTATTGCTTTTCTTTCTGGAGTTTCTTTTTCAGTGCTGTGAGGAATTCTTTAATAAAGCAGAAAAATAAACAGGGTTTAGGGATTTGCAGCTTGACCAAGCGACAGGAATTTGCCTGAGGAGCTGCATGCCTGTGCTGCACTGCTTTAGCAGCTTATATATTGCATTTATAGCTTTGCTTTCAGGTCTGTGCTGAGCTGCATGTACACGTTGGCCACAGGATAAATGTTGCCAGTGAACTGTGATGATGGAGTGTGCAGGCAGCTCCCATCAGTACCAGTGATCACACTGCCTGGGTGTTCGTTTCTTTATCTGAAAATGTGGCAACAAGTTCTCCTGTGAATGTCGTTTTTGTTCAAAAGTAGAAGTGAATAGAAATGTTTGAAGAAAATGCATAAAAGCTTAAAAGCCCCAAATGGAGTAGGGATCAGCGCAGCATGCTGTGCCCTGATTGGATCCCTATCTGATGCCATGCAGGTCAGGATCCCCAGTATCTGAAGAGATGTAAAATCATCCATACTATCCTCCACTTTTTTTATATTATTAGCTCCACTGAATGATATTTTAAGTGATACTTCAAAGTGACTGAGGGCCCTTCTTCTTTGGATTTTTAGAAAGCAGAACCTCTTGGTGCAGAGCAATGGCACACTAATTTTGAGGGAGAAATGTAAAATCAAAGGATACTAGTCTGTGTTGCTGGTATGACTTGCAGAAGGTAAATGTACAGAGAAGAGTACTATTCTAGTTGTTCTGAATGCCAGATGTTTAGCTTTTTTTTTTTTTTTTTTTTTTTTTTTTTAATCCTGTAGATAAATCTAAATATGTTGGTTTAGCTCTGTACACAGTATGTACTCTCAAAATAGGAGGCCTGGTCCTGTACCTGAGAATACTGTGGACGAACAGCATTCCTGGAAGGTCTTTCTTACATGGAAGTAGTACCGCAAAGGTATAAAATCAGCTTTTGTGGGTGTGCAACTGCTGAAGGAACAGGCTTTTGGTGTTGAGGGAGGAGGGAGAAATATTTGCCATCTGTCTGATCTTATATTTGGCACTTCTGTACTGCAGTGGTGCTAAAGCTACTCTTATTCTTTTTGTGGTACTGAAAATATCCCCTCCGTGTTGGTAGGTACAGGTGTAAGCTATGGCATAAGTCAAAATTTCTGTTGACTTTGCTTAAGATATAATTTATCTTTTAGTGTTTTGCATAAGATCTGTGTAGGAAAGCTATAGGAAATTTTTTTTCTCAGGGGTATGCAAAATAAAACAAAAATATTTACCAGTTTTACACATTCAAACAGAAAATGTGGAGCAATGTGACTAGCTGTAAAGGGCACAAAAGATTAACTTTTCTGTGAATTCGGGGTCAGGTGAATTTAGAGGAGTGTGGGGTATTTTTGGCAGCCAAAGGACTCCATTGCCTTCTCAGCACAGGGCAACAGCCTTGTTTTAAAGTCACCTTCAAGTGTAGTGCACCGTGAATGAGGGGGAATGCTAATAAAGGCATAGGTGTGTAAGATTCGCACCACTACAGTGATATCAGTTTTTTTCTGGATTTTCATACACAGAAACTATGAATTAAGCCTCTGTATTTTTGTCTCAAGGGTAAGAAACACATTATATTTCCAGAACCAAAGCTGAAAAAAACACCCCACCAAAGGGAAGTTACCTTTGGGTTTTAGTAGAAGTTGAAGTAGTAATTTTTGACATGTAATGATTCTTGTCTATGACATTTTTTTATGGTATAATAGGCTTTTCTTTTTCTAACAGCAGGGAAATACACATGTCTATTCTTAAGAAATGTTTTTGAGTATTAATTTAAAAAAAACCAACACTTTTTGGGAATTGTATTCAAGCTTCTCCATCGTTTGGTCTTGCCTCTTCATGGTTGCAAGTTTCTGATTTCAGCCTGACTGCCTGGGAACTGGTACCCACTGTGGCTAGAGGTGTCATCCCAAGTACACTTAAAGGTTGTGGGTCTCAGTTCAGTGCATAAAGGTAAAGCAGAGAAATAAATAGTTGTACTGTTCTTTGATGGGTATCTCCATTTCCCTCTGCTACTCCTCTTCCTTGAATTATGTCTGTTCTAACACAAGATGTTGATGTTGCCAGTTAAAACCAATTTTAGTGGCACTTTCTAAGTTCTTCATTTAGGTTTGTTTTTTTCCTGTTGGGGTTCTCATTACACAAGGACCGATCCCTTTCTTGTCTAAAATTTCAGTAAGTAGGTTTTTCTGAAAACGTAGCCCCAAGTACCTTAGATTTAGAAAAATGAGTTCTAAGCACTGAAGTATTATTGAAAATCTTCCGCCCTGAAATTCTTGGATATTTATGAGAACCAAGCTGATAAAGAATGAGAGATGTTTATAGTCATATGCCGGTTCACATTATGCTTTTTCTGATCTTTATTTTTCTCTTTTATTTTGCTTCAGACTTTTTTCAATTACTAAGAAAAAGTACACAATGATGAAATAAAAAAATATTCACGGGTACATAGGTAATAATTAATTTTTAAAATAATGATTGAAAATTCTAAAAGTAAAATATTCATATAGAGAAAGCACAAATACATGAGCATGCACACACACACACACAAAGACACTGACTTTTCAGTTGTGCTTCTGCTGTTCCAGAACAACAAACATTATGTATATTAACACTGGAGAGATAACTGTTCATAGTCTTTGTGCCTCAGAGTAGCTGTAGATAATGCTAGAAATAGTGTTTACTTATCTCATCCTAGAATATCTGTTTCAATTCTTTTGAACAAAAACTGCAGTCTAGTTGAAACTTTCTCACCAGTGATCTTTTTATTTGTGTCTTCAGTAGTCATGCAATGGACCTGTGATGTTGTATCAGTAAAAATGCTTCTCAAAACCAAGTCTTCAGAGGGTAAAAATGCAGTATTAGATGTTATGTTCTTCTTTGCGATTTTGCAGAAGACCTAAAATTTCACCCTACAGCAGTGTTGTGGTTTTAGCATTCTCTTTCTGCTTGTCTCTTCTGAGAATGGAAGAAAGTATCTTGCTAGAAAGTAGGGGATTTTTGTTTGGTTGATTGTTTTTTGTGTTTGATATGCTATAATTAGAAATAAAACTGATAAAAGGTAAAATAAAATGAAAAATATTTTCTTGCTTAAGTTACTTTGTAAGACCCACCAAATATATTACTCTGTTTTCAGGGTCATGTTGACCTCTAGTTTTCTCATGCCATTTGCACAGAAAATGAATATATGCTAATTATGTAAGTTAACAATTAAATCCAAGGATTTCTATTATTCTGAGAAGAAATGACCGCAGAAGCCTGACTCCTGGAAGGAAGAGAGTCTCTGCCAGTTAGGGTAGCTTGGCTGTGGTCAGGTCAAGTTGGGCTTGCTGGTGAGCATTTTTGCATGTGAACCGCTCTCTCTCTTTTGTATACTTTTATCAATAATGTTACTGTTACTATTCATTTTCTTATCTCAGTACTATTTCCAGTAAATTGCGCTTATTATTACCCATTATCTTTACCTTTTGTGCCTCCAATTCTCCTTCCTATCCAGGGGGGAGAAGGGATGAGGGGGGAGAGGGGGAGGAGAGAGAGGGAGCAAGCAGCAATGTGGAGAGTCTGAGTGGGAGCACTAAATTGGGAAGTACCATTCCTAACTAACCATGACATTTCTGTTTCCAAAGATTTTTTTTTTTTTCTTTTTTTTTTTTTCCTTCCAGGCTTCAGGGTGGAAAGTTTGAGTTTTGCTCCATGTGGATAAAAATAAAAACCTCTTGTTGGGGTTTGTGTGATGGAGGGAACAGTTTGTATTTGTTAGGAAAACTGTGAGCCTAATGTAGAATTTGCATAATCTGCTGTATTCAGCTGCTACAAATATAAAAGCCCCAACTGTTGTTAGCCAAGTAGATATTTTCTGCCTCAGATTTCTTTATAAACTCAGCTTCACATCTCCTTGTGGAAGAGAGGCCAAAAATAATATTATGGCGAAACTATATTAAGGGAGCACAAGTCTAACATTCCAGCATAATTTACACTGAGATTACAACACGCTTACACATATTTATACACACATGTAAATTTACATGTACATTTGTCTATAAATATAGACCAGTTGCATCAAAGGGAGATTTACAAACCTACTGTGCTACATCTAATGCGCCTAACTCACCCCCTTAAATGTTTATTTACTCAGATTTACCACAGCTCAGAAGTAATCTTATTTCAAGAAATGAAGAATCTTTTCTGTGGCTGCTTGATGGTTCAGTACGTTATTATCAAGCCTGTTTTATAAGCAGAATTACTTGGTGCAGGATGTGCTTGCCTGTAGGACCACAAGTTTGGGTGTTTCTTGGTGACCCTGTAGAAAACTCTGAGATCTCTTCCTGCAGGTACCTCATGGTGCTTGGCCTTTCAGTCAGGCCTTTGCTGAGACATGACCTCCCATCTTGAGACACAGGCAACAAGAATGGTGAACTTTATTCTGCTGTCTGAATTTGGCACAGATGTGCTAGTGGATGCTGTAATAGAAGTGGAACAGCATGGTACCTGGCTCTGATGGGGCAGCAGATCTCTGCCCTGGCTAATGACTGTGGCAGGAACAAAGGAGCCTGCTGATGGCATACTGCTCTCACATGAATCTCCACTAGATGTGCCACCATTGTACCAGGCTGCTTGTGCACAGTAAACATGATGCTCACAAATCTAGACCTTGTGAAGGAGGTAACCCTGAGCCAGACACAGTCAAAGCCATCCTTGCCTGGCTCTAGACTCGCAGGCAAAGGTTCAGGCTGTAACAGGGGCTGTTTTCAACACATGCTGAATGATACAATGAGGTAAGGGGTGTTTAGGTATGTTGCGTTGATCTCAGTTTTTTATTCTTTTTTTACCTTAAGCCAGTTTTAACATAGCCCATAATCTTTGCCTTCCCTATGCAAGCTAAAGATATAGCCTATATATAACTGTACCTGAAATTTGCTCATCCTCTGTTGGCAGCAAAGGCCATATATTCTGTGAACATCCCACTCCTGGGTGCAGCAGACCAATTTATCATAGAAAATTTCACGTATATAAGACTGCCATTGGTAATTTATAGTTTAGAACAACAATCTGTGGCAACTTCATATTGGAAAAAAACGAAGAAAGAAAGTATGCATCATAAAGCTCTGTATGTGTTTATCTGCCTTGCTCTTAAACATATGGTTTTCCTTTTAAAAACTTTTTAATTTTAACAGCTAGTGCATGTGCTGTTGCTCAGCTAAAAGCACTTGAAAGAAGTTTTGTGACACAGTCATTCTGCCAGATGACTTTTGCTATTTTTTATTTACTGGATGCTGTATTTTCATTTGTATTTTCAGTACAGATTTGTATTACAATGGTTGCATTTTTCTATGAAGGACAGCTAATGTACTAAGCAGTCCAACCCAGGGCAGTAATTAGTCTGGGAGAGATCAAAGGGTACTCTTCTAAATCCCAACAATTTGATGGGGGTGAGCAAAACCAACAGTCTTTTCCTTGCCTTGGTCTCCTATTAATTTTCACTTGTCTGCTGCAGAGCAGCTGCTTTCTTGTCAATCCAGTGCACTGCTTGAAAAAAATTCATTCGGATGTAACAAATGCAATTTCAATGGGGTTAGTGAAACATCTACTCTTTCACTTAACCTTTCTCTTCTGTGAGTGACTTGCAGAAAGAAGAAATTCCTTGAGCAATGGTGTCTCCAAAACCCATGAAACACATCACAGGGCGAAAGTGTGTCTGAAGCCAGTGACATGTTCTGAGATGTGAATTAGTCTGTGTCTTTGCCAAGTGACAGCACAAATCATGTGTGATTTACAGGGGAGAAAAGAAGAAGAGTGAATATGAAGAGCTGAATACTCTGATGAGAAGTTACAGGTCTGGAATGGTAGTATTAACAGCCCACCATTAGTATTGTCAGCAGAGAGATCTCTTCCTTAATGCACCCTGCTGAGCTAGATGATCTCTTGAAATCTATTTCAGCCCAGCACTTTCATGATTTCATGACAGTATCTCAGTATTTTGGCTAGTACTTGGAGTCCTATTCTCTCTCCTTATTCTGCACTCTACTGTCAAGTGGGTAGGGCAAAAAAAGAGGTTTGTTTCAAGTTCTTCGGTCTTAAAAGCAGAGGCTACTGTTGTACTCTGCAAGAAGAGAGACAATGGCAGCACGTCTGTGTTCCTGTCTGGTGTGGATGGAGAAAGAGGTGAGAGGAAAGGAGATTCTTGCTGAACATGGAGGAAAAGGTAACATCACCACCCCACTGCCTCACTGAACACTACAGGAAGAAATGATGGAGACAATTTTGCATGCTGGAGCAAAAGATAGAAGTTGCAGAATGCCTTAGGATGAAGGGGAATAAAAGATAAGAGCAGCACACTGCAAAAAGCCATAGTGTTTCCTTCCTTTTACTGGTTATCTCTGTGCTTGGCTGGTGAAGAATATTTTGATAGCCTCTTGCGTGTGAGTGGGAGAAAAGAGATGGGGACGGTTTCTCTATGGGTTTAATCAAGTACTTCTGCTAATATGTGCTGGTCTGAATTTTGATTCCTGTGGGGTTCTCCCACTCTCTGGTTTTATATGAACACTTGATAGGTTACAGAGGCAGTAAAAGGCTTTCCCTTTGCCTGGCTGGGAACCGGTCCAGTTCTAAGGCAGTACTTGCTTCTTTTCAGTACTGGTGGAAGAACTGCTACTCAGTCCCAGATTTAATTCTTGCAGGACAGAGTAGCTGGAGTCAAATACTTCTGTCTGTTACAGTTTGCACTGAGATTATATCCTGAAAATACTAACAGCTCTCAGTTAGCTAAATATACAGAAAAGCTCTCTGATCGTCACATCTTCCTCATAGAGATTTGTGACCATTTAAAAGTCTTAAGTATTTCTTGTGAATGCTAGAAATCTACATATGTTTTTTCCACAAATTATCTGTAGACATTCTTTTGCAACAGGTGTTTGGGGTTTTTTGTTTGTTTGGTTTTTGTTTTTGTTTTATTTTTTGGGTTTTTGTTTGTTTGTTTGTTTTTGGGTTGTTTTGTTTTGTTTTGTTTTTGTTCATGTCTTTGTATTACAGAATGGTGAAGGATTTGTGTTTAGACCTGATTTGACTGGAGAGGTGCCCTGTTCTGTATTAATAGGAGAACTGCACATTCCTCTCAGTCTGCAGCATATTTTTACCCAGCAAGGCCAAAAACTTCTGTGTTCCAGACACTGTCAGGTTGTATACAATTGTTTTAAAATTGGAGTGGGGGTTAGTTTGTTTGGTTTGTTTTGCTTTTGTTTTCTTTCTGGTTGAATGAATATAGTGGTGTAAAACGAGATCATTGCATTGTCAAATGCTGGGGCAAGGGTTATTGTCTCACTCGCACCCTCAAATGGTGGGCTAACTGAATCGTTACAGATTCATGCAGACTGCCTGCAAATACAGCCAAATGGAAATGAACTGTCACCACAGTTGTTTTAAGGTAGGTTGTTTTAGTGGGGATATGAATAGTTATCATTTTCAACTTATGAGCAATCTCTTTGAGTTTAATTTTGAATTCTCAGACAATTGTAAAGATGTTTCGTTCAGGTAGCCATAATGCAACCTTTTTAATGTGATATGAAGGCTTTTAAAAACACTTCTTTAAAAAGGAGTCCATTTGCATTAAAGAGAACCTTTTCTCTTACTGCTTCTTTTCTCTTACTGCTTCTGTTCTGAACTCCTTTGAAGTGACAACATCTGAGATCTATGTAAAGCTCAAGTGCTGTGTATGATTGCATGAATGATGTGATATTAAGTGGTTGACCTACCTATTGTAGAATTTGTAAGGTACAGAAGTTTTTATTACGCAGTAATAAATATCACACTATGGAGAATTGAAGCTGTTGCTTCCCATTTGAAATGGAGCCATTTTTAAGCCAGCTGTAATATTTTAAACACAGATATTCTTTGCTTTTTCATTAAAATAGAGAGAAATAAATCTTGATTTTTTTTTTTCTCATCTCCTAAAGGTACCAACTAGTATTGCCGAAAATGATCCTGCTCTCTATTTGGATAAATTAAAAAATGTAAGTAAAATTATTTAGCCAAAGCTTGCTTTAGTTAAATGAATTATTCCTCCAAGTGTAAACAGGCAGTGTTAAGCATGTTTGTAGGACCTTCCAGTCCTCACTATATGTTCTATTACCAGACAACATAGTGAGAAGGCCTGGGTGAAACAGAATTGTAAATTCTAACGTTTTGAAAAACAAGTAGGAACTATTAGTTGTGAGTTATAGGAAGATTTTTAGAAAATAAATTAAGAAAATAAATATTGTCCTATAAAACATTGTCCTATAAAACTTTGGCATATACACTAAGACCAAAATTGTATAAAAAGAGCCATTGTACCAGCTGGGTACGGAAGACTTCTGCTCATTCCTCTGGGAGAGGCATCAGGTTCCTCAGTTTGCTGGCTATGAGGGGCAACAATGAGAAAGAGAAATTTTTGTAGGTGGGGAATTGGAGACATGGAAGGAGGAGGCCAGCTGTGAAATTATTGCAGTCTGTGAGTTTGTGCACGTTTATAAAGGCATTGAAGTCTAAGCCGTACAAAACAGCAGTAGTTTTTTTCCTGCTTTGCGATTTAAAGTTCCACAGAGATCTGCTGAGCCTTTACGGTCACAGGCATAAGGAGTAAGTAATGAAAAGCAGGTGATTCTGCCCTAGGTGAAAGTAGTTTTCCTCAGGGAAAATTAGTTTGAAAAAGTTTCCTGTTGTGTTATTCTGGTAGAATCTTTTATGACATCGCTTTGAAATTGTATAGCAGCATTTAAGGTCAAAACATGAAAAAAATGTTATATTGTTTTTTTTTCTGGGCAGCAAAGCTCTTACAAGTTCCAACTGTAGTGGAAGTTATTACAAAATGTGTTATGAAGATGAACACAGCTTAAAGGGTTCCTGAAGTCTTCAGTTAGACAGCTTCTTAGACAATATTTCTGCTAAATTTTCTGGAACTTTTTTATACTGGATGTGAAGTGGGAAACAATTAGCAAACAGTTAAGTAATAGGGAAAGCCTTTCATTAATCAGGATATCTTTTGCGTTTCCTTCCCATCTTACAAAAGCTCAGAGAAAGAAAACAAACATAAATGTTTGTGGAAAGGGCCATAGAAAACCTGATGTAAATGGATAGATGTCTACTTGTGTCTTATGGTAATTTCTCTCCACATTTATAGAATTTAAAGCAAAACATCTTTTTATTCTGTCCTATTGCTTTCAATAAGTAATCCGATATCCCACAGTCAGGTTGATGTAATGATTATTTGAAAATGTTATCACTCTGTATCATAATTTTTAATGTTACCAGCCTGAATTTGGAATATATTAATTATGCGTTAAGTGAGAACACATCTTTAAATAATGCAAATAATATCCAGACCATTAAACATAGAAATAAACTAAAATATTATTTCAGTGTTTGTATTGATATAATGAATTCTGTATTTGTAAAAATGAATTTTGAAGAAAGCTAAAGCAGCTTGGGAAAAAAACCCTCACCTTTTAATGGTAAATCTATGCACCAGTTCACAGGATGCCAGTGGGCAAACCCCACCTGTATCTCATTAATCTTATGACTCTTTGTCAATTCTGTCATATATAGTGGATTTTCTTTGCATTGGAGTGGAGAAATGTTGAATGTGCAGGACTGACTACTGCCTAGTTCACGTTTCTGGCCCACAGTTCCTCTTCCGTCTATGTAGAGTAGAAGGTGTCCCCTGCTGGTAAACAGGGGATTTGAAAAAGAGCCAAAGTCCAAATGAAAGGTTTTTATCAGTGAGGTTAGACTGCTAGGGAATTTTTCCTCTCACCTTTGTTGTGCTGTGCTTAATTCTTTTCCTACAAACATCTGGGAATTGTATTTAACCGATTCACTGTAGAATAAAGACCTAAAACACTGGTGTAGTTTCTTCTGTTTCTTCATGTTAGCTGGAGTCCTAAGTTTTGGTTTTTTGTTAGTTTTAAAGTTGAGGAAAGCTTTCTGGTGAGTGGTCTACATCCATGACCTATGGTCTGTCCTGACTGATTGCCTGTAATTGTGGGAACCCCTTTTGGAATGAATCCTATCTCAGACTCTGAGTGATGGAATTTCTCCAGGCAGAGGAATTTTCTTTAGTGTTTTTGTGTTCTCCTCTTCTGTCTCATATGAAGGATTTGAAAATGAATGCAAGTCTTTAGGCCTAAGCAAGGAAGATGTCTGTCTTGTTCAGAAATAATGTGTTTTGTGGGGATGTTTACTTCCTTTCTGCTGCACATTTACCACCTACTATGAGCGGCAGCAATGGAAATTCATAGACAAAGTTATGAGCTGTTAATTAGAATAGAAACTGTGGCAGTTCTTTTGCTTTGGGTGTGCTTTGCAAATTCACTTTCTATAGATGTTGCATTCAGAATTGTTAGGAGCCCTTTTTTTATTGTGTTCTATTTTGTCTCTGAAACATTAAGAGCTTAACATTGTACTTAGCTGATTAAAAAAGATGTTAATGTTCATAGTGGATGTGAGTTCAACTCGATTTAATTTAATTTTGATTTATTTTCATTTTTCGATTTAATTTCATTTTTTTAAAATAAATCAAAATAACAACATGCCCTCTAAGAATTAATGAAATGGTGTAATAATGTATCCTGTACTATTGTGGTATTCACAGTTTCTACTCTTGCTTGCAAGGTCCAATCATGCAGCTCAGAAAAAGTAAAGGAATTTATTTATGTGTACCTTAAACCCCAAGTTTTTTGCTTCCCACAAAATGAGACTTTAACATTGCCTACAGTTGGTGTGAATAGTAAAAGGAACAGGAAACAAAAAAGTCCTTTGGAGCTCAGTTCAAGGGGGTCTGACACACTACAAGAGATCACATGACATCTGCACATTTTTCTGTATGTTAGCACTGGAAAGAGGATAGAATTACCAGGAAATGTTGCCCTGTGGTTTCTGTATTGAAGTGGCTCCATCTGTGCCACCTGTGGATGACATGATTGGAGCATTAGTTCTTGCTCTGCCTTAGCACTATTGATAACTCTGCTTAACATCACCACAGGGGAGGCTTTGTTGGAGGCTGCAGTCACTTCGCCTGAGCAATGGTGTACATTGGCTCCTTCATTCAACTCTTTTTTCTGACATTATCGCATTTCAATGGGCCACCAGTGAAGCCATTCAGTGAGAACATGCAGCGGGGCTCCTGGGTGGCCCAGGACTGAGCCCAGCACCCCCTTTAATGGACTGCTGGCCGCAGCCCATTGAGCTCCATGAACTCCCTGACCAAAGAGAAGTGAGACAAAGATGTCCCTCAGTACAATGTGTAGGTCAGGGCTGGACAAAGGCAGATAGCGATAATCAAACCTGTTTGATTGCCCCAGTGAAAGGGGATGACTACCACCATGGACCACCGTTCCCGCCGGGGTTGAGCCCTGCGCTCTGCTCCGCCCATCATCCAGCCCTGGGGGCTGCAGCTCTGAGCACTTTGAGCTCTTGCTCTGCTCACAGTGGGCTTTGCATTCCCTTTATGCTTGCAATTGGTGTAATAATCACTGCAGTTTTTTTATAAACATGCAGATAACCCTCTTGTTTGCTGTTCACCTATATGGCATGTACGCACTTGTGTGGGCATGAAATGTCAGGAGCAGCTGAATGAGTTAAGTGTAGAATGAAACTTCTCTCATCTGGCTACTTGTGCCTATGATTTTGATAAAAATAACGATCTTTTTCAAGTGTTGACCCAAGATTTGTAAATTCAAGATGGAAAATGAGAGGTACTTGTTGTGTCACTCTTTTAAATAACAAATTGCTAAATTTAAAAATCCCTTCTGTTGAAAGAGGATGTTCACTGCTTTTTGCCAGCTCAGTTGTCAAATTTGCTCATTTGATGAACTGTTTGTTGATACACCTCTACAAAGATCTGTGTGGATCTTTGCTTTCAATATTGTCAAAATATCCCCTCAAAAATCTGTATAGGTGCAGCTAAGGGGAACCATGTATGTGCCACTTTATGTTATATATCTTGCACCTCATTTCCTGCTTTCTTCAGGAAATACCCTTGGGACTGAGTGATTTGATACCCAGATTATGTGTACTTGCTCTGTAATCCATCTCCCACAGAACTAACCTTGCCTTTTCTAAATCACATCTCCTGTCTTTGCTGTGCATGTGAGTTTTCTGCAGCAGCAAATATGACAAGTCTCAGCTTCTTGTATATATCAAATTTCCATTTTGATTGAAGATGAAGGACAGGAAAGAAATGAGTAATTTTCTTTCCTTGACATTATAGTGTCTTACAGCAAATATTCTCTACTAGGGCTTTTTTTTTTTAGTTTTTTTTTTTTTACCAAAATTAAGACAAAATGGACCTAGCCTAAAAAACCTCAGAGAGAAAATGAGAGGCATGTGCATGAAGAGGTGGGAAGAGGATGCTAAAGTGGTAAAAATTAGTTGAGAAACACTGTGGGCATCTCAACTCCATAATTCAATTATTTTGAATAGACTTTGGTTTCAGGGCTGTGAAACATACAGTTGAAATCAACAATATGAGAAGAGAGTTCTACAAAGAAAAGACAAGAATTGGAAAGAAGTTCTTTCAGAGTGCTCAGGTTGGTTAAAAAGACGGGGGAAAAGGGTGCCAAAATAAAGAGAGGGAGCCAGGTAAAACAGCGGACCAGGAAGGAGGAGATACTTGAGACTAATTGTCTCAGAGGAGATTAGGGAGGTCTAATTAAAAACCCCTGATAAATGTGGAGTGTCAGGAATGACTGAGCCAGTGTGTCAGCTGTGAGTGTTTGAACCCAGGGGTCTTAGTTCCTAGTCTTGTTTTTTTAGTGATAAAACTATTTCCTATGTTACATGAACATCTATGACTTTGTATACCTTTTGGTGCCATTTCAGCCGTGCTAATTTACTGCTTTTTGAAGACCAAACAAGAACTCAAACAGCAAGAGAAGCTTTGGAAGAATGAGTGAGAAGCCTTCCTTACACTGGTGTGTTCTGATGATTTCTAAACAGGTAAGATAAGGTGCCATAAAAATCTCTCAGGTTATTTTCTCAAAACACAAACACAAAGAAGCAGTATGTGGAGCATGGAATTCTGTATGAGGAAACAGTGAATGTCAAAATTTATTTTTATAACTGCAGGTAAATTGGTAAGTTCAGATACAGAATAACAAAAAGCAGATGTCACCTATTGCCTTTAGAATGAGATTTTAGCATCAGCAGTAAAGAAAATTATTCCTTTTCTTCAAATGGCTAATGAACCCTACAACAGCTCAGAACTGTCTAGATCAGCTGTTTGGGCCTAGGGCAAAGCAAGGTCACAAGATTTTGCTGCCAATATTAAAAAAGTCAGTATTAAGAGAAGCAATCAATGCAGTCTCTGGGGGGCAGCACACTACCACCTCCCGGGCCTGGATCTAACAGCCACTTCAACTTCACACATGATCTTAGAAGAATAATTGCTTCTATTGCTAAGTCTTCAGAAAACTTGGATTTATTTCACCAGGCTTCTATAGTAAGTACCTTGCATTTATTTTTATACATTGATTATAGGACTATGTTTCTTAAAATGTAGTGACTGCAAATATTACCAGTTTTATGTGTGCTGAGCACTATCAGTTTACTTCTTCTGTTGTGCCCTTGTCTCCTGTAACCCCTCTGGTATAAAATTACCTTGACCAAAAATCGTTCTGGACGTTTTTCCCCTGCTTCCTGTCACATTGTTTGCATCACTGTAAAGGGTCTTCACACATGGAAAAGCAGTGCTTTAGAAAAGATGCTTTTTTTTTTTGCTTCTTGCCAAGTTGTTTCTGTATTGGGTGCTATGGGATCTCTTCTGCACACATTACTGGAATCCCAGAGAGGCACCTTATCTGCTTGACATTCCATAAACCTAGTTAGAATCAAATGGGCCTGTGGGATTCCAAGCACATATTTGTTCCTATGGTGTTATCAGTAACCTAGAACTGTGCAATGAATAACGAAGAGCCCAGGGGCCGATTTGTCAGAATTTTTTTGGTTATAAACTGTATTCAGACGTGTGCTATAATTGAAAAGAACAGAAGAGTAAGGAGCAGAATTTCTCTTCATTCTTCTGCAGTATGTAGAAGTAACTCTACAGTAGTTTCTACAGTAAAATATCCTGCTATAAAAGTAGTAAGTAGAACTTTCTTTGTACCTAGCAGATGTTTCTTCAGTTATTAGTGGTGTTTCTCAAAACTGAAAATGAACACATAAGAATGCTCTAATTTGATTGATAATTCATATGCCCAATAAGATAGTTTTTTCAGTAGAAAGTTTCAAGAGAAAGGAAAAACTTTGCACATTCTGGTAAAATTTTATCCATTGGTTTTTGTTGAATATAAATTTTAGGGTTTTAGGGAGCATTCACAAGAAGATCAAGGACAAAACTCCTAAAACGATAGTCAGTAACCAGACTCCACCAAAATTGTATAAACCTACATTCAGATCTCTGTGTTATTTGATTTAGGAAAAAAGTTGCAAACCAGGTCTCCTGCACTGGAGGCCTCTATAAAATACTCTCTTGCATATATGAAAGCTACAGGGATTTTCTTCAGAAAATGTGATGGACCCAGAATTGTTATTTTCTTTTTTAAAAAATTGCATTTCAATATGCAAATTAATTTTAAAATAATTAAAAATGTTATGTATAAAAGTTTCTGCTTTTTTCTTTTTGCTGTGAATATCTGTATGACACCTTCTGTTGTGAGATCAAGAAAACATAAGAAATTAATTGTGCTTTAAAAATTAAAGCAGTAAATTTCCCATCATCTATGAGCCCCTTTTCACCTGTGGAGATTTTTTATTTTCTCATGGTCTGCCATAGCATCGATTAGAACATTGATTAGATCTTTTAAGAACAAATTATCAAAAGGCTGTGCTAAAATTCTAATCTTCAGTATCACTTCATGGAACAGCTGCAGGTCTCTTAACTTGGCCTTGACAACCACATTTGCCAAATCAGAATCTCATGATTATTAGCTCATCTTATTTCAGACTCTTCAATTAAAAAAAACCCAACCAAACAAACCAAAAACCAAAGAACAAAACAAAACAGCAAAGCTTAGAACAGTACCCTAGATATCTTCACATGTTTGACGTTATTTAAAGTGTGACTTACCCTGATTTTGCTAGGGTTTATAAAGCCTAATTTTTAGAATGGTTACAATTCATCCCTGTAATGACTTTACCCCAGTCACTGCTGCAGGTATTTTAACTTCAGCTCTATCTTTCTGTAGTTTTTATGAAATGCTGTGTTTGAATGCAGCAAAGAAGTGAGAACAAACAGAATAAGTATAAGGCTTTTATAAATCTAGACCATGACACCTCTGTTGCTCAGCATCACTCTTGAGTATAGAACTGTATATATCCAGGAGTACTTTTTCCATATATGTTCTATGGTTATAAGCCAAGACTTCAAGTTTAAGAGCATGTTGAGGGAGAATTTAGCATTCTGAGAACAGACATATGGTAAAGAAGTTTGTAGAATGTGTCAGAGAAGAGACGAAGGATGTATAAGCGTCAAAAGTTAGACTGGCAGTGTGAGCAAAGCATGAAAATAGGACTAGAGAGGGTTTGAGAAGAAGGACAAGCAGCAATCATTATTGCAGGTAATTTGTGGGGGGTAGGTAGGTATTTATACTGGGAAGGAGATTATGATGCCAGGTTCTGTCACAGTGGATATCAGAGCAAGCAGGGTAAACCACAAGTCATAATTTTGGTTAAAGTAAGAAGACAACAAATAAATTTGTTACTGAATTAGCAGCTTTTCAAACACTAAATCCCACAACTCATGAAGGAAAAATCCTTCTGAATGCTAAACAGCTGCTATAGGCAATTATTTTTGCAAACGAACCCAGAAAACAAAATTTCTCAATCACCTCAAACTGCTGCTTTGTGTAACTCACGAAGAATGGTTTTAATAAGCAGCCTGCCAGTAGGGAGAGCCTCATAGAATGACTGTACCACACGTTAGTGTGATGGTTGCAGGTTTTTTCCCACCAGAGACTTGGTGAGCCTGACTTGGTTGGGTTGCACGTAATAAAAGCTGCATAAGATAGTTTAGGGAAGCTGCTGTGTAGAGTCTATTAGTTGTATTTAGTATTGCACACCCTGTATCAGACTGAAAATGTTATTTTAAGCAGGGCTTTCTGTGCCATCCCTGCTCTGATGATATACCTCCAAATGGGAAGCCAAAGCAATGTATCCTGCTGGAAGCCCTGGTACTCGACAGGAATTCTGTGAAGGACATCTGATGGAGGAAACTGTTAGTGAAATGTAAGCCCAGGGTGCTCACAACTTTGAACTGTAGGAAAGATGAGATAAACCAGTTAGAGTGTCTAGAAGGAATGGATCCTTCACATTTCAGTGGAGAGGTAAGTGTCTTTGTGTCAGAGATAAGGCCATGCCTGAATTTAAAATCACCAATAAGTCACAGCCAACAGACAGACAAAATCTAGGCTCCACGACATACTTGAGATGAGCTTCCAAGAGGAGGCATAAAGAGAATTTTGTTTTGCTTTTTCTTGGTTCTACCTCAACAGCACGCTATGTGCAGCATGTCTGAGTACAGCATTCTTGGCCCATCAGTGTCACACACATTATTTCCCCTTGTAGCAAGACAAAATGTTTCAGAAAAAGGATGTGACATCAAATGCTATGAAGACAAAGAGGATTTACAGTCAGCTTGGATTCTGGCTTCTGTATCCCCATATCAGCAGTCTCTGCCCCACTTACTGGTGCTGTATGTACCGGGCATGAGGACAGCAGCATGGAGCTGTCTCAGGGACTACAAAAGGGTTTGCTCTCCTGATGCTCCTGGTTTCTATAGGCAATGAGGTCATGGCCTAAAAACTCTTTCTGTGAACCATTTCTGGTGGGAGTACAGACTTACACACAACACTCTTACAAATGTCCAGCAAGGAATTTCTAGCAAGCTTTGTAGCATTGTCACTATTTAGGGAGCAAAAACATTAGCATACCTTTTTTTTTTCTTTTTTAATAAAATGTTCTGTGGCAGTTTGGAGAATGAGAGTTGATGATAGTGACACTCTTGTTGGTTTTTTTGTAGTAACATTTCTTCATGTGCTTGACCATGGGTGTAAACGAGGACAAAGATCAGTTCTTCTCCAGGAACCTGAGTTCAGAGCTCTCCTGTCCCTCTGAGAGCCTCTTTTGGAAACTGATGGCTGAAATGTGCTGGTAGACTGTGGCAATGCAACCTGTCCCTATTGGCAGCTTCTTAAGTTTCCAAGGAGTTTTTCCAAGCTGCAAAATAGAAGTGTAAAATCAGGAAGAACAGAACTTTTGTAAACAAGTTGGGAAAAGCTCAAGCAGCCTAGCTCTTTTTTGGGACAAGGGAGCCACCATAACCAAATTCTGTGGTTCAGGATTTGTAGACGGAAGAAAAGAAAGTGCCAAAGCTCTTTTGGGACAAAGTTCTTGGGTGGATTTGACAAGTCACTGCCTCACTGTGGTGTGCAGGACCGATGTGAAAGGCGAGTTGGCAGAGCAGCACTGCAGACTGGGTCCTTAGCAGAAGGACGTGGTGCAGCAAACCAGGTTTCAGAAAGAACATGGAATCAGGAGCACCTGGAGGAGGACAGGGTAAGGGAAATTGTTAGAAGCCCTGTTGGGGCAGGGATGTTGCCTGCTGTAAGTGGCTGGTATATGTTTTTCTGTTTCTTTTAAAATTTTGTTTCCAATTAAACAAAGCCTGCTTAAAGTCTGCATGTCCCACTCTCTGCTTGATAATGTGTAGTGGGTTGTCCAGAACTCAAATAGGCCATGTCAGGATGATATTTGATGAATATCCCCTTGTTTCCTCTGTTGGAGTCTGCTCTGCAGCAGTTTTAGCATGCATTTCTAAATTTTGTTCGATTTAGAAACTAAAATAGATGTTTTGAGTGGCAGGATAGCTATTTTCTTGTGTTCACTCCTGCCTGGCCCCAGCAGAGTGCCCCAGTGTCACCGCAGGGGAGGAGCGGGCTGTGGTGAGCCTGCGAGGCACTGGACGGGCTCCATGTGGCACTGTTGCTATCTGTCGAGTGGTGGCCTTCCTGTGCCAGGTTTCTGTGGAAAAGAGAGTGAAACAGGTTTATTGAAAGTGTTTCAGTGATTTAGGAGTTGAGCCTGGCCCACACGGCTGCGAGGCAGCGGTGTCAGAATGATTACATAGAAAACTGAATCGATCTATTGAAACACCTCCTTAAATGGTTTCATACCTCAGTCAGTGCAGGGGGAGCAAGGCAGTGAATACTGGCTGTAAACCCAGCATGGGAGGTACTTGTTCCACCTGCACTGCACTTTGAAGGTGGAAAAGTTTGGCTTTCCTCTCTAATTTACTGCTTTGTAGTAGCGAAGGGAGATGTTTTGCCCATGTTACCCTCTTTGATCTGTTCTGAGTAATTTGCTGCTGTCTGCTGAATGACCAGTATAAATTTCTTTTTTTTGACTGTAACCCTATTTTTTTCATCTAACTCTTTTTTTGATTTAACTTGTTGAACCATTATTGAATTTGTACTATGTAAACATCTATCTGTGGAACTCAAATATGACAGAAGAGAAATCAATTAGAGTAGGAAAAAAACTGTACTTGAGGAGTCTTGAAGGACACTCAACTATATTTAATATCCATTGTGGGCAGGGAAGCTTCTATAAGATAACTATTCCCTGACATTGGGAGTGTATTTACCATTAAATCATAATTAGAATATGAGATTGTGTTTTATTATCCAGAACTGTTAAAATGTAGAAAGATTTTATTTCTACTGCAGGTCGGAAAGGTGTAATAGGAGGTCATACATATTTGAACATTTATATCTTGAAAACTGTAGATAACAACTATATTTTAAATACTTTTCTTCCGTAAAATATACTGAAGACAAACAACATTACACTAGGTTCATCTGTATTCACAGAAGGGCTGTATGTTTACTTGAAGCTTTGAATTTTCATGGCAGATATCCTATGCAGCCTTATAGAAGAAATATTTCCATTTTAGAATTCAACTTTTGTAACCTTTGGCAACATGTAGTATCAATGGCTCTTTGTTGCTTAAAAAAAGTGAAACTGTAAGCTATCCACAAGGATATGCAGGGCATTGCTATAGCAACACAGCCTCCTTTCCAGCACTAAGAGAGAAGTCATGAATAAAAGATGGGGTTCTAAAGACAACAAAATAGAAAAGGTTGTTTCAACCCTTCTAATACCTGACATTTGCAGTTATTTTGTTAAATGCAAACCAAAAAAAAAATGTTGGGAAAGGGCATGCTTTTGTTGAAAATATGCGTTTATATATTGGGAATGTCACCAAGTAGATATACACTTTTTGCATAAATCAGCTTAGAGAAAGGAGGATAAATCAATAGCTGAAGCTGACAGCACGCAATTTCTTAAAATTTACATTAAAAAATAAGTATCTTAAGTATCTATCTGACTTGAAAAACAGTGTTTGTTTTCTATCTGAATTAACATAATGAAAATATAATGTTGGAAAAACATCACCCATTTTCTGCTCTATGCTTGATTTTTTTAAAAAATTGAAATGGAAATTGTACTTCAGAAAAGAAAAGATTCTCAGCCTCAACAAATTTGTATTTTCCTTTAGCTGAATAGATATTATAATGAAAGTAAAGCTCAATCTCATTTTCCTCTGTTCCCTATTCCACTTTCTGGCCCTTAGTATTTTTCATGGGAATTATTAATGAATTAACTGTGAGGTATAAGGACAGCTGTATGGTTTGAAAGAGTCTTTTTAAAAATGCATGTTATTTGTTACTGCATTTCAATTCAGATTAAGTCCAAGAGGGACAACAAGACGACTTCCTGAATATGGTCTTGTTTACTAAAATATTTTCATAAAAAAATTACCCTTCCTTTAGAGAAAAAATATATTACTCAATAAGCAGTTTATTTTGAAAGTAGAGGAACATTTTTATATTATACTATTGTTTTATTTACTCTTTGGAATAATTTGCAGTGTGTATCTGCACTTGGACTTATTTTATTGGAAATTATAGCATAGTGAGAGATGACTGTTGTTATGCTAGCAAATTTTCACTGAGTAACTGTAAATGTGATAGAGGAAGCAATGTGATCCAGTAGTGGTGTTAAAACCCCCTCATCTCTCAATCCCATATTTTGGCTTCAAAATGGGTAACCTCACTTCCTTCAGTGCTTAAATTTTGTTTGCTTTGGGGGTACACTTTGCTTAAAATTATGTCTTTCCACCATGCAATACAAATATGAAAAAAGATATAGCACAACATTGCCCCTCACCATTAGAAAAGCCAACTGTTTGTTCCCTGCCCCGTCCCCATTCCAATCCAGTCACTTTTCTGCCCTTTGATGTAGAGCAAGCAAATGAGACATCATCCCAGAGGATCCTGAGAAATGCTTTGAGCCGTTCTATAGCCTTTAAATATGGCATGAACAGTCCTTGGGCTTGCCAAAAAAAAAAAGAAAGGAAAAGAAAGCTTCTGCAGTGAGCTTGTCACTTTGGTGTTACTTTACATCTGTGCTGCTGCAGAGCTGCTGGTTGTTGCCATTGCTCCAAATCCTCTTTGTTCTGCTGGTGGTTCTGCCGTGTGTCACATGTCGCACTGAAAGCCTTCCCTTGGCAAGACTTGTGGCTCTTTCACAGCCCTGGACACAGTGCTCCGTCTCCCTGTAGAATTCTGATTTGGTTCAAGAGATGTGCTGTAAGACACACTGGAATGGAAAAAGGATATATCTGCATTTAATAATTTTGGAAATATTCAGCCAATACATTTGTTTCAGTTTGGACATCTCAGGACGTTTCCTATGATCACAAAGCCTGTAAAAAATTATGGTTTTCTGAAGAAATATCTCACCATCTTCTATCACAGATAGTTTTTACTTACACTACTGAAATTTTTTTAAATGAAAAGAGGCACCTCCTATCCAACTCTGTTCAGCAATACTGTTGTGTAATACTATTACTTTTCAAGATGAGGTGAGGGGGAAAGGCAAAATATCATTGCCAGGATTTGGGGCGGGGGGGGGGCAGGGGACTAAAATTTGCAGGTGTTAGCATACTATTATTCTGATCAGCAAAACTGTTAAGTGCCACTGCCACAGTTACCAACATGATCCCATGTCAGGTGTTAAGGGTATTTTAGTACTGTTTTTAGTGCAATTTCATAGTGATTCCTTTCTCCAGCCCTCCACCCTCAGGTGACAGGCATGCTCAGACAAAGAGGAACCATTTAATGTTCTCTTTGTCACTTTGAGCAAACCTGTAGTTATCTAATCCCACCATGCCATAATAGAACACTTTGAGTTTTGGACAGTGACTTCAAATTCCCCCCGAAGATACTTCCTTGCTATAAATGTCAAAATTAGCCTGTTTTGACCATGCTGTCAAGATTTACTTTTGTTTTGAGCAGATGTTTGTCTAATGCACATTAAAAATGATCTGTTAGTTTATTTTTAACTCTAGAGATAATGAGAATGTTTTTATGTTTATCTTCTACTGTTCTATTAAGACTGCAACTGATTTTTATAGAGGAGATACATCTTTTTCACTTGCTGTCTCCTCTTTTTCTGGCCTGTCTACACAAGGTCTCTAGCACTGAGAATGGTCCCTGCAGTGATCCCACTGTCTGTGTATCTGAACACTAGGAAAAGACAAACTACCTGTAAGCATTGAAGTGGACATATTGGCAATTGCTGCACAAATTGCTTTTGCAACTCTCTTTGTGGAAAAATTATTAACATTCATCAAACCATTTTTCGCTGCTACTGGGTGAGCCAGTTCCAATATATATTCCAATAGTGCTTCTTAAATCATGGATCCCTCTCCTAGTTTTTATGCTGTTGAAGGCCTTTAGAAGATGTAATATGGTTTACCTTTGTCTGATCCCTCATGCTCATTCATTCAGTACTGAACCTCTCTAAAAAATGTGTGAGACAGCTGCTTCCTCCCCTGGGTCCAGGACTGTGTGTGGCCTGGCACTCTTGATCAGAGCAACTTTCTTACTGTGATTATTTAATTAATTAGTAAATAAATTTATTTAGAGCTGCATAAATACTAATAATGAAGGCCATGCAGTGCATAGCATTGCCTTAACTCTTAGTGGCAAGGAAGTTGCAGTCTAAACAAGCTGGATAAACGTGCAGAGAAGAATAAAGAGAGAATCATGAACATAAAGAGCACATTGTAATGTATTTCTTGATTCATAAATTTGTGGGTTTTTTGGTGAAGAGAAACACTTTTGTTTATATGTAGATAAATCCAGAGTTTCTCAGGCTCATGTGCTCCTGGGATATAGGATTTGTCACAAGCTAAGGCAGATGTTTTTTTCAAGAATCTCATGGAGAAAAAATTGGCAGAGTATGATTGAGAGGGTTTCATGAATGCCTTTCTAGCACTGTTAAAAGAGCCTCCTCTCCTCATCAATAGGTTTTAATAGAATTGAGGTTAAATATTTAAGTTGCAGGAAGTGGAGCAAACACCTGTCAGCTTCTGTGAATAGATGTGTATTCAACAGCAAAAACTTTCATTATAATGTTTTATAGACAGACAAAATTTCTTCAGAGCTTTGCAGCTACACATCCTATTGATTACACTGTGAGTTAATTAGAGGCAAGAGTACTAGGGTGGAGCATTGTCCTTGAAAACCTCACCATGTTGGCAAGAAAAGATGTGCAAATGATTGTTTGATACCTGGATAATTTTGCTGGCTTTTGTCTCAACTGGAATCTGGGTCTGTATTTGTGCAAAGTTCTCTGAGGACTGTGTTTTCAAGCATTTCACTGATGTTAACATGATTTAATATTCATCGCAGGCCATCTCTTTATAAATCCCTCTATGAATTCCATGAAACCACAAATAATGTTCAGGCGGTAAAACTGTAAAATAGGATTTGCAAGACAAACATGGTTTCCACTCTTCTTTCACGACCCCATGTTCCCCTGGTTGCTGTGCATGAGAAGTACCTCTGCCACAGATGAGTGGTCCAGCTTGGCAGAGATGGGAGGAGAAGATGGGAATAAGGTCTGGGAGAAAAGAGACACCCAGTTTTGTTTATTTTTATAACAACATGCTGTTGAACAAAACAGGTGCAAAACCAGAGAAGAAAGAAGCTAGCATAGTAAGATATCTACTGTTTTCTGTAAACTGCAAACAGGCATGAAGATCCCTAACCCATTAAGTTTTCTATTCTTATTATTTTAAGGGGACTCCATGACAAGATTGTTTGAATACTGAGATATCAGGGGAGAAGGCCTTCATGCCCTGGACACCCTCGTATGAAATAAATGGGTGTGAACTAGATGAGGCTGGCTTAGACAGAGGCTGTGTTCCAGGTACCACTGCTACTTGAACACAAAGAAATAAATCAAGAGGGGCTAGAAAGGGGAGGGAAGCCAGGTAGATGAATAAAAGAATACACATGGATATTGAGGAAGAGGGAAAAGAACGTAAAAACGTCAGGAAAATATCAACAGAGAAAGGTGTAGCAGGAAGGAGAAAAATTTTATTAGTTTTGAAAAGGATAAAAAGGAAAAAAGGGCAATTTTGTGTTGTCTTTAATGAAAAGTTTGTTGCAAAAATATATTTACATATAGTTGAAATTATTTTCAATGTTATGTGCATAGATTTGTGGATGCTTGTCTGTATCTTAGATTGAGTAAATTTGATTTCTCTACAGTCTTGCATAAGGTGGTTGTGTGTAACATTTGATTATATTTTAAGCATATATGAAAGAAAAATATTGCTTTTCTGTATGAAGTACATAGAAGGGGGCTTTGGTTGCAATCCATGTAATTATAGGATGGAAAATTCCTCTTGGCGGTGGCACTGACATTCTTCAGTTCCTATCATTTAAATTTCAGGCAGTCCTGGAAATTGTTGCTAGTTTCATACTCACTTAAGAAAGCAAGAGGCCCAAACATACTCTTTAATCATCTTTATTCACCCTTGAATTCTGTTCAAAATTTGCTTCCCGGCACAGTGGTTTTAGATCACTCAGTATACAATTACTTCTATGAAACTCTTTTCCCATCCAGTGACTATTTCTGACTGTGCTGGGGTGGCCTTGGTGAATTTATCTCTGGGTTAAATGAGCAGAGCTTCATTCTGTTGTTATTTCAGGGGAGCTCACTGAGCTAGGGAAAAAAAAATGTTGTGGGTGACAAAAGCGATGGAGAAAAAATTATAAAGCATTATCTGTATCCTTGAACCAATTTCATTGTGATCTGGGTGATCCTGATTAACTGGGGAGGTCCCAGATGACTGGAAGTTAGGCAGCGTGATCCTCCTCTACAGGAAAGGTTGGAAGGAGGATCTGGGGAACTGCAGGCTTGTCAGGCTGACCTTGGTGCCAGGGAAGGTTATGGAACGGATCATCTAGAGTGTGTCATAAGGTACATACAGGACAACCAGAGGATTAGGCCCAGACCTCAAGGGTTTAGGAAAGATAGGTCATGCTTGACCAACCTGATCTATGACCAGTTCATTCACCTAGTGGGTGGGGGAAAGGCTGTGTATGTAGTCTACCTGGACTTCAGTAAAGCTTTCGATATTGTCTCCCACAGCAACCTCCTGGAGAAGGTGGCAGCCATGGCTCGAACAGATGCATTGTTTGCTGGGTTAAAAACTGGCTGAATGGCTGAGTCTGGAGAGGGGAGGTGAATGGTGCTTCATCGAGTATCTGGCTGGTCACTATTGAGGTTCCCCAGAGCTCAGTATTTGGGCTAGTCCTGTTTAATATCTTTATCAATGATCTGGATGAGGGAATTGAGTGCACCTCACTGTGTTTGCAGACAGCACCAAGCTGCGTGGGACTGTAGATCTGCTGGAGGGCAGGAAGGCTTTATAGAAGGATCTGAGCAGGCTGGATCCATGGGCCAAGGCCAACTGTGTTAAGTTCAAAAAGGCAAAGTGTCGAGCCCTGCACTTGAGTCTCAACAACCCCAGGCAGCACTACACTCTTGGGGAAGAGGGACTGCAAAGCTGCCTGGCAGAAAAGAGTCTGGCAATGTCGGTCAACAGTGGCTGAGCACGAGCCACAGTGTGCCCAGGTGGCCAAAAAGGCCAATGACACCCTGACTTGTAGCAGAAATAGTGTGGCCAGCAGGGCTAGGGAAGTTACTGTCCTCTTGTCCTCAACACTGGTGAGGCCACACCTGGAGTGGTAGTGCTGTGGTTTAGTTGACGTGGTGGTGTGTGGTCAAATGCGGTACCTAAATCTAGTCTGAATGAGTTTAACCTTTTCTTTTATACGCCGATTAGTAATAAAACAAACTAACTAAATCACTAAAAGTTGAGGTTTTATTCTTTGGTCCTCCTTGTCTCAGGAAAGGGAAGGGGTATTAAATGCAATGTTGACATGAAAGCTTATTTATCACACTTAGCACAAGAATATTACAAGCTACAGGATAGGGAACATGCATGGAACTATCTAACAAACTATTACACACCTTTTTCAAACTTATCCCACTTGTTAAACGCTTTACATACTATCTTGTATTGCTCTATTATTACTAGTAAATAATCAATATATAGATAGCATAGATCTATAGATAGCATAAATAAAGATCCATAGATAAAGATAATGTAAGTGGTCTTTTTCTCTCAGTTTTCACTTTGGCAACAGGCATTCACTTCTGCAGAAATTAGCAGCTTCTTCTTTTACTCTCACTGAATGTCCAAGGCTGTTTGCTGGATTCCAGCATTATCTCTGAGGCCTCTTGCTGTGCAGCTGCTTCTGGCTTCTTAGGCTGAACACCTTTTCGGTCTCCAACAGTGAAAGGTTGGCCACAAAGTTTTTTCCAACCTTGATTATTCTGTGATTCTTTGATTTAAAGACTTTGTTTATTCCAGGCTGAATCATTTGCTGACTTTGACTCTTTACAGCAACTCTCAGTAATGTAAAATGTCAAAAAAAGCAAAACACTATTTATATAATATTGAGACTTTTAAACTTTAGAACCTCTTTTCTGTATTAAATAAGGCACATTGAATTGAAATATATCTTGTTAAATCATTGTTCTTGAAATTTTCACCTGCAGCCTTTTTTTTTTGCTCCAAATTTACCAAATGTGACTTTTGTTGTACTCATATGTGGGTAGTTGTCTTCAGATAACTTGAGATCTGTCACAGTCATTTATAAAACATGGACAGAGATGACTGATGTTGTTTAGCACTTTATATAAACAAAAATTTGGTATGATCAACCAAAACTAACCATCTGTTAAATATTATTATGGCTGTTACAATGTAGAAATTATTGTCACAGAAGAAACATTCGTTTGGTATGTCTTTTCTGGTTATATTGCCTTTTGATATTGTTGCCTAAAAGGCTGCAGGGGGGGAGGGGGCGGGGGGGGGCGGGGAAGAACTCCAGGCTAAATTAGATAGAAGGTAAGATAAGGATACAAAAAGGCTTTAATGAGCCCCCAGGCTTCCAGGAATACTGCCACCACACGCTCCCGAACACAGGTGTTTACAATTTTTATAATGATTTTCACCCAATCCCCATTCAGCCACTGCCCAGGTTCTGCCCTCCGACACGCCTTTCAGGAATTGAGTCTGGGGGAGTTTTGGGACCCCCTCTTCCCCATCTTCATCTTCCTCAGAGCACGTGCTGTTCTTGGAGGCTTTCCAAAGCTCTGGGCCTGAAGGTCATTGTGTCTGTGGCTCTATGTTCTTGCACAGATTTTAGGGTGTTCCCTACAATTCTACCTTGAAAATGAGACTAAACGGAACAGTGGAATTTAGGGGATTGATATGGCAATGAGTAACTATGTGTTAAGGGTAAGGGATAATATGCTGCTACTTTAAAATCTACATTCACTACGCAATTACTTCTAAAATCTACAAAATTTAAAAAATCAAAACTCTAAGGCATCAATATGCTTGAAAACAAGGGTGCAAAGGTATTTCTGTCAAAATGGTACTGAACCTTTCACACTATCTGCAAAAAGCAAGGACAAATTGCTGACAGATTGAAATAATTTCTGTGAGGTCACTCATATCAATAGCAATATGCAGAATTTTTTGTTGTTTTAGAAAGAATTTCTTTTAAGCTCTTAACTAGGAAACTGCAATTATATTTTTTTGCCTTTTTTTTTTGGTAGTGCAAATGGTAATTAACTCTTAGATCTATTTTTCAATTCAATAATCTGGAAAACAGACTGCTGACACAATAACAAGGTTCTCTTTTCCTTGCAAGATTTTGTATATTCATTGAATGATAAAATGCAATGTTTAATATTTAGCCTAGATGAAAGGTTCTGCAATTCCATGAAAAAGGTAGCCTTAGTCAGATTCAGAAACTAAATTACTTTCTAAAAGAACAGCAATGAAAAACCCAGAATAATAGATTAAGGTGATCATACTATAGTATTTCACAAATAATCCCAGATATCATATGCTTTGTTCCACTTTCTTCTTTAATGAAAAGGATTCAAATTATATTTTGATGTTAACTATATGCCATACAGTGCACTTATACATCAATAGTTACAATTCTTAAGGCTGTATAGTAATCCACAACAGATTATTAGAAAATAATAATGAAAAAAAATTAATTTTATCCTTGCAATTATTTTCTAAAATCATAATGATAATCTGCCCTTCAACACTGGCCACAGTGTTCTCAAATTCAACATCAGGGAAGACAGAAAATATTCAACTTTTTACCCACCTGCCCATCATAATACAATTTACAATTAGAAAGTACATACAAATGAGGAAACTTTCTCAAGAGAAATCAAGCTAAGTAGTCTAAAGGGTAGAATCCTTGCAGAAGACTGTTTAAAGCTACTAGAGATGTCTAACACACTGGAACTCCTATCAAAATAAGAAAATAGAACACCCATGCAAGATAAGGTAAAACTGTTATGAAACAGATAAAAAAAAGTTATTGAGCCTTAACTTGCTAAAAAGCATTAGCACAAGTAATAACAGCATTTAAATTAAAAGAAGTAGAGAGTCTGACTCTAGTTCTGACAAAGAGTAAAAGAAACATTCAAGAAAGATAAGATTTTAGCAAAAACCCAGACAGCCCTAAATGAAACAAAAAAAGCAAAAAAGAGGTGTGGTTGGTTTACATATGTATAGTAACAAACCAACAGAAATAAATTGTGTTAATCTGAGAAGCCCAGCAGAAATCAAAGCTAAACTGTTGAATACATCCTGTGAAGGATAACTCTGACTTACATGAGCCCTGATACCTGAGAAGTGTAAAGGTGATAGCTGTGAAGCCAAGTTTTTCAAAGAACCTGTACAGTGTGAGATTTAAGTTTGTTAGTGTGTCTCGATTCCATAGTGAGGAGATTGGGTGAAATCATAATAAAGATCAGAGTTAGTATGTTACAGTGTTTTAATGTGTTGTAACAGAGAAGAATTGGCACAAATGGGATATTTAATAGGTGTCTCATCAATGGCTAACAAATGGGACATGGAATAAATTTCTTCCTAAATTAACAATGGGTTAAAGAACAGGGAAAAAAAATAGGACAAATAGGACAAATTTTTCCCTGAAAGATTTAGGAGGTGAATGGATGTAGCTGTATGTTATTCAACATATTCTTAACCAGACTAGCAAAGGGTGTGAATAATGAGACAAATTTTGGCTGATATGAAATTATTGAATAGCCAAAGCTTACTGTAAAGAGTTGTGTAAGGATATTAATGTTGAGCGGTTGGCTGAGAAAAGACCAGATTAATGCAAAGTAATCCTCCTGAGGGAAAAACGCTTTTAATGATGAAGCTCACAGTGGTGGACTCTAAATTAGTGAAGATCTTGAAACTTTTCTGATTAATTCTTTTAAGACATCAAGCCAATTATCAGCAACCATCAAAAGAAAAACAGAATATTATGAAGCATTGGGAAAAGCATGGCAATTTAAAAAAGAATCAGAAAGCTTGATTATGTATATACTGATGAGATGGGAACATGGTGAATGGGTTTGTGGAAATATAGAGGGAAATAGACCTAGAAAGGGCAGAGAGAAGAGCAGAGGGGAAGATTAGAGGTATGGGACAACTTCTGTGGGAGAGATATAACTGTACTAGTACTCTTCAGCTTGGGAAGGAGACAACAAAAGGTGGGTCTGATAGAGGGATGTAAAATTATGAATGACAGGAAGAAACTGAATAGGGAATGATTACTCACTGTGGGATATCCAAGGAAACTGTTAGGAGCAGGTTTAAAACAAACAAAAGAAAGCCCTTTCCTGCATAACAATATTGCACTTTGAGATTCATTTTCATGGAATGCCAAAACTACAAATAAGTTCCAAAAAATGATTAATGATTAAACAATTTTTTAAAGGAAAGACCATGAAGAGCTATTAAACATGAAATGGATGATTTTGAACAGAAGTAGCTGACAACTACTGCTCTACTTTCCCTCTTTCATATGCTCTTTTTTCCTAAACATCGGCTGCTGAGAAAAATCTTTTAATTTTTAGTTTGATCTAGCATATCTGTTTTTATGGGTAACAGTGCAGAAAATAAAGTTTCTTCAACGCTAAATATGTAAACTCTGATTCTGCTATCCTTAAGCAGAATAATAAGCTGTCCAGGCTTATTGCCAGTATTAAAGTTAACCAGGTTTTTTTGGGTGGTGTGATTAAATGTCATATAACTGAGCACTTCAGAATCAATAATATTTTAATAATAATCCAACCAAACCCTTCCATTAAATGATCCTTTTTAGACATTTATTGTATATCTAGTGGTGTACAAATATTTTCTATGTTGCTAAGAAAAAGTAATAAAAATAGAATATACAGCTTAAGACTCAGTAAGTATGGTGTGGGTTAAGGACAAATGAGAGAAATATATCTCCACAATCTAGCAAGGGAAGCTAATTCAGTTTTTCTACAGTCTTGCTTTAGTGAAGCAAAAATAAGGAAGGAAGGAATGGTTAAGTATTTTCAATATATTTACATTTACAAAATAGTACCAAAAGAACAGTAATCCAGGTGTTTGTTGTCCTTTATTACTGTCTGAATGTGGAGAATTCCATTCACTTCAAGGGCTGCCCCTACTAAATGTGCTGCTTCTGTGGGAACAGAAAACAGCCTGGTTGGAGAAGGTGGGTGTCATCATGGACCTGCAAAGATAATGTGACAGTGATCCTTTCTCTATCAAGATCCAACATGAACAAAATCTCTACTCTGGAAGCAGTACATAATAGGTCTACAAAGTGTTAGCAGGGTTTTCCTCCCTCCTTTTCTGAGGAGAGAAAATGAGATTTTTCTGCCTGCAAAGATGAGAAAGTTACAGTTTGAATTTGCTTTTCTGGTTGAGAGTAGTCTGAAAAAAACACACCCTAAATATTTGAGGAAGAATTAAGCCCTTAGAGCTCATGTGATATGAGAAATGAGAGAAAATGCAAAGGCTGGCTGTTAAAGTTGCTATCAGCAACTGAAATATTGAGTTGAACTGTCAAGAATCAAGTGTTCTCTCATTTATTCAAAATTTATAAAGAGGTACAGTTGTATTATCTGTAATATTCACTTCTGAAAGCTGAAGAATGACAGAGCCCATTTGAATGGGTGCCCCACCACTCAGTCAGCTTCCTAATGGAGCTGGGACTTGTATTGCCACTTGTTCCAGGATAAGAGGTCTGGTAATGTTAAACTCAACACTGGCTTCATATGACAACACATGTGCACCTGGACAGGCTCCAGCTGTAAGAGTAGCATGTCTTCTGTGTCAAATTGAACTGGCTGGAAATATCACATGGAGGTGGATATTTGTGGCGTTGGATATACTGCATAATGGCAATCAGCTGAATGGCCCTGTCAGGATGTAAGCCTGGGTGTAAGAGAAGCAGTGTCTTGAGCTTCTTGAGCATCCCAACTTTTGGGACTTGGACAGACTCTAAGAGCCTTTTCTCTTTCTCCCTGAGCAGGGCTCAGGTGCTGTTTCACATGTTTCGGTGTCCACGTTTAGGTGTTTTGAGAAATTTGTGTCAAAAATGAGATGCAAATTGAAAGCAGGTATCAGAGAGGATTAGATTTCAAAATTACTGTCTTGAACTTTCACATTTAAGTTCTTATCTGCTCTGGCATGCTTGATGTATAGTGGTCACTGCCAATTGCTTTCTGATTACATTTGATGTACGTTTGCAGCTGGTGGAATCAAGTAGTTATTTGCAGAAACGTGCTGAACTCACTTCTTGAACTCCTGGAATGACAGTTTGATGAAACCAGAATAGAAATGGGATCTGCATTTATTCTGGAGTAGGAATACTCAAAATGGAAAAATTCCTCATGTGCGGTCTAGATGGCACAGTATCAGTGTAGGTTTGATTTCTGTGGGCTAGTGGAGAGAAAGTGTTGGGGGAAATGAAAGAGCAGGATTCTGTTCCTGTTGTTATTCTGCAATTTTGAATAAAATATCCAAGACCCACCCACAGGCTTTGATTCTTCATGCTTATGTTAAAATGCAGGTAGTAAACCTTGGCTGTATTTGAAAATGATTTTGCATTTAGGACTAATTATACAATTTGGAAATTATTTTAACAAAGAAAATTAGTATGATGTGAAGAAAACATTTCCCCAAAAGTTAGAGAATTGTAAAATAGAAACTTGTCTTCTTGTGACTTATCTCTGCAAGTTTGCTTTGGGATCCTGAAATGAGTCTGTTTTTTGGGTTGTACAGTCACAGAAATGCCAGCCCACTGAGGTGAATCTGATATAAGTAAGGTATGAACAATAGCTCCTCTCCTACCGAGATACAAAATACTGAAAAAAGTCACTGTCACTTCTTTTAACAATATGCAGATTATAATATTTGAAGATATTTACTCTTTCTCAGCAATACAGTTTCTACTGTCAGAATTAAGATTTTCAAGTAAACTGAGTTAATAGAATTTTCTTCTGAAATATCCATCCAAAGTTAATGCATTAAACAATGCATTATAAAATGTAGTTCAGCAATTTAGCATAAATATGGGATCTAGTGCTGTTGCACTGTTTGCACGCTCTTACACTGGTGATAACTACTGGAGGAAGGATGGGGAGAGAGGTTTTTTTTCATTTGCTAGGATAAAAACGCAAAATATTCCTCATGTTAATACTGATTATGCTTTTCCATACCTTTTCATGTATGGAACACATTTTAACACATATAATCTGTTAATTGCATGACATTTCTGTGGTGCAGTAGATCAATAATGATGTTGGAGAGTGTGACAGGGAATGGTGGTTTTTTTTCATCCCCCAGTATTCTCTGGCAAGGTCACTGTCTGAATGGTTTACCTTTTGTGTTGTACAAATAAGAGATTTTGTAATGCAGTTGTCAGAAATTATTTAAAAGTTCAATTAAATTTTCTAAATCTGGCCTTCCTTCTACGTCTGCATTTTTGATAGTCTTCAGATATGTTTCTTGATTTGAAAACATGTTTTCTGATATATTTCCTGTCTGATTGTGTGCGGTAGCATTATGTTTTCCTGAAGCTGTTGTTGTTTGTGATGAATAGGAACTATTGGAATAATCCATAATGATGTTAATTCACAGTCACTTGCAGTGCTGCTGCCTAGATACATAGCAGTTGTTCCAGGAGCCTCCATTCTGATAAGGAAAATATTTGTGATGAAGAAATCACCGATTTTTAACTCATTTTTTCTTTAAGCTCAGAATTACACTTTTTTTTTTTTTTTTTTTTTTTTCCTAATGAAGAGAAGAGAAAGGACAGGTATATGGATAGAGGTTCTGAGGATGAGTATGTATGACTTTAGCAATCCCACAATACTGTGACACATTGGTTGAACATACATGACATATATAGTTTTAAACTGAATTTTTTATACCACAATGTATTTAAATGATGAATGTCTTGGATACCACAATACCCGCATATCACCTATTGCAACACTCCCTGTTCATCCCCAGCCTTTTAAAGTGCTCATTTTTCATTGCAGTAGCCTTTATTATATACACTAACAAAACGTTGAGAAGTGATTGCTTTTGGGATTCCCAAAAACTCCAGAACCAGTTACTACACAGATATCAATTTATTCGGGTAGAATAGTTGATGAAGAAATTGACCTGCAAAAGATAGTAGATGGAGTAACTGCAGAATCTATTTCAAATGGATACATTGTGCTTTCCCAAGTTATTCTGAGGTTTCATTAGATTCTGTGCTGTCTACAGATCCAGATGGGATTCACCTAAGAGTATTGAGGAAGCTGGTGGAATTGATCACCAAGACACTTTCCATCATTTATCATCAGTCCTGGCTAATCAGACAACTGGAGGTTGGCCAATGTGGTGCTCATCTACAAGAAGGGTTGGAAGGAGGATCTGGGGAACTACAGGCCTGTCAGCCTGACTTTGGTGCCAGGGAAGGTTATGGAATAGATCATCCTGAGTGTGTCACGAGGCACATACAGGACAACCAGAGGATCAGGCCCAGCCAGCATGCATTCAGAAAAGTCAGGTCCTGCTTGATGAACCTGACCTCCTTTTATGACCACCTAGTGAAAGAGGGAAAGGCTGTGTATGTAGTCTACCTGGACTTCAGTAAAGCCTTTGATATTGTCTCCCACAGCATCCTCCTGGAGATGCTGATTGCCCATGACTTGGATGTGTGCCCTGTTTGTTTGGTAAAAAAACTGGCTGAATGGCCAGGCCTAGAGGGGAGTGGTGAATAGAGTCCAGCTTGTGGCTGGTCACTAGTGGTGACCAGGGCTCAGTACTAGGGTCAGTTCTGTTTAGTATCCTTATCAATGATCTGGATGAGGAGATTGAGTGCACTCTCACTCAGTTTGCAGATGATACCAAGCTGGGAGTGTAGATCTGCTGGAGGGCAGGAAGGCTTTATAGAGGGATCTGAGCAGGCTGGATCAATGGGTTGAGGCTGAGGTGGTATGAGATTCAACAAGGCGAAGTGTTGAGTCCTGCACTTGGTTCACAACAACACCATGCAGCACTACAGGCTTGAGGCAGAGTGGCTGGAAAGCTGGCTAGTGTAAAACAACCTGGGAATGTTGCTTGACAGACAGCTGAACTTGAGTCAGCAGTGTGCTCAGGTGGTCAAGAAGGCCAAAGGTGCCCTGGTTTGATCAAAAATGGTGTGGCAAGTGGGGCTGGGGAAGTGATTGTCCCCCTGTACTTGGCACTGTTAAGGCTGCACGTCGAACCCTGTGTTCAGTTTTGTGCCCTTTACTACAAGGACTGACATGCTGGAGTGTGTCCAGAGAAGGGCAACAGAGCTGTTGAAGTGTCTAGAGAGTAAATCCCACAAAGAGTGGTTGATGGAGCTGGGGTTGTTTAGCTGGAGAAAAGGAGACTCAGGGGGACCTTTTCACTCTCTACAGTTACTTCAAAGGGGGTTGTAGGAAGGTGGGGGTCAGACTCTTTGTCCAGGTAACAAGCAACAGGATGAGAGAAAAAGGCTTCAATATGTGCCACGAGAGGTTGTCAAGCACTGGAACAGGCTGCCCAGGGAAGTGATGGAAACATCATCCCTGAAAGTGTTAAAAAAATATTTAGATGTGGCACTTGGGTATATGATTTAGTGGTAACTGGCAGTGCAAGGTTAATGGTTGGACTTGATGATCTTATAGGTCTTTTCTAACCTTAACTCTTCCATGATTCTATGATTTTACTCAGCCTGTTTTGGAAAATGGTATTAATAAGACTGAATCAATTTCAAATCTTCCCCATGAAATCACAGTCTTTCCAGGTAAGAAACTTAGAGCCCATAAACTTTTTCCTTTCCAAAAGTGGCTCTGGAAAATACAAACTCATGAGAACTAAGTAGCCAATTCACTTTAGAGGTCTCTACAACATTATTCTCATTAAGATAATTACCAGATAATATTCTAAACATAAAGAATATAAAAATAGAAGAACTTGAGAGACTGTACTCACACTAACAGAAAATAAGAGTGCAAGACAACAGCAAGCCCTGATACGTACCAGGAGGAGCTGAGTACTTACATTGCTTCAACATGTGATGCAGCTGTGGCCATGCAGTTCTGCAGTCCCTGCTCCGACTGCTGCCTGAATCCCACACTGACACTTCTGACATTTCAGCACAATATTTTCTCCTCTAATTCTTTCCACATGTGGCTTCTACTTCCATTTTCCACAGGACTTCCCTTATTTCTTGCTGCACAAGTGTGGCAAAATGTGATGGGACCTTTTTTTTGTCCTCCCTTCTGTCTTTCTCACTGTTCTAGACTAGTGAGCCTTCCACCCTTTTTGTGCTTTACCTGGTGACCACATTTGTACTCTCCACAACATCGTCCATAACTTCCCACTCTTTCCTCACAATAAAAGCATGTTTTAGATTCTGTAGTGTTCTAAAATGCGTTATAATGATGAGAACTTTCTTCCCATCTACTTCTTCCCTTCTTTTTGTCTCATATTATGCTATCTTACCAAACTCCCATTCTGTCTTCCAGTTCTACCCTTGATCCCCTTCATCTGGTTTTAGGGTTTACATTTCAGTGATATTTCTTTCTGTCACTACAGCTCCTCTTTTGATAGATTTAGTATTGCACCCTTATCCCTTGAACTTGTTCCCTCTCAGCCTTTCATTTGCTCAGATCCTGTCCTATTCTGACTCCTTTCTACCACTGAATGCTCTGGGAAGTATTCCCTTGGAGAAGTTGTCTGATTTGCCTTTCTTACAGTTTTTATATTGGTTCTGCATGGACTGTATCTGTTTTCCTTAACTGTATCTCTGCCTTTGAAAACTTGAATTTTAGAACCTTTTAGAAAAGGCATCAAAAACTGTCTCTCTACTCTAGTCTTAGCTGAATTTGTCCAGATTAGAATCTTAGGCCAACTTTCTTGTATAGCCTCAAAGAGGCCTGTGAACTCCAATTCAGAGATAGCTACTAACCTTTGATTCTAATTCCAGCCTACTAATTAATTTTATGAGTATGAATGTTGCTAGATCTGTCAGTGATGCACAAAGCATGGGTTTGTTTTTCCCATTCAGGCTATCTTGATGATTCTTGCTGCAATATTTCTAATCTTTCCTTTCTTTCCGTGTAGCAGAAGTTGGCATTATCTTCTGACTCTGTGACTATGGCATACTTTTTGTCTTTTGCTGTAATTTTGTTCCTCAGACAATTCTTCATATTGCTGCAAAGATCTTCCTTCCTGTATTTTGTCTTACGTTTAATTCCCTTGCTTTGCAATATCCGTGCCCCTTTGCTCCACTAAACATAATCTATTGATTAATTCTCAAGGCTTTTCACAACTGTTTGTAGTATACTTAGGACATTATCTTCAAGACTGAGGGTGAACACCAACCTCCAGTTAACTCTGGAACAATTGCTGCATATCTAGGTAGCAGCACTACAAGTGAATGTGAATTAGCATCATTACAGGTTATTCCGATTTGTCTCAAACAACAACAGCTTCAGGAAAACATAACACTACCACATGCAATCAGACAGGGAATATTAGAAAGCCTGTTTTCAAATCAAGAAACAGATCTGAAGATTATAAAAAATGCAAATGTGGAAGGAAGGCCAGAATACCTGTGCTCAAATTTAGAAGATTTATTAGAAGCCCATCCTTCTTCATCTACTCGTTGAAGTTCCTGCCAGACACATTTGTGTTTTTTCCCCATAGTATTCATATACCTCCCCCCTAAGCTGGAAAAGGGGAATATCCTTATAAGCAGACCCAAACTACTCCATTATCCTCCAAAACCCTGCTTAATATGCTTCTCAACTAAGACTAATACATGAGAGTATGAGCAGTCTTCTGAGATCAAGCTGCGTACTTGTGTCTGCACTAATTTCCTCCGTACTTAGCAAAGTAAGTTGTCTGAGGCAGAGGCAAGTAGAATAAACAAAGTGCTACAGCAGTGCAGTTGAAAAGTAATGATTTTTGAAGGCTAGTTCCTTCTAAGAGATTTTGGGTGGTGGCCTCCTGTATGTAAATGCTACAGAACATGTGCCTCTAGCTGAAGAATGTGGTGTTATGGGATTGCCTTGTAATTTCCTTACTTTGGTGAAAGGTTTATTTTATTTGTATAATAATGGTGTGAATGGATAACATAGGATGATAAATATTGAAATGGGATGTGGAAGTGATTCATATTTCATGAACTCTGGTCCTGACCTTCTTACAATTACCAGAACAAATTACATTAATGACATCAAATTACATGACGGGCAAAGGAAGTTGTCATTAGTATCCATTACATGAAGCAATATAGAAAGAAACTCCCTGGTTTTCTGTGATAGTTGACTGTAAACATGACCACTCTTACATAACAGCAATACATACTCAGGAGGTGTTGTTAGTTTTGTTTGTGTAGTTTTCATAAACTTACATATTTCAGAATAAAAAGGTTGTCTCTGAGTGATAAAATCAAGGAAGCCTGGATTCCTATGAATTAGGGTCTACTATGCCCACTATTGTAGCACTTTTTCCACCTCCCTCTAAGTCTTCTGTGGTATCCTAAAGTAAGCAGCAATGAGGGTGCCATACACTGACCTCCTGTCAGTGTGTTACCACCAACTGTGCCAGTGTGGAGTGATATAAGAGCAACTTAATAATTGAAACAAAGTAAAATATAAAATAATAATAGTAATAATAATGATAGTAAGGAGGAGGAAAAGGAGGAGGAAGAGAAGAAAAAGGAACATAACAAAAAGAGAGAGGGTAATAAAACCAAAGGAAAGAAATACACAATACAATTGCTCACCACCCACTGACCAATGTGCAGCCTGTCCTGAAACAGTGCTCAGCCTCTCCTGGCCAGCTCAGCTGTGGCATTTTATGGTATGGAACATCCCTTTGGCTGGTTCAATCAGCTGTCCTGACCAGGTTCCCTCCCAGCTTTTTGTTCAGCTCCTCACTGGCAGAGCGTGAGACACTAAAAAGTCCTTGACTTAAGGTAAGCATCACTTAGCAACAACCAAAACATCAGTGTGTTACCAACATTATTCTCATGCAAAATCCAAAACACAGCACTATACCAGCTACAAGGAAGAAAATTAACTCTATCCCAGTCAAAACCAGGACAGATAAGTACAAGTTTTCCTAATGCCTGACACTGAATGTTTTACTAGGCACAATGGAAATTCACATTTCAATACAAGTAATTTTTTCTTAATTTTTTTTTTCAGTGGGAGAAAGAAGCTGAAATGAACAGATAAGATCTTGTTCCTCTTTCACTTTGTTTTATAAAACCTTTCACTTTTTTCTTCCCTGGAGAGCTTGTGGTGTGTGTTTTGCTTTTACTCTTTTTCCTTGTTCCATTATTCATTCTTAAAAAAAAATTTATCCCTGTTGTTATTTTCTGTTAAGAAAAAGAATTATAGTTAAAATCTTTCAAGGTAATATCGTTAAAAAATAAAAAAGTAAAAAAATGTCTGAAAATTGAATAACTCTCTCCCACTACTTTTAAAAAAAGTTTCTGATTGTCTGTGAAGAGTTTAGAGAATGTGATGATAATAACATGTTTTAGAGACTGGTTTAATCCATTATCCATATTATTCCATTCTTTTGTAAACAGTTTTTAGTCAGCTGAAGGGTTCGAGTAGCTTAATAAAAATGAAGACAACTTCCTTTTCTGTATGTCTGAGCAGAGCAGACTTCGAATGTAATTTATACATTAACTTTTAAATTTTTGGCAGAGTTTTTCTTTAAATGCATAGCCAGATTTTTCGTCTAGCACTTGGACTTAGGGGCACTAGATCCCTAAATACCTCTGAGGAATGGGGTCTGAGACTCTGCTAAATTACCTGACTCTTGGGAGGCTTGTAGCAGCTTCATGAAGGACCATGTGCAAAAATAGCATGTACAGGTATTTGCTTGCACATACATAGTTTTTTTTCATGCAGTAGGTACAGTAAGAATAAATCAAACTGCTTCCATAAACTCCTGTTTGTTTCCTGGGTAGTTGAATGTACAATTTGGTGTGTGTAAAAAACCACAGGCAATAATAACAAATGAGTCTTACTTTAAAAACTACAATTAATCCCCTAGGTGAGTGATGAAGCGTCATTATTTGCACATAAGCTCTTTAGTTTAGAAATAAAATCTCAAAAAATCTAATATTCAAAAATTAAGATTCAAAAATCTAATGAAATCTCATAAATTAAGTCATGAATACAATCAAGAAATAAACATGCCTCAAATCTTTGCAAAAGAGACAACAGAATCTTTTGGAGGAGACAGGCTGGGGCATCTTTGGTGTCAGCCCAGGATCAGCCTCAAACTGGGGGTGCCAACTCCTCTGTCACCTTTCTCTAGAAAGCATCTTTATAAAATTCAAGATTTTTGTATGATTAAAAAAACTTCCCTCTTGCTGTTCAATCAAACACTTTAGAATGATGGCCCAGCACTCTAGTTTGCAGAATAAACAACATATTTCTGCTATAGGTGCACTGTGTCATCAAGATGGAAGATGTTAAGACAGTCCTGGGGCTGGGGTCAGTTGTATTGTATATGATGAGATTTTTGCAGGAGCTAAATGTTGTAAAGATCATAAGAATGGAAAACCTGAAGAAAAGAGCAAGATTTGTGCTTTGCCTTGCACTGACAGAAGCATGTATTTGCTGAATTTGTGCAGAGGAAACTTTTTGTTTTGAGGCTGCCCAACACAACACGAGAACTTGCCTTACAAGTGTAATCAGAATTTATAATGGTTTTTATATTATAACAAACACACATACCTTTCAAACTATGGTGTTGAAATCTATGATGTGCCTATGACACAAGGTGCAGGAAGAGTATGGGCCACAGGATTTAGCCATTTCACAGTAAATTAAGTAGGACTCCTGAAACCTTTTGAAACTGTATTTTTTTAATTTTATGATCTTTAGCTTGCTTTATAAATGTTAAGCCTTGCTGCCCTTTTTCTGGAAGTCTATGACACTATAAGAAAATATGATATGTTATTACAATTTTTCTTCAAGGTAGCATTGAGCTTTAGTACTTAGTACTATCTAATACTGTATAATAATTTAAATCCACTTTAATGACTTTTGTAATATAAATGTTTTAAGTATAATAACAATTATTTTAACAAGTGTTTCCTGATTCTAGGCATGTGTAAAGAAGATGGGGTATGTAATATGTCTGACCAGATAACTGCTTTTACAAATTATATTCATTCTTCTTTATTTAGCTGCAAAATGAAGAGAGTTCAGTGTAGTTCAAGGAAAGCATTGTGGTAAACAGACAGCTTAAATGTGAGCAGTGTAAAGAGCAGCAGCTTGCAGAAATATTGCTATAGATACTAAGACCGTATCCTGCCTCGCTACGGACCACACATAATTGAATCATGTTCAATAGAAGGCCATTACAAAACAGTGCTGATTTGCAATGCTAATATGGTGAAGACAGCTGTCACTGGGAATTAAATATGATCATTCAAAGCCTGAATAAATGAGGTGCCCATTATCTTCTGGCTCTGCTGCAGCCTGCTTAAAGAACACAAATAAATGATACTGTCTCAATAACCAGCTCAGTTTTTCCTTCTAGCCATAGAAATATGAAGAAGACAGAGGGAAGAGGGAGGGCACACAACAACATCAACAACAAAAAGCAGAGTCAATTTACAAAGCCACCCAGAGAACCAATGCCCTACGACTTCATTTGCAACAGAACAGTATTTGTGGAAATATGGAGAAAAAGCTCTTTAACCAAGCTAACGTGTTTTAGTGTAGAACAGGCATACTTATTTACAAAAAAACAGTGAAAAAACCGTGGTGTCTAAAAATCTCAGTCAACCATTTTCCAAAAGAAATCAGTTAGAGATGCCAAAATGTCAGATGAACTGAAACAGAGTCTGAAACAGCCAAGAGTGATAAAGGATAGGTTAAGGTAAATTAATTTTCCTTGTGCCATTCAGTAATTTTAATGGCATAAGGTATTTCAATTTAATTTCAATGTGAACCATAATCTACACACAAGTAAAATGCTGATCAAGGAGGAAAAAATTTGCATTTGTTTGTGGGAAGTTTGTGCCATTTCACAGACAGCAAAAACCCCAACAGTGGTAAGTAGAAGGAAAAAGAAAAGTTAATATAAAAATGAAGGGTATTTCTATTTTAGATAAGAATGCCACGGCCAACTACCAGTCCCTCATATAGTTAGTTTAGTCCTAAGTGGAATCTGCCTGTTTGGAGCTGTAGTTGGACAGCGCGTTGAAGCAGACAAATCCAAGTGAGAGCTGTGCAGGGCCAGGGATCTGCATTCCAGAGGTAGGCATCCTCTGGCTAGCCTGCTTTGTCTTGGCCGAGCAGCTGTGTGGGCTGTGGTGCTGGGATACTGGCAGAGGGGAGCACTGGCAGCTGCGCACCAAGCAATGCCTTGGTTGGTATCTAATTACCAACTGATGCCTATAGGAAATGCAGTGTAAAATTTGCACTTTAAAGGAGAGAGGAGAAAGAAGACAAAGCAGTAACTCTCAGAAATCCTACAGACAGCAGGTATGCATGTGTGCAAGTGCTTCTTTAGACCTGTGATATCCTCAGAAGATAGCAACATACGAAGAACTATAGAGTAGGGTTTTTTTCCATTGAAGTATTTGCCCACCCACCGCCTCTTCACAATGTTTTACATTTTCCAATAGGAAAAGCATCTGTTAGAGCCTATAAATAGTCCAAATAGGCTGGACAAAGTGGGAGGAAAGGAGTTGAGAATAACGATGACTCTGTCTTAAGCAAGGCCACTCTGTCTTGAGCGAGGTCTCAGTGCAAGTGACCATTCTGGGACCTTTGACAGCCGTATGTAGGTAGTAAACAGGCAACAGTTTTCACAGTGGAGTTGGCTGTGCATGAGAACATATGCTGGTCTAGAGCAGTGAACTAACTGCAAAGAAAATAAAGGTATGAGCACAAGATTAACAGATTCACTACATAAAACCAACAACAACCAGAAAAGGTTTAGAAAGTATATGACAGTGAAAAATTGCATCTGATAGAAGATTAAATACCAGCAAGTGTAAGGTCATATATATGGCACAGGAAAACAAATCAGTAGGATGGGTACAAAGTGAGGATTAGCTCTTTAGAAGTCAGCAAGTTTAGGAATGGGTGGAGTTTTAAAGATTAGAAAAATAAATGTGAAGTTGCAAATGGAAGAACAGGCTGGTGTTGGTGAAACATATTGTGAGTCACTGCACGAATGAAAAGCAACAGTGTTTGCAAGACACATGGTGTTAAGGCATCTGCACTTGAAATGCTGTATTTGCTTATATCCTCACATGTGCTGAAATGCTTATGAAGTCAACAAGAAGGACATTTAATAGGGAAAAAACCCATAATACAGAGTATATGTGTAATGATGACTAGCACCATATCTCTCTTCTTTAGAAATAGGAGGATTCAGAGACACAAATAAGCCAAGCTACGCCTGAAGAATATTTATATTTTTGAAAGAGATCATGAATGTACGAGATTCCAGTGTAAAGCAGGTGTAAGAGGATTTTCAAGGCCAGAATCCTTTGGTATCTAAACATTTTGTAGATAAACTTCACTTGCGAAATAAAATAGAACAAGGCCAAAGAAATACAGATTTGAAATTACTATTTTAAGTTCCTTCTTCTATCGTTTACTTGATAACTATACGGTTTGCAATCCCATTATCTGTGAGCCACTAAATAGAAGGTCTGTTGTGCCCTACTGTGAGAATATCTTTAATGGATTCCCTATTTTCATAGTTTCACTTGGAGTTTAGTATTTTTCCTGTTCTAAAGCCCAGGGAGGGAAAACCTTGTATTAACTGTTTTTAAACTCTGTGGGTGCAATACAGCAGCTGTACATTTAATATCAAAGCTTTTGATTATGTTTAACTGAGGGGGTTCTTCTTCCCTACCCTATTCCTCCAGTGTCTCACATATTTCCTGCAGATTTATGCATTTTAACACTTAAAGAATTTCAAAGTACATTTTAATTGCTAGGTAACTTTGTCTGTAGGACTCTGACTGATGCAGGTTTGTTGGTTTTTTAAAATGTGACTGGAAATGCCACAGGTGAAACACAGCCAGAGAATTAACCAGGGAACAAGCAAATTGTCACACAATGCATGATCCCACAGTGCTGTGCTTGTGTGTATAACACCTCTCACAGATAAGTGGAATATGCATAGCAAGGCCTTTGAAATCCTCTCCTCTGACTCTGGTCCTTTTGTGGTAAGACTTGGAGCAGGATTCTTCCCGTATTTCTTCATCAATTCCATCTCACAGCTTCCATCGCCACAGCATTATCTTGTCCCTCTTCTCCTTTTTATTAGGTACTTTTACTATTAGACAGATTATTATGTCCATGTAATTGGCAATTTTACTGCCTATATTACTGCATTTTTATGTAGGGGCTACTATGTTTATTTCACAGCAGTAAATGAAAGACTCATTTGACAGCTTTCTCCTCAGGAAGGCCTTCATGTATCACTGGATGAATGAACAATCTTGATCCTTTACAAAGAAAAGATAGGATAATTCACAACTCTCCATTGTCAGTAAAGCACTCAGTATTCTCATGTGTTGTAATTGTATCATTTAAAACTGTAGATATGGCAAATGGTGAGCAATTCATCCACAAAGTATCCTGCTAGCAGTGTGAAACCAACTTTAGTAGTGCCAAATAAATGACTATTCTGTTAATAAATGAATGTTCTATGCCAAAGTGACCAGTGTAGTGGATGAGGGAAAGACTGTGGATATAGTCTACCTAGACTTCAGTAAAGCTTTTTATATTGTCTCCCACAGCATTCTCCTCGAGAAACTGGCTGTTCATCGTTTTGACAGGTGCACTGTTTGCTGAGTATAGATCTGCCTGAATGGGCAATGCCAAAGAGTGGTGTTAAATGGAGTTACATGCAATTGGCACATAGTCACTAGTGGTGTTCCCCAGGGCTCATTATGTGTTCAGTCCTCTGTAGTGTCTTTATTAATTATGTGGACAAGCAGATTGAATGCAACCTCACTCAGTTTGCAGATAACATCAAGCTGCGTGGGAGTGTAGATCTGCTGGAGGGCAGGAAGGCTTTATAGAAGAATCTGGACGGACTGGATCCATTGGCTGAGGCCAACTGTGTTAAGTTCAAAAAGGCGAAGTGTTGAGTCCTGCACTTGAGTCTCAACAACCCCAGGCAGCACTACACTCTTGGGGAAGAGGGACTGCAAAGCTGCCTGGCAGAAAAGAGTCTGGCAATGTCAGTCAACAGTGGCTGAGCACGAGCCACAGTGTGCCCAGGTGGCCAAAAAGGCCAATGACACCCTGACTTGTAGCAGAAATAGTATTGACAGCAGGGCTAGGGAAGTGATTGTCCCCCTGTCCTCAGCACTGGTGAGGCCACACCTGGAGTGCTGTGTCCACTTTTGAGCCCCTCACTACAAGACATTGAAGTGCTGGAGCTTGTCCAGAGAAGGGCAATGGAGCTGGTGAAAGGTCAAGAGCACAAGTCTTGTGGGGAGTGGCTGAGAGAGGTGGGAGGTTCAGAGGGGCCTTATTGCTTTCTACAGTTACCTGAAAGGAAGCTATAGCATGGTGGAGATCAGTCTCTTCTCCCAGCAATAGGACAACAGGAAATGGCCTCTAATTGCACCATGGGAGGTTTAGATTGGATATTAGAATTTTTTTTTCACTGAAGTGCTGGCCAAACACAGGAACAAGCTGCCCAGAGAAGTAGTTGAGCTACCACCCCAAAGGTATTTAAAAGATCTGTAAATGTGGTGCTTAGGGACATGGTTTAGTGGTGGACTTGATTAACAGTTGAACTAAACAATCTTATAGGGTTTTTTTTCTAACCTAAATGATTTTAAATAGCCTCGTGTAGATAATTTGTCAATTTAGGGTAATATTATTTCAGCATAGAGAGAAATAAAGAATCATAAAGCACTTTATTAAAGTAAGTAAATTTAAATTGTCTCTACCATGTATGAGGAATCAAGCATGTAAGGTGCTCAGAAGAAATGAAGCAAATGTGTTTGTAACAGGGTGAGTTCGAAAGGATGCCGAGATGGAAAACCAAGACATCATTTAAAGCTCAACAATAAACCCAATATTTATTACAAAAGTGGCCAAGTAAATGGGAACCCGAGAGACAGGAAAGGAGAGGAGTGAACTAAGCCCTCAGTGGAACCCCCTCTCACGCAGGTGTGTTTTACAAGGTTGTCTTACCGACACCAGGATAACCAGAATTCCCCATAGCAGAGGCTGCATCCTCGGAGGGTCAGCAGGCTCACAAAGATAGCAGGCGTCCCTGCAGAAGGCAACGTTGTCCTTCATGTGAAGCTTGAGAGCCCCAAGCACGAGCCACCTGCATTTTTATCCAATTAGCCAGTGATGTCTCCCGGGGCCGGTGTGGCAGCACCGCCCAGCCAGAGGCCTTCGGTACCTCTCCCCGTTATGTGAGTGCACCCCTGCAGCGCTGCGCGAGAACTTTGGGATTCCCCTTGCACTTGCACTGTTTCACTCAAGGGGTCTTATCTATTTGGGTCTGGGGGCTTTACTTCATCCTCTCCTCTTCAGTTTCTCCTTCAAATGTCCTCTACAGACAATGAGCCAATCGCAGAACACCAATTAAAACAATTTATACAAGAAACTCTCTCTCCAAGGACAAGGCTCCCATTCATCAGTGAACTTGGCAGGCAAGGAACAAAACTTTCACAAGTGGCTGGCCCAAACACAGATCAAAAGATATCAACATTCCCCGATACAATTATATTAATTGTAAGATATGTATTTGATTTGTACCAGGGGAGTTCCAAGAGAACTAAAACTATGCATAAACTAGGCAAAAATTAAAAAAAAACCCGCAGGAAACTCCATGGACATGTTCTACAGAAGGCAAGGGTTTTGACCCCATCCATCTGCCTCCCTTTTTACACTAATAACAGAGCTAGTGAATCTTGATTTCAAAAAATGTTGGCCTTATGCTTGACTGCAATACCCTCAGCCCTTCCTGTTTCACTTCTATTTCCTACACTGCTGAAAGAAAAGGGACAAAGCATACATAAACACAGTATTTACCTTTTGACTTAAAATTAAATCATTTGTAACTAAAGACCAGGGAAAAGGTGAGAGGAATGGAGAAAAAGGTGATCTTACTATCAGTAGCTGGAGCACTTTCTGCATATTTCAATTCCAAGCTGAGCTGAATACTGTCACATTCTTGCTGTTAGATCTATTTATTTCAAATTCCTCTTGAATGCTGCTGAAATCCATAGGAAAATTACTGTTAATTTCCAGGCTTTAACTGCATTTATTTTCTCACCTTTTACTTGTCTTAAGGTACTGGAATCTAAATTTTCTAAAATACATTCTTCATGATGCCTAGATCTTGTTTCATTTCAAATTGTATCTAGGTATCTAGAACAATTAAGAAAGAGGAGTACAGATAACGGTGATATTGCTTTCACTTAGGAATGGAATAAAATACCTTTTGGATTATCTTCTTATTGCAGTTGAGGAATGCATCTTGTGTCTATGATGAAAACATAATGGGTTTTGGTGTTTGTGGTTTTTTTCAGACTTGCACAACTCACAGATTAAATCAATGTTTAACCATAGTAAATGGTAAGTCATTGATGGAGACTGATTGCAGTGTCTCATAAACAAAGATTATTGTTAAATTTTGATTTTTATTTCTTAATTTTTACCTATCACTGTAGAACTCTCTGCGATTTCAGTTTTCATGATAAGACAAGCTTCATCATTTCCTAAATTCCTAGCAGCATACTGTCTCATAGCTTGGCATCAGGCCTTCACGCATTGTCCAGATCTTATTATCATGGCATGTAAGAGATGCACTGCAAAGTGAGTGGAACTTTATAAAATCTTTGAAACCTTGAAGTTAGAGACCCATGTGCTTAGATCTCTACATAATCTAGCAATTACTGCTCTTTTCCTGCTATATGTGGATGGATGCAATTGGGTTAATTAAAACCCAGCATCAAAACATTGAGTAGGTTGAATAGACTTGTTTGAACTTCTGTTGTTAATCCTGTGCATAAACGGCAATTTATTTCCTTTTCTCATTATGCATTAGACTGAATAGAATAAGTGTTGTGCTCAAGTGTTTGCGCCATGTTGATAAGGTTGGAAACATAGCTATGAGGCTGTTGCACAGCAACGAGTGTATTATTTTTACATTATGAGACCACAGTAATTTTTGTATATTAAACTCAAAATAGTTAAAGAAATATTAGATGAAGGTCTTTAGTAGAGCTTTGTTTTCATTTTGCATTTTTCAGTCATTTTGTGTCTTTCCCAAATGGGCTAAACTATATTATACTTCCTGTCAAATTTAATTAAAAAAAAACCCCCAGCAACTTCATATTAATTATCCAATTAGGGGGCATAAAATGTTCTTTCTGTCCCTCTCTATTTTTATTCTTGTTTATTTTTAAAGTGTGAATGGGGTAGAAAATATATCAAATAAAAGGGACGTGGAGATAATTGAACTCTTTTCATACAGTCCCAGGTAGAAATCAAATCCAAGACCCAGAGGTCAAAGCTGAGCTCTGTAACTACTTTACCAAACTATTCTTGGTAATTATCAGCATGAGCATAATTATTAACGTTTCAATTATACTCACAATATTACATTTCCCCAAGGGGTTTAACTCCACTGATTTTCAATTTGTCTTATTTTTTTGGTAGACATCCAGTTGGAACAAAGTTGCTGAATAATATTTTTAACACAAAAGGGTAGCATACTTTTCAAAATACAGGATCTATATCTTTTGTCCTCAATGACACTTGTATGCTTCCAGATTTTAATTGCTTGGTAACACTGCTTGGCATAGTGAGTAGATTTAAATAGATTAAAATAACTTATTACACAGGAAATAAAAAACTGTATCCAAACTCTTCTCTCTAAAAAACATAAAGTTTGAAATTGAGATCTAGATTAATAATACTTTATCCTTTAATTTAAAAGTGTTATTCACTCCTTGTCTGCTGCTTTATAACTTTTTACATATGTTTCTTAAAATTTACTTGGCCAATGTATGAAGTAAAATAATTTATCTATTTTAAAATATTTTGTGGTTATATTTCTAAAATTTTTCTGAGTATTCAAACTTAAAGTGCTTAATAAAGTCAGAATTTGTGATATGGGAACCACATGAGATATTTCTGTGCCTTTATTAATTCTATATAATCATCTTTAGTGCTTGTATATTATGGTTGAGTTTGAGTTACTTGATATGTGAGCATCTCTGAGTAAAGGTACCATATTGTTCTGTATTTATAGGAGTCGTATTTTCAGGAAAGTCTCATGAGAGAGACCAGCCTATCTGGAATGGAGATTTCAACTTGAAGATGGAGTATAACAGCAGAAGTGACTCTCATCCTAGAGACATGCGAACTCTATCATTTTAGCTAACTAGGCAAGCTAGTTAGCTAAAGCTAGGTAGCAAGCTATTTTTTGTTGAAAAATATTTAGACGATAACTTGTAACAGTAATTTAAAAAAAATAAGTTGAATGAAAGAAAAGTTGTGTAAGTCAGTGTGAAGGATTAGCAAATCTGTGAGAATGGGTTTACAATATTTTATATGGGCAAATGAACAGTAAAATATGCAAAGCTTTTGAGCTCTTGTGTCTGCCAAAAATGCAGGCCAACTCACAGAAAAGTTCTTGATCATTGCTACAGAAAATGGAAGTTTGGACTAAAGTGATTATACATCTGTTTCTGTAAGTTTGAAAAAGATTTGTACTAGCCATAATTACGCTGAAATAGATTTATTAGAAAATACTGCAACTAGAGAAGTGATTATGCATCTTGAATCTATTGTTCTCTGTCTTCTATAGGTCTATTACCTGCCATAAAGTCACATTGTTATGGGTAGGAATTCAAGCAGCTGGCAGAGCTGTGCAATCTCAGATAGGTATATGGTGCCTCTGAACCATTCTCAGCCTAGCTACCCAGGGAAACTGGCATACAAAACTGTATTTTAAATAGTGCCCAGGCACAGATTGCATACTGTGTTTATGACTGATTAAATGGCACATTACTACTACATCAGCAGTGGATTCATCCTGAACCTGGTGGTAATGGGAGACAGGAGCTGCAGAACCAATTTATGGTGACTTTGTCATGAAATTTTAACATATACACACTGTATGATACCATTTTTTGGCTGTGGCCCTCTTTTCTCTCTCCTGACAGTATATAGATGCTCACTCCTTTGACCCATCATCTGTGTGTGAGTGCAGTGCTGCCTGTCTCCATGGTGTCTATGCTTAGAAGAATGTTGCATGATGTTGCTATACTCCAGATGGAGAAGTTGCACTGTTCCCAAAGCTGACTCATGAGATGAAGGTTAGCAAGGATCTACTAAAAAAGAAGGCCAGGGTAACTGATAATGATAGCTGCCTGAAACAGTAAGCAGAGCAAATGGTCTGACCCTCTCTTAATATACTGATATATGATGGGCAGGATTTGAGCACTTCAGACTATCTGGAAAGTTGTTAAGAAATTCAGTTGATAGTATAGGTGACACAGTTATTTGTATCATACTCATATATTTTTCTCTTACTCTTTTTTTTTTTTTTTTTTTTTTTTTGTTTTGGTTTTTTTTGTTTTTGTTTTTGTTTTTGATTTGCAAGGAGATTGTGACACTGGGAACTTAACTTCAATGTCCACAGCACCATTTACCTAGGGGGAAATGGTGCTGTGGAGATCTGTTTAGTTATAGCTCACTGGAAATGGCCAAAGAATAAATCCATTCTTTTGCAAGAACTATGTCAAAAAGCGTGACTGGCTAGTGCACAAGAAGCTGGAGTCAAGTTGTTCTGTGGCCTTCAATTCAAGACCCTTAAGTCAAGCATATTTTAAAGTATATGATGATCCTGTGCTAGGACTCATCTCTGAGCAAATAAGGACACCTGCCTTATTTAGACAAAACTTCAGTATTTTCAGCAGGTTTTGCACTGCACTAAATGCAAAAATCTGTCTGGTGGTAGCAACTGATGTAAAGAAGTTCAGTATTTGCTCTGCTATTTCCTTAATTTTAAACCAACCAAACCACCAAAAAAGAAAAGTCATCTCCCTTGTTCTGTCAATGTTATAGTGTTATAGTGCATATTTTGATTACATCATTTATCTGCACAGAAAAAGAAAGTGTGGGGAACTTACGGCACACATGCCTTGATGTTAGCTAGATGTACAGTTATGTTGCCGCTCTAGAAGGTTTGGCTATATATCCATGTGAAACATGGGCTTTAATAGTACGTATTTATTTATGTGTTATATTTTATCCTGAAGCAGCAATATATAAAGGAATGACAAGCGATTCACCTGTAGGATGAAAACAGTGTGCCTGGATGACTGGAGAAACATACAGAGGTACTCAGAGCTCTCTGCTCTTCCCATTGTCATTGACAGGAGCTGGTGGTGTTCTGGGTATTTGTTCATAACCCCAAAATCAGAGTTACTAGACTTGTCATGTCTGGATGGGAACATGGAGCAAAATTCAATAATCATCTTCATTTTTTTTGTTTCGACTAATTCTTCTGTACAAATAGGTATTTAACACATGCTGTAAAAACAGCAGCAATGAACCAGTGTATGTGTATAGAAGCTCTCTAACATAAATAAGTGCCTTTTAAAAATCACTGTAAACCATGTTTTCTATAATTATGACAAACCCTAGAGTTTTACCCATGTAATAGTAATTTTTAGTGTCTTCACCATTATTTTCCTTTTTATTTATTTAACTAGGACTAACTTGAGCAGACAATGTTAAGTGGGGAAACAGATGTTGTTAAATAGCCTGTAATTATGCCTTTAGTCATCTGTTACCATCGCAAGGCTCCTCCTGCTACTATGACCAGAAAAAGTGACCTAACTGATTTCACCAGTAGCCTTGCCAGTGTCTGATGCAGAATAGATGGCCTTATTAAGCAATCAGAATAAAAATTAAATAAAAATCAACCATTACAGTGGAATAGTAATCATCAGTGTTTATACTAGCCCCACAATGCACAATCAGAACCATGAATTCTGCTAATTGTGTACCTTTTGCATCCAGAGGTGCCTGCAATAGGAAACAAAAGGGACTTGAAAATTAGTGTTTGTAGCAATTAGTTTCTGTCTAAAGGCATAGGCCAGTTCATGGAAGCCATGATTCAAACAGGGATTATTATAGTAACGATGGTATTTAAATGTCCTCTGTCATTATTCAGCATCAAATTTCACATTGCAGAACTAATTTGAATTTACTCTTTAAAACATATTTGTAGGGAATTTTTAAAGTTGCAAACTGCAAACCATTTATTTTACTCTTTTTTATGTTTCCCACATCAGTCGTTTCCTTATGATTATGAGCCTGTATCAAATTCACTGTGGATGTGACTGTGTTTGCTATAGAATAGATGAGACTTATGAATGACACAGAGGAGAGTGTTGGACTATTATTTTTCACAGAATGATCTCTAATATATGGCATGTTGAGGGATTTCATACTTCATACAAATGTAAGAACTGTCAGTTTGTTTTTTATAATCAGAGCTACAAATTCACACCAGTGAGCAGTGATACACAAGTGCTTTAGAAGAGAAATTTATGTATGTAATTTTCTGAGTAAACTGCTAGTCTTTTTTCAGATGGACCTTGGTGAAAGCTCAGTAGATTACATTAAGTTGGTTACAAAAAGCCTTTTACTCTTTTCTTTCCTTTGAATCTTTAGCATTTCTGATGTAATAATCTGATAGACAAATCTCCGTTCTTCAGTCCTTACCATTATAGACTCCCTGCTATAGGTGCTTAAAGGGCAAATTAACAGTAGTACAATTCAAGTAACATCTTCACCTTTGTATCAAAGCATCAGCTGCATGTTCTTGCTTTGCTAAAGCTGTCCATATGGTTATAACAGACCTGTGACGATAACATACAAAAATGCTTAGAATGCGGGAAAAGAAACCACAGGCAAATATAGGAAAAGGGAGGTAAAAAGTCTTTAAGTCAACCCTCAGTCTTAGCTCTGCTCTTTAAAGGTTAAACTGAATAACGGAAGTGTACCATCTGCAATTTATTAATAAGTTGCAGCCTCATTAGTTAACTACTGTTTAATCCGTATGTGATTAACTGTGTGACCTTAAAAAGATTGTTATTAATACAAAACACTGCATTATGAAACTATTAAGTTATAGGAAAATATTGGTACTTTGAAGACAATCAGAATGATAAGTGTGATAGTTTTTAGAGATACTATACCAACATTTCCTCTGACTGATTGCATTACATATTGATATTAGCAAGTATCAGTACGTAGTGCAATCAGTCAGTGGAAAATGAGTGAAATGTGAACTAATGAGAGCTAATTGTCTCATATAATAGCAAGGACACAGAATTCTATCAATTAAATTAGTCTGAGTTGAAACAACTATCAGTGTAATAATGTTGATAATATCAACCAAATTAGATGTAATGAAATAAATGGTATGCTAAAGATCAAGGGTACCCACCGGCTTTGATCCCTGCCTCCTGCTAACTGGTGAGAGATCCTCATGATTTTGGGCTCAGTTTGCTTCAAGTTCTGCCTAATGCACAGCTTGAAACATGCAGTTCTTTACTCGGGGCACAGGTACAGTGGGTTTTGTTTTAATTATTATATTTTGCATCTGGCAAATGAGGGAAGCCCTCTGGGAGGTTGAGGCAGTGAAAAAATAGTAGAGATATGCCATTAAAGACTATTGCTAGCTTCAGCACAGCTGCATGTGAAAGCAGGAGATGTGAGGGGTGAGAAGTGCTGGCTTGAGCATGCCAAATGTTAAGGCTTTTGTTTTTTTCCTTTGGAAACTTCTACAACTGAACATCTGTATTGCATGATCAGTAATGATCTCATGATACTCAACACTGTTTTTTCTTTCCTTGCTTAGTCCCATTATTTCCAGATGCTGTTAGACTGCCAGAGCTGTTCCAAAGTTGTTCACAAACAACTAAATTCACACAGGGACTGACTGGTGAGGACTAGGTTTTCAGAGCTCCCACTGAGGCTGAGGGAAGCATTGGGATCATTGGACTTTCAGCCCTGGTATTTAGGAATTCAAATGGACCTAGAAGCCTGACATCACCCACTTCTAATTATCTAGCTTCTGAAATCTCTCTATTGCTGTTTCACCTCCTCACTGTCAGTTTTTATAATTCTGTAATTTAATTCTTGTGACCAAGAGCTGCCCGTTAAAAGGCCAAGTAAATCTATCAGTCACTCTTGTAACAGGACTTGGGATTATTAACAATATGAATTCTCAAAATGAATAGAGAACATTGATCTGAGTTTATGCAATGAGGCAGAAAGGCATTTAATTGATTATAACAGTCCTGATAACCTGATCACTGCAAATCCCTCCTCAGTTGACACCCTTGAAACATAATCTGATAAAATAAAAAAAAACCCCAAAGCCAGAAATTGAATGTTCAATGGACAGTGACTTTTTTAAATTTAAAAAGTGAAACAAATGGACTTTGTGATGCAGTGAAATATTATCTGTAAAGCCCACTTTCTGCCTCAAGGCCTTTGGACCATACTATCATGCAAGTATTTGAGCTGGTGAGATACAGTGAAAAGAAACTCACAAAAAGAGGGAAGATACAGGACAGGGACCATAGAATCAAGGGGGCAAATAAACTCAAAGGCTAGCAAAACAAGAGAGAGTAAGTGCATGCAACTTTTGAAGCAAAAAGAGGAGAAGTAATGAGAAAAGGTCTGTGTGGCCAGACTTACCACAGCCCTTTTTTTTTTTGGCTCAATATAGTAAAAGGTAACAGTTTGCACTTCCTCAGTGTTCACTTTGCCAACATTCATTCCTCCCTAGAGCTACTCCCAGTTTAGACTGACAGAAACACAGCAAAAAGTCAGGGCTGCACAGACCATAGGTACCACCAGGATTGCAATGCATGCTTATCTGAAAGTGCAGCTTGGGAAAGCACTGTAAAAAGAGAATGCCCCAACAAAATTGCAAACTTTGGCTGATGACTTTCATATTCTTGTGAAAATCTGCAACTGTGTATGAATATTTAAAAATTGGCCATTTGTGACTGGATGGAGGGAATTTTTTTCTCCATGACAAGTAAAGTGGACATAAGAGTGTTACAGTTGAACCATCTCACTGATACCCCTTTCAAGAAAAAGTAATTTCCTTGTATTACAGTCACAGAAAGCAAATGCTGGAAATACTGCCATGCTACAGAAAGCTTGTGTCAGAGGAGAGTAAGGCACCTAAACTGTACACAGTGCTGAAACCACATCACTGAAAAAACTTCATCACTCACTAACAGCAGATTTTATTTATTACTTAGAAAGCATTTGACACCTCTCTATCTCAAAGGTTTGGAAGAACAGTGAGAGATTTAACAGCATGTCACTGAACTCACCACAGACCTCTATCATCAGAATCAAACCACAGTGTAAAGGACAAGTGATAGGGCTGGTTTCCATTAGACTGGGCATTAAAAAATGCCATTTCAACAGAAATATTGAATTTATTTTGAAACTGCTGTGAAAGGATTTTGAAAGATGGAAGGAGCAGAAGTTTCCACTGGCTGTCTTAACTGATCTCTGATGATGACCTGTACCACAGTGATCCCTTCACTTAAGAGTTGGACTTGATAATCATTGTGGGCCCCTTCCAACTCAGAATATTCTGTGACTCTGTGACTGTTGCAATACAGTCAGTTCTGGAGGTAAGAATGGGCAACTAACCAGAAACATAAACTAACCAGTCCTAAATATGTTGAAAAAACCAAACACACACACTGACGTAAGTCCTAAAGATAAAATGCTATTTAGCAGTAGAAATACAGTAAAAGCAGTAGAAATACAGTAAAAGCAAAAGGGACTCTCAAAAACTTGCTGACAATCTTATTTAAATTTTGTACGGATGGAAAAATGTTCAAGAAAGAAACTAAAGAAACATTGGGAGAGTAACAGCATAGAGAAGGCTAATCAACATGAAGATCAGATAGATGATGGATGGACTGGTGAGGTTACAAAGATACTAGTCAAACTAGAGAAGCATCTGGGAACTCTGCTATGACATCACAGGTCATGCATAAATATGCAGACATACTTTCTGAAGTTATAATAATGAATGGATAAATTATTATCATTACAGCTAATTATCCTAATACATAAGGATAAATGAAATATTTAAATTGTGTAAACAATTAAATAGTAAATTTAAATTGAATAAATAAATATTTAAATTGTAGAGTCTTACATGTTATTATCAATGGCTGTTTTTAGTGGACCTTCCAGTTCCTTTTTTTTACCTTCTATTTTTAATTTAGCAATACTATTATCTCACCCATTTTTGAGTTGCCATTAATTTCATCCCCCTCATCTGTTAATAGACTTTCTTTCTCTTTTGTGTTTACTTTCCTAGCCATAAAAGCCTTTTTAATCCTCCCAAGCCCCTTTTTATTTATTCTGGACTTGATTGTAATGCTACATTGTGCCCTGGATAAGTAGTTATATTGCCCTAGGAGCAGGACAGATAATTAAGTAGAACTTGGAGCTCTGGTCTTGCCCTGTGCTTTGCTCCTGAAGACAGAGTTGGATTGTGGCTGTGTGCCTGCACTCTAACCATAACTTTTTCTGACAAATCAGAGGGAAAAGCATTTTGCAGATACAGTGACTGATTTCCCTGCTTATCTGCATGCAGGCAATGAGTCCTGCTCTCCATGCCAAACATTTTGCTCAAAAGAGCAACATGCAGCAGGTAAAGTAATACTTTGCTATCTCTGTGAACCTCAGCTTCAACACTTGTTGAAGCTTAGTTGTTTCTTAGCCTTGAGGTAGATAAAAAGTTCTCAGTGCTGTGGTGGCCAGCAGTGCCTGCTGGTACTGTCAAAGTGTCATGGTCAGGCAGCCTAGGCAGGGAAACAGCATCACATCCTGGTGCATCATCAGTGGAGTAATGTCTAGGATAGTCCCTAGTTTTTGTCTCCCCATGTCAGCTTTCTCTGAGTCTGAATGTTTTAGACTTGTTTGCTAAGGAAATGGTCCTTCTAGGATTTTACTGTACATGTGTATATATGTCTCCCTGCTACCTTTTAGTTATTTCCTATCTCCTTTTCTTCTTCCCCCTCCTTTATAATTTTTCAGCCTGTTTTCAAAATCCAGTCACATAGGAATACAGAATTCAGAGATGTTTCGAACATAGATGGTCAGGTAAGGAAAAGAAATCCTGTGAATGCCACCTTGAGGAAAATGTTGCAGCCTGTGCTCATGCCTCATCAGGCATGAGAGGATCCACTGCTCGGTGAAGTTTTCCCTCCCATATGGGTTCTCTGGTATCTAATGAAGGAAAACTTCTGGTTGAAGCATTTCCCATAACTGGGCCATGGGTAAGGGCTTGTACATGTGCCTTCTCTAATGTCAAGTAAGCTCATGCTTAATGTTAATTCAGTCAAAAGTGCAATTGTCCATGACACAAAAATCTGTCAGCTTCTTTAATTTACTTTCACTATATACTGAACCACTTTTTTTTTCTCCACTTCTTTTACATATCTTTATATACCCAGATATATCAGCAATACTTCACAGAGCCAGTGTTTAGATTTCTTTTTCACAGGATCTATCTGTGGCACGTACAGTAATTCAAATTAATAGTTGCCTTTTTTGTGGGCTCCCTTTTTATCTTTAGGTGGTTTTTTAACAAGTGGTGGTTTTTCATTACTGTTCTGTTTTCAGATAGCTTCTAATTGCTGTTTCTTTATTTTTCTCTAAGAATTAACAGGGTTTCTTGTTCTGGTTACTAAAAGTTTGTAACTTGAGAACCTTCTTATTACATGTGTGATTGTATTTGTTATCCAACAGAGAGATGGGAGGTCAGGTTCTCTTCATAATGGTTTTTACAGGCTGGAGAAATAATTATGCTTCCTTGACTATGTGCTTTGTAGTCAGAGCTGTTCTTCCCTCCAGGTTTGCTCAGTATGTGTCCTTCCCCATGCTCAGTGGGGCAGGAAGGTTGCCATATGTGGCCAGTAGTCTGCCCTTGCATAGCATTCAGCCTGTTGCACTGTATTGATATAAAAACCTAAAGCATTGTCTACTTAACTGGTGCAATTTACAGGTCAAACAAGTGGGACTTGTTGATCTGTAGAAGGAAAGAGGAGAAACTAGTCCTATATTTTCTCCATAGTTAATACCAATCAAAAATGATGGTATGGAAATGTGTCAGAATATTTGTCAAAATGTAGGATAAAATGCTAGATAATGTTTATTTAGCTCTTCCTACATTTTTGCCTCTAGCCTTCCATCCTGAATACTCTTGTGAAAGAAACCTCGCAGTTATGACATCTGACCATGATGAATTTAATGACCTAAAAAATATGCTATTGTCCCTAACTGTAATCACTTTCAAGTAACCTTCACATTTGGTTACTGCTATGTTTTATCATGTATGTTGTGGGTCCTTTTTTTTTTTTTTTTCTTCCCTTTGCTTTTGTATTGCTTTAAAAAGACAACAGAACATGCTGTGTGTTAATGTTTCACTTGTAAAAGGTTATGGATTAAGCTCAGCTGGTTTCTCAGGCTAACACAGGGTTCATGATTAGAAGAATGAAAACAAACATGAATTGAAAATGTCACTAACCTTTATTGGGCCCTGAAAATCCCTGAGCCTGCATGACAGGAGGCTTTCCTGTTTTCAACAGGATAAAAAAGATTGAAACAAAACAGCACAGATCTTGGCTATTTACATCTTTTAATGAATGCTCTTCACGTTGGGGTCTCTTTGTCAATCTCCCAGTTTTCAAGGGTTTAGCTGTGAAAAGTGCGGATGGTATCACATACTCTTATAAATCATGGAGTAGACATCTGTCTAGGATGCTTTTTCCTCCAAATTATGCCTAGTGTAAAAGGACCACATTTTAAGCTTCATTTACAACTATGCATGTATGAGGTGGCCAATTATCCAATCTGAGTGTTCAATTGCAGAAAAGCTGAATAAAAGCATCTCTAAATAATGCAACCAATTTTATTTTAATAATTTGATCAGAGAAATTTTTTTTATAAATTCTACATGTCAGAGTAGTCTAAACTGTTTATTGAAAAAAACCCAAACAACAAAACCCCAGTCCTTTCACTTAAAATTAATAATCAGTTCTTGCTCTAGTTGCTGTGGAAGAACATGCCCTGTCTTACAGGGCAGGCGGAGCACAAAGCCAACTCAAACTGGCCATAGTGGAAACCAAAAATGCCACTGATCTGCAATCCTTTGTTCTGTCAAGAGCACTGATCCAGGCTCAATATCTTAGATCTACAAACCAAAGGAGACTATTGCATGATATGACTGCCCTTCCTCACCATTAACTCTTCCCATGCATTAGGGAAGAATCAAGCATCACGTCTGCCCTTACAGACCCAGATATTTCCTGCTTCCTTATTACCTTACACTGCTCAGCTGACTTTTATTCCCAGTCAAGCCATCAAAACCACAAAAGAATTACCAAATGTTTTTTCATCTAGGAAGAAACAAGGTATACGTTTCCCTTCATTTCAATCTTTTTAGCTGTATGTTTTTTTAGCTGTACCAGTGCTTCACTGATTTCACAGGTAACCTGAGAAAATACTTTATGGAGGAAGAACACCAGGGGATCCCGCAACCAAATTGATTTCGTTCACCTGATCTATAAATGTCTGGTGGATATGGAATTTTTGCCTCGCAAAATCACATTTACCTTTCTCACTAAGTAAAGTGAGGCAATATAAACCCACGCTTAGTACATAATTATTTAACATATCCTACTATTTCATGGTGGAACTCTGACCTGTAACTGAGATTTAATGAAGTGCTTTGGCAGAGAATTAGTATTAGGGGGAACATAAACCTGCAATTTTTTTAGTCTCACTTCATCCAATTATAGTTTGTTCTTATATTACATAATCTATTTTACAGTTTTGGTGTAGAGGCAAGAGTGAGATCTTACAATAATTTAAGGAGGACTAGGGTTTTTAATCTCTAACAATTTTAGTCTTTTGCAAATATTGAGGAAAGTCATATCTGATAAAATTTCCTAAGGTTTCTTAATAATTTAGAACCCTAATCCACAGCTTCAAAATCAGCTGCAGTCTCAGTTTCTAAAGGTATGTGGACATGTGAGTTCTGTTTATTGAAAGTGATAAACCAGATTGAGTCAACTGAAAATTGAATAAATGGCTCAAAAACTAGAGTGTTAGCTCCTTAAGCAGTTGAGCTTGGGTTGAGAAAGGAGGATTTGCAAGTCAGCATCATCCAACTTCCAGGTGTCTTGCCACACAGTGAATACACATCTACAATCCCACATTCATTAAGTGGATGAAAAAGGTAGAGAGTATGGTAGAGAGCTACCTAATTACCCATGAGAAGAAATAATGAGGAACATTAGGGACATGACTAAATATATCTGATACTGTCAGATGAGTATCATGCCTTGCCAGTTACTGAATTGCCTCTCTGTCACCTCTCCAAAGTCAACTTGGAGAGAAGGAATATGAGTCTCTGTAAATCCATAATTGTGTGGGAAGGGTGAGGAGTGCCTCTGATGAGCTTCTACAGAACAGGGCAGCTTGATGCAGCTTGATGGTTAAGATGCTCACATGGAAAACAGAAGTTTAAAGGGGATTTGATCCTGCATCCCAAGGAGACACTTCTGATACTACTACTACTACTATTACTACTACTATTGACTAGGATGAGAAGGGTTGGAATAAGGGAGTGAATGGCTGGCTTCTCCTCCCAGCTGTGGTTTGTCTGAGGTTAGACATCCTTGGGGTATATACGACATGTTAGCTCTTGAAAATAGGGCAGGTGGTAGAAAACATTGTCTGGGAATATTGGTGGGTTTAGATGTGAGATAGACATCAAATTGCTGAGTGCTTTCAGGACTCAAGCACTTCTGCTCACTCTTCGTGCAAAAACTTGGTCTCCTAGCAGATTTATCTTGTGGAAACTTGAGGTTGTTTTGAGGATCTGAATTTTTGATTTGGGTGCCTAAAGTGGTATTAAGATCTCTGCATACTCCTCTTGAACTCTTATTCATGGAGGCAACTTTTTAAAGATAGTGTGTGAAAGTACATGGAAGCGCTTTATTTTGATTTGCCAAAGGTTGCATGGGCAATTCACTTTATTTTGGTACTCTTTGTCCCGGACACATAGGATTTTCAGTATAAATAAGTTATAATTAGATTCTTGGGCTGTTCAGTAACCTTATCTATCTATCTATCTATCTATCTATCTATCTATCTATCTATTTGCCTTATTATATTTTTAGACACTGAATATATGTGAAAGTAACTAGCCATAAAAGCCCAGTGGGCTGAGATTCCAAAATCACTTATTCATCTTTGTTATTTTTTTTTATGTCATTTTACTTCTGCATTACCTGTTGTGTGGTAATAGAAATGCAGAAAATAAAAAAATGCTGGCTTTTTCATTTTGTCTTCAGCTATAATAGTTAAAATCCCATGTTAGTTCTCCGGAAAAAAGAAAAAGAAAACCATGCTGAGAGCATTTGGACCAATGCAAAATTGTTTAGTTTAATTTGATAAGCTCTTGAGAGCAGTTTCACTTATTACATGGTGCTATATAATGTCTTGGCTTAGTCTGGACTGTGTGAGAGTGAAGCATGAATTCAGGCATAACTCAGTGACCATTGTTTTCAGTCTTGAAAACACGTGAGCACACCTGATTTATAATCAAAGCAAGGAGTTAGTGACACTTGGCATGTGGAAATTACTGTTTAACTCAGTGCCAGTTTCTGCTAAGCTTTCCCAATGTACTTTTGTCTCAGCCTGACCACTTTTGACTGTTCAAGGAGAAAGGTTCCCTTCAGCAGAAAACTGAGCCAACTGTTTAAAGGGTGTTTTTTCCCTAATAAAATTTTACAGAATTTTTATGTGAATTTAGTGTTTGTGAAAGGCCCTGCACTGACAGCCCAGGAAACAGAGGCCCTAAGTTCATTGAGATTCCATGTGCAGTGCAGACAGGGGTGGTAGCAACGTTCTGGCCCTTCCATACTCACACGTGTTCTTCACAGCCCAAACATGATTACCTGTGGTGGATAAAAGATTGATGAGGTCTCTGATGCTTTCCTGTCATTTGATTTTCATCTGAGACTGCTGCAGGATTGCAGGCAGATCCAAGATGTGGAGAGGTTTTGTGGTGTGGATGCCTGAACATAATCTTCCTCTTCACAAAGTATATGATAATTTTTACCAAGTAGTCTTCTTTTATAGTTGTACTCAAACCAGCTGCAATTGTACCAATAATTTTCATTGAGTGAAACATTTTTCATTTAATCCAGCTCTTTAGCTCAGTTGAAATGTGACAATTAAAACTATGGAGGAAATCTCCTTACATCATAGAACTAGAGTAGAAATGCTTATGTAGGCATCACCAGCACTAGTTCTAACACAAAGTGTTTGGGTAAGTTTGTATTAAAATCAGTGTGCACCTCAGAAGCTGCATACAGTGTATTCAAATATTATAATTCAAGACAGCAAAGATGCTAGAGACTAGGAGGCCTGTCAGGATTAGCTTGACTGCACATACACTGAGGCTTTGTGTTTGACATACATGCCCTCTTGCATTAGCTGTCCCACTGAAGCCCCATCCTGATCTGAGGAGGTCACATCACTCTTCTCCTCCAAAATGAGAGGAGGATTGCTGCTGTTAACTGAGCGGCCCAATGCTGGGAGCGATGCCCGGGAATGGGGGAAAAGGCATTGCTACCACCATCAGATGAGGATGGCAGTGGGAGATTGAGCAGACTCGTCACCCTAGGCTCAGCAGGTAAAGATCATCAAGCATTTTGGGCAGTCTTAGGCAGGAAAACCAGTACACAGGTGGTTCAGCAAAGATGTCCTACCTTTAGGTATTAAAACTAGCACAGCTCTGAATATCTAGGGCACTTTTTTACAGATATCTTGAACGTTTAAGCTGTTTCAAATTATGGCAGAATTGTGTGGACTGCTTTTAGGAAGTTAAGAGGACAAATACAGCCATTTTTTACTTTATTTTGTCTTTTTGTTGAGCATTTTTGAAATGACATGAATTATGATCTGTGAAACAGTTATGGTGAGGTAATTAGCATTTTCACTGGGGCTTTAAAACACAGGAGGAATGAAACACTTAGGAATGGAAAATGCACTTCTTCCAGTCTGGCATGGGCATTTACTGGAGCTCCAAGGAATACTTTCTAAGGAAAAGAAACTTCTAAAACACTTGTTATTTTTAAGAGTACTATGAAGATTATTGGTTCTTTTGAGGAACTGCCCCATTGTGATCTGAGATTGAGTACCTTCATATTTTCCTGATGATTCAACTCTGAGGGGCTTGAGTCTTCATTACTAGTTTCCTCTAAATAATCATTTAAAACGATAATTTGAGGTTGAATTAAGTACAACTGACTATGTTTAGAATTAAATAGAACAATTCAATGATAAAAACCTTATTCTACAACGTTGTGTTTCGTGATGATGCTATTTCAATGTATACACAAAAATATGGCTGAATATTTCTTAATTTTTATATATTCTGTTTGTTCTTCTGAAAGACCTATTGTAATTTTGTAATAATTTATGGAGCTTAATTTTCCCTATATTGGGAGAAGCAGAGTTTGAGAAAATTAGTGTGATGTGCCTAATTTACCTGTCCACCAAAATCCCACTGATTAAGCATTCTTCCTATATGGCACTGAAATGTCTATGTGTTTCCAAGCTGCAGCTTATCTTAAACAAACTGGTTACATTGAATTTTATGTCAAGGTTCCATCCAAATGCTTTGTACACAGTACTTATATATATTTTCTCATTTAGAAAGTCTTCCTAGAAAGTTAAGGTATTTCAAATAATTATGTTCATGATCCCCAGCAGGATTATTATTGACTGATGCATGACAGTATCTTGTATTCCTGATGGAACAACATTGTTAGGATATGAACCAGCATACATACAGTAATGGTAGGATAATTGTATTTGGTTTAACAAACTAGTTTATTGAAACAGGCTTATTATCTGGCCCATAATTTCCAACTTGAGTTTAATGAGTTCCTTTCTCTTTGTTTATCTTTTCTCTCTCTTCTTTCTCACCCTCCACCTTGCACTCTCCTTTCTCTTTCTTGCTCTTTCTCTCTCATCCTCTCACTCACCTCTGCCCTCTTTCTGTCCCTTCTGTCTCCCCCTGAAATTATAGACAAGTAGCAGGAGCTTGGGCTACCATCTCTGCTATAGTTTGAAAGATGAGAATGTGCAGATAATGCTCCCTTGGATTTGCATAGCATGATCAGTGAGTTTTGAGGCCTCTGTGGCATGCATTGACCTTGGAGCAGTGTCACTGAGATTAGGGAGAACTCTCATAAATCTGGGCCATCTAAAAATAGGGCAGCTACTCAGTGACTAAGCTCTCAGTGACTGTGCTTTGCTCCCCGTAAGGAATGCTTGTGTGTATTAGGGCCAGCAAAAAGTCCCAGTGCACTACTTACAGCCTCAAAATAGAGCTTACCCTGCAAATAAGTGGCTCCAAAGACTTATTCTAGCCCTCTGTGCTGGAATGACTGTCTTGCAACACGAGTGCAATGACTGCATCCTGATGAGGAGTGGTGTCATCTGATGCTAAATGACAAGGGAGCAAACCAAACACAGGAAGGTCTTTGCTTGCTGCAACATCTGTTCCTGCTGCTAATTGAGGCTATGTATCTGTGGCATCATCCCAGTGCCTATTTTAGGCTGTTTCCAGCTGTGAAGGTTTTTGTCTCACAGCTAGTGGTATCTGTGCAGCTGGCAGAGTGAGGTAAAAATAAACACAACGAATTCAGCAAAGCAATGAGAAAAATGTACAAAGAACGTAAAAATAATATAAGCCAAGGTTATTTGGGAGAGACATCTGAGCTTGAGTGGAGAATGACTGATCTGGCATGGAAAAGGGTTTATCACCTCCCTGTGATTGTCAAGAAAAGCAGAAGATTTAAATGTGAATTTTGGGTTTATGAAATGTGTTGAATGATGAAATTTTCCAAAGACCGAGCTCTGATGGCCCTTTTGACAATTCCTCTACAATGTTCTACACAAATGTTTAAATATTAGCTGTGAGGGAGGTATTTTGAAGAATGAGAATATATTTATTAATTTATTATTTCCTATAAACTCCTTGCCTCTTTCCTGAATAATAGTGAAGCAACTACTGCTAATTAGAAGGCTTTTTGTTCCTCTTTTAGTTTGGATAGTTCTCCTCAAAACCCCAAAACTCGTACCATCAAACTCACTTCTGCCATTTTCCCACCTCTCTTCCAGTAATACTCATGTTAGCCCTGTTAAAACTGGTTTAGGGATGGCTGCACAAGTACTGGGCAAATATGTGAGGCCCTAGCTATGCACTTCCCTTATTTGCAAGGCAAGGCAAAACCAACTGATTTTCTCCTGCAGTTTAATATATAACCTGTTTGAAGCCAGCCCATATGTAGGCAATTTTAGGAGAAAAATATCAAAGTGGATTTCCTGATAATCTTTTACGATATTTAGACTTCCTGATGATTGTAAGAACCTTGACTTTGGAAAATTGTCATGAAAAGAGAAAATCTGAGACACAGAAAACCTATTCAGTGGGTACTGTGTTTATGTACATTTAAGTATCTTACCTGCTGGTCAAAACAGCTATAAATATGTATAACCAGAATTATTTTAGAATTCATTAAACTTTTTAATGTATGTAGTTTTAAGTCTCAACTAAATATAGGGGGTTTTCCTCTTTGAAATAGAATTTGATCTATTTTATTTCAGTATGTTTTACCAGAGGTATTTGTATTTATTTTAAATACTTTTAGTTGGCTACTGTTTCGTGAAAAATGTAGGTCGTGTTAATGCCAAAACCATCATGTAGTTTCACTAACTTAAAAAATTAATTTTAGTTTTCCAGAGGGAAAATTCCAACTTCAACACGGATAAAATACTTTTAATTCCTTACTGAATTCCCTACTTTCCCCCCCCCCTTTAATTCCATGTTTCTAAGTGTTTATTTTTACTGATTTGCCACAGAGTTTTGGATATACCACCACTACTGTGCATCATTTCCATGGGTGTGGAGCCTACTCTAACAGTGCCACATTCTAGCCTGGAAATACTGACTTCTGCTTACTTCAAATATGTAATAAATTTATTCCTGCCTGAATTTAGGCAACTGGCATTCCCAAGACAGTCACATTACCTAGAATGCAAATATGTTCTACTTACAATAGAAAGACATGAACCAACAGAAAGTTAAAATAAATGAACCTTACTTGCTTTTATCAAGTTGCTTAACTTGATAGCCTTGCTCAACCATTCTATTTACAATGTTATTAAGTGTTTTCTTAGTGCATTCTGATCTGTTCTGTTTCGTAAGGGGAGACGGTACCTAGAAACACAGAAACAAACATTGCAACAGATTTAAAGCAAGTTTATAAAATAATATTTAGTTAATCTGCAAGTACAGAGGAGTCCTTATTTTGTCTCTTTGTTTCAGGATATCCATTTCTCACAGTTTCCTGTAAGACTGGTGTAGAGGTATATTAATATTTTTATAAGGCAGTAGAATACATGAGGTCATATCTCCTTATATAAGCTTTAAATTGAAGCAGTTTGTCCAGCATCACCAAATTGATGAATTTTAATATAAAATAAAAGCTTTAAAAGTAGCTAAAATTCAGTTGAGTTTAATGTTCTACCACAGTGTTCACCCTGAGACAGTATTGAGTAAGGAAAGAAACTCGTCATACTTCACTCAAAAGAATATTTTAATGTTCTCATTTAGGAACAACTCAATTATAGGTATATGTGTAAATAAGTAGAAGCTTTATATCCACTCTTATCACACATTCAAACATCTTCAGCTTTAAAAAAAAATCCTTTTTCAATTTTACAGAAAAGTCTATGAGTGAAGCTCATTATACATGGATTTACACTCAATAAACCCTGAACTAGTAATGGGACTTTGTCTCTTGAGGAAAGATTATGCAGTGGTTAAGCTCTCAAAGACATCTGTTAAAAATATTTGCCTTGCTCTGGATTCTTGATTTTTTTTCCAGCACATTTTTTGAAATGTGTGCATGCTTTTGAAATGTGTGCATTTTTTAAAAACCTAGACAACAGCGTTACACCTGTGAATGAAGCTTTCCAGAATACTTGTTTGCACAGCCAGAGGATAGACGACATCTATCTAGTGCTAGAGGAGGTTTTGTCATTAACTCTACTGAGACCGGGGTTTTATTCAGTTAGTTTGCATTTAGTTTTAGAATGGGGCAATAGAGTTGAGACCTTACGTGAGGATGCAGCTCCTGTAAAAGTCCCTCGCTGCCTGCCAGGCTGCTGCTTTGCAGCCTGCAAGAATCATCGTCAGTATGAACAGAAAAGCATCAAGGTGTAATCTACACAAGTCCCTAATTTCTGACTTCTGTTCACAGTGCTTTTCCAAATCCTGTATCTGATAAGATTGCATCTCACCAGCTTATGCCCAATGGCCAAAATCCAACAGAGAGATATCCACCATCTTTGCCCCCTAGCCTGAAATTGCTGCAGTGGAATGAGTGCTGCTGAACAAGAGATCTCCCCATTGCTAAAACACTATCCTCAATGCATCCCCTCTCAAATAACTCACTCAGAATGATTTCCATGGATGTCTTACATAGAAGGACAGTGACCTAAGGAGAAAAAAGCCTGACATTTGAGGAGAAGAAAAACTTTCTGTTATAAATAAGAATCAATGAATTTTTTTCTTTTTTCCTCAGAGCATCCCATTTCTTTTATCAAGCCACCTAGGTAGATTCTTGAATCCACCTCCTGTAAAGGCATAAAGGGCATAAACCTGCTGCCTGAGCTGTCTTAAGAGCTTGATCAAGCAGTGAGGTAAGTGCCTTTTACTACATGGGAACTACAAGGTCAGAAGGGGAAAAAGTACTGACAAGATGATTATGAGCATTAATCATAATAATATCGAGGTCTTATATAGCACTTTTCATCAGGAGATTTTAAAGCACTGTACAAAAGAGACGAGTCTCATTATCTCTATGTTTTAGATCTGAAATGTGACCTCCAATACCTTAAGGCTTGTTCTCTGAAGGGAAAAAAAAAGACTTCTGGAATGAACAATAGCTATTCTCTGTTAAATTTCTAATAATCATAAGAGTATTTTTAAATGTACTTGTTCTGTGGACTCTGTAATGGAATGTTAACTGCTTTACTACCAACTTGAGATAAAATTATGTTTATTCATTCTTTCTATCACGATGTTGCCATCAGCGGATTGAACTAGTACACTAGCATTTGCAGGATATATTCAGAAAATTATGTTAGCATGCTCAATTATGTTGCTGGTTACTGCTTCACTTGTTGGGGATTGGTAATTGAATATATGAGTGTTACAATCCACAGTAAAATGGATCAGTGTAAACCACCTTCAAAGAGGGTTTAAACCAGTCCTTCCCCTTTGCCTTTGCATAAACCTTTCAGAGTATCCTAGCTCAGATCTATCACACTAACTAGCAACTGAGAGGTGTTTTTTCCTATTAAAAAAGCCTAATGCTACCAAGAAACAACTAACTATGCCCTGAATGCCCCACAGTGTAGTTATGCTATAGAAAACAGGAATATTACTATGAGCTGTTACTGAAGGGCAAATTTTTACCTTCTGCTGTCAGGAAAATATTTATGTTTTATTGTGTTAGAATATAAACCTTAATACCTATCAGCAGAATTTTATCCTAGGAGAAAAGATTTATGCCTGCAGAACCTCAGAGAAGAAAACTTAGTGCTCATCTCTCAGAAATGGCTCTGGTGCAGGGAAGCTCAAGCATATGCTTGAGATTTCGTTTCTCTCTGGGGCCAAGGCTGATCTGTACAAGTGAGTCTTAAAGAGAAGAGAGATTTTCTAGAGTTGTGAGTTTTAAATATCCAGGAGAAAAGTCAGAAATAGAAATAAAAATATATAGTTATCTGTGTTGAGACAAATGGAATTAGTGAGGCAGCATTTGAGAAGGTTTATAGTCACCCTATGGAAAATGCAGGTTTGAGACCTGACTCCTTGGAAACTTCTGGGAAATTATGTTGCTATTTAGAAGGAGGTCAGTTTTGAACCGTATTGCAGACACTGCCAAAGCTTCTGCTTCTACAGGCTTGGCCTGTTTTCATTTATGAAAATAAGATTTGAGATGTGAAATACATACAGGAAAAAAAAAGCGCAAAACTACTGAAATATGCTGTATTTCAGGGGATTACCTGTCTTTCTAAAAAGGGTGAGACCTTTTTGTATGGGAACTGAAAAAGTTTTATCTAATAGTAAACTATTATGTATTCTCCTTTTGCCTGAAAATAGCTCTAATGACAGACACAAGGGCTGAAGTACCATATGCTCAGTTTTATTTCTCTTTCACTTGTTTTGTTCTTTGTTTGCTGTCATGATAAGGAATAAATGAGAGTGATCACTTTAAGTTTGCTTAAAGCATCAGACTTGTCAGCTCTATTGGATATAGATCTAACAGATCCTGCACCACCTGAACCTAATGCTGTTCACGAACTTCATGTTTCCTTACTCTGATGAAACGAGATTGTTTTTCTTAGAACTTCAGCTCAAAAAGGTCTTACCTATGTGAAAGATCAAAGATACTCAAAACCCCATATCAAATTTCCCCCAAACACTGGACCAATATTGGTTCTAGCTGCATAAAGCTTAATAGTTTGAAAAAGGCAATTCAAGCTAGCACTTCGAATATGTATCATGACAAACCAAATCTGAATTTGCTAGAGAATTCAACACAAGTTTTTTAATATATTTGGTTTTGTTCTATTTTTGGTCATATACTGTTTGCCAACAATCTTTCAAATATATTGGTTCTTCCAAAGCATTTGCAGAACAGCTAATACTTTTTAATTTTAAATTCCTTCAGATGAGATTTTTAGTATTATAGGTCTGTACTATTTTGACAGAATTTACTAATTACTTATTTGGGTTCCCAGACGAATAATTGAAAATTAAAAGAACCAAGTTTCTCATTAAAATTCACATTATTTTGAACATCGTACTGTGGCTATACATTATAAGGAAATAATTAGCAAAGTTCTTTGTAAGAATAGTAATACTGGATATGCCACAATAAAGTGAATGTCTTTGAAAGATTTTAGAAAGTCCTGCAGGGATTTTCTTACATATTCTGACCCTATAATAACATCTCTATATAAAATAGATTTTGCTTAAGATTTGTGATTTAATTTTCAAGTAGAAAGAGTGTAGGAACAAAGCACTCACTGAAGCAGCTTTACATTCCTGGAGTAAGTAGGTACTAAATTTGTATCAAAAGACTTGGAGGAATACAACAGTTTATGGCTTACTCATATGATGTGCTGACTTCTGTCAGCTTTCAGGAGTCACTGAACCGAGAAAGTCAGCATTTCCTACTACTCAGCCCCGGATGAATGCCACTAATTTGATTACTTCCTTCCAGCCTCTCCCAAGTGTTTGTGAACTTGCTGTCCATCAAAATAAAGAAGGAAAGAAAAAGAAGCATCTGTATAGCAACAAGGTGAACAGAAGCAGATGAGCACACTAATTGTGCCACATAAAAAAAAAAAAAAGAACAAAAAAAAGAACAAAAACAAAAACAAAACAAAACAAAAAAAAAACCCAAAACAAAACAAAAAAACCCCAACAAACAAAAACTGCAGAAGATATAGTGAGGATGGAATGACTGAATGCAAGAAACAAGAGTTAAAAAGAGTGAGGTAAACAGGGTGCTAGATTTTTTGTTAGCAAGTATTGTGATTTAACCCAGCAAGCAGCTGAACACCACACATTCGCTCACTCACTCCTGCTACCCTCAGTGGGATGAGGGAGAGAACTGGGAAAAAAAACCCAGTAAAATTCATGGTTTGAGATAAAGACAGTTCAATATGACAGAAACGGAAGATAAAATAATTATAATAACAATAATATTCATAATAATGGTAGAGGGAACAGGAGCACAGGTAGTGATTTCCTCAATTCTTCCGGTACCAAGCTTGCCAATGATGAGCAACTAGATGGTGTGCCAAAACTTGAGAAAATCAGCCCTCATGGGATCCATTAATATACTTCATGAGGTGTTGGCTACAACGTACCACATCTGAAATGTTTCCACACCACTGCACACAGTGTGAGGAACCAACAAGAGAAGCTTGAACTTTGGGCCAGTCCCTGAGATTTGACATCACTGGCATAAGTGAAACTCAGTGGGATGACACCTGTGACTGGAGTGCCCTGTTGGACAGTTATGGGCTCTTCAGGAGAGACAGACAGGGCAGAAGAGCAGAGGGGTGGCACTGTATGTAGTGGAAAGGTTAGAATGTATGGAGCTCACAGTTGGCAATGACACAGTTGAGGGACTCTGGGTAAGAACCAAGGGGCAAACAAATAATATGGATGTCATTGTGGGAGTCTGCTATAGACCTCACAGACAGGATGATGATGCCAACAAATTATTCTCTGAGGAACTAAGGGACACTTCCAAGTCAACTGCCCTTGTCTTTATGGGGGACTTCAACTTGCCAGAATCAACTGGGAGCATCACATAGCTGGTACAACCCAGACCAGAAAATTCCTAAAAAACCTAAATGACAACTTTATGGAACAGGTCCTAAGGGAGCCGACTTGGAAAGATGCTCTCCTTGATCTGTGGCTTGTCAACAGAGTGGATCTTGTGAGTGAAGTGGAGATCAGTGGCCATCTTGGTCACAGTGACCATGAAGTGATCGAATTTAAAATCTCTGTTGAGAGGAGGAAAAGTGTCAACAAAACCTCAGCTCAGGACAGGAGGAGAGCAGACTTCAGGCTGTTCAGGGAATTAGTAAGTAAGATCCCTGGGGAAAATGTTTTTGCAGGTGCTGGGGTTCATCAGTGCTGGTGACTTTTCAAACATCACCTCCTAAAGGCACAGGAGCAGGCAGTTCCCAATTGTTGGAAGTCAAGCAGATGAAGCAGAAGGCTGGCTTGGCTGAGCAGGGATCTTCTCTTGCAAATAAGGCAAAAAAGGAAGATGTATGCCCAGTGGAAGCAAGGTCAAGTGATGTGGGAAGAATATAGACATGCTGCTTCCTGGTGTAGGGAGAAAATTTGTGTGGCCAAAGCTCAGTTGAAGTTGGCCAGAAATGTCAGGGACAATAAAAAAAGTTTTTTCAAATACATTAATGTCAATAGGCAGTACAGAAATATCATCAGCCTGTTACAGGATGAGGATGGGCACCTCACAAACAGGGACAGGGACAAGGCAGAGATGTTTAATGTTTTCTCTGCTCCATCTGGATCCTTATAAATCTCTGGGGCCTGATTGGATTAATCCAGGAATCTTCAAAGAGCTGGCTGAACTCTCTCAATGATTTTTGAGCAGTCTTGGGAATCCAGCAATGCCCCAGCTGAATGGAAGCTGGCAAATGTCCTGATTTTGAAGAAGGGCACGAAAAAAGATCCTGGAAACTAGGGTCCTGTCAGTCTCACTTCACTGCCTGAAAAGACTCATATTCTGTTTGCTCAATCCATTCAAGTGCAGATTTAAAATATCAAAGAAATGTGCAGTGCACATGCACTTCAAGTAACTCTGGGAAAAAAAATTAATATCTTCAAGTCTGAAAAGGAGGGTTGGGTTCTTTCAGACCAGTAGGTTTGGAAATCTCCCACAGATTCTCAAAGAAATCCTTCCACAGTTTGTTGTGTAGCCAAAGACCTCAGGACCTGGTCAAGACTAGACATAATTAAGCTGGTGGTCTACAGGATGAAGATGTTAAGAGAAGTTACTGAAGCAACTGTAAATAATGCTGCAACAGGTTGTGAGCAAAGGAGAAAAAAAAATTATTTGTACACATGTTGGAATTTCTGTTTAACAATATCTTTAAAATGATTGAAATAGCTAGATAAAGTTTAGGAAAAAACTCCTCAAAGAGCAACTCAGTCTGAGTCCTGTGCAGCATCCAAAATGGCTTTTCTACTACTTTTTCCTTTCTTTGAGAAGTAAGCAAATTAACAATGAGGGCTATATTTTCTTTCAAAAGAGTTTTGGAAAATTCATTTTTTAGGACAAAATTTATGAGAAATAAACATATTTCTTCATAATGTACTGCTGTACAATGAAGATTTTCTGGGTTTGTTTTTCCCTCCTGTTCCTGTGCTTTCTAAGGTTCCCCATCCCTCTTAGCAGACAATAGATTGCTAAAATACTTGATTGCTTTTCTAATTTGGGGGAAATCAGGTAGATTGATTTTCTGTGTGCTGAAGAGATGCAATGCAAGTTTTCACACCACTAAAACTCCTTCTGAGAGTCAATCCACTCCTTGAGACTGTGCCTGAACACCCCAGTTAATTCACTACAATTGATACTACTAGCATTTTGCCTTTCTGCGTCTTATCTCCAATTGTAATCAGCTGCTTTGTAATCATTTGTTTCAAAGTGAAAAGGATGTAACTTTTTTCTTTATTACTATTTATTTATTTATTTATTTATTTATTTATTTATCAATCACTGTGTGCTACCATTCCAAATACCAGCAAAATGCTTGCTAGTACCCCAGAAGTACTTTGGTGGTTCTTCAAAGGAGTAAACATGATGAGCATTGGAAAATATGTTACTATCAGCCTCACTAATGGAAAAAAAAACAAAACTTTCTTCTTTTGACATTTTTCATTAATACATTTGCAACTTAAACCAAATAACAGAAGCCTACTTTATTGTACAAGTGACCATATGAAAATAAAATACAAATGAAGTTGTTTTAAAAACTTCAGCCTACAGAAGAAAGTGTATTGTAGCGTGCAAATTGCCATGGAAAAACTGTACGGGGTCTCTCTGTACTCCAACTTGAGCTGCATCAGGAAACATTGTCTGTTGAAGGCAATGAAACCAGACAGGGGTATTTTATCCTATAACACCAAAAGCATTACATTGCTATATTTAAAGGGATCAAGACATCCTGTCATCTTTGGTTCAAGAGTAGAATGGAACACAAACTGAAAAAAAAAGCAATATTATATGTGGAGGACTTGTCAAGTTTGTGTTATTCAGTCAATTTTTTCTGTTACTTCCAGCATAGCTCTTGAACACATTCAACCTCTAATAGCATGAGAGACTCTTTATTCACTGAGGAGGTGTTGATTAATCAAATTATGCTTGGAGTTGTCTGAATTTTCTTCTTAGAATTCAAATACTCCAATGCAATTATTCTGTGAAAAATTTGCACGTTTTCACTGGCACTGATCACTGCTGTGGTTGACGTGCTCTGATAAAGTCCAGTGTTTCTAGGAATATACTTAGGTCTACATTTTTCTAATGATCAATAAAGATTTGGAAGCTCACAGCCCTAATATCAAGACTTTTTGAAGATTAACCTGAAATATGCTATAATCATGATAACTCTTCTAATATTTTTTATGTCTTACATTGGGTTGGAGTTTTCATTCCAAAGTGCTAAGCCAGACAGGAACATGGAGTTAAGCTAATCAAAGTAGTGATACTTTCGACTAGAGCTTGGGAGACCTAGAAAGGCATGATAAGGATCAGCTGACTAAAGAGTCATGTAGTTCTGGAGGAGGTGCTGAGGGCCTGGCCCAGCCAAAAGGTGCAACCAAGCACTACACACTGTGCTGGGGTGCCTGGGCTATGTGAAGATCTCTCAATTAGCACTGGTCTCCTACATTTAGAGAATGGGCTGGTGTTCTCAGTATTCAGCATTATTCATGGTCAGACATTTTAATGCGTGTATCTGCTTAAAAGAGCAGTGAAATGCACAAAATCTTAATTTGATTACAGTTTAGTTTTGGTTGATTTTAGAAAATGAGTGGAAACAAAAAAATATAGAAAGTGATGTACATGCAGTACTTACTCTCTACATACTACTTTGTTTTTAAAAGAGAGAAACAGAGTTCTCACAGGATTTAATTTTTCTCTTCTTATGAATGATGATGCCCTTTTGAAGTTTTTCAGTACCAGACAGAAAAACATATCTGAAGTATTTTTGCTAGGGTCCAGTCTCAGCAGAAATAAAATATAATATAAAGATTTTGAATAATATTTGAATGCTCTATGTTTTATGGAGAATTTTGTTTTTCTTTTGTTGGTGAAGTTTCTCAGATTCGTCTGTTTAATTTAATGTCAATAACTGAACCTCTTTTTCTTTTTAATCTCCACAGTGTGACTTCCTGGAAGTAGTCTGTTGAATTTATGAAATTATAAACCAAATATAAAATCTTATCAGAGCAGAAATAGAAGACTAGGGAAAGAGTTGGCCAAAAATGAGGAATTTTCACTCCACTTTGAGATTTGGTCTTGTATCTAACACCTCTCATAGTAAAAAGAAATTGTGTTCATTTCTTTTGGATTAAATATTACTCTGTATATTCACAAAGTTTTCAAACACTCCTTCCCCGTTCACTTCTGTTGACTGTGCTGCTTACAGACCTAGGCTTCTCTGGACATCTTGTGAAATGCAACCCAACGGCTGGAAGTCCCCTATGTGAAGGGACATAGGAGCTACAAGCAACTGATCCATACTTCCTGCGAAGCACAACATTGTGCTGAACTGATGCATAGATGCATAGATGCATATTTGCTATGAGACACAATGTTTGTTTGCAAAAAAACAAAACAAAACAAAGCAAAGGACCTGCGTATTTTGACTGGAACCAGCTTGAGCCTCAGAGAAGTCCCTTTCAGTGGAAGTCCGAAAATGACAACAGGATTGAAGCAATTAAGCTAATTCCAGTTCTGCAAAACAGATGTTTTCAAAAAGAGTAGTATGTATAGGGAAATGTCTGAGCAGATCTTTGTTGTCTTCATGGCATGACATATATAAACTTTATAAATGAATGGAATGTTTTCCCCCAAAACTGTGGGGTTTTACGTTTTATAAACAGTCCCATTGTCCTGAAAGGTGAAAAGCAATAGTAAAATACAAATCAAGGTTAGAGTTGGAGACATAAATCTTATCCTAAGTTTACACACAATGCAAGGATATGCAGAAAACACACAAATACAGTAGGAACCATACGAATCCCTTCTTTTAAAGTTTAAACCCAAAGTTACAAGAATCTCTTGGATTTTGTCTCAGGCAAAACTGGCATTATACCTTTAAATAAGAGTAAGTCATTTGAGTGTATGTAGACATTATCTATCTATCTATCTATCTATCTATCTATCTATCTATCTATCTATCTATCTATCTATCTATGTAGATATGTCTCCAAATACACTAACTAGAATTTAGGAGATGGAGAGAGACTGCAGGCATGCATGTGAAGAGTTTGCCTACTATCAGGTGGAATTCAAAGTTATATTTGTTTGACTTGGGAAATGTGATCTTTCTCTTTAAGTTCATCCTTAAATTTAAAAGCATAATTTGTTTTGATTGAATTTCTAATGTTAATTAGTGAGGCTTGCACCATTAAAGACATCAAGAACATATAATTATGTTCCTTATAATTATACCATAATTGTTTTAGTATGTTAAATGATCTAATAGATTTTTTCCTGTTTCAACAGCAGCACTACTACCATCTCTGTTTTATGAAATAACTGGCAAGCATTCAGTAGGTGCTTTCAAGCATTTCAAGTAAAGTTTTGATGGGTATTCATCTACTAATGAAATATTCATGCATTATATTTTTCTCTATGACAAGTGACTTTCGCTGAAGCGTCTAATGCTTGGTTTGCTTAGACAGATATAACATTCAATCAAACTAATGGAAACTGTGGAGTACTGTTATACTGGTTATTATTAAATCAAATTCTCTTGATAAATATTGAGTCTCTGATGTTAAAAAGCATTTCTAGCATGATGCATGGATAGTAAGGCAATAATCTGGCCCCTTGTTAAAAATGTTAATGTTACAGCTGTCATCATTTAACAATTAACATGATTTCTGAAGTGCAGAAATGCCTTAGAGTATTAAAAAATACAATCTGAATGCTGTTTGAGATTTTTCCATATTGTGTAAGCATTCACTTCCAATGTAGAACAATTGGACAAGTTTATATTACCAGCAAATTATAATATGAAGAGATCAGTTTTGGTAATTTCCCCATACCTCTCCCTGCAAGGGCATGCAGTGATTGGACTAGGGGATAATGGCTGAAATAGAAAGAGGGTAGGTTTAGATTAGAGTTTAGGAAAAGTTCTTTACTGTAAGGGTAGTGAGACACTAGAACAGGTTGCCCAGAGAAGGTGGGGATGCCTCATTCGTGGAAGTGTTCAGGGCTGTGTTGGATGGGGCTCTGGGCAACCTGCATTAGTGGAAGGTACCCTGGCTCGTGGCAAGGGTGTTGGTTAAGGGCCCTTCCAACTCAAATCATCTTATGATTCTATGAACTTTAGGTTTATTACTTTTTGGATGACACTGTTTTGGCTTCTTCTGGGGATCAGAAGGGACTTGATAAAAGAGCCAGCTCAACAGGGGAAGTGCCAAAGGAATGTTGGCAGAGAAGATGCAGAGATGGTCAGTAATGAAATCACACTGTTTGATACCAATTAAAGGAGTGACCAAACATGTAAAAATATTTCACCTGTTATTTGATCTGTTCTAAGGCACCCAGGAAACAGACACTGTAAGTCACACTCTCTATAATTCTATAAGGTAGAATTCACAGGCCCTGGTTAAAAAAATGGTCCTCTCTCATCTCTCTCGTATGTCATGAAGACATACGATTCTCTGCCTTCACAAAAGAGTTTACAATGTGTGGATGCTGTGTGGATGCACAATATTCTGGGATCAGGGAACTTTTGCTCATAAAAATAAGATCCAGATGTATTCTGAGGTCTGTATGAATGACTTTGAAAAACTGCCTAAAATCTAAACTAAACTGTTGAGTCACCAGCATGTAGTGGCCTCCTTTGTCACCCTCTAGGCTGTTCAAACTGTGAAAAGATGTCAACACAAGGAGGACTGAAGCTTATTCCTTCTTGTGGGGCCAATTCTGCCAGCTTTACACTGAGTTATTTGATTTAAAATACTACTATATACTATTCAGGATAAGCTAAATTATTCTTTTGAGATTGCTGTTTTCTTTCTTTTTTTTTTTTTTTTACATTTAAATTTTGAAGGGCAAAGCATGTTGCTAGGAAAATTAAGGAATGTGTATAAAATTAAGGAGCAGTGACTCTGTAGGGAAAATGTTTACTCTGCGGGCTTTTCTCTTTAAAACACAACTGCTTTTAAGTATCACATTAAATTTGAATGTGTGTGTATTTAAAGAAAGTACAATATATGTGAGAAAAAAACATGAAGTGCGTAAGGTGGGGCTGCTGCGGCTAAGCACTCCTTCTAGCAGAATACTACAGTGGTGCCGTGAAATCCTTCGTAAGTGGTCAGAACACAAGTAAGAGATGCCTGTGGGTAGTCCCAACCTATTCACAAACCCTTTTGAACAATTCTCCTACTTTTTTAAATACTGTTTTTGGCAAACATTTGATACTTGAAATACAAAATGTGTGAGTCACCTACTGAGACAGGCACAGTATGTGGTTCATTGAATTTAGCTAAATTGTGAGTCATCTATCAATAGTCCTCATAGTGAACATACTTGTAATAATTTCACACATTACAAACAGGAGTAGGTATGATTTTTCAAGATTTTATCCAAGCATTTTTCACTTGGAGGTTTTACTCTTTTTATTGTGCTCCATTTGATGTCGTAGGAAACTGCTAACTTTTTAGTGATGGAGGATAAAAAGAATAGGTAATTTGTTGCTCATCAGTTTAAGAAACAAAGAACCAGAAATGCAAAACCTGACATATTATAAAATACTGTCTGACCAAGCAAAGTCCTCAACATGAGATGGAATGAATACAGATTCTTCTACAGCTATTGAAATTTATTCTTCTACCATAGCATACCAATTTCTGTTGAGATAAATAATTCTAAAATTCAGAGGCAGCAGTTCTGAAGGAGAGATCTGCAAATTACCACAGATTCTGATTTGCCAAAGACACATGGTAAGTTTTTGTGGTTTGGTTTGCCTTTTTGATTGTTTATTTAGGGCTTATTCTGGTGTAGATTGCTTCCTCCCCCGACGCCCCCCCCCCAAGAAAACACTAATGAGTAGAAGAAAAAAAAAGGTGTGTATAAAATAGCGTTCTAACTGGTCTGTTGGATACAGGCAGTATGGTCTCTTTGCAGCAGAAAAACACGAACATTCAGATACAAACGTTTTGAGCAGTTTTTTAAACAAATTCCTTAGAGGAACAGGAATTCAGCATCTCTATGACGAAAGTGCATAGTCACCAATTTTGGGTGGTCAGCCCCAAAATACTTCGCTTTAGCGCCAGTCTTTGATAAGAATCTTTCCCTGAATGTTTTTCATGAACATGAATGATGACACAGGCACTTAAATATGCCCCCGAAGTGGTTATTTCAGTAGCTATTTGAGACTTGGAAGCTGTGAACCACCCCGTGCTCACAGCACAGGAACTGGCTCCTGTTCGGCTCTCTCTTCTTGCGCCCTGTATTTTGTTCTTGGGACGACCAGGAGGAATAACTGGTCTGTTATGACAAACCATGATCTTGCCACCAAATCCCTGCAGAATTACAGTTTATTGTGGAAAAAACCAAACCAAACCAAAACAAACAAACAAACAAAAAACCAAAAACAAAAACAAACAAAAAAAAAAACCAAAGAAAACAACCCACAAAATTAGCCTTTTCTCCTTCCTCAGCCCTGGCAGATCCAGCGATGCTCTGCCGCGTCACCTTTAGAGCCGTTCCAATTCGCTTGGCCCGCAGGTTGCCTGACACCGCAGGAGACGATGGTGCTGCTGGAGGAGCCGGGCTCCCCGGGGCTCCCCAGCTTCCCGGGACTCCCCGGCTCCCGGGCGTTCGGCGCAGAGGGAGAGGAGCGCCGGCGGCGCCGCCCTCCGCTCCCACCAGATGGTGCCCGTGCACAAGGGACACTGCGGAGCCGGGGCTGGGGCGGCGGGAGCGGGATCGCGGGATCGGGAGCTGGACCGCGTGTCCCCGCGGAGCGGAGCGGGGCCGGGGCGGCGGGAGCGATGTCCCTGCCACGGCCGGATGGGGCGGCGGTGCCCAAGTCAGCGGCGGCACAAAGACCCGGCGCTTCTCTTACGGCGACTTTAACATCTCCTAAAATCTGCACCTCCGCCTTTGACCCTGGCCCCTCCGGGCTCTCCTCAGCGGCCTTACAGAGCTCGTAGAGGCATTCCTTCGGCCTCCAACGCCTGGCACTCGGCTCTTCCTTCCAAAATTATGGGATACTTGTCAATGTGGAACAGGAGCGATTTGGCAGGGGGGTGGATGAGCCTGAAAATGAGACCATGCGGCTATACCAAAGCGCTGGTGGTTCATCAGTAGCAAATGTAGGGAGGAGCAGGAGGGGCACGCACAGCCGGAGGTGTGAGGTGTGCGCACCGGGGTGGCACCTCTACGTACACCCACCTGTCCCATGCGATAGTTCTTGTTTTAAAAAGTTTAAGGAAAATAAATAAATATAAAATTCCTTTAATCACTGGTAAAAATATATATCATTATGTATTGGTGCGATTTCCTGACCAGAAATGTGTTTCATATTCTTTCTCTCTACAACTCATCAGAAGGAACTTCTGGTTGTAATATGAGTCGAATAAATCATGAGTGATTGGGGGGTTTTGTGGGTTTTTGTTTGTTTCTTTGGGTTTTTTGTGATTCTTTGTTTTAAGAATAAATAACTATTTGGCTTGTATGCACAAATCCTCTCCAATCCAGTGACAGAGAAACTTAAGCAAATATAACTATTCCTGCTGATCCGGTAGCCACCATCCTTCAAACCTGAATGTAACGTGAGGAGGTGGAAAAAAAGCAATATGAACTTCTCACCCCTTGTTTCCCATTTAGCCTTATTTTTTGACTCTTAAAAGAGTCATGCATTTTTTGGCACAAATTATCATCTGGACAAAATGCTTTTACCTTCTTTGTTAAGCAGCATGAAGATGCCAGGGGAGGTGAAGATAGCATTGGGACCTGAAAGACCATGGTTAGATAAGCTGTTTGAAAACTCTGTTTTAAGAATTGGGTGAAGCTGGCTTTTACATTTACATTTTGAATGCTTCTTTCTTATTTCATGATGTTTATGAGTTGCAGTGAAGTAAAGTTTAAGGAGACAGAGAATTGTTTTCTGTTGAATCTTAACAAATGGCTAAGTCAAAAATATAAAATTCAAATATTGTGGTGTTAAAGGTACATGTCTCTGGCTAACTCAGGTGGATTTATGTCAATGATTAAGATCCTGGCTGACAAAAGTTTTGAATTCTATATGTATTGTGGAAAACAGGAGAGGACAGACATGGAAACATTTAACGAAACCATGGCAACAAAGGGGCTCAGTAGCTCTATACAGGTAAGAAATGCATGAAATGTATCTGTAAGATAAAGACGCTTAGGAAAAGAAAACTCTGCAGCGGCAGGGAATGAGGGAAGCAGTTAATCCCTGACAGATAAGATCAAGAGAAAAAAAGATTCTCTTCCCTTAGGGTAATTAATTACTAAGAAAACTTCACACAACATCCCTTTCCCACTCAGAATTTATATCTGCCGTGTCTTGGGTGTGTTGTGAAAACTGTAAAGAATCGGTGCGTAGTTACTTTGCTGGTCAGAACATCAGAGCAAAGGTCCATGGAATCAGTACCAGTGCCACAGACTTTCCCAGATGTATGGGACAAGAAGAGTCTGGAAAAGTTATACTGAAATTTATTGGACGAATAATGGGACTTCTAGGACAAACAGGTGACTAATCCTCATGGAGAAAAAGTCCTTTTGGAAGGACTCCTACAACGATCTTTAATTTTTTCATTAGCTGTGCTTAAGGGAACTATGTAGCTTGTCAGTCCTTAAAATTTGTTATCAGTGTTTTAAATCAGCATATTCATGGCTTCATAGCATCGTTTCAGGTTGTCTGGTGTGATTTTTTTGGACTCTATTTTCTCTTTTGAGGAATGTATTTTCTTCTTTGAATACTCATCTATGTGGATCTGCAGGCACATGTATGTTTTCTTTTTGAGAAACCAGAATTCTGAAGATCAGGATCTTTCTAGAACATTTATATAAACCCTGACTTTCATGCCTCCAGGCAAGGCTATAAAGAACATAGAATTAATGGTTCTTCCCCAGCACTCTTCAGATGCAACCCAGTGACTACTCAGCTCATCCTTTTTGCAAACCTTAAAACCTGTAAAACCTTTCTGCAAAGGTGTGAAGAGCTCTTTTTCTTTCCTTATTTGAAATGAATACTTTTTAAAAGGCTGTATCTGGCAGCCCTGTCCAATAGTGTTTTACATCCATGATGTCTTCTATGCCCAATTCTGAACCTCTGGGATTAATGTACAGGCATAGTCTGTCCTACCTAGAAGGTCAGGCCCCAGTGAAGTGTTCAGCATGTTTGTCCCTCTCTGTGAATGCAAATGTTTGGGTAATCTTTGCTTAACATCCTTAACATTGGTCATTTCATGTAATTTTAACAACTGCTGTGCTGATAATGTCAGACCAATTCCCAAGCTCATGGCACTGAAGTTTCTGTGAGGGATCCTCTGGTGGAAAATAAACATGGTTCCAAAAATCTTCACAGGATTCTTCAAAAAGAAGACTAAGAACATTATATTGCATAGTGTCCTCTCTTACCTCTTGCATGCAGATGCAGGATACACTGCTAGGTGATGTATGCAGAGGGAACCTTTGTAATAATTTCAACATCACTATCCATGCTGATAAGCCAATTAAGGAACAGTGGTGCATCCAAATAGATGATTAAACACCTTGTCAAACAGTGTCTTCTACAAGGAATCAGCAGTTAACACTGATGTTTGTAGCAGTTAAGTCACTTCATAAAACCATACCTCTTCAACCCCACTCAACTAAGAGCTTTCACTGTTTTCAATTGAAAAATCTTCCTTCCTTTTTGTGGACAGGAACCTTGAGGAAAATTCTGTTGTATCACACTGGGAGTGATACTGCAGATGACCATTCTGGCTACTAAAGATTCATGACCATTATTACACACCAAGGAAGTGATCCTACTGTCCACCAGCATCTTCATCCATAGATGATCTGCACTGAAGTCAAGCCACATCCTTCTGTGCATGAGCTGGATGAACTGCTTTTGTCAGTCCTCTGTAGCAGGATCTACTCACATATGGAGTGATCATTATGGTAGTGTCCTGAAGTGCTGCAGCCAGCCTGGACACCCACCCACACCACTGTAAGTTCTGAAGGATTTTCAGGAACTTCCCATACAATAACGCAGATCCTCACAGTGCATCACCCACCCCAGTGAATATAAGTCCTGGAAAGACCTCATTATCCTACACACCTGCAAGGCCATGAGAGTCTAAGGAGTGCCTGTTATAGCTGGGTAATTTATTACTCTCCCATTGCTGTACATCACCTGCACTGCCTAACCAACAGTTAGGAACTGGAGAGAAGACATGGAAGTTGTTCATCAGTTGCAATTGTGCCAGCAGAGGCTGATAACTATTGTCATAAAATGCTGCAGGTCAGAAACGGCCTGCAACCACAAAAAATTCAAGTGAAGCAATTGAAAACTTTAGAAGAAAAAAAACAAGCTTAAACAAGCTAGAGGCTGCAAAACCACAAGGAAAAGAAAACCTTACTTCTTGACACTGGATTCTAATTTGAATAAAAACAGAGTTCAAGCCTTGCTACAAAGGATCAAAGAGACCAGATGACTAACTGGCTTAGGATTAGAAGTGGCAGACGGGAACCTGAACTGGAACAGAAACCAAAGCTTTCTGCAGCTGAAGGGGCTTGGCAAAAAGGATCAAACCATCATGGAGAACGAAAGCTTCAGGCACAATGAAGATGAAATAATGCTTGCAAAATCCCAGGTTGTGATAAAGGAGACCAATTGCCTAAAACCACACTTAAAGCGCCCATTTCTGCTATCTGGCTTTTTGTGGAGTATTTTTGATTAATTAAGTTTTGGTTAACCTACAGTATAGAAATTTAGATGATGCACTAGATAATATATTTTCTTGGAATTTAACTTATTTAAATCCTATGTAATTCAGAACCAATTCCATCTGTTACAGGTACAAAATTTCAAGGGGCTGATGGTGTTTGAGGGGATGGAAATTGGACAGCAAGGCTAAGTGGGTCTGATGAACACCTGCATGAATAGGATATGTGCCACTCTCTTTTCATAGTCAATATAATCCAGGTAGTGCAAGGGAACTGAGATGTCATCAGCACTGTTGGTTCAGTTCCTCATTAGACAGTTGGTGCTGCTGAATTGGTACTTGCCCTTTACCAGAAAAGCTGCTAAGGTATTTATCCTTGCAGAGTTGTATACAAGTGTGATGAAGCCAGTCAGGGAAGGTTGCTGACTGCTCAGCTGCTCCTACCCAGATTGTCACATTGACTATAGCTGATGTATTTATCTCAAATAGGCCACCATAGATTCACTAGAGATCTCCCCTGCTTCTGGTGTCGTTAATAAGCATAAAGTTTATGGGACCACCAAAATGTTTGTAAGCTATTTTGATCATTGCCTTCTTCAGCTTTTAGCCCTTCTTCTGGTTGTGGAGGCAATCAGCACTGTGCCCAGGTTTTGCTGAGCTTTGACAGCTCTGTGGTGCTCTGTGATCTGAAGGGCTTCTGTGCTCTTTTGCAAATGCTAGTCACTGCTTCATCTTTCTGGTGTTGTAACCTCATGCTGTCTGGGATGTTGTAGGAAGCTTCCATGGCTAGCCAGGGTCACAAATAAGCAGCAGAATGTGACAATGAACCTCAGAGATCCCAGCAGAGGCTCGGAAATCATGGAAACACAGTAACATCATGAGTGGGTTCGGGAGCATCTCTGTTTGCATAGAAAATTTTAGTAGTACCTGGACCTGTAGATAGCCATTTCCCTGCAGAAATAGCCAAGCCCTACTGTTTATCCTCAGGATACCATTGTAGTGGTTTGAGAATCAGAATTCATAACAGCCCATTTCAGGGAGAAACAGGAGTTTGGTCTTCTCTGATATTTCAGGCACACCTTTGACCCTTTCTGCAGGATTTTATACCATTTCCAGTCCCAGATGTGGTGACCTTGCATAGGTCTTGTTCTTCCCTGCTTCCTTCTGCATTTGGTATGCTGTGGTGGGCAGAAGTGAGTTCATCCTGCTTCTTCATTTCAGTGTCTTTTGATAGGACAGCCATCTGAGGCTCCTTGCAGATAAGTAATTCAGAAGAACTTCTCTAAATTGTTCTGAAGGCCAAATTAGCTTATTGCTTTTTACTGTGGGAAAGATGTGGATGGATAGCAAGGGTGACAGCAAATTACTTTTTTCTTATCCCTTGATCTGGTCCTGAGTATAGCTTGGCTGTAACTGTGCAGTAAAACTGATGTTGCGATTGATTGCAAGTTAATAAAATCTTTCTGTGAAAAGATTTCTGAGGTGAGCCAGGTGTGTTTCAGCAAGACGAGAGAAAATGGAAGCAAGAGGATCTGCTTCTTTCGGGGTTCTTTTGTATATTTAAAATATCTCTAAATACCGTTGCAGGGGCTGGGTCACAAATCCTGCAGTCAAGTGCAAATATAAACTAATGTGAATAACAGAGTGAGTATAAATAAATATTCTTTCTCAGACTGGTTGAAAACTGTTGCCCCAAAAAATTCTTCAACTTCAAATAAGGCAGATAATAATAAAATTATGTTTTGGGGTTTTTTTTTCTTTTCATAATATAGGCTTTCCTTAACAATGTTGAAATTTCTAACACACAACAGGGATTTGAAGAAGTGCCTTTTTAGTGACTGCAGTTGTTGAGTCTGGAGTTGAACAAAACTTCAAAATAAGTAGAAAGTTGTAGCTTTGGTTGGACCAAAACCATACCTTATGACCAGAATTATGCACCCAGTAATTTCCACCTGGAAACTGCTGTGGTTTTTGTCTACTTTTCTGTCTGAGCTCAACTGTCTTATCTGGATGACTTTTCTAGGGCACATATTATCAAGGTGAGGAATGATGACTTTTTCAGCTGAAAGGAAAACCACCTTGTACTGAGCCTGGGAAGCCCATGGTGAGTGGCAACACAAGTCACAGGGGCAACATTTCCAAATATTAGTTTTTTGTATTTGGCCAAAAGTATTAAACTAAAATTTCCTTTTACTATTGCATTGAAATTGAAAAAATGCTCCAGGGAAAATGCAGTTAAACAAGTTCCTTTTTTTCTTCCCAGTATTCCAGTGTATTTTCCTCCCTTGCAGTCTCCATCAAGATTTCTGTATTTCTTGCACCTAAAATATCTGTCTTCATTCATTAAAAAGCAGAGAAATGTGTGGAAATGCTGCCATATGGTTGTGATATGCTCTGCTCTGGCTGCAGGCTGCTGCTGCTATGTGCCAGTTACCTGGGAGTTGTGGGAGCAGCAAGTCTTCTGGGGCCAGCAGGATGTTGCAGCTGGGACCAGCATGTCCCAGACCACTGACCCAATGCAGGGTTCCTTAACCTGAGAGTTGCTTTCTGGTAGCACCATAAAAAAAGGCATTTAACTTCAAAGAAATTTTGCAGAAGCCACCTTATCCTACTGTATTACTCCAAGATTAAAATCTTTCTGCTTACACTTTGTTGCTTGCCCTGTTTTTGAGGCTGGCTGGTGTTGCTCTTTGTTCTGAACACTAGCCCAACTTTGTGGCAGGATCAACACTGCCTTGAATCTGGAAACCTCCTTTAGTGAGCTTTTCTTTCTCCTCCAAACACCAATGCAAGGTTGCTCTCTTCTGCTTGAAGTATCTTTGGCCATCTGATCCCTTGATATTTTTCAGTGACTTTTGGGTCCTTGACTTGACCTATTGGGGTTTCTTTGATTTTGCTTTATGTGTGTACAAGCTGTATTTTCCCATATAAAATATATATAGTATGGGAAGGGCTAAACTTCCAGTTTATGTTGTGATATATGAGAAGAATATCTGTGCCTTTCAGAATGACTAATTATGTTCAGATGATTCAGTTGAGTTGGAAACAATGATAGGGACACATAAAAGGAGAAGGGTAAGGAAGATGTGTTTGTAGGTAAACAGAGCCATACAGGCTTGCATGTTTCATGATTTAAATAGAGACAATGTGGTTTGATATCACTAAGACTGGTGAAGTGTTTTTGGGGGACTTTTTCACACCATTCTGACAATGACTTACTGTGTGCCCTTGGGTAAGTCACTTTCTGAATTTCTTTCCCTTTCTACTTTGAATTTGCTATTTGGATTGCAGACTCACCGGTGAAATGGAGCTTCTCCCCTGACATATTTGTACAGCACTGAACTCAGTAGAACTGTGTCTTAATTAGTGTGTTCAAATATGGATGTAATGCAAATAATAATAATAATTAATTAGACATTTAATCATCATCAGTATTTACATAACATTGCTGGCATTTCATGCAAATGCTTTATCCAAATATTTTGTGGGAGTTTTCCCTTGTATTCTCTTCAAAATAGTGCTATACATCTTCATAAGGGAGAAAAAAATATTTTTTTTTATTGTTTAGGATCATTCTCTCTCTCTCTCTTTTAAAATATTCTCTATTGCAGCTAATAAAATTTTTCCAACCATTTAAAAAGGCTGTATTTGGTTTATGGATATTGCACATTAGACAATAAGTAGTCTTCCCCTTATGACAGTCCCGGTCTTCACAGAAGCTCTGTAAGTAATCTTCAGTGTAGGTTTTCACAAAGAATATCTTGCAGATGCTGACATGCACAGATTTAGTTGTTTTTCATATAGTTTAACCAGCTTATTCTGTATAGCATGTACCTAATTACAACAAGCTGAGTATGGTGTTATCCCAAAAGTTTAATTAGCCCATACTGTTGCTAACACTGATGAAAAGAGTGCTCAGAAGTGTTAGATCTCAGGCTGGTGATCAAACTTGAAAATTATTCATATAGATAGCATCCCTCTGTAGTTGAAAAAAAAAAAAAAAAAGACTCAAGACATGAGAAGAAATAATGCCAGCACTATAAATGGCAAAGTATTATGAAATACAAAGCTATACATGGCACATTGCCAGGGCAAAAGCAGTTTTGACTATTGATCTGAAGCTGGTGGCAGTGTTACCACTCTTGTGCCGTGTCCTGAGTTCTACCTTACCATTGGTAGCAAACCAGGTTCTGTTACTGCCGATACAACACAGAAGAGACATTGTCTCTGAACAACATTCAGAGGGATAGAAAAGCTACAGGTTTAATTATTGCAATTGAGTGGAACCTGAAAGCTGCCTAGCTGCCCAGCTGCTGGAGTAGTGGGTTGTGAGAACACACACAGAGACCTACAGGGCTCTTTTCCCTCTCTCTGCAAAGCTGTGTGTTCTGTAGGTACTTCCCAACATCCCAGCACACAGTCAGTGGTCAAGGCCATCTGATCTGAAGCAAGATAGCAAGAGATTACTCTGGCTTTTGAGCTGTCCTCTTCTGACGGAGAAGTCATTCTTAGGACTACTGCCCACAAAAAAAACACTGTCCTTCTCAATGCCACCTAATTGAGTCTCTCACTTGGAGCTAACATGGAGTTTGTTAACACAGTCAAGATGGAAATATAGAAAATATTTGCATAATATCAAATCAGGATTTAATGAGATCATATCTGCTGTTTGCTCTGGGATAGGTGGTATGGACTGCATTTCCTATTTCATATGGTGGTTTGAGGGGTTGCTGGAAATGGTTATTTTTTTTAAATTTCGTTCACTTGTCCCTATTACTCAGAAAAGTAGTGGAGCAGTGTTTCCCTCTAGCAGACCCGTTAATCTGTCTCCACACCTCCCACACATTTTCTCGTTCTCTGCAGACTAGACTGATTTCCAGAATAAAAGACTCCATACATTGGTTGTAGTTCCAACCAGTGCATAGGAGTGACATTCATGGAGAAGTGGGAGAAAGGAGATCTTCCCGTTCCTTCTCCCTTGTTTTTTAGATTAGAAACTGTTAAGGGAAAGCTTCATCCTAATTCTTCCTCAGCAGAGTTTTTCAAAGAACCTAGAAACATTGTAGTCACTTAAATATTGTCCCTCCCTAATTTATCCAATGCTTGCCAGCAGCTCTTTGGCTAACCTGGGCAACAAATATTTTTTTTCTCTGCAGAACCGCACTTCAGTTCTTGCAGGAGTGTTACACACGTCGAATGCACCTATGCTACTAGGTGGCCCTGCTTTATCATAACATTTAAGTTAGGAGAAGTAATTTCACTTCATTCTATTAAGATAAGGAGTAAATAATATGGGGTCTGTAATCATGGGGACAAATACAAAAGACAAGAGAACAAAAATTTGTTTTTTTAAATAAGCTCCTTTTTGTTGTTGTTGTTTTATTGCTTCAGCATCTTGGCCAGTTTGAAAGCTGGCTATTAGCTTCTCCATCCTACCCCGGAGTGGATGGATAAGCATTCCTAGGGCTATTTTCTCTCTGCTAGGGCATCTTTCCACCTTCCTTGCACTAGAGTATCTGACTTCCAAAACCCCTCATAGTAACTGGGCAACATCACCATTTATTGTGGTGGATTGATCTTTTCTTCAAGCTTTCTGAAGAGCTGTTAAAAAGCTGTTATTGAGCTCCTTAATTTGTATGTCTTCCCTTGCCTGGCTGGCTTTTCTTACTAAAATTTCTTACAAGCAATGATAAAATTTCGTGGATTGTGTATCTTGAAAAATAATTGGTTTTTTTAGACTTTTACTCACTTTGGTATAGCCATCATAGAAGACAAAACATGATTCAAGGCACAGTGTCATGGCTAAGAGGATATTTGGGTGGAGAAACAACTATGTACTATTCATTAAGTGGAGATGAATCAGAGACGTGCTCCATAAGAGATCTCTGTTCCATATTCCACTTGGATAAAGAACAGGTCTGTGGCATTGAAGGGAATGGCTTTCAGCAAGCTTATTTTTGGCAATCATAGACAAGCTATTTGGCACACTGGTTCTCCTAATTTCAACTCAACAAAAAAATGTAGTCAAGTTCCTTTATGAAAGCAAACCAGGAAAAAAGAGAAGTCTCTGTCCAAAGCAAAAAATTACTAGAAGTATGAAAGACTAAGGTGGTGATTTTGGGGGGAAGGGGTGGGATTACCATTGTTTGGTAATGCAGGGCAAGGGCAGTGGGTGGAACGCAGCTGTGGATGGTTGCTCTGGAAGCAGAAAGGCAAGAGCTGCAGCAGAAGAGGCAGGAGAACTCAGAGTAGCACTGTCCCTTAGATGAAGCCAAGACCGAGCTTCTTGTGAGCAGATTGGTGTTTGCAAAGGCAAGCTAGGAAGCATGCCCAGATGAATTGTTTCGTCTGTTCCTACTGTGCTCTGGAAAGAATGATATGTACATTCATTGTAGATAAAAAGAGTTGTAGCAAAGAAATACCTGACTCAGATCACAAGCTTTGCCACCTAATAGATCAGAAATCTCAAGTGTTGGCTGATTATGTCTAGAAGGGAAAATAATAGAATAAACAGATATATATATGTATGGCTTTTCCATTGGAACAGTCTACTGCTTGAAAACACTGTTTCTGTAGAAATGATTTTCATTAGAAAACTTTTTTTTTGGTGTCAGGATTCCTCTGGATGGCATCTCTTCCCTTCGGCGTGTTGACAGCATCACACAACTTGGTGGTGTTGGCAAACTTTCTGAGAATACCTTAAGTCCCACCGTCCATGTCATCAACAAAACAAAGCTGGTCCCAGTACTGACCCCCTGAGGAATGCCACTCATCACTGCTCTGTACTTTGACATTGCATCATTGATCACAACTCTTTGAGGGTGATCATCCAGCCAATTTTTTATCCACCGAGTCATCCATCCATCAAATCCATGTCTCTTAAGTTTAGAGTCAAGAGTGTTGTGCAGGATAGCGTCAAATGCTTTTCACAAGTCCAGATAGATGACTTCCCTTGTCCACTACTGCTGTAACCCAATCCTAGATAGCCACCAAATTTGTCAGGCACAATTTGCCTTTAGTGAAGCCATGCTCTCTGTCACAGTTCAGCTCCTTATTTTCCATGTGTTTTAGCATAGTTTCCAGGAGGATCTGCTCTATGATCTCACCAGGCACTGAGGTGAGACTGACCAGCCTGTAGTTCCCTGGGTCTTACTTATTACCCTTTTCAAAAATGGGCATTGTATTTCCCCTTTTCCAGTCAGGGGGAACTTCACCAGACTGCCATGACTTCTCAAATAAGAATGGGTAATGGCTTAGCCATTTTAAAACTGATTTCAGAGTCAAAGTGCTGAACCTGGAAGTGGATTTTAAAAATAGGCTACAAAAGACAAGCTTCTAAAAACCAAAATGGAACCCTTTGAGAAGGGTTTCAGTTCAGCCACTGAACTGGAAAAGCACAATTGATTTTGGTAGTCTGAATCTGGTACTGCTGTTCCTGAAAACGATGTTTAACTTTATCAAGCATTTCTTACCATCTGAAATGGTGAGTTTAACAATTTTAGATGTATAATTATTATTCTTTCTGACATTCTGTCTGACATATAAACTTAATAGCAAAGCTGAACCTACTTGGCCCTCAGACTCTGCCTTTCTCACAAGCCTGGCAGGAGCTTAGTGGGCATAGGTGAGGTCTCATAAATCTAGAGAAGACTGAGAGGGGCTCTCATAAATGTATATAAATATCTCGGGGGGGGTGTCAAGAGGATGGTGCCAGACTCTTTTCAGTGGTGGCCAGAGAAAGGATGAGGAGCAATGTCCATAAATGGGCTAGATAATCTCCAGAGGTCCTTTCTAGCCCTAACAATTCTGTGATTCATTTTCCCTACTCTCAAGCTACCAGCTGGACATCACTGTCCCCAGATCACCCCAGACCTGGGCCGGTGGTCCCCTTCCTTAACCTGATATCTGCCTTCCGTGCTGGGACCCTTTAATTTTCCTCAGCCAATGGCCTTGGTTAATGAAGTGTTTCCTCCAACTCCTTTGTCTAAAATAAAGCTGAAGCTGTTACTGATACTGCTTCTTTAAGTGTTTTCAGTTATTACAAGGATGTTTCCAGAACTAGCTCAGTGATGTAGTGTAAACACTTGCTCTGGGGAGACAGATGGAGTTAAATTAGATCTTTTTTGTTGTTCAAGTTATGGATTTTGTTGTTTTGATGAGTTTAATATTCTCAGCAGCTGTTGAAAAAGCTGTAAGCAATTAAAAACTGATTCTATTAAAAGCTCTTCTATGCCTATTAATGTTAAGTTTCTATTTGAGATCAAGGTGAAAAGAACTTCGTGATAAAGTTCAGTTTTTACACCATTTGATGCAAAGTGGGCTTTGCTAGTGGTGTTAATATTTACTAATGACAATGCCAGTTAATCCTTATGTTCTGGAATGATTAGTTTGTTCTAAAATGAACTAGAGGTTACAAATAGCTCATTTTTTGCTAATGGTTAATCTAAGACTTTGATCTGAGAAAAATCCTTTTACAATTAAGAGTCAAACTAGATTTATCCACTGCATCAGAATAGATCCCAGTGGTGATCATTAAGAAAAGATTTTAAAAAGCAGTAGAAATGAAAAAGATTTGGAGAGATCCTTGCAGAAAAAGAGGCAGACTTCATTCTGAGAGGTGTTAATGAGAGTGTAAGGTCATGGATGTGAGAAGTGGGTATTCCTGTCGAGTACTGTGTCCATCTTTGGACATGGTACTTCCAGAACAAAGCAAGTCTTTGGAGAGAGAGGCCTCAGGAATAATAAAGAAGTTATATTTGCTAAACTGTGTGGAAAGCACAATGTGTTTGTATCAGTTTATGCTAAGTAAAGGGAAATACAAAAGGGAACAAGACGCAGTTCTTTCAGTATGTCCTAAATGGCTATGAAGAGAATGACAATCAGTTATTCCTTATGTCTCCTGCAAGGACAAGGAATTAAATGGTATTCTTCAAATGGGTCAGTGATAATATCTGCATATACCCTGAAGTCTGAAGTATAACCTGAACAGTATTTGCAGTAGATTTACCTGCTTTTTCAGCTTCTGTGTATTCTGTTAATTGTGTTATTTCATAACTTTAATGTTTAATCTTCCTTATTTTTGTAACTACTGGTTTAATTGATAATTCCGTCAATTATTTGTATTGTTATTCATAGTATGAATATTTATTCTCACCCAAGGCACGTTGGAAATTTTTCTCAGACTCACCCAGATAAATGACAACTGTGCCATCATTCTCATTTTAGAGTGGCACTCACAGAGCTACTAAAAGTGGCCACTATCATTGTGTGGTGGGTGGTGGTTTGTAGCACATGAACCAGGGCATCATGGCACCACCATTCCTACTCCTTGCACTAAGGTGGGCAGAGGTGGATGCTCAACAGCCCATTGTGCAGAGCATGGATGTTTAAGATGTACAGAGGAACTGGTCCTAAATGTTGAGCAATGAGAGATTTGACAACAAAAAGCTGTAGTACAGTCATGATCTATGTGACAAGGATTATAAGCATTTATACCAACAGTAAGATTCTATGTACCTCCGTATTTTATTAGAAGATAACTCATACGTAACATTTCACAGAGTAACATTGCACATGATAATTCCATGCATTATGACCACCTTAAGTAAAATGTAAAAAAAGAAGAAAAAATTTATTCACAAAATGAATATAAGAAAATTGTATTACAACTGATACACTAGGTGATCTTTTTTTTGGAGGTGATTAATTCCATGTGACCAAACTGAACACAGGCTGTGCAAATAATACTGAATATTAAAGAACTCTGTTGAAAAGGCTAGTATTTGTAAAAAAAAACACTGAAAAAATTACACATGGCATAAAACCCCTGAAACAAAATTACTTCATTTGTGCCAATGAAAATCTTTTCATTCACTTCAGTGAAGGCAGGTTTTATCTACCATTTCACCTCACATTATCTTATAATATGAAAATAAGATTCTGCTACCAATGTAACTAGAGAATTAGAGTACAAGATAATCTTCTGTGTAAAATGGCAGGCTTTTGTTCAAAATGTCTACAATCATTGGTTTTATCTGCCTTATCATCTCTTTTCCTCTCTGATGAATGCAAACTGTTTGGGTAATTTGCTTTGACCAGATCTGTGTCTGTGAGATCTTAAGTGGAAAAACTATTTGCATACTTAAGAATCCTGAGAACAGAGAGTGGCATTATAGTTTGGGATTTAGTTGGGGTTTTTTATCCCCTGTGCTGGGCCAAGAGAGACACTTTACATTTATATGTAGCAATTACCATTCCTAATTTTTGTAATTAAACTGTCTTGTGAAAAATTTAACATATGAAGTAGAGGCTGCTGGGCTAAGCTCCCTGCTGTTTCCTTCCTTCATTTTTAACATACCAGCCCATAAAAGTTTGGATATCTTTTTCCTTCTTTTCTTCTCCTCTGACCTTTTTTCAAAGTTGTTTTGGAAAGTATCTTCTCTCAAAAAATGTGGTCTCCAAAGTGAAGGTAGTTCACTGGAACTGTTATGCAGAAATACTAAGGGCTTGATTCCAGTATTTTTCTAAATTAGTTGTAGAAATTAAGTATTTCACACATACACAAAATTGTAATAGACTGGAAATTGCAGCTGCTACCTTGTGACATTTTTTGGTTGAAAATGTCAGCACTGCTTAAGATGACTGACAAAGAAGGACTGACAAAAACAAAATCTATCCAAAAATACATGTCATAACAGTACTATACTGAAGTGGTTATATGTGTGTGTGTTTATGTGTGTATTTGACAAAATGCACAAATCTGCAGGATCTTTGTCCCGATGGTAAGAGTGATGTGATGAATAAAGCACACCACTATGGTTACATCAGTACAGAGAAGTCCGTGGAAAATGACCACATTCCTTTTACCTATGAAAAATTTTATTTTAAACAAATCCAAACAAGCATGTGTTATTAGAAATTTTTTTTTCATTTTTATTGAATCATTCAAAGGTGATTCAGAGGCTGAAAGAGCAGCAGTGCTAATTGGAAGCATTGTCTCTGCAAAAAGTGCAAAGCAGAGAGTAATACACTCAAACAGGAAGTGGCAGAATGCTTTTACTGATCATACTTATGCACGTCTTCATCCTTTTTGACCCCTAGTAGCTGGAAAAATGTAAAACCTATGGTTAAAAAGTTGTATTTTTTTATATTAAAAGAATTCAATGGCTTTTGCTGGTAAGAACTGAAACAGATGCATTATCTCACTTTTTCATGAGGCTGCAGTGTTGGTTTTAAAGAATATGGAAATAAAACTTGTATTTCTCTCTGTCTCCTATGGTGGTGCTTCAGATTATTTACAAACAAACGTATTTTAAATAATTCTTTGAACTTGCAAAGCTACTCTTACTCGGGAGTGAGATACTGTATGTCTAGGAATTCTACTTCAGAATGTTTCAAAGCAAATGCCAAATTATTACATTTTAGACTACAATCTAGTTAGTAATTCACATAACATTTATATGATGTATAAATAAATTATAATTAATTTCCAGTATCAATTATGGAAAATGCGTGACCCCTAATGTGGATTTATGATGTTGAAAATTTTACAGACATTAATTCATAGTCCTTTCATTTTGTGAATTTCAGTAAAAGTGCAGCATTCTACATGAATTTTAGCATTAATTTTTTCAGGTTGCTCAGATTCACAGTAAAGAATTTGCTTGCCTGTATCAATGAGAAAAGAAGATCTTATGTCCAGATGCTTTATAATTTATATGTGTTTTTTAAATGATTGAAAAAGTGCAGCCTGTGGGCAGGGAAATCTCATTACTTGAAATCTGCAGTTCAAAAGAATTTAAAGTTGTACAAATGGATTTTAAGTTTGATAAGAAAATTGATTGGAGATTGTACATTGTGAATACATTAGGTTTATGAAGACAAAACATGCATGAAGGGCAATTACTGCTAGTGTTGCTATATTAGTATGAATGTTAATAGCATGTTTGTTTTTGAAATGGGTTATGCATTCTGGTAAATGTCTGCTTGAATCTAGTCATCTGTGTATCACTTGTCTAAGTACTCTCATTTAAGATGCCATATCCCTTCTTGTAGCAATAAAGGGGTAAAGCAACATTAATATTAAATAATTAGAAAAACAAAAGGGGAATGATTAAACATATTTACATAATTGAAATAACACTGAGTCGCAGTGGGAAATCGGGACAATGTTGTCTCCTTTCAAAGTAATTCATAATTCAGATTTTTAATTATGGCATATTCATTCATTTAAAGATGATTCTGGATGAGAGGGCCACTAATGAAATACAATCATTAGCATCTAAACAAAGTAATTTAGAAAGTCTCCTTTCGGGGAAAAGATTTCTAGAACATCATCAATCACACAAGATATGCAAAAACAAGCAATTAAACCACACACAAGAACTACAACAACCTTATATATTAGTAATGTACACATGAAAACATAACTGATTACAATGATTAGAGTAGGGTAGTGTGGTTAATTTGTATGTTATGTAGCAATTTCATGGAAGAATGTACCAGGACAGACACATCTCACAAAATATGAATGCCATGTCACTGATATATGTTTTAAATATATTAATGTCATTGTAGTCAGTGCCAAGTTATCAATAAAAAATCCATTGACAAGAATCTGGAATCATGTTCTTCAAAGATGCATAACTCCCCTACCATGAACTGTGGGATACGGTTTTGGTTGAGTTTTATTTGTTTGTGTTTTTATTCTGGGTTGTTTTTTGGTGGCTTTTTGTTTGTTTGTTTGGGGTTTTTTCTCTTTTTTCTTTTTTTCTTTTTTTTTTTTTTTTTTTCCTATTTGTATTGTATTTGATTTTGTCAAATTGGCAAAATATAGGCTTAGGAAGATATTTCATGACAGAAGCAGGTGCTACATTAGTTTCTCATTAACTGCTCAAATCCTGCTTTGGGCTTATAACAACAAAGAGTTCATAGACATAAATGGGTCAGTGATTTACAGGGTCTTTCCATATACACAATTACAATTCATTAAACATGCAGCAGCATTAAATGGACAGAGTAATTCTGCACGACTTTTAATGTCTGTGTGCAGTGTCCTGTTAAAGAGACACAAAAAAGACTGGCTTTAAACACCTTCTTCTTTGAGTTAAATTATAATCTGGCTGTAAAGCCATACGATTTCCGCCTCTCATGTAAAGAAAAGACAGGAACAGTAGTGTGTGGGTGCAAGGAGCATCCTGCCGTGGTGAGGCAGGAGCGGCTGGTGTAGCTGTGCTGCCTTTGATAACCACCAGGCTTAGAAGCCAAAATATGTTCTATTGGGTACTCAAAAGATAAAAATACTGGTTAATTTTCAACAGTGCTCCTTCATTTGACTTTACAATTTATAGCAGTGAACATTAATGCAAGAATAGCTTGGCTGAGGAGGAGTTTAAAATTAGAGCACCTCTTCTCATTAGCCCCAGCAGCCTGACCCAGGGTGAACAGAGAAGTAATTTGCTGCCAGATCCTCATTTTGCTTCTGTTATCACTCCTTGTAAATGAAGCGCAGCAATTTATTGTAGCACCTCAAGGAGTCAAGAACATAATGTGTAAAATACATACAAAAAAAATCTTTCTTCACATTCATTAACACCCAGCACATAGAGGCTGTTCACTTTTCACTCTAATGAAGGAGGGGGATCTTAAATCTAAAGCTTTCCAGGCTGTGAAGAAGGCCTCTTCAGGTCATTAGACAGAAGCTGAGTTGGACTGAAGAAAGGTCATTGACAAAAAAGGGAGAATGGCAATATGATGAAAAATAGAAAATGGATAAAAGAAGAGACTTTAGAAAGCTCAGAGAATGGAAAGTACATTTTTGGCATCAGTGATCAACCCTTCTTGTCTCTATGTTCATTTTCTGTTGTCAGTGAAGAAAATAATATCTGGCTTTTTATTTAGCTGGGAATTGCTCTTGTGTTTGGTCAATTCTCATTTCATCACCCCTGATCTGACCTTGCAGGAAGCATTCAGAGGCCTATTTTTAAGGAAATTTTGTCTGCTGGCTACAAATTCAGCCCTTCATTTTGCGTTTTTTCATTAAAAACCTGCAGCCTACCAGATTTTAATATATTCTGATTATGTAACTGACACTTTCCCCTTAGGGAGATCATTTGTCTTGCTAGTCCTGATTAACACTTCAAGTTTATAGCTGTACATTAATACCACATTGAGGAATATTAGGAAACTCCTACATACAAAATAATTTATATTGGTAATAGAAATAGCAGACCTTAAAGAGAAGTTGGGAGCACTCCCTGAACACGTGCTGAATGCAGAACATTAACATGTACTTTGGGGTACATGCACTTAGCCAAGAGGCATAGAAACTCGTGCAAAATACCCTTTTGTTATTTACCTAGTCTCGAGTGGCAGAAGGGTTTAATTCTGCAGTTCTGTAGCAGTCACCACTAAGCGATTTTTTTTTCCATAGATATATATAACTTGCATTGATATAATCAGGTTTTGACATGTATACATATTTGAGGATAAGGATACAACAAAGTAGGGGGGTTTTCTGTGTGTTACCGTTTTTGTTGTTATGGACAAGCAAATATTCTTTTTCTCATTATAGATTTTCTGAAGTTTGCCCACATCCCATTGCTGGATCTTCCCTTTGTACAAGCTAATCTCATAAATTAGAGTGTATATATTTTACAGTAAATGCTTTCCCATTTAGTTAACAGCATGAGACCATTATCTCATGACAAAACTCTGTTCCAGTGAAGACTCTTCATTAAATAAGTAATCATCCTTTACATACAATGAAAGCTGGAATTAGTAGTATATAAATACACCATGCAAAAAAGCCATCATTTGACAACAACATGACCTATATCAAATTATGCCTTATTCTCCTAATCCTTCAGGAAACTGGTATGCAGTTATAGCCCTTGGATAGTCGTAGACCAAAAACTCCCAATACAAATAGTGGTCAACATATTCAGCATATCAAAGAAAAAGTAGAGATTATTTTGGAACTCCACAAGCATTTGGTTTTACTTTCCTCTAGGAAGCACCCTCTTAAATTGTACATGTAAATGATGCTGCAGATTGCTTTATTTGCTGCTGAGCTGGAACAGCAGCTTGCCCAAAACTAGAGCAGCTCAGACAATAATTAAGAATGTTGAATCAGGAAGAGTGACATCTCATAGAATATTCACTTACTGAATTGTTTGTTAAAACCAACTAAACAAAATGTTTGAGAAAGGAGAGACTGACTAGTTTCAAAGTCCTGAAACCTTTGTTCAACAGGTATCCAAATGAAAGATATTTTTTTTTTTTTTATTTTTTTTTTTTTTTAGTATTCTAGAAAATGTCTCAAAATTTCACTTGTGAAATTCCTTGGTGATGTTTTGGTCTTTCCTTTCCTGGCCATTTACTTGAAATTGATGAAAAAGGGGAAAAAAGGAACATGGAAGGCAAAAATAAGACAGCCATAACCTCTAATTTCTCATAGTATGGTTATGTAAAAAGACAACATTTCCAAAGCCCAATATTTTTTTTATAGAAGAGGCTTCATCTTTTTAAGGTCCAAAAGACTCGTTAATGAAAACTGTCAGTGAAGTTCTAGAAACAGATTTTTTTTTTCTTATCATCAGTGTAAAAGCAATTATTTTGACAGTGTGTTTTCTAGCCATGTGTATTGTATGTTCATTAAAGTAGTATGTATATATTTGTTTTAATTGTCTTGTACAATCGTTTCTAATTTTTGCCTCCATTCAAACCTCCTCTTCCTCTTTTCATCCAGTTCTGTTTTTCTGTATTTTTTACTCACCTTGAGGTTTAAAATAGTGAAGGCTGTCTTCTATTTTTTACTGGAGAGGGGGATACAAAGAGCTTTTATGCTGATTGTCACTCTGCATGGTGAGGAAGGAAGAGCGAACCGGTAGAGATGAGCCGACCAAGGCACAGAATGGGGAGATGGTCCTGCTTCTGCCCTCTATAATTCGCAGACTATTTTAGACACTAAAATTGTGACAGCTTGCTCTTGTGATAAAGATGTTAACAAGAAGAGAAAATGACATTAATTTAATCTATTCTTGCAGGTCATGCTGAAATGAGACTGTGATGATACAAAATTATAATAATAAATATGGTAGTAATTTCACAATTCTTTACAGATAGTATTCACTATCCTTTCACATGCAAATGTCCTGTCCTGTCCTTCACAACAGTGATTTTTGGTGTCATCTAGGCTCTAATTCAACATCTTCTAATAGTTGATTCCATAATTACTTTATGTGTCAAGAACAATGTAAAATACTATTCCAGATTAAGATTTCAAGATGTCTTTACTTTTACTACTCTTTTCCATGGGCCTTCCCCTCAGGAACATTTCTGATTTAGGCATTTTTCATGTTTTCAGAAGCAAATTAGGCCACCGGTATTCTCAGCTCATAGTACATTAATAACCAAACAGTTTACAAAACACAAAGTATTGTAAAAAAATATTTAAAGATACTTTTGTGTGAATTAAAGTGGTGATTTGATTTGCTGGTATTTTTAGTAGCCAGATAAACCTGACATATTAACGCCCAAATCCTGAAAACTTAATGGGAAAATGATTATTTAAATCTGAAAGGGATATAGTTGCTTAAAATTCAGCTCTTTTAGAAGTTCCTCATTCAGTCAAAGAAATATCATCTCTTCTAGGAGCAATTCATACAGCAGTATTAGAATTATTGAAAAAAATTCTAATCTAATCTAAAATTTTAATTCCAGTCTAATTCTAAAAATGAGAATTGTGTATCTCTCACAGTATCTCTCTTTTTTTCCAGATTAGTTTATTTTAGAATGATTTCCAGTAAGCAGTATTTATGACATACACTGGGAATGTCATCCTCTCTATTGAACTGAAGATGCTGAGCGGAACCTCCCAGGCAGGAGCGTTACTTTGCTCAACAATGAGCCCTCCTAGTGTAGCTTCAGCAGTACCATCCCCAACGTGTGTCTTGTTGAGTTTACACCTTCTGTGTAATCTGGTAGATACAGAGGGTGGAGCTCAGCCTCTGCATTCTGCTTAATAGCCTCAATTACAGGTGGAAAAGCATACGGTATGTAAATCAGTACACACTAGATGTGATATAATTGCAAGGTCAGTGTGGACAATGTTTCGCTGAAGTGCTGCTGTAAGTGAATAATTTCAATGATGAAAGTGTATTTTTTCATATTTGAGAGCTAACATACTGAACTGGTCTTTCAGAAATATTGCTCCAATTGCACTGTAATCTTAGACTGCAGAGAAACAGAAACAGCTAGACTTCCCCATCTTCAGCAATAAACCCCTAACTCAGCATGTAATGTGGCATGTAGCTACCCATAATTGTACTAGGATTTGAAAAACAGTGCTCTTACATTTAGGATGGGGAGTCACAGGAGGGGACACTGGAGAGAATTAACCATCCTAAGTAAAGATGGCAAGGGAGTAGTGTAGTGGTATCTGTTCACCTGGACACTGAAAGCATTGCAGAAGATTGCTGAAACATAACACAGTCGGTGGGCACTGGTCCATGCACCTCCTTCAAGAGCAGTTTCAGGATCCTATATGTGTTTTGAAAAGATAACTATGCTTTCCTATAACATTTAAATTGATTTCAACTATTAATATAAGCCATATGCAATCTGTCCAATTTAGCTTTCATCTAATATCAGGATTTATTTCAGTTTACAACTTGCACTGACTTATCAATTAAGATATCACCTGATGTATTCAGGCAGAAATTGTCAAGATATTGAATTTAAAATGCTTTAAAACAATTTTTACAGGAGATTTGCAGAAAGGTCCCCTGCTCTCCTTTGAAGCACCAATTATTCCCATAAAACAATTAAGCATCAATTTGTTCTTTCATTTAAGTGTAAAGTAGGTGATTCAGTGAACAGTTGCTTACAGACTTAAATGTAGAAGTACTAATGATTTTAGCAGGATTGCTCTTTTCATCAGAGAAATACATATAATAATGAAGAACCATAGCAGTCAAGAGTCATGATAGAAAATCTGGCAAGATTGTAACAAAGGGATAAACAAAGAATATTGACTGTATATAAATAAGTCTGTGATCATGTGGCATATTTGAGAGAAACACATTTCATTATCTGCAGCTGTCTGTCGTTTTCATCATTGTGATTTTCTGAGTGAAGACTCTAACAACTATTTAAATTAATTTACTCTGTTTTTCATATGTCTGATTTATTAAGGTATGTTGAATTAAGCTGGTTACTGCCCAATAACTTCTGCTGAACACCACAGTTACTCTTTTGCTTAACTTAACTTTGCTGTTCCACATTGTTTATTTCCCGTTCCATATATATTACTTCTGATTTATTATGAAATTCAAGAAAGTAAGTATCTGGGTAAAAAGGGTGTTTATCAGCAAGGACCTAATTTACCATACATAAGTGCCATTAGTCATTACTACTCTCATACTGCAAAAGACTTGAGTTAGCCTTTCAAGTAACACCATTTGTAACTAGATGGAGACAGTCAGGAAAAAAACACAGCTCACTATTCAAACCAATGTTAGCAGGAACCATTCCTGGAAGGAAGAAGCTGTTATGGTTACCTTTCTTTCCCTTCCTCCTCACCATGTGCTTTTCACTGCAATGCAATGACTTTTCCTTAACCGGCTGGGAGAGCAGGAGGAAACCAAGCCCCACAGGAAGATCTATTAAATGTTATATGCACCATAATGAAATAAATGAATTAAATAACATAAAATTCAAGAAATAAATTTCAGTTATGAAAGCCTGTGGAAAGTTTCTGCTTTTACAAAAAAAGTTGAGAGGGTATTTTTTTTTTAAATTTTACTTCTTTTCTTAAAGTAAAGCTCATTGTTTTTTAATGCAAGACTAAAATTTTTGAAAAATCCTTCTTTGATCAAAAGAGAAAAATGTGCATTATGAATTGCCATCTCTTTCAGATTAGCCTCCTTTCTATTTCAACTGTTTAGTTGGGAAAGAGTATATTATGCACTATAATTACAAACAAGAACAGTGACATTGAAAAAATAAATAGCTAATTGAGCGAGGTGGTTTTTTTCACTACTGCCCAAACAGTGCAAACAGAAAGCATCCTGCTGGCATCAGTATTCCGCTCTACATGACAGCAAGACTCACACTCTCCACAGCTCAAGGAAGATGATGTTCTCTCTTAAACCTATGCACCATTCTTTGTTCTATTAATATTTAAAGGATAGTAATTTTATGCAAAATAAAATTGATTTTTATTATCTCTTATTGATCAGTAATAGGAAATACTGAAAGAGACAGAAAGACAGCTAGAGACAGCAGAAGCCCTATGGTGGCCATTGAACAGACACATCATGTCTTCATGGACACATAGGATGCACCCATAGCTAGTAAGAAATGTTTAAAGTAGCTACTTGCGTGCTATTACTGCATTACAAAAAGGAACACATCTGAGTACTCATTTTATTAATCCATGAGGATAAACAAATTTTAAAAGATATCTATTCTTTTGTTGATATCAGTCTGCTCCAGACAGAAGAAAAGATTTTCTTAAAATGACACTAACAACAAGAGTAAAACAAATTTGCCACATAAATGAAATAATTGTAATCAAAGAGTGGAGTTATCATACTATGAGGATTTTAGTGAACAGGTGAATTCTGTGTATAACATAATCAAATTGTCACCATTGTTTAGTCTAGTCCTACTTTTATTAATTTCCTGGATGTTCTGAATAATTTAAACCATGGTTAATTTGAGTAATGAAACATTCAGAAAAGTTCAACTGGAATAGAAATTTTCTAGACACAATTTCTGCTTATATTTGTTAATACAGATTACATTAGATTCAATACATTAGTAAAAAGTCTGAAAGACTATCAGAAGAAAACTGGTATTTATGAGTGAGTGCTGCTTAAACTCTGAAGTTACTTTAAAGGGCTTGGTAACACTTAGTATCAAAGTGCCAATGAGATTCTTTTTATACAAGTTACACAAGATATAGAAACCTGGGGAATTTCCCAAAGAGGAATATCCGAGGTCTAGGAGAACGAGGTGCCTCCTTTATAAAAGACCATTCCTTGTTAACATTTTAATTTGCTAATATCACTGAGTGACAGTGAGGAAAAGCTGGTAGCAAATAAAAGTTTATTATGTTGTCCTTGTCCATCAGCTTTTGTCTTCTTCAAGTTCAGTGATCTTATTTGGGGCCAGGGAATCTATTCATGTTCAATTAGGCCCAGCCCAGACTCAGGAAAAGAACCAATTCTTGCAGGCAAGGCAGGCAGCCAATCATGGTGAGTAAGGCAGCAACAAATATTGCAAAATGAGACAAAAAACATCTGTTTGCACAGGGTGGGCAGGCACGTGCACCCAGAAGGCTACCAGCATCTGCGTGGTAATTGTAAATGGACCCTGCAGTCCAGAAGGTTGATTAAGTTAACTCTTTGCTGGAAATACTGCTCTTGCTCATTAATTGTGATCTTATTTCTTGTCCAGATTTATTTTTTTTCTGTGAGGACTTAATCAGTCTTAAAGAATAACCATTCCAACTATGCAGCTGCTTTTTCTTTATCTTACTATATATTCATAGACTGGTCTTAACAATGTCCACTGCAAAGAGGAGAGCAGGAAACAATATAGTTAACCTGATGTTCAATGATAACATTGAAAAAAAAAATAATTCTTTAAAATAGAAGCTGATGAAGCAAAAATGGACAGTCTAAATAACATTGCTCCAAATGGTAGAGGTGGACAAATGATGCTAGAGTACATTATTCCACTCCACTGGATGAAGTGACTTTCAAGGACTGATTAGCTCCATGTCTGAGAGGGTTAACCCCCTGCCTGTTATAACAAGTGCCTCTGAAAGGGAGAGCTGATCCGACAACTAGCTATGCCAACCATGAAGTTATTTCAATACTTTCTCTACTAACAAGTTGATTAATTCCATCATAATTTTGAAAACCCATTTTATATTGAATAAATCATTTTCTAATAAAGAGCATTTAGGAGGTGTAAAACTTTGACTTCTTCTCAGTGATGCTGTCAGCTCTGCAGATTTTACCATTTCTGGCTCTCTGCAAATTCTGTGTGCTGAAGGTGATGTTTTTTCACACTGACTGAAAGGCTTAATTTTAAAAATGAAGCTTTTAATATCCTAGTGACAAAGTCACATTATGAATCTTCTGCAGTGAAGACGTACCAATTTTACTGTAAACACCAATGTTAAATGTCTCCATTATTTCTATTCTTTCTCCTCATTTTTCCCCTTTCTACTATTATTAAGCCAAACGTGATACAAACGAATGACTGCTGCCTCTGGGACCACGTGACAAATATCACAATGCACAAGGGAAAGATCAAACAGAATGTTTTGCATTTGCAACATCACCTAATTGTTTGGACCATCTAAGAGTCCGTAGACAGTCAGTGAGGAAGAAAAAAGGCTCCATTTAGCTAGGGAAAGTTCTCATTTATCCCCTCAGAAATGCAAAGATTTGGAAAATACAGTGGAATTACAATAAGGCAAATTATAAACATCACAGTAAGTGCTTTGTTTTTGTAGCACAGTTCCTATAATGACATAACATTAAAACCATCCTGAAATCCATGAAAAAAAAAACAAAGAAAAAGACAAATCTCTATTTTTTATAATATAAGTCCAGAATTTCATGTACATTTAAATACAAATTGCTTTGTAGGGCATGGCTATTTTGTAATGAGGAGTTGTTAGCCTGATAACTTAGAGGAGGTAAAACCAGATAAAACTAATAGGTAGCATCTCAGAGAGAAAAGGGTACATCAGTAACAATCAGAAAGGTTGAAATCCCTATATTGTACATAACTGATAAAACTATATAAATCAAATATGTCCCTGGGAATTGGGAGGTGGAGGTGTTCTTTCTTTAACTTTCAGACAGAATCCCTTTGCCTGCACTAAAAGAGAGGTCCTTTAGCTGACAGTAGCTGTGAACCCTTTAAGAAACCTCTCATGGATATTCTGGTTATGCCACACTGCTTATTCACAAGTGAAGTGTCTGCCCATATATCAAGGAGGGAGGTTGGTTGGTGAAGGCATGAGTGGCCAGTCAGGCTGGAACAGTTCAGTTCATCTGGAAATTGAGGTTTCTTAGATGCAAAGGCTTTAGGTACTTATGCAAAGCCCTTCTCTTGGTAGAAATGAGAGTTTCGTCCCCTAGTGGATTATTTTTGCTTTTTTAATTTTCCCCAAGCACAGAAAACGTTTTTACCTTACCTTCCAAAGGGACAGTAGTCAATCAGAGAGCAGTGTGGATGACAGCATTGCAACTGCCTATTGTGTATGTGGAGGAAACAAGTGTAGAAAGGGGAGATCAACTTTAAAGAAGCCCAAGCACTATTCAAAGGTGTAGCCATAAAAGATGTCCTTCTTGCAGAGATGGGCCTTTTCTCATATGTGCAGTGTAATTATGGGAAACATGTCCTTGGACCACAGTGGATAAATAAGTCTACACCACTTATCAACCAGCTAGAGACAGAGAAGTATCTTGGTGGTAGGCTAGTGGGAATGAGAAAAGTGAAATAAGTTAATTTTTAACTTCCTTGCTACTGTGAGCATCTCTACAAATCTTTGTGTTGTCTGTTTTTGAGTTTAGGAACAAATAATTGCATTTGCTTGTACTAGCAGTGGTTTCAAGGTGACCCATTTCTACTTGTGGTGTGCCTTAAAAATGTGGTCCTGAGATAACTCTAAAGCACATTGCTCCAAGCAATATACTAGGCAATTAAAGATACCTTCCTTCACCTACAGGTCAGCAGCAGTGCTAAAGGGACAATCTTCTTGTGACTGTGACTGTGAAAAGCCAAGAGAAGGTGTCGTGACTGAAAGAGGTCATGGTGTGTATTTGTGAACCTCGAGGACTTGAGATGTTCCTCTGTAATGGTTTCAGCTTTGCCTTAGTCTGGGTAAGAGGGCTGTAGTAACAAAGATTTTGCAGCACCAACAATATTTTTTCCTCTACCTTGCATTCAAAATGCTACCAACTTTCTCTCATGTGAAATTCTGTATCTATGCCATGTTTTATTGTAAAGTGTATGCAACATCACAGGCTCTGTGTGCAATAACCTTGGAACAAGGGTCCTGTCCTTTTTCCTCCCTTGTTTCTTTATTATCAAATAAAGTGTCCTACAGATAGGCATCAAGTCACAGCCTGGACTCAGGTCTGTCCTCTGCTTAAGGGAAGTCAAGCCCAGGGTATTTTTAAGTTTTTTAAGGTATTCAGTTAGTTAAGCAAGATATTATTTACCTGGGACTCTGAAAATTTTTATGGTATGAATGTGGAGACATTCCATTAAGGGCTATTTTGCATTTTTAAGATCTCATATTCTTAACTAGCCTATTTCAGGGCATGAACATACCTAGTTAAGTACATATTTTCTTTCCTTAAAATTTAATTACAGATGTGTTTCATTTGTCCTATCTTGTACTTCTTAAACTAGAGGAAAGAAGCACTATCACAGTAATAGCCATGACTAGAAAAGAAGAAAATAAAAGCTGGAAGTTCTAATCAAAACTGTAATCAGAAAGATGACAAATGGTGAAGACTATTAAATTTTCTTTGCTCCCTTGATGAATTTAATAAAGAACTAATCAAAGATCATTAGAGGGCTTTTGTGCTTGGTGTGCATTGTAACCAGATTGCAATTGGAATTTATGTTTTAGTGGTTATCTAGGGTTGAATTGGACCTTTAAATACTGAAAAGAGATATTTTTAGCATTTTTCTTTGAAAATATTTATTTTAAAATGTCAAACCATTGTATGCTGCTTCTAGGCTTTACACAGTAAAGCAGAGCCTATTTCCTTTTGGTTGGAAATTTTAAAATTAATGTTAGTATTTAGTTTGAATTTTCTGGTAATCTTTGATTATTTCTTCCTTTAATTTTGCAGGAAAACTGGAAAAGAGACGTTCACTTATCAGGCAGTTATATAAGTAATCTGATTACTAGGACTATTGTCAACCTATAAAATTCCATAATAACATGGAAATTCACTTTTTGCAAATCTGTAGGGTTAATAGCATTCTTAAATTTTAAAGTGTGGTTTTTTTGGCCTTATTTCATATTCCATATTTGGTGCTGGAGTAATAATACGTAGTAGATGCAGGAGCTGAAGGTGTTGTAGTCCAAGCCATCTATCATCATTATGACACAATTGGAATAATTTTGGAGTTACATGCAGTAAGTCCTATATATATAGGAATGCAGAAACAGATCAGCTGTTCAGGTGATGAGAAAGAAACCGCATTATCCTGCAATATCTAATACAGATGGACCTATATCCTGTTGTTTGAATGTGCAGTGTCCAAAAGCATGCATAGGCTTTTCAACAGAAAAATTGTTAAAGGAAAATGGGATATTAGCCTCCAAAATAAGTGCATGATAGTTTTTGGAATAACTCTGCCTAAGACTAATAAGATGTAAGATCAGGAACAGACTTCACAGTTAGCTTTGGCTTGATTCCGTATTTTTGAGAAATTGAAAGTGAGAGAAAGCTTGGCCTCTGTGAATTAGCATGGGATGTAAATTACTGCCTGTGTAATGAACAGGTCAATAATTTCAAAGCTAATGTAACTCAACCACATCATCAAATTTACAGACATTGGATAATGTCAGATAATGGTGAAATCCTTGCAGAAACACCTCTTGGCCTTCAATCTGCATAAACTGAAATTGTCTGCAAGCAATAAATAATTTCAGTCTTTTTAACAGTGAAAGAGCAGATTTTCAAGAATTACAGACTTATTTGGACTTGAAGGTCCACTGAAGTACAGGGGCAGTCCCTGGCCTTTCAGCCATACATGCAGAAATGCTTGCACCTGTTCTCCCTCCTCTGCCTTTCACTGGGAGCTTGGTCTGTGCAGGGCACAGACCATGGAGTGACCTGTGCCATGGGCACTTGAATGTCTTCTTGGAGTGACCTGTGAGGTTTGCTGCAGAGGGGTCCATGAGCAAGTGAGGGGGGCTGCATATGGTTAGCTGGGGGCACAGCAGGGATGCAGGGAGTGTGGTTACACTCAGTACAGACACAGTGTTCAGGTCCCATTGTGAACAGGAGAGGAGAGGAAAAGACCTCAAACCAAATACCTCACTTGCCTTCCTCAACACAGATGTTTTAACTATTTTTTATGCTCAGTGTTGTTGAACATATATGTGAACTGCTCTGGAACCCTAAGTTTTGCCATCCTGTCTTAAAAATTGTAAAACAAGCTAAAAAAGAGATTTTAGGTTCCAAATGTGGGAATACTAACAGTGGGAAAATAATGCCAGGAAAACTGCAGTTTGAGTGGTTTCTAGAAACACTATAAAATTCACTACTCAGACACCAGCATTTTTCCAAATGTGCTCTTAAAAATAGAATCATAGAATCATTTAGGTTGGAAAAGACCTTTAAAACCGTCAAGTCGAACCATTAACGGAGCACTTCCAAGTCTACCACTAAACCATGCCCTAAGTGCCACAGCTACACATCTTTTGAATACCTCCAGGGATGTTAACTCAACCACTTCCCTGGGCAGTTTGTTCCAAAGCTTGACAACCCTTTTGATGAAGAAATTTTTATTAATATGCAATCTAAACCTCCCCTGGCACAACTTGAGGCCATTTTCATCTGTCTGGTCACTTATTACTTAGGAGAAGACACCAACTTCCACCTTGCTGAAACCTCCTTTCATGTGGTTGTAGAGAGTAATAAGGTCCCCTCATTCTCCTTTTCTTCATGCTAAACAACTCAAGCTCTTTCAGCTGTTCCTGACCCTTCAGGTGCTTCCTGCACCCTGACATGCTCCAGCATGTCAATGCCTTTTTTGTAGTGAGGGGCCCAAAATTGAACACAGGATTCAAGGTGCCACCACTGCTGAGTATGGAGAGACAATCACTTCCCTAGTCCTGTAGACCACAGGATTTCTGATACAAGCCAGAGTGCCATTGGCCTTCTTGGCCACCTGGTCACAGTGCTGCCTCATATTCAGTCAGTTGTCAGTCAGCACCCCCAGATTCTTTTCCAGCAGGCAGCTTTCCAACCTCTCTGTCCCAAGACTGCAGCACTGCCTGTGAGCCAAGGGCAGGACCCAGCACTCTGACTTGTTGAACCTCATACAATAGGCCTCAGTCCATGGATCCAGCCTGTCTAGATCTCACTGCAGAGCCTTCCTATCCTCTGGCAGATCAGCACTTCCACCCAGCTTGGTATCATCTGCAAACTGCCTGAGGTGCACTCAATCCCCTTATCCATATCATCCATAAAGATACCAAACAGAACTGGCCCCAATACTGAGCCTTGGGAAACACCACTAGTGACTGGTCATCAGCTGGATTTATCTCCATTCACCACCACTCTCTAGGCCCAGCCATCCAGCCAGTTTTTTCCCCAGTGACCAGTGCACCCATCTGAGCCATGAGCAGCCAGCTTCTGCAGGAGAACATTGTGGGAAATGCTGTCAAACTCTTTACAGAAGTCCAAGTAGACACACACACAGTCTTCCCCTCATCCACTGAGTCACCCTGTCATAGAAGGAGGTTAGTTTAGTCAAACAGGACCGGCCTTTCATAAGCCCATTCTGGCAGGGCCTGACTCCCTGGTTGCCCTGTACTTGTCATATGATGGCACTCAGGATGATCTGCTCTATGAGCTTCCCTGGCACTGAGGTCAGGCTGACAGGCTGGTAGTGCTCTGGATCCTCCTTCTAACCCATTTTTTTAGGTAGACATCACATTTGCCAACCTTCAGTCGTCTGGGACCTCTCCAGTGAACTGGGACTGGTGGTAAATGATGGAAAGTGGCCAGTGAATAAGTCCACCAGATCCCTTGGTACCCCTGGATGAATCCCATCTATCTCCATAAAAAGGAAAAGACTGGGGTACTTAATGTCTTCTTTGCCTCATTTTTTTTCTAGTAAGACCAGTTGCTCTTTGGGTACCCAGCCCCCTGAGCTTTAGACTTTCTAATTTTCTCCCTGCATAACCTCACAATATCTTGGCAGTTCTCCTGAGCTGCTTGCCCCTTCTTCCAATGGTCATAAACTAACTCCTTTTTTTCCTGAGTATGTCACCATTTATGATTGTTTGCAAATTATTTGAATGACTGTACTCACCACATGGCACAGTACTACAGAATAGTTTTTAAGGAGGCAGCACCTTTTAGGTGTTCTTTCCTGTGTAGAAGGAACACTGAACCAGAGACATGGTTCCTTCTAGTTTGTAGCCCATGAATCTTAGAAGATGTGGAGTGATCAGTTATAGTGTGTGGGCAACTGCATCATGCTCCTGAGTTCTATAATGTGCAAAGTGAAAAGAAGGTCTGTGACGAGGGTGGGCTAGGTTGTTGTAGCAGGACCTACAATGTGAAATCCTGCCTACAGAGTACAGAACTGCTGCAGGGTTCCTCTGAATGACACCTAGACAGAATCTGAGCAAGTTCCCAAGAAAGCACAGTCACTCTTGCTCTTGTAATTCCCAGAGAGCCACCACTATTCTCAGCAAAGTCTTTTAGTGACTAATTAACATCCTTATGGAAGAGCCATACATCATTCTAAGCTTGAATTTGCCTTGGCCCAAATTCCAGCAGTTGGACATTGTTGTACCTTTCCTTAGCAGACTGCAGAGGCCTTGATTACATTTTTGATTCCTATACAGACACTTGTAGAGAGTGATGAAGGTACTCCTTAATATCTACAGTAATTTGCAATTAGCTAAATGTCATTCTGCTAGGGTACAGAGACGGAAAGAGAGGGAATTCCCATGTTTTTAAACCCTGGGAGATGTACATCATATTTAGTCTTTTGCTCTAGGACATATTTACATATTTTCATGGGTCATTTACCGCCACCACTCGCATCTCTTACAACACTTCCATCAGTGCTGCCTCCGTACAATCCTAAACATCCACTGGATGGATTATGTGACCAACACATCTGCCCTTGAACAGGCAGAAGTCACGAGCATCAAGGCCATGCTGCTGAGAACACAGCTGCGCTGGGCAGGGCACGTCTCCAGGATGCAGGACCACCGCCTCCCTAAGATCGTGCTCCATGGGGAACTTGCCATTGGCTGCCGCAAGAGAGGAGCCCCGAAGAAGAGATACAAGGACTGCCTGAAACAATCCCTCAGCCTTGGCCATATTGATCACCACCATTGGTCTACCCTGGCCTCCAATCGGGAGGCCTGGAGACACACCATCTATAACGCTGCTGCTGCTTTTGAGAACACACGCAGGATCACTCTCAAGGAGAAAAGACAACACAGAAAGAATCGCATCTCGTCAATGTCACCTGGGGAGTCTTTCTGTTGTGCCTTCTGCAACCGGACTTGTCTATCTCACATTGGCCTTTGTAGCCATCAGCGCACTTGTAGCAAGCATGGGTAGAGCCTTTCTTAAATCTTCATTCGCGAAGCCTAGCCATGATGATGATATTTACCACTCTTTATTTATGAAAATCTTTTCTCTAAGTCCCAGGTCTTGTGTACATTCCTTCTAGTTTGACTAAAAAAATCCAATAAGGAATGATAGACCTGCATCTATTATTCACTTCTATTTTACTGGGGGATTTTTTAAGTGCACCTGAATGTACAGACACCGTGGAGGCCAAGGACTGAATACACCCTGAATTTGAGATGTTAACAAATTGATTTTTTTTTTGATTTTTTTTTTTTTTTAATATATAACTGCCATCACTTGAAATCTATTTGGTCTTCTTTTCTCTTCAAGGGAAACAAACGTCATTCCAACTCTTCCTAAATAATCAAGGGCTTCCAAAGGAAACAAAGAGATAGAGGATGTAAAATAAAACATCCCCACCTTGCAGCAGCAGGAGAGGCTCAGTGTATGTGTCTGTGTGCTTGTGCCCTCCTGAATCATGTGCATCACTCCTGCAGCAGTGCTGGCACCACTCATGTTCCCAGATCCACGTGGAGGCAGAGGAACAAGGTATAGGAGCTGATGGCAGAGGAGGGGGAAGCCTCTCCCTAAAGGAGTGGCAAGAAAGAACAAAATTATTGCCCTGTATCTGCACTCTGTCAGATTTGCTTTTGATGTGTTGGAGATGGAGGCTGCATGCCGCTTTGAGCTCAGGCTCTTGTGTGAAACCATCCTCTCAGCAGGCAGACATGTACCTGGCTGTGGAAAGCATCCCACATCCCTGTTTTGGGTACCTGCACTGTTATATGAGTCCCTGTGCCATTCCCACTTTACATTAGGGCTTTCATTTCCTTCAGTGAGAAAACTCAGGGTGCCTTACCAGGATCATCTTCACAGGTTAAACCTAGATTTAAATGGCAGAAAAACCCTAGTCATGCCTTACAGTTAGTTTTATGACTGATGATTATTTAATTTCTCCTCTATCGTTCACTTGGGATTGTATTGCAGTGCAGTAAGTATGAGTACAGCTATTTATGGATATAGCAGTAAAGGGATTTGTACCCACTCAGTATTTATTTCCAATCACTGTAATATTTTTAATTAGAGAAAATAATTAGATGGCAAAATAATTAGTAGACAAAAAATACTAAAATTAGTTTTCTAGGCCTCTGTCTTTATATCCAGGCAAAATAAGCCATGGTTGGAAAGAAAAGTCTATCTTCAGATTTCCCCCAAAACACAGAGAAAGTAAAAAGGCATGATACCAGTGAGAGGCAGTGGGTGCAGTGTTGTAGATTTCTCCCTGTGCCTGGGAAACTGCTGCTGCCGAAGATACGTCTGTGTTGGAGTCGAAGGTGTGATGGCAGCAGGAGCTCCAAGTTGCTGCTCAGGTTGCAAGGGGCCGGGATATACTCTTGTTCCTGGACTGCATAGTCATGATGTCTTCGTTGCCAGAGCTAGCTGTTTTAGAGCTGGAGTAGGTATGTTTCTGGACACTACAACACTCATGTTGCTCACAGACATGCACACATGTGTGCACACACACACACACACACACACACACACACGCACACACATACATGCACACATATATAGGCAGAGCTGCAATTCACCCACCCCTGCCTGCAGCCAGTGCTCACTGGTTTTGCTAACAGCATTGCATATACAGGTTGAGGAGTCATACCCCTGCTGCCTCTTATACCCAGGCTGATTTTACTATGCAAAACCAGTTATCTATACAATATAGAGTATATTATTTAAAACTGCCCTTGTATTAAAAATCATCAGAGAACTCATTCAGACACAAGTCTGCACTGAAATCAGTTGTTGGTTTGGTAGTCTGTTGTACTGCATCATTTGTAACAGAGCAGAATTAATGCAAGATGCTACTTTTTGTTTTGTTGTTTTTCTTTTTAATACATGGAGAGGTGCATTTCTCTCTCACTTCCTCTCCAGTCTGTGGGCCTCCTGGTACTACACAACAGTGAAGAAGTGTCTGTTGTTCAGATATTATTCACCTTTCCCTTTTGTTCTAGACAATTTTGTTGATACAATGTGAGAAAACAACTCGAGAGACAGGGTTATAATGTTTGTTTTTAAGAGCCATAGTTAAGTGTTACATTTGTACTTCTGACTTGTTGTCTTCTATTGCATAATAAAAAGTTAAGAAGCCAAGTACTTTGTTGTATGAGTAGAAAATACTTGTGCCCGCAATTTAACCCTTCAAACAATATATAGGAATTAAAGCATAATACATGTAGTTTTTCAAATTATTGAAGGCATTGTAGTACAACTGAAGTACACTCTAGTAATTCCTGTAGTTCTGCAGTCCCAGCAAGCTGGTTTTTAAATATATCTTACTGCTTTATACGTTAACTGACTTTTCTTTACTCAACAATTTATAGAAGCATAGCATGCTCAGCCCATTCATAAATTAGGCAGAGTAACTTTAATAGAAACCATGAAGAGGCTTGAACTAAATGTTCTCTCTCTATGTGTCAATAAATGCTTTAATGTGTTAAAAATTACTTCAACTGAATGCACAGTATTAATGAGCATCTTATGGCCACTGAAGGCATTTTTTCTTACTTGTCTCCTTAAATATCTTGGTTAAATTATGCAGATAAAATTAGATCCCAGCCCTCTGCATAAACTCTGAAAAAATAATTAAGGAGTCAAATTAAGTACTCCTGTTGAAAACAGGAAAAATCTTGCCTGTTTTTAATATAAAATGTCTTCTCATCTTCTGGGAAAAAATAGAAAATATATTTTGAGCTCCTATGCTGCTGGTACATCAGGTACAACTTTAACACAACTCATCAGAGTAATTTGCTATTTACCATTTAAACCATGACAAAAGTATCTTAAAAATTCTTTTGTGCTCTTACCATTTTTTAAGTAGCACGTTTATACACAAATTGCTTGGTATCTCTGTATCAAGGCTTTGATCTATAGCACTATCAGTTGTTGGCTCAGGTACAAGAGACTGTAAAATATACAAAGCTGTCTGCTTTAGACTCCAGTTGAAGTTATAAAGGAGTCTGTTTATACACAGCCACTCATTAGCTAAGTCAGTCAATATTTACATGTTTCAAATATAATGCCTTCTTTATGTTAGATAAATTATTTAATTCAACCTCTACAAAACTTCCTTTCAAGAGACTAACATTTGCAAATAAATAGCGTTTTAGTTCCTCAAATATAATCACAGACTGAATATGATTCTTTCCTTCCTCTCTTTTTTATCCCAACTACTTGGTCAGCTTTGACAAAACATCAGAGAGTGTTTTAGAAATGATACAGAAAGCCATTTATGATGTGTTGCCATACAATGAATTTTTTTTTTTAAATGTCATCAAGCTGGGCAGTCAGCTTCTGTGCTGTGTTACATATATTTTCCAAGTTTGCTGTTAATGCTATATGCTCTATTCTTAGTATACTATCATCCAAGAATTAAAGTTCAAGCCTATAAGACTTGGCAGCTGATAGCATTACCAGCATGTGTCGTGCTGATAGAAATGCATGTTGATTGTTGTATGCATGTTGTCGTTGCATGACATATGTCTGTTGGTGGCTTGTTTCTTGATTAATGCTTTCCAACAAATTAGAGCTAGAAGCAACAGTGCCTTTCTCCATTTGTGCCTCACTTTCTATAAGGACTTCTTGTTGATCTCCACAGAGCTCTGTGTCTTCTTATTATTTTAGTACTTGAGATGACATATAAATGTCGTGATTGCAGATGATTATGACAATAAACAAGACAGTAGCAGCATCTCTCAGAAAGAACAGGGAATGAGGGGGAAAGGATTCCTGTTCTTAAGTGTACACAAGAAAATACAGACTTCTGTTCATCACGTTTCCCTATACAGAGGATGTTTAATCCTGTGCTCTAGTTAGGTTTCCAACATTCTAAAAAATTAGTGTGGGCTTGGGGGTTGGGGTGATTTTGCATTAAAATAAATTCAGACTGCTTTCAGTATGTGACTCGGAATCTTTTTTTTTCCTTTTGTATATGCACATAAAGAAAAATATTTTCCTGATATTAAGTATTTCCAGAAATTTTTTATATAGTCCTATCATCCTTGTCATCCTTGTAACACTTCTGTGGTGAATTATGTTAGTGATATTTTTGTGTCAGTTTTTCAAGACATTTCAGAGATGTAAGAATGCAAGTGACATTATTTGCAGATGTCACCTCTGACAGTTTTAGAATTTTTAAGTGTTTCTTCAGAGGCTCTAGTAATGACTGTTATCTTCAGCATTATTATACCCAATAGCTGATTGTATATAGTCATTATTTCCTTAGTGAAAGTCCTTAGTACTATGACAATAAACCTGTATATGTCCTAAATGGATACATGAAGAGTGTTTTATATGGGAAATGTAGACACAGGTTAGGTTTCCCAATGCAAACAAACATACTCTACAGAGTAGAGTAGAACATAAAGCAGTATTTTCCATTTCTTGCTCCTTAAAAGAGGGAGAAAAAAATATTGTTTGTCTTGCCTCATCCTGAATCTTCTGTTTGTAAATATTCCTAGAAATTCCACTGTTGCTAGTGATTTGTTGACACTCGAAAGATTTATGATCCACTAACTTTTAATTTTCTTTTCCCATTTATCCACTTACTGAAATAGAAGCCCAGGAGAGAACATAAAATAAAACATATGCAGGTGAATTGTTAGAAGGAGGAACAAGAAGAGCATGGTCCAGCTGACTTGGCATGCTCCTAAGATATCTGAGGACCTGAGGCAAACCTCCCTCATAAAGGTTTGCTGGTTCCTAGCAAGCTGAAAGGATCACTTGTGTGACCTGCAAACATAGTGAGTCCTACCCTGGTCCCTCAGGAGGTCACGTCTCTGCTCTGGGTCCCCCCTCCACCAGCCTGCTCTCACCCCTCACAGATCCCAGACACAGCAGGCAATTCATGGCTATGGTTAAAGGCTCTTTGCTCCCTACTCAGCTTGTAAGGGTGAAATCAGGCTGGGTGAAGGAAGTTTGTGAGACAAAATGAAATAGGATGAGCAAAAAAATCTTGTGTATAGTGAGGGGTAAGAAAGGAGGGAGGGGGGAAGGAGGACATAGGGGAAAGGAGGATTATTTCAAGGCTGTCTGTAAATCTGCAGTGATTTGGTGTTTGAGACTTATCTCCTATCAAAATTGTTGCTTAAAAAAAGAAGGTTACAAACTTTGTGTTGGTGTGAGTGGTTACTATTCTCACTAGAGCATACAGCATTCCCCAGCTTAGATCACAACACCTGCATCATGCATGGGCAGAGGTCCTTTTCAACCACTTGAAATGCCCCCCTCCCCCTTCTTTTTGTTTTCTTTGTGGATACCTAGTGCCAATATTTGATTTCTGTCCAGCCTCAGTGTCGAGTGAGCTTTACAGAGGCTGAGTGTGGGAAGCCTGAGCCAGCACAGGGTACTAAACCGGGACATACCTCTCCTCCACTTGAGAGGTCGGAGTGGTGGAGCTGACTCATACCTTGTAGCCATCAGATTCCTGGGGGCTGCAGATACTGTGGAGCCTATGTACTTGATTTTAAAGTGGGAGAGAGCTGCAAGATCCTCTCTTCACACAGCATTTCCTTCTTGAAGTGGTATTACTGTTAACTCTAAAGAAAGAATGTTCTCATACTAAAGATTACACTAAGCCCTACTATGTATTATTTATAGAGTAGCTCCCAGAGAATATTTCCTAATTTGAATATTGTGGATTGTGGATTTTTGATGTCCAAAAGGTTTTCTACTCATTTGACCACTCATTTTCTACTCATATTTGACTACTGTGAAATGATTTCCCACTATTAGCATAAAAGCGATCTTTTGTGCTATTGCTCCTTCTGCCTAAAAATGTGAAAGTAGAAATTAAAGGTGTCCAGTGAAGGAAAATAAAATCATCCATTAAAATCTTTACCTTAATGATCCTACGGGATTCAGACCTGTGCTGTATGATGAAATGTAATAATGTTCTTTACATTTCATTATGTGAAAAAAATATTTTATTTCATGCATCACAACTGATTGGTAGCTGAGAGGTTTGGGTTATTTCTCACAACCCCTATGTACTGCATACTGTCTGTGAAAGCACAGGAGCATAATTTTAAGTTTTGTGGACACTATATCAGAGAATCTCCCCATGCTACCCATTAATCTCATAAAACATTATTGTAATCCCTTCACAAATATGTAAATGCAGTACTACTATGGGTCTGGCAAATAATAAACAATACATATCTTATCCTGGGCTTTCCTTCATGTAATTCTCAGTAATAATTTAGTCCTTGTCTTTTACTCTAAAGGATTTAAACAGAATGACTTTAATTCTGGTTTTGTTTGCTCTTTATCTACTAAGCAGCTGCAGTGGATACGAAGACAAACAGCAAATTAACAGTGGTACCTTTTATAGGGCTGATTAGTCTTAAAATATGCTCAGTGGAAACAAAAAAGCATAAAATGAGGCTTGAGAGAGAGGTTTGTACTCTTTTCACTGAAACTGCTGCATATCTTTCAGTAAGCCACGGATACTGACTTTTCAGTGAAATATGTTCTTGGAGAGAGGTTGTTTTTGCGAGCACAGACTGTGTAATATTTCAGAAGGGAAAGGTATGTGCTTCTAAAATAATTTTATGTTACTGATTTTTCTGGTTCAGACGAGAACTTTGTGAGGAGTGAATTAAAAATATTTACTGATATTTGATATTATCCATTTTTTTGTGTTTATATATATAATCAGCTGTTAAAACCAACTCTAGAATTGATACGGGCAATAGCTATAATGGGTGCAGCTGGCATTCATGCAATTTATAAGTACTTTGCAGAAATACATTTTTAATATGTACAAAGTGCGTAGGAGAGAAGTGGTTTGAGACAATGGGTGAGTATTACGGTTTATGGCTTGGTTTAACAGCACCTGACAACATCCTGCAAATTTTAGGACTGGATGTGGGAAACAGATTATCAATCAGTCAACAAAGCAAAATATACTTTCCTTAACTGATGTCAATTAAAGCCACCAGATAAAAGGGTAAAATAACACCATGAATGAGATTCCTTGTATTACACCTATGTCCCCTGAATGGTTACCCTGTCGGCATCACATGGTCTGCTCCCTTTACTCCTTACCAAAGTGGAGGGGAGAGCAAGCTTGCTGATTTAGCCAGCTTGCTAAATCACCCGCATCCCCTTTCTGAAGCACCTAGGCATTCCTTAGATGTCTCCTATCAAAATTCTGACCCAGCCTGACCCTGCTTATCAAGCGTTTGTTGTTCTTTCAAAGATTTGAAAGGATTACAGCAGATTAGTTAACACGGTCTTTTCCCTATATTGTTCTGTGTGACAGTCAGTTCTATAATAAAAATAAAGCAGAAATTTCGAGGGAAGTTTCAAGAGTAGGCATACTGCAAATATGCTGAATCTCACGTTGTGGTTCAGTTGAATTAAATTTTGCTTTTTTTTACTCTGTGTTTATCAACAGCTACCTAATTCTACCCCCCCCCCCATTTTTTCCTGAATCTGGTTTAGTTGTAATAAAATTCACTTCATATCTAGTAAAAGTCCAACCTATGAGAAGACATTTTCCCATCTGATGTAAAAATATATGTTTGTGTTTGATATAATATATGCGTAAATATAGTTTTCATGTAGTTCTCATGCCTATTTTGATTTTTAATTTTTGATATAAATGTTTAGTTACTAGTACATTAAATAGTAACCATAAGCTATTTGAACATTAAAAAAATGGGTTCCCAAGAAGAACTTCAGTTTTGAATTGGGACTGAAATCACGGGAGAGGGATCCACACTAAATTTCTTGGAGAGAGGGAGCATGGGGAAAAAAGACAAAATAAAATGGAGGCAGAAAGGAAAAAAGTAGCTGCTGCAAACCTGGAATAAAGGCATCAACAGAAGGAAATTCTAAGGGAAAGCCAAGCTCCCAAGCAAGTCACAAGCCTCAGCTACTGAGTTTGCAGTACTGCTGAGTTTAAAAGAAGAAAGCCAGCTTGGGCAGTAACTTCAAAGCCTGTCTCTCCAATGAGAGCTGAAGAGCTGAGGCCCTGGAGCTGCGAGTAGACAACAGAATAATATGACACCAGTTCCCTTTTGAAAAACTAATAAATAGTTTCTTTAATTTCTATCTTACATTTGGTTTTGACTCAGTGACATTTCTCCTTATTTTTCATGAATGTTTATCATCCTGAAAAGTTTCATGTATTTTTTTCTGGCATCAGTAACTTTGTTGAGGTCAGGCTGGAAAACAAAAAACACTCCAGCACAAAATTCGGTGTCAGTATTGAGCCTTGTTTGAATGTGTGTCCAAGAGTGGCTTTGAAGTGAGCAGACTTTGATGGCCACCAGACCTCCTGCCTGCAGAGCTCCAGTGGTTCTCTGCTCAGTGCATGACCCATGCTGGTCAACCCATCCTGCCACCCAGATGGGCACATCCTGGGCTCAACCATGCCCATTCCTATGGGCTTGATGTCTCCCTGGCCTGCAGATCTGGCCTTATGGGAGACCATGGGCCAGTGACTCAGAGTTTAGTCCTGCATCTCAATGTTGCACAAATGGTTGTAACAAACTCTTGCCCTTTTGTACACCAAACTCCTTCTTCATATTTTTTTTTCTTTTATAATAAAATCTCCTTTGAAGTTTGACTAGAGAGATGAAAATAAAGAGAACTCCACCTGCTCTGGAGAACTGTCAAGTGTTTTTCATCCTCACTGTCTTCAGTGCCACTGGTCACTGCAATGTTTTTGCAAGGCCCAGAGCCATGTAGGACTAGGGGCTCATGTGTGTCCTCTGCTTGTATTAGGAGATTTTGGAGATTTGAGAAATTCTGGAAAGGGAGTCACTTCTATGAAGTTTGGGAATTGAAATGTTGTCAATAAGGTCTGAAATCACCTTTGGGGCTTGAGCAGCTGCATGGCAGCCAATGGCTAACCATCTACCTGAACTGATGGGACAAGTTACACATCATTTGTCCTACGCTTCAAGTTACAGAGAAGTGAAAAGACCCTGGCCTGGAAACTGCATAGCCATAGTAGCTGTGTCACTGTGCTCAGACCTAATAAGCTCTGCTGAGTTACGGAAACACAGATTTGGCAGTTCTGTTATTTCCCTTGACCTCTGTCTGGAGCAAGTCCCTTTTCTTTCTCTCTGTCACTTGTGACTGTTAGGTACAGAGAACAAACCCTTCTTTTCTTTTTGTTGCCAAGTTATTAATTGATGTTCAGGAGAGGATGGGAGGAAAGAAGCTTTGTCTGGCTCTGAAAAGCACCAGATGTGCTTTTTTGAATTGAGGAGAGGAATTAATTAAAATGAGGTAATAATATTAATCTGTCGACTGCAGTTAAGATTGGCTGTAACAGGAGGGGGAGCTCTCAGCGCATCAGGCAGGGGAAAGGGGGTTGGTGGGGAGCTCAGCCGTCCCAAACCAGGGGAGTGGTGGGGACCCTCCTTCGATGCAGCAGGAATAGGGGAGGGATGTCTTGTCACCCCCTTCACCGAAATACCTGCGTGGCTGGGCTGCTGCCACATGCAACCCGAAGACAGAAACAGGAATGAATATTCAGTGATGAATGCGGGTGGAAATGCTGACGGGAAGAATGAAGTACAAATTAAGAAGCATCGGGATTCTTCTTAAAGTGTGTCTGTTTTGATTGCTTTTTCTGTAGATTTTTGCTATGTATTATATTGTTTAACAGAGCAAAAGAAAAACAGAATACATGTTTACTGTGTACTAAGCTGTAAGTACCTTTTTCAGACATCAGTAATCATCCTTTCCAGCTGAGAAGGCAATACACTTGCAGAGGAGCTCTCCAAAAAACAGCAATTGTCCTATATTAGTGTTTCTGAAGCTATCCCTTACGGGAAAGCTCTCCTGAATTTAATAAGGATAAAATGAACTGGGCTATATAGTAATTTCATAGAATTAAAAGGGAATTAGGAATTTAGCAGGAATTATACCTCAGCCATAGATGAGGCTGGCAGTAGTTGATGCGAGGCTGTGTGCAGACCTGCCTCTGCTGTGTGAGTAAATAATCTGTGTGCATGTATGCAAGCGTGATAAATCCTGTTTTACTACCCAGTCTCAGAGGTGCTTGCATACACATTCCTGGAGATGCTGGGCATATGACCAGAACACCTCAGAGCAGAGGACCACAGAAAGGCAGGATTGCTGCTGTGTCCAGCAAGCACTTGTGAAACGCAGGGCCAGCTGGAGTCCAAGGCAAATTCTAAGTAAGAGAGTTGCTGTACATCAATGTTCCTTGGCAAATTGTATGAAGACTACCAATTTCTCTAGCTTTCAAAAGTAATTTCTGAGAAAACTAGAAATGACAAGGGATTTGGAGAGGTAATACCCATGGGAAGTCATTGTGGCACAGATGCCCAAGCGATTTTGTTATTTTGAAATCCCCAATCTCGAGGTTTAAAAGCATACAAACTTCATATGACAATTTTTTTTCCTAAAGGACAACCTATTTTTCTGTTACACATAATACCTATCTTATTAAAAAAGTTTTATATTCATGGCAAATTTTTTTTCATCCTCACCTCAATTATTTTGACATTATTCAAAGAGCTACTCCTAGGATTATGTGTTTGTATAGATTCCCCTGCAAAGAAATCTGCACCTCCTACCATTTCTTTTTAGATTCCTAATCTGACACATGGAGGAGCTGAGCACCTGAGAGGCAAAAAGTTCTTTCAGCTGTTTCTGTGTACCACCAGCAGACCCCAATGCAGAAGGCACATGGGGTATGGGAAAGTCCCAGTCTGCTGGGCTCAATAAACAGTCCAGAAAAAACCTCTCACTAAATAAAGAAGAAAATGGAAAATGTCATTCTCATTTTACAGACTTAAAGGGGGGAAATATATGTCAACATGTATTACAACCTGAATTAAGCCACTCCATGCACTTTTTCGACTGCCTGTGCCAGCAGTTGTAAACCTCTCCTCACTCCAGTTATGTGAGATATTGGGCAGCTGAAAGCCACAGCATGTGAACCTCAGTGGCAACCACAGTGCACATTCTGGCCTTGCCAGCTTTACAGGAAAGCTGGGTTACCTGTAATACTCATTTTTGCTCACCTTCTTTAAGGCTCTGGAGTTTTGTTGATAAAATAGTGCTGTTTTGCCTGCAAATTCATGGAACTTTGGTGACATCCAGTGACAGGTTCTTCTGAAAGGTGTTTTTTCTCCCTAGAATGATGGTAGAGAAATGCTGGTACCCTCCTGGTCTCCCTTAATGGGATCAGCAGATGAATTTGAGCACAGGCTGAAAATTAGACTCTGAAACCACATGCTACTTTTTTAAAGCAGTTGGGATTTATATTAGGTTTGCTTTCAATATTTAATGTGTAAATTGCTGTTGGAAAAGGTGTTAATTAATCACACTTTAAAGCCAGTATCATATCTGGTGATCCATTTAAGTAAGTGAAAGCTTTTTGAAGAACTTTCTCAGGCTTTCTACCCTAATTTTTCCTGAGATGTCTCTTACAGAAATTATCGGAATGTCAAAGTCAGATCTATTAATAGTGCCTTTTGTTTTAAAATTTTTTTTTGAGACAGTTGAATTAATATTGGAGTAAAACCTCATTTTTGTGGGAAAAAAAAAAAAAGAAAACCAGTGATTACATACTGTGATGATGGTATAAAATGTAATAAACTGTGGTAGCTTACTTCAAAGCTTGCCATTTGCAGATTAAGTTTTAGAAACAAAATAATTGCATTCAACTGCTACAGTGTAGTGTTTTAAGCTAAATAGATTCTGAGGTTAAATGACATTACAAGCTGAAGAAATGAATATTTAAAAACTATATTCAAGCTAAATTGCCAAATGGTTACCCTTGTATAGTAACATCGAAATCATGGCAATTGTTCTTCTAATAAATATAATTTCTAGCATTTTCTTTGATTATTCAGTTAACCGCCAGTGCTGTTTTACCTCTTTATAGTAATGTGGGCTTTCTTTTTTTAAAAAAAATAAAGAAGAAAAAAAAAGAACTTGGTTATTTCTTTGGTCAGGGCCTATTTGCTCCTTTTTTATGTGAGATTTTCAATACTCGGCAATGATGCCGAGCAAAAAAGGTCCATCCACTTCACTTGTGATGCCTCGTGCATTACCTAAAGCACAACAGAACAATGGCAGACAACAGAGCCTTTCTCCCCACTAACAATGCAGTCACCATGACAACCAGCAGAAGAACGTTTGGCCAGGAAAAGCTGGGAGCTTGGCGGACTAGCCTAATCAAAAAATGGAATAACATGACAACAATTACACTGATGAGTGAGAGGGAAGCTACAGATGCATTCAGACACCTATGGCACTGCTGGCTGGATGCATTCAGCATTATTTTTTTGTTTTGTTTTGTTTAGTGTCTTCTGTTTTTTAAGAGCTGGTAAATAGACAAGATGGAATTGTGTAACAGAATGTCAGTGCTCTAGTTAAACTGAAAATTCCTTTTCTTTTGCTGTGCTACTTCAAGCACACTGAAGAGGCTTTAGGAGAGATGAGGTTTTGAAGTGAAATATGTAATAGATACAATATGAGTGTCACAAGGCAACTTTATTTAGCTTTAAAAATGTAAACTTGGATTTTCAAATGCGTGGATGCAAATAAATATGACCAGTTTGTGTAATGAATAATCAGCCTCACCTTTCACTTCAGTTTCAGAAAACTGGACACACGTCAAGCATTGATTGGAAGTCATGGTTTTTTGTTTTTAAACTACTGCATATTAGTATTCACTCTAAAATTTATTGTGGCATTTTGTGCAGAGCTCTCTTCCAGCTCCAGGGAAACTTGAACCGCAACTGTACATGTGCCACAAATAAGCAGCAGACATAATGATGTACTTCTCTGAAACACGTCAAATTTAGCGTCATGTTAATAGCCTCCTATTTTAAGCTCCCCATTGGATGGTAGAAGTTCTGGCATTTTCTTTATAGGAAAGGAGTGAAGGAAATTTGTGCTGTGTTACTACGAAATGAGTCTGTGATTTCTATTGCTGAAAGAAATTTATACATTTTAGGGAAGGGAATGGAGAAGAGAAGCTGCAACTTTAAAATGCTGAGGTATTTAAGGATAGCCTGGAGGTGTTATAACAGTTTGTGAGCAGTGAGCACAAGACTCTGGACATTTCTTTGTGTCTTATTTGATAATGGCATTTTGGAGTCATCCTGCCAGTCCGATCCATATTACCCGCTGCCTTAGCCAAAACTGCCTCTATTCTCCATCCTGCCCCTTTCATGCCCTTCCTGGCAAATCTTGCAGCCAGCCCTAGATAAGATATCACGCGAAATTATTAATCATTTTGTTGCTTAGTTAAAATCACTGTCTAAAAAATGCTTGGGAAAACCCTTGCCTATGTTTGAAGCCCTTTGAACTTGACTGATTGCATAAAGGAGCCTCGGCCATTGCAAAGAGAAAGGCCAGGCATTCTCCTACCAGCTGCAAATCTTTGCTTGGCACAGCCATCAGCATTCACTGCTGATCTTCCACCACACAAGACAGAGAGATTGTTGCATGCCAGGCATGGCCCATGCACAGCTCAATAAACTGAGGGTGGAATACAAGCTGACAGCAAAGCCAGGCAGCCATCATTACACACTGGCATCATCTCCTTACGTTAGCAGTAAAGGAGATTTTAGGCTGCTAACTTCTACTTCTCTGCCACTTTCCCACTAAATTCTTCTCTCCCACTTGCCCACCAGATTCCTAAAACCAGCTTCACATCTGAATTCAGTAGTCAGCTAGAGATAGCTCCGTAGAGATCCTTAACCACTATGCTTCTTATTTTGTACATGAACAAAACTCTTTCCCTCTTGCCCTTTGAGATGACTTGCATTCAGACACTGATGCTGATCATTTCCAGACTGCCATCCCCACTGAAAATGCCTTAAGCCTAGCTGAGCTCAGGCTTTTCGGAAGTAAAGTTCCCAGACCAGCAATGAGCTTATCTCTCAACATCTCTCTTCTTGGAGCTGTAGATACCAGTTCTACAAAGAGGGATACAGTCAAGTTAGGTTAGATTGTTTGCTGGACACCATTTAGATTAAATTGAATGAGGTGCTGGAGACATTAGAATAACTCTGGGTGATAACGGTAAAATTTAGCAGAAACTTAGGAATAAGATAGAAAGGGGAGAAAATTGAGAGATTAAGAGATTGTGTTGAAGACAAATTTAGGTCAGCTATACCTAAACTGGAGACTGGGCATAGAGGACACATTAATCCAGAGGATGCTAAAACAAGGCTAGGGTCATCATCAGGATTGTATAGCAAGCTACCACACTTAGCCTGGCATTCTGTTGACCTTGGATTTGTCTCCTCCTCTTACACTTCTACTGTTGTTGCTGCACTTGGCCTTCTCCTGCTTGCCTATTGAATGCTAAACATGAGAGGACCTGGTTTTTTTCTTCTTTTCTACTTTAATTTTTTATTCTTCCCACAGAAGGCCATACCTCCTTGCTTTTCTTCTGCCTGTACAACACATTAAATATCTTCAGGCATCCATGAGGGGAGGCACAGAAAGAAAATATGTCTTTCTACTGGAAGTGGGACAGCAAATCCAAAGTGTGTTGGGTGGTTATAATATCTCAAGAGAACACTACAACATGTGCTGGTACATCAAATCAAAAGAATAAGTGTATAACAAGTGCAAGAATTGAAGGCATGCAGAACGAGCAAATTACAAGTCAAAAAGACTTATGGTCCCCTTGCAAATTCCCGAGAAAGCAGAGGACAAATCAGGAGCTGATAGAGGAAGCTGCAGCCATGCTGATGCTGAGTGTGAGGGGCTAACACAAGAGGAGAGCAGGAGGAGAGGGGAGGGTCGTGGGTGGAAGAAAACAAGGAGTACTCAGAGCCTGATAAAGACAGGAACAAGGAGTGAGGAAGGAATATCCTCAGAAAGGTCTAAAGAGGACTTTTATTCCAGATGCCTCTCTTTTGGACCTGAGTTGCCCATTTACTTCAAGTAAACAAACACTTCTATTGCTTGCACATGTTTACAACCCAAGAGAATGCTCCATAGCACACAAACAACAACAATAGCAAACACAACCCCCCAAAACAAAACAAAACAAAACCAAAAAAAAACCACAAGAACCCCAAAACAAAAAACAAACAGATAAAAAAAAGTTATATTATTTATACACTTGGAAATGTGGTCTTGGCTTCTCTTAAAGTGCACTGGAAAGCTTTACATGCTAATGAAGTTAGGCTACTACTGCTCAGAGCACTTTTTTCTGTTTTAGATACAGGTGTTATACTTGCTCTTCTTCGGTCACACAGTCCCTCTCTGACTTGTTAGATTTTTAGTTTTACTGGTTTTTACAGGGCTCACAATTTCATATGTCAGTCCTTTCAGCAGTCTGGGATGAAGATTATCTACTGTACCTTCCCTGAACACATTAGACTCATCTCAGCTGAGATGGAAAATGATATTCTAACAATTTCTAGACACTTTTCTCATTACCCAATCTGCTTTTGTTCCCAGCTTCTACTTTGTTATCCTAAGTGAAACCTAATGTAAAATAATAATTTAATTTGGGGACCATATAACCAGATGTTATTTTTAACCTCATCTTCTTTTCTTTGTTCTTTCTTCTCTTTTTATTGTTGAGAACAGAGAACATTTTGATAGATAGTTTCCACTTCCTGTGTAAAAACACTTCGGGTAAAACCCTGACTTTGGTCCTCCCATGACTTCAACGTCATGAAAATATTTGCTTTCTCTTTAATGTATCGTAAATAAGGGATTTTCAAAACATGCTGCTTGATCATGCCTGATTTAACTGAGCATTTTTAACAAGGTGCCTATTTTTTAGCATGGTATAATCTTTAAATTGCTGTGGGCACTTGTAGGGTTCAATTATCTCATTTCTTTTTAATTTCTCTTTCCTTGGTATTTAAAAATTGTGATAACTGATAACTTTCATGAGCTCAAGAAAAAACATTGAGTTTTGAGTTAGAAAAGGAAGGTTGATTATCATGTTAAGGAAACAAATGGTAATGTTTACACAGTATATTTATTCTTTCACTTGAAGTTGTCCTTCCTGCTTTTTATGTTTATTCTTTCCATATAGCAGCCATACTCTGACCTGAGTTGCATTTTTAGGCTTACGATATTTTAATTTCTCATCCATAATTAATATTATTCTAATAAACTTTATGAATGACTCAATGTACTACCCTATTTTTATGCACTAGTACACTATTAGGAAGTGAACAGTCTGCACCCAGGGCTACTTGGATTACAGCAAAGCTTTTTCTTCTACCCACTGCTGCTCTCAGTGAACTGACCCCCGATGACAACACGATGACCGAGGCAGGATTTTCCTCTTTTGTACTGTCCCACTCCATTTCCATCCTTAGGACAAAACGTGGGCAAAACTTACCAAACCGCAGTTGACAGGGGTATTTGCAGACATCTGGAACACAATATGAGTCTTCATTCATCCATTGATAATTGGTTGAATATTGCATTGAATTTTCAGAATTGGGTTCTTTGGGGTTTTTTAGCTTTCTGCCCCTCTCATGCATTCACCCTGTCCTGTCCTGATCACTCATCTTCTCCTCCTTGACCAAGGTCCCTCACTTTTCTTTCCACAAGCCTCTTGTAACTAACATACCCATAAATAAACTTGTGCCCCTTGCAGCCTGACCCAGATAGTCTAGCTGAGATAAAACCTAAGCCAGCCTTACCTCAGAAGTGTGTTCTGTGTAAACAGCTGAGAGATCTGTGTTGTCAAGGACTAGCAGAAAAGTGGTTCCTGTTTCTGAGTGTGCAACAATAGTTTGCAAGTTTCCACTGGTATTCAGAAGAAATGCCCTTTACTTGCAGTAAATAAGCTTTCTGGACGAAAGACAAGCCAATAGTCTTACATAGCATGAGGAAAGCTGGCAAGAAAACCAGCTCAGAATCTGAGAAGTGGTTGAAATGCAACAATATGAAAAGGCTGCAAACTTGATATAGTCTTTACTTATTTTTTTTTCTCTTCCCTCTCCCCCCAGTACAAAGGGAAAAGATGGATGATGTTCAGCTGACAGAATATCACCAACAGAAACAATTGCTCAGGCTCTGAGATTATATTTTTTTCCTTGATGTGGAACTGGGAATATTTCTCTCCAAAAAAACATAAAACCTTCAATAAAATCTCATGCAACAAAACAGCAATTTGAATTGTTTTCCAATACCTGGCTATAGAGACATAGTCACTGGTGTATTCTTACACTGAAGTTAAAAAAGATGAATAAAGAACTAATATCTAAATGGATATCAGTGGAAAATAGGATTATTTGAGGGGACTCATCTCCTAGGTGGATAAAAATAAGATATTCAGGTAATTTTCAAAATGCAAAGCTGTCTTATACAATGGAGACAGCTAAAAAGTACCATTTGCTAGCCTGCAGAGAAGGATTTGTAGTCATCAGGATCCTGCAGGTAACTGAGGATATCTGCATTGGCACATTCCGCACTACTGCAAGCATATTATTGTAGTGAAATGATGTGCATGTGCGAATGTAATTGCCCTCTAGTGCATAGCCCTGGAACTGATCCCAGCTGGGACATAGGACCACACTGCTCAAGAAAGGAAAAAGATCCTTAAAAAGAGTTTGAAATGAGTTAAGGCAAAACCAAACCCTGGTGGCGTCAGGAGGCTCTGAGAAGACATGGATGTGATAAGGCAGGGAATCCAGTATGCAGCAAAACCACCCTGTCATCTGAACCAACACACAGTAAGTGGGGATGACTGGGGGATTTGCTTCAAAACCTCAGGGCTCCTCCTAGCCCAAATGCTAACACAGACATGGCCATTAGGAGCCTAAATAACCATGAGCCTCTTGTTCTGCATCACTTCCAGTTGTTTGCACAGGGTCATGTTTCACAGGAGGCTCAGGGTGCAGTTCCATAATCTTTCAGTAAATCTGATATTTCTGTCAGTACTGACAAAAAATAAAATGTTCTGAAGGTGATAATTCTTTCCCCAGGTGTGCAAGAGAATGAGCCCTGCATTTCTTATGTAAATCACAAGCAAAATCCTCACTATGCTAGTAAGAAAACCTTGAATGAAAATTTAAAAGTGAGTTCATCCCCCCCGACTCCACACTGGATATTTTTTTTGTGTTACTACTCACTAAATGAGAGGTAATGATATTACACAGCAAAATATCTTGACTCTTGATGTGAATTAATTATTTGGCAACTTGTCTAGTTCACATACATGTCTCACTAGTAGTTTATTCACAAATGTGAGCCTCTGTTGGTCCTATTACTGTGTTTGGTCTTCTGGTTAGTGTCCCTCACTACACTTCCCAAAAACAAGCTGGGTTCAAGTTGTTGAAACTTCTTAATGTCCTTCCAGTATGGGATGAAGTCTGGATTCCTTTTAAGTCAGTGATGAAATTCCTACTGGCTTTCACAGAATTTTGGCCATATTGATCTCAGTATATGGCATCTCTTCACTACTTGTCTTTGTATAAGACCTCATCAAAGTTTTAAATCTGCAAAGCTGTATCTGAGAGTTTGCATCCTTAATAATAAGATCTACATATTTTCCAGTCATCAATGTAAAAGGAAAACGTCAGCTTTTGCAGATAATGCTCCTGTTTTTCTCACTGCTGTCCTTCCTTTCAGAAAGAATAAATACATTTCCAGTGCTGTAGACCCTTTCCACAATACCATCTAAGAAGTTGCCTCTGTGACCAGACATTTGCAGCAAAACTGTGTTGCTACATTTAAATTTCCAAGACTCAGTTGCAAGCAAGTTAGTAGAGTTCTATTATAGTTGTGATGCATGAACTGCACATTGTTATGGTAATGACATTTTTCTTTCTTCATTTTGAAGTAGCAGAGTAAATATGAAGAATATCACATTGGTCTTGGAATGATAAGTTGTTTGCCTCCATTCTGCATAACTGTGCAGTAATCAGAATTGCATGTGAAAAAATTAAACCAGGATATAGTTCATTCAGTGTTTCTGATAGCTTAACAAAGGTCAAAACTAAACCAAAGCATCTGTAAGCATTAACTTCAAAACAAGTGAATGGAAGTATACATAAAACTTTACCTAGCCATCAGCCATGACACCCAGGAAGTTGATCTTCTAGTTCAAGAATGGCCTCGGAGCTGGATCCAGATCAGCACAACTGTGCTCTGAAAGCATCATGGTGGTTTACAGTGGCAGTAAAAATACAGTATTATTTCTTCATATAATCATCATAAAATATTACAGCTGACCAGATGGTGGAGCAATTACATTTCCATAGTTCTAAATGGCTATTTAGCTTATTCACTTGTGAACTGTTAATTAAATTGGAAAATACATCATTTATATTCAAAGGGAAAACATAACTATAGGGGACATGCTTAAACAAGACTCAAAAATTTTATTAAACCAGAGATCCATTTCCTTCTTCTCCCCACCCAAACTAATAATCAATAAACAAAAAGTCTTTGATAATAGGACTGTGGTGTAAACAGATGAAAGGCAGGACACTCAGGAATCTGAACTGTGCTGAGACCACATGTGTGCAACACATCAATTGTTTGCTGCAAAAGATCTGAACCCCTCCAGCTGTATGGGTGAACAAATGCTGCACCGAGGATCCCTCTCACACACATACAGAGATGATGTGCTGTGTGAAAGTAACCCCCCCCTCCAGAATCAGACAGCAATGACAAAACACCCCGTGCATCAGGTCACGTCTGTGTGGGTATTTGTCTGAGTTCAGCTGCAACATAGTTTGTGGGTTCAGCTTTATGTAATAGCTAATCAATATGGTATTAAATTCTATTGCAAACTAGGGTTTAATTTGGCCAGACATACAATTCAGAATCCTTATCTATTAGGGCAATGATACATTTCTAAATTGTTACATATTCCTATTGTTACAAAGTGAATTTTTGCATCATTACCTTGATACTGGCACACAGGATCTAATTCATTAACAAACAAAGGAGTCTTGGGGCTGAAGTGAATAAGGCAGAGAAGGTTTTTAGGAAGAAGTGATATCTTTTATTGGACAATCTAACTTTAATAGAAAAAGAACAGATAATACTTTGTGACTGAAACAGATGAGAGCAGAGAAGGGTTTAATGTATCTTAATGCATTTTCTTGAAACCTCTCTCTTTAATTCAGCTTTCCTGAGTATCTCTGCATAGACTAACCCTCAGGCTTCTGAGCACAGATGTGCAAAGTGTTGGGAGCGCTCAGCTCCCACCCAGCCCCCAGATGAAGGTATTTGAGTCTCCACCCTTTTGTAGTATCACTCCTCTGAAAGAGTAAAGCAAAGGTTCCCCACCATCTCTGTCCCACAGCCATGGTGTGCCTTGTGGTACCAGAGGTCAAGAAGGATGTACATGCTTACTGCCGTAGTGTGTGCTATGCCTTGTCTCCCTTGCCCTTCTCCCGAGGATGATCCTAGTTCTGATGGACAACTACAACTGCCCTAATCCTGTCTGGGCTTCTCTCTGCCCTTGGATCAGGAAAGCACACTCTGTTTTTATTGTCCATGAGGTTAAAAATACCCAAACCAGCTTGATCAAGAAAAGGTAAAGGAAAAAAACCACAAGGAATGGAGATCTATGTCTCATTCACCATACAATGACTTCAGGCACCAAAAGACCTTGGTAACCTGGGTTTTGTTGAGACAAAGTCGACTTCAAAAACTGGAGTTTGATGTAATTTGAAAAAAATAACATATTAAATGATTGTATGGTATGGCTACCAGGGGTGTTCATACACATAGCTGATAATTTCTGTTGATTTGGTTTGTCAGTAATTTTCAAATCTTCCTCATGTTAAATGTAAAATATTTGTGAGAGCTGCAGAAGAAGAGACCCAGACCTATACCACACCTATATCACAGTAGCTGCAACACTGACATTTAGAAAGAATCATCCAAGTACATAATTCACAATTTTTCTTCTTCAAAGGATTTCTGAAGTGTCTCATGTTAAAGTAGCCTATGACAGTACCTTAAAATATATGAAATTATATGTTAGAAATAATATTTCTAACCATTATATAATATCTATAACTTAAATTCTCTCTCATAAACACTGCCCTTTAAGACTTGACCCCTCTTTCAAATGGGAAGCTCACAACTTTGTACTTGCCCTTGCTCCAGATCCCCAAGCTCTGCTGCACCATCACTGTCATGAAGCCTGGCTGGAGAGGAGATGGCAGCATGGTTCTTAGGCCAGGAGCAAGAGCACTACTCTTTTAGAGGACAGGCATGATACTTGACTCCCTGGGTGATCTCCAGGACAGTAATTGATGGTAAATAAAATGGCAAATGGTCAGCCAAGGCAACATGTTTTTTCCCTGCTGTGGCAATTTCTGAATGCAGACCCAGAGCAAGAGCTTCTCTTCACACCTCCTGGCTCCTCAGCTAGAACCTCAGTAAGGTTATTTCCTGATGATTCCTTGGACTTACTTTGTCATTTCCTGGCTCATGTATCCCTTCCTTTTAACGCTTCTATAACAGTATTTCAGGTAGTTTAAACTCTACCATGGATGACACTACCAGCATGTAGTGGACCAGCACCCATATACATATCTAAAGTCCTGGACAGTCTTGTACAGCCAGCCCTCAAGCCTGTTTTTACCTCCATGGCTTTACTCCCCCATTAGTGAAAGCTAGCACATGATGTAAATATGAAGAACTGGATTTCTTAAAAGCATTAGAAAGCATGTGCTTTCAATGAAAAATAAGGGACAAAACTAGAACTTGCTGCTGCCTCTTTTTTTGAGCCATGTCTGTAATACTCCATTAAAGGAAAAGAGAGTCTGAGCTTTGAGAGCAAAGCCAGTTCAAGCCTTCACACCAGGGAAGGACAAGTGGATTGGTTTCTATTTTTAACATTTTGTTTATAGTGAAAAACAAGTGTTTTGGGTCTGGCTCATATTACAGAAAATACTTCTTAAAGTGGAAACTATACAAAACATACTAGTACTCAAAACTCCCAAATTTAGGATAACTACAGTTAGCAGCAGATGAAAATGCGTAAGTGATGCAAACTGCAGGTACTATCCTCACTTTTCTTCATCCAGAGAATCCCAAGCTGCTTCACAGTGAATTAAGTCAGGAAGAATTTGGAAGACATCTTTTGTTCAGCAGTTTTTGTGCTCATTTGGCATTTAGTGAAGTGAGGTATCCACGACTGTGTGTGCTTTGAAGAGAGCAACTGAAAACACTGTATCGAGTCTATGGGTATGACCTTTAGCAATATGTTAATAGTCCCACTTGCAGACTATTTGCAGGAATCAGTTTTCCTTTCCTTCACTTCAAGTTGGATGCTGAATTATACAACTCTCCAATTCTTCTGACTGGTCTTTCTGTTCTGTGGAGATTGACTCATTTCCTGTATTTGAACAAGATAGTAAAAGTGGATATAAAATATTCTTTTGCAATTGTAATCAGAATAGCTCTCAGTGCTGATATTAATAGTGAATTCTAAGATGTTGCCTGATAACAGCTGAGTTTATGGTTTCATGGGATAGATTCTGCTCCTGCTCTCATTTATTTCACTGTAAACCCAGGGTAACTCCCAGAAGTCAAAGGACTTACTCTGACTTTCTGCAAAGGTAGTAGAGGTATGCCTCTTGCTGTGTTTATTCTTTGGTGGTGGGGGTTATATTACCAGTCTGGATATGTGAATCAGTGCATAGATGAACCAGACATTCTCCAAAATGAAAACTCTGCTTTTTTCATTCATTTGTATAAAGAGATCCATTATTTGACTGCTTCTCTGAGTCAGGTAGATCTTACTTAAACTCTATCGCCTCTATCAGACCTTCCCTGTCATTTTTTCAGTACAGTCTATACAATGTTCTCCAAAACATCAAAGCATGAAAACTTGCAGAATTCAAGACAGAGGTACAGAAACAACAGGCAGAAATAGGTATCTTTTATCAGTGAGGCATGTGGCTCTTAGTACTTTTAAGGAGAGGCTGTTGAGTAAGAGCTCTTTTGGAATGCAGTTTATCTGTTAATTCTTGATTTTGTCAGCTGCTATGTTGCTTCAGACTTTGCTGAAGTTGTGTTCATATCCACGTGTGCATGTTTGAAGCAGTGTGGGAAGACCTCACACAGAATCATGTTTTGATGGTTAGAGTTCAGAGGCTGAACTTCGGAAATTCTGAAATTCATTTCTTTCATTAATTCCAGTCAGAAGTGTTCCTTTGGCACATCTGCCCAAAGCATGTAGAGGAAAAGTATCAAACAAATAATATGTTGGAATGTCATGATCATCCTATGCCAGTTATTTCTTCTTTTGTTACAAACATCTATCATGGCATCTTCAGCTTAAAGAAAGAAGAGAAAATACAAGCCTGACTAGGTTCAGACCAAGGCAAGTAGAGAGAAGTTGCCTCTTCCTGCAGGCTGGGCTAACCACTGCAATGCACATTTTTAATTACTCTTGGTCTCAGAGAAGTTGGGCATTAAATATGGAGCTTCATATTTCTACATGGCCACCCCAATTCTGCAGCAACTCAAAGATACCTTTGGTGTCTCTTTTGTGGGCTTAAGTAACAGAACCAAAATAAAAGAAAACAAATTACTAGAAATCTTAGGACAAGACACATTAAAGCTGCTACTCATGTAACTTTTCTTATCTCAGTATCTTACCCAGGAATATCATCCCAGACATATGTTAAGAATATCATTGGTCTTTTTTAAGGTTCGTAGGGTTGCAAGAGCATTCTGCAAGCTCCAGTTTGGTCTGAAGTAACTATAGAAGTTAGGGTTTAGCTGCAGTTCAGCTTTCATCTGTAGTGCTGGGCATTGCAAATGAGCAGATTTGAAGCATGGTTACAGTCTGATTGCTCAATCTTAATTTGGAAGCAATGCTGTGAGAAGTCTGCGTATGTTTAACCTGATGCTGTGCCTAGATCCAAATCATATCAGTCCTGTGTTTAGACCAACAGGACAGACATAACAATCTAGACACCGGTATCATGTCCAAGGTTTTGCACATCCTACCCCTGGTGTCTACATGCCCAGTGGATTTCAGGAACTTTCATGAGGGAACAAGTTTTAGGGGAAATGGAAAAAGATTCTGATCATATGGCCCAAGATTTACAAACATTACGTTTTATTAAGTTTTGGGCTAGACATAGATATCAAATGGAGAAAATCATAGGAAAGTCATTTATGAGACTCTAAGGTTCACAAAGGCTCCTAGAAGGTGCCAAAGAGATGAAGCTGTCTGAGTATTCCTAGTAGAGCACCATGCCAAAGTCTACTGACACCTTTTGAGGGAAAGGAGTGAAAAGGCAGTTTGGCTTTGAGGTCCTCTTAGAGAGCCTGCAAAATTCAGGGAAGTTCAAGGTTATCTCTTGACACACATCAGTCAGTGTGGGTGACATACAAACTTCATGGCAGCTCAGCTTCTCAGCTGGTTATCTGGTTCCTGGGCATCTAGATGATCCTGAGAGCACTACTGGCAAGACTAATGCCAATGTGACTGCCTTAAATCCTTAGCCCGGTGCTAGACCCATTGCCTGCTCTTGCAGCACTAACAGCCACCATTTCATCTGGCTGAAGGCCCTGGTCTTCTTTAGGAGGAACAATGAATATGCACAACACATGCCAAATAATAATGAACTTCTTGATTACCTAAATGGAACTGTGGGAAGTAGAGCTGATGGACCTAGCTGAATGCCAGATTGTTATTAAAGCTGGGTTTAAAAGTGACACCATTTCAGAGTGTCATCTCTTGGCAGATTGCCTGTTCAGAGGACCCTTGCAAGAGATCTCACTGGGGGATGCTGGAGAGTGGAGAGCTGTCAATTCATGTGAGGAGGTCTACAAGGCAGAACTATTTTATTAATGGAGTGTTTGGCTCTTTTGTATGCTGTGGGAGAAAAAGGAGGCTTCGTTAGCGCTCTTTTCATCTTGTGTGAGACAGGGCAACTAGAATTGGTCCAGTGCAGGAGTTTGTAATCGTGGCAGAGGACAGTCAACGTGATGCTTTGCAATATCTCTTGAGGAGCTGGGGCACTTCTTGTCCTAAAAGAAAGTATCATTGTATGTTTCTTGGATGTCATAGGTCTATATAAAATAAAACTTAATTCAGGAAAAATTTCCATGCTAAAATATGTTTGGCACATACAATAAAATACACTGCTGCACATCATCTGACATGGAGTAAATCAGGTGCAGCTACTTTCTAATGGTGTTTGTCTTCTTTGGTCTTGACTGTGAATATAGTTATATTTCCAAATACGTACTTGCTGATGTTTCATTTCTTCAGTGCTGATGACATAAAAGATCTTTGCACTGGGTATGCTATTTGCTGAGGAAAATTCCACTTGAACTCCAGAGGAATCTGAAGAATTCTGACAGAAAGTTTGAGGGGGCAGGATTTTAATTTGCACCATCTTGACTTAGGTCTGCTGCCTTTGAAAACAGCCATGAAGCTAACATTGATTTAAATGGATGTGTAAGTAAATCAAACTCGACTGCTTTGGGAAGCCCTGCCCTGAAAATTCTGAGTTACCAAAACTGATTTTATTTCTACTGTTAGGTTGTGCCTTAAAGTTCAAAAAGAAAGAACAGCCTACTTAGATTCTCATTAGTGTGACTTAAACTCATTATTATAATCTTTTTTAAAGAGCAGCATTGTTTCCCTTAGATTTATAAAGTCTGGAAAAAGTAATGCTTTAAAGAGATTGCACCCAGGAAAAAGAAAGGCAACCCTGTGCTAGTGTTGAAACAACATCTTTTAATTTTTTGGAATAGGTTTTGATAATTAATTTTATGTGTATTTTAAGAAGTAATTTGTAAATAGACACAATGTTAGTTTAAAATAAAAATTTGAATTAAATGTTTAAGTTATTTCAATAAATAATTTTTAACCAGAAACTTTTTTCTCCCTGAAACTTAATTTGCTGGCTAACTTAAAAAATATCTGCCATCTTTTTGAATTGCATTTTGTAATTACCTAGGAAGTAGAAAATGCCACTTCTAATAATTGTAATATGCAGGAGATGTTTTGCTTAACATTGCAGAATGAAAAAATTGTTATATTTGCAGAGCTATAGTCTAACAAGATTTGTTACAACATGGTCAAAACCAAGGTATTTTCACCTTCTAAAAGACAGAATGTTGCTCTTATTCTTAAGAAAGAGATGTGCATTTTGGAGAAAAGGGTGGATATGATTACAGCTAAAATAATTGAGCTCTTAGTGTGGGAGTTGGCAGCTGAGAAGTATTTAGAAGGATCAGTGGGGAAAAACTAAGTAGAAGGAAGAGCCCTGATGTTAAGTGTTAGTGAGGTTGCTACTCGAAGAAGAGGGGGTTTGTCTTTCTGCCGTGACATAGGAAGGATTTACAATAAAAAATCTGGGAAATTTGTCTAGGTTAAGAAAGTCTGTCTACTGTAAGAGTGTAAGGTGGTGCCATTATTTCCAGTTTACAAGAAGATGAAGACCAAGTATGACCATGATCTGTAATTTCTACAAAGAAATTATTTCTCATAGCCCAGAGCTCTTGAACTTTGCAGGCCAAGACACAAATAGGTAGAAATAATTTGGATTAAAAATAAAGTAGTTTCATGATAATGCTAATCAACTTTCAGAAAAACTTGCCAAGAGATGGAATAGATTTTCTGTCATTTGAAATCTCTAAACAAGAGATTCTCTAAGACAATGTACAGGAGTTACTAGCTGGAAACCTCTGGTATCATACAGGAGGTGGATTAAGATAGTCCCTTCTGGCTGTAAATCTGTACATCTGTACTTTAGATAATGATGGCAAATAAAAGAGGAAGATAGAAAGATGTAGAAGTTGACAGTAGAATTATCTGGCTACTGCAGATATCACAGTTTAATATTTGAACTTTGATTCATTTCTTTCAGGATTGATCTTGAAAACGCTCAGGTCATTAACATTAAACTAAATCAGAAGAGAATGTAGCTGAAGGGATCTGCCATGAGATGGGTTTTGTAGTAAGGCACAGCCGCAGGGGCTGGGAGTGGGGAGGAAAAAGTGGAGCATTCGTGAATTATAAACAGACAGCCAACCTGCTTATCTTTGATGTTTTTTTAAAATCTATAGATTCCATAGGGAGTGGATTATATTTATTTAGATGTATAGAAAGAGGCTTCTGCACTGAACAGCTCCTAATGCAGGTAAGATCCATGTATGGATTACTTAAAGAAAGTTAAAATAAAAGCAATTTTTCCCCCATTTCCACACATTGCAGCTTTTGGCCTATCCACTCATAGCTAAAAAAGCATTCTTTCCTGATAATCAAGCTTCAGCTGTCTGAATTTCAGGCCGAGCCTCTCATCTTGAGCTTTGCTGAAGAGCTTCTTTAATTAACCATTATACCACAGATGTTATTGATTTTTTTTTTTATTTTTTTTTCAAATCTGGTTGAAACATCATTGTGCTGGATCGTCGCCAAGATGAAGGCCTGAATTTTCTGTGCACTGCTTTTACTCCTTCTGCATACCTTATTAGTCTCCAACTCTGTGAAGTGCAACCCTTAGTATTGACTCAGAAAATATAACATTGATTTTTAGCCTTGCAGCCGTGATCTAAGGGCTCCTAATTTGGAATGTGGAAATCAGAGTTCAGTGAGAAGCTATATTACTGTACAATTCCTGCAAGTAAGACCTTTCACTCTCTTTACCTTTTTAGCAGACTTTTGATGTGGTTTAAAGTTCTTGGAATTCTTTTGTTGCAAGAGGAATAGAGAAAGCAACATTTCCAAGACATGTCTGCTTACTTGTGTGTAAACAAATATATGTTTATATATACTAAAAAAAATATGACTAAATAAAATGTCTGATCTGTAAAGCTGCTAGTCACCACAGTTTCTAATGAATTCAACCAGGTTGTGACAGCTCAGTTCCTCTGCAGCATAAGCGTAATTTAGGGAGAGAAATTTTGCAGCCCAGGTTTCAGTTTTAAACTTGTTTTAAATTGTTTTCATTGTTTTAAATTTGACTGCATTTTTCTCTTTTAGTCTGTCATTGGAATACACATGTCAGTTATTAGAATTGTGGAACAAATTCGGTAGATTTAATTCTTGAATTTAAGGACTCAGTTAAATCCAGTCTGCAGTGCTGGGGGGGGAAGGGTTTATGCTTTACCTTGTGGGAGAACTATGTCCAAGTAATCTCAGTCTTCATAACAACAGCACATTCCGTTCAAAATATGTCTTCCTCTAATGATGAATTCGAGAACTAAAACAACAATAGGTTCCTACATTCTGATAAGATTTCTCCGAGTTTAGCGATATGTTATTTAAACATAATTTGAAGCTTTTAAAATACTGTAATGGCACCTCTTGACCTTTCCAAAATCACATGGAGCAAGAGATGGTGAAAAATGTTTATTTACTCTGCATTAGAAGCTAAATCCCTGTTCCTTCTTAAAACCGGTAGTTCTTTTATGCTGGGTAACTCATGCATGGCACTTCCATTCTTCAAACAAGAGCTAGACAGTCCTACTTGAACTGCAGAAACAATGACCTGCAGTCTATCCTATGCCTGAGTGATAAACAACAATGCAGACCTCTTGACAAGCTCTGGCATCAAGCGTGGAGTCTTGCAGCTCAACATGTCTGCTGAACAGAAGTTAGAAAAAGAAAAGATCATCTTGTAAACAATTAATTAATGTTTGTCATGAATTATCATTTTTACTTCCTTCTCAAGAGGCTCAAAGGGAATAAAAAGGCATTTTTGCAGGTGGTGGCATTCAAAGTAAGGGCAATCAAATGTTTGAGAGCAGTGGCACAGCACTTTGAGTCTCTAAGGGTGAATGGTGCTAGGATTAGAGCACAGCAGGGGGTTGAGGGTTTCAGGTGTGAAGCTTAATGTTTGTGATCAGCAAAAAAAAGTCTTGAATTTATCTAAACTGCTCTTCTGCTAACAGTACTTCTAGCACATAAATGTTCTGAAAGTGACAAGTGTTCTCATTGCTCTTCTAATGCAAACATGATCTGCATTTGAAAGATGCATCCCTTTTGCCTAAATTAGAATGTGCATCACAAAGAGCGTAAGATGATGACCCAAAAACAGTTCTTTACACACACACACAGTCTCTCTCACCCCTCCCCCCGCCCCCCCCCCCCCTTCAATTCAAGATACAGCCACAAAAATGCAAACTTCCACTCCTTTTTACAAAGCTACAAGAGCTGCCACTCTGTCCATTATTCCGCCGGCACGGCAGGTTTGTAATTAGGATGCTTTACCACCGGTGCTTCAGTTCTTATCTAGCATCATTCACAGAGTTTCGTGTCTTTGCAGCGCTGTGCCGAGCAGCTCAATTTTATTTCGGTCAAGCAGTTTTCAGGGATTTTATGCTGTGCAATCTTAACGCATGCACACTCCTTACCTCCTCCTCCTCCTCTTGCTCACATTGCTGAGCACCACAGAGAAGACAGCATGATAGGAGTCCTAACAATAAGTTAAAGCTTTTCTGAGAATATTAATGGATTTAGGACTTGCATAGGATATTTACTAACCAGGGAGAGGTCGGGGGGGGGAGGCGGGGGAAGTCTCAGTAAATATGACTAATAAACGGATTGTACAGATTATTCTCCATCTCTCCTGAGACCATCTGTTCTGCCTTTTTGGAAAATATTTTTCCTCTTTTTAACAGTAAATAAAATCTTTGTAAGCAGCAGGAAGAACTGTCCCTAAGAGAAAAAACATTATGCAACACAGGGTAGAAATGAAAGCAGCAAGAAAAAAAGCCCTCAGATATATGTATCAATGAAGGACAACCTTCATGGATCTTTTTTTTTTTTTTTTTTTTTTTTTTTTTTTGCTGTTGCAATTTAGAATCCAGAGGGAGTGTGCTGCCTTCTAGAATTTGAGAACTATTGAGGTAGACAGTGCAGACAGTAACCATGAAGGTAACTATATGTATATTTTTTCTTCTTTATTGAAAAATTGTAAGATTATTGTCTAATTATTTACTTCACAGGCCTAAAATGGCCTGGAAGATCAGGGGAATAACTTCATCTTTCAGTTCATAAACTTGTCTATTTGTAAAATAAGATTTTTTTATTGGTATGTTGGCAATTATCTAGGGATTTTGATCTTTGTCATCATCTTAAATGAATAAAGTAAATTCATAAGATATTATGAGATAAAAAAGAAAGAAGAACAAAGTAAAATAGTTTCATTTTTTTAAGTCTCTCACATAAACGGATATGAACTGACAATAATTGATTAGTATATGTTTTCATCAGCTAACATCTTAAGTTCAAGGACTAGATTTCTATTCAACCTAAGGTCCTTTCACCTCTCTTTGGCAGAGTGTCAGGGACTGCATGATGCAGCACTTTCTCATCAGAAATACCTCTATTTGTCAAAACAAATTAGTTCTAATCTGTGCTACGGAAATATCTGTTTCTAGGCAGTGGTGGCAGGAGAAAGCATCTCAGCTCCAGTTCAGCACAGGGTGATGCTCTGTAGGAGTAACCAATCTCTGGCTCAGAGCTCTCACTCCACTTGATTTAGGCAAGAGTCTGGACATAGTCTTTGCTATTCTGGTGAGTCTCTAAATCCCTTTTTTGAGTGCCCATCAGCTGTGCTGGATGGAGTCTCTCTCTGTCTCTCTGTTTTGGAGTTGTTCCCTTTTGTGTCATCGCTGACCCTCAGTCAGGCAGAGGGCTGATACCCAGGAACTGTTCATGTGTTCTCATCCTTACTTGCTCATTCTTTCTTGCTTGCTTTATGGAGAAAAAACCAAATAAAAAAGAAAGGTTTTGCTGAATTGCAGTAAGTAATGGGGAAAGGTTTGCAGCTCAGGAAAAGTTTTCTGTGCAGCTTAGTGCAAGTCCCACACAAAGATAGTTTTGAATAACGAACCAGTGACTTGAGCCTCCACTTTAAGGACCCTTTTACACCTTCAAAGTGACTCAAGAGGTCCCAGAAATGACAGGGCTCTGGTCCAAAGTGTTTCTGCCATATTTCCTTTCGCTGGTCGCTTGTTAAGGTGGAGGTAGGGAATAAAAAATACCAGAAAGTGCTGTGGGGCTGTTCGTTTGTTTGTTTGCTTTTCCCCTCTCTCGTGCTGCCCTTCCTTTCCTGATTTCTAACTCTTCTGAAATAACTCATCCTCCTGCTCTCAGAGGGGCTGATATTTGGGGGGGCTGAACCGGGACCTTTCCTCTCCGTTGGTCAGGCCCCGTGTCAAAACACTCCTGACTCCTGGGAAGTCAGCTCGGCTGAATCCTGGGGTTTGCCAATGCCAGTCAGCTGCTGTTTGAACTAAGTCCTGACCGCAAAATCAAAAGTGGGTCCAAAGAAAGCTGTAAACAGTGTGCAATGAGCCATTTGAAGGCAGCTGATGCCTCATTTGGGGTGACATGTTGTGGCTGATGAGTGTGGATGATGTGGGGTTTTCGATAAGTGCCTCATCAGTATCCTCATCATGATCGTGTTGCTCAGCCACGGCGTGTGCCCTGACTTGATTGTAATTGCCTGAATCTGCTCCTGCTGCTCAGGAGCGCACAGTAATATGCAATAAAACAGCAAGAAGTGAATGTTAACCATCTGAGTTCTGACATGGCTGCTTGCAGTTCAAGTTTTCTATTAAGGACAAAAAATCTATATAGACATACAAATATGGATATATAATTGCATGTTTAGAATAATTATTGTTTGTATATGAAATAAACTCGTTTTATAAATAATACATGATGATCATATACAGATAAATAAATAGATGTGTCTATATACATCTTCCCCTGACCCCTGTCTATACTGTATACAAACGAACATCACATGCTCATGGTCTGTAGGTAAAGAGCAGAGGGATGAAAAGCATCACGATTATACTTAGAGTCAAATTTTTAGAAACCTAAGGAGAACCTGTAGCTAAATCTATGCATAGTCTTCGTGAATCTTAATAACACGTGTGTGCATACAGATAAGTAATTAATTTTTAGATGCAGTTAATCTCCTCATGTAAATGTGTGTGTGTGTGCGTGTGTATAATTGTGCAGGTGTGTCTGGGGGGGTAAGGTACACATGCACATATACTTTGTGCCACTAAATTAGTCTTTGGAGAGAACACAATTTATTTTCACATGTTAACTGCTTTGGATTAATTCTCTTGCATCACTGGTTAGGAAGAAAAAAAACAAAACCAAAACCAAAACCTAAACTTCCTGACCCCTATGCCTGTAAGTCTGACCATTTAAAGTACTAAGACTTTATGCCAGGGGGAATCCTTTCAGATCAGAGACCTTTTGTAAGGTGGGAACTGTCATTACCCTGTTGGGGTTCCAATGCATGAGAGGGGTTCCAAGGCAGTGTATTCATGCCCATTTGTGGCATTGATGTTGTTCTTGAATTTAAAGTTATCAGCTTTGATTATAGGTCAGAAAAGTAATAAACCAAACAGATTATGGTTGCATGATTGTATCTGGTGCCTCAGAGACTAATACTACACCTTTGCAGTCAATAGCTTTGGGGTTCCTGTATGCAGCTGGGTTTTTTTAGCATAGTTTGGAGAAAATTTAAATAATAAATTTTAACAGGCAAATTCTATTTGCATTCAGTTAATGCTTGATGGATTGAATATGTGAGTTTTCCTCATCTCCACTGTGTTATTGAAGCATTTCAGTAAAAGCGCACAAAAAGGTTTTGAAAATGTTATTTGCAGCTGTTGTTGCTACTGTGCATCGTCCTGCCTGCTCTGTGGCTGCATACGGAGGGTGCTGCTGGAAGGTGCGGGTCCTGCTACACCGAGATAGAAAGATCAGTGTTAAAGTGAAGGTGGATAAGAGATTGTTATTTGCAGACCAAAATCACCAGGGCATAAGATTTTTTTAAACCCTTTAAAAATAATTCCCTTTCCACAATTCAAGTGAAATTTGCACTGTCTTGGAAATGTCCTTAAAATCTTCATTATAGAGAAGAAATCTGTACAGATTAAACACTCTAAGTCTGACCATTTGAGAGGTAAGACAATCACTATAATTATAAATACTTCTGTTGTCATGTGTGATCAAGTGGTTTCGCTGTTGTAGCTTAAATATATTAACTTTAACCCTTTTTAATTACGGATTTAGCACAATGGTGACTGAGTCCCTCCTAGAATCCTGCATTCACCCTGGGCCTCTCTTTATGCTCAAAATATGTAGACTAATAGAGAGAAATTCCAAGGAGGATAGAAAACATGACTGAGAAGTTGGAAGGACTTTTTTAGGAGGAAAGATTAGGAGAATGAAATGGGGAGCTTTAGTTAAATGGAATTAAAAGCAACTAATCTGCATGGCTCTTATAGTTTCAGGGGATGAAACCCATAATTCCTCTTAAATTAACTATGCTTCACTCTTCAAGCTTATGTATCAGATATCTGATTACTGCTTTACTTGTTAAAGAATAACTTCTCCTATCAATGACTTTAATTTTTCATAATTCTAAGAAAAGAATCTGTGTTCTTTCAGAGGAGAAAAATGATTACAAAGGGATGGGTTGTAACTGGGGACAAGCATACAAAGTGTTCAGATGAGGAATGGCATTTCTTGACTTGGTAAATATTGATTCTGACTATCAGCAGAGAGAATTTTTTTAAGCTAATGATAGCTGGGCACAGGTCCAGACATCTTCTCAGTAGCACCTACAGGTAGCAAAACAATTTTTCAGAAGGGATTCTAGGATCTCCATAGCAAGAAACACAGACTTCCAGTTTGGATTAAGAACTGGGACAAGATTTAGTAGTGAGAGCAACTTGACAACCCTGAATTACACAGTAATTCTTGCATTTGGTAATTTTTCTTATCTTCTTTTTTTTTTATATATATAAAATATGCATTGCATTACATGCACACAGACAGTTTTGATGTGATTTATTATTATCATTAGAAAGTATCTTGAGAAAAATTTCATTATGAGTTTTTCCAGGAACTTTCTAAGGGCAGCATATGTCTTAAAAAATTTTTATACTAACTTAAATTAATCCAAACCCAACAACTTTATGCAAACATAAACCAAAACTAATGCAGTGATGAATTGGGACCCACATCTTGGACCTTTCTGAAATCTAAATAACAAACAAATACAAGGAAGATACAGTTTGTTGTGAACTGGATATTTTGTTAACAGGATTAATGCATCTTCATATGAAAATTTTCTTAAGAAATGGAGGATAAACAATTTTTACAGATTTCAGTTTCTACTTGAAACTCATCACAGCAAAAACAGGGTGGTTTCTTTTCTCCTGGAAAGTTTGTGCAGCATCAGAATTCCTTCGCAAAAAAGAAATACTCCCTAACAATAAGATAGAAAGGAGAGTATAAAAAATAAATAAACAAACAAAAAAACCCACCCTTGATGAAAATCTGAGATTCAGCATAAATCATTTGTAAAAATTATATTTCTAGCCCTTATGTTCATAAAAAAATGCACTGGTCCAGATTCTTGATCTGTAGTGTGTAGAGCTCCTATCTAGTCCTGTCTGTGCCAGTTGCGATCAACCACTCTGGCATGTTTGGATGCCACTTCTAACTCCCACCCGGTGCTCTGAGCCTGTCCAGTATAGAAATGTTAATGGAGCACTTCTTGATAAATTATCTGATAAATCCTGTCAGATCCAGGCTGGGCTGAAAATTCATCCTTCCCTCCCTCCTGTAAACCTCCGATCCTGCAACAAATATGATACTACCCCTAATTTTGTTTTCCTTTGCCCAAGCTATATTCCCAGATGGGTGCAAGAAACTGTCCTATGGGCTAGATACGCTCAGCAGGTGTCCAGTCTTGAAACAAAAGAAATTTCCTGAGATTTGATTTTTCTCAAGTCAGCATAGCAATGACTGTATAAAACGTTAATTATTGGTAATGGGGAATTTAACGCTGGGTAAGAAGAATGACATCAGATAAAAATACAATTGTCCAGAGGTAATGTTAGAAATCATTCATATTTCCTTGCAAGTTGAAAAGGATATTTGACTCATAAAAACCTTTTTTTTTTTTTTTAACAAACAGTAAATTCAGAATTAAACTTGGAATTAAAATCTTAGTTATTCAGAATTACATTTTTTTCACAGTATATGTGAAGGTTGCAAGGAAGAAATGTGTGCATGTTGTACCCCTGGACACCATTGTTACTGCTCTGTTCCTGCCCTGGAATGACTCTGCTGAAGCCAACACAGAGGAGAGTGATTTGTGGCCCATCTTCTCCAAAGAAGTTTCAAGCTCTCCTTTTTACAAGGCCTTGTTTTTCTGTTCAGAGCACGGCCTGCTGCACACCTGCATCTGACTCCCTGTCACCACCACCTAAGGCATCTCTCAGAGCACCAGCAGGGCTGAGGATGCTGTTACAAACCCTTGCCCACTTTCTGTACAAATGTCCAAATGTTATGTCTACATTATATGCACCAGCAACATCCATCTCCTTCTCAGAGTGCTGCTGGCGAGGTCCCCAGGCAGGGGCTGTGCCTGGCCAGGCACACTGTGCTCAGAGCAGGGAGCAGAGCTCAGCCTGCACCATGGTGCACAGTACATGGTCTGTGCAGCTGCACTCCAGGTGAACTTTTCTCTTGCTAAATGATGGCAAAGGAAGGGATTATTTTTGCCTCACTGTGGCAAATGTTCTGCCTTCACTCTGAACACATGTCCCAAATATTTCCATGTTCTCAAGATAACTTCAGAGATAAGGGGTTATTTGACTCTGCCAAATTGTGGCGTTTGTTCTACACGATGTATAACTGGCAAATATTTACACGATTAACATCTGAATTCAAGCATACTTTAGTAGTACAAAGATGTGATTAGATTTTTTAATGGACATGGCTCCCACTTTCCAGCAAAGATTTAATAGCTGAGTCCTGCAGGAAGTCTCCATTTGCTGAACTTTTATAGCTTTAAAAATATCCTAGGGTACATTTTCTAGCACGCAGCATGGCACAGCACAGAATTTAAATGAAATACTGTATTCAAAATGAATGAACAAAGTGCATATTGTCACTACCCTCATCCTTTCCTTCCTTGTTGAGCCAAAATCATGTAAATGACTGGTACTGACAATGGGCATGGCTCTGGCAGTTGGAAGGAACATGATTTTTTTTCAGCCTGAAGATCTGGAACAGGATGCTAAGAGGCTCTGAGCATGCCTTCGGGAACCTCCTCAGCCTTTTCCACTCCACTGGAGACCTGCTGGCGTCTCCAGAATGCAGTGACGAGACACAGAGGCAACAGGCTCACATAGCTGTTTTAGAGCCTCCTCAATCCCAAGGCACACTGCTAGACAGGGGCAGTGGCAATGGCATGGGCCTTTCCCTTTTGCTCTAATGTGTGCATCTGTGGCTCCTGTCAGATGTCCAGCTCACCATTAGCAGGTATCCCAAGGGTTCTGGGCTCCCAGTACAACAAGCTCTGGTAAAAGTTTCTGAGCTGCAGGAGACAGCCTTTGCGACTTTGCATAAACTTCTCCCCATTTGGTTTTTAACCAAATGTACCTTTTCTGCCTTCACACCATTGCCCTCAAGATCAGAAGGTGGATCCTAAGCTGACAAGAGGGCAAAAGGTCAACTTGCTCATCAATGCACTTGGAAATAGAGAAATTAAAATAAACCAGCAGAATTCATTGCAAACCCCACCACCTTCTTCCATTTCTTCAAACAGTTAATTAAACTGCAAAATCCCCAAGTTGGTTTTGGTGGGAAGAAAACTCAAACCAAAACTTACGTAAGGTGTTTCATCCCTAACGAGGATGAGGACAGTCGGTGGTCAGATGAATAACCTTCTGTGTACTACCGAGGGCTCAGACTACAAATCTGATGTAAGTAGCTGGGTGTGCCATAACTGCAGAATCAGCATCTTGTTTTGAAAGGACTCCTGCAAACCCTGCAGGAACATTTCAGTACTAGATGGTGTTGCTATGGGCACCAAAGGGAAGCTTAATATAAGAGAAACTGTCTTAAGAATTCATGGGGGATGGGTGTAAACAGTATGTGTACATAGGAACCGGAATGTCCCTGGCACTAAAAAGCAAATAGCATTTTTGGGATTTTAATGTTTAGCTAATAATATTTTACGGTAGGTCTTTCCAGAGGGACAATTTAAGTTGGTACCTTTTTTTCAAGTTTCTTGAAGTGAAATATAGGTAAATAGATGATTGGTATATCTGCATCCTGTGTAGCAGAAGCATAATAAAATCTGGATGCTACAGATAGATATAATTTCTCTGTAAAAACAGATGTTAAAAATGGGAACTGAAAATTAGGGAAACTGAAGAACTGCAGTTCTCTCTAGTATTCAGGAAAGAGGATGCCACTCTGCATTTGAGTACAGTTCAAACTTCATTCAAGAATCACATTGGCAAGGGACAGCCAGATGATTTAATTCACAGCTAAATTTCCCCCTTTCTGGCTCTCTCTCTGCCAGTGTAGACTACCTAAGTAGATGAAAAAACCGAAAAAGTACCCACAGTAGAATAACTGCAAGTATATCTCAAGACAGACAAAGAGAATGCAAAATTAAATTCTTGATGTGAAAAGAATGGGACAATGAGCCTCTCTCCCCAAGATACCTTTGGAAAGGATTCCATTTCAGTGCTTTCTTGCTTGCTTGCTTGCACTATTTTTCATTTACCAAAGAAAGCCTGAAAGCTTTTTATTATTTCTTATTTTCTTCTACTTTTTAGTATGTGGTATAAGTTCTTGTTTTAAATATTATTTTCCTGCCAATGTTAAGGCAGTTCCCATTTTTCTAGTTTGTTTCTGACACCTAGCTGTGATCAACAATGCTTCTCCACTGAATCACTTCTTTCATCTATTCAGCTTCTGTTATTTCCCTTATCTCATCTCCCCCCTTCACCAGCTTACCTCTCATTAACCCTCAGGGTTCCAAACATATTGTATCTCTTCCAAATACACATATTTTTATTCAGACTTAAGTCATTTTTGCTTGCTAGCTTGAGTTTCTGTAATTCCCTAATAGAATAGCTGTGTGTAGTACATACTCTTTATGGTACGGTGAACAGGAAACCAAGACATTAATTTATATTTGTGCATTGTACACTGTTCCACTTCACCTTTTCCTCCTCTGAACTGATAGTCAGATAAAAATCTAATTCTTTTTAATGTAAGAAATATAGTTCAATCCACATGTAAAAATATGCTTGACTAGCAGTTTTGTCTGACCAACAAAATTAATATTTTCTTGGAGTCACTTTAACCCACTGCAGTATATTTAAAATCATGTTTTAACTTTCAGAAGTAGTGGTTGTGATACATTAAGCTCAGTTTCTGCTACTTTAAGACACACAAGAGGTTTCTAGGAAATAAACACTCTTACCTACACTAATGTATTTATGGCTTGTTTTCAGATGTACAATTACCTTCACTTTTCTGAGGATGAAAAATAAGCAAAATCCAAGAGATTTACCACCTGAGTTTGAAACAGGTGAAAGCAGCTGGAAGTATATTCAGCTATTCATGCAGACATTCCTATCTGCTATCCCTCCAGTTAGTTTTGTAACCCAGCTCCAACCATGAAGGCAGATAAAATTAATATAAAGTTTTTGGAAATGTGTGTTGTGTAGCATGAGGTGAGCGTGGAAGTTCAGATACACATGAAGAAAGCTCATTGCTCATACTGGTAAATAAAATACCTCTGTCAGTTAGCTTACACAGGCATCTATATTTAAGAAAAATTAAAGGAGATACGTAAATACAGGGAGACTACATAAATAACTTCAGAATTCATCATGGTTGCATAAAAAAAGCCTATTTGGGAAAAAAACATTTGTTCCTTGCTATTCTATATGCTATTAGCATTGCCTCTAAATAGAGGTTATTCAAGAACCATAGAAAGTTAATACAATGCTGTGTTAATACATTAATGGGTGTATTTATTGGAGCCAGGTGGAAGATGTCCCAACTTCAAAACTTAAAGTTGGATGATTTGGTGTTTATAAAACATAAATGACTCTTTCTTTTTTAATTTAGGCAACATTTATCCTAGTTTTATTGTGTAACTAATCATTATGACTTGACTGTAGAAAATATAAAAAGAAAAATCCACAGAAATGAATACATCTTTCATATTTCTAAATGAAACGTTTATACTGATTTACGGTAAACTTTTTCAAAATTCAGTAAGATTTTAGCACAGTTCAATGCAGTCTTTTAAGCAAAAACAAATTACACTCAAGAACATTCTCATAGATAATAAAAATAATTGCCTCCACTAAAAATTTCAAGTTCGTGCCAGAAACAAAATAAATATTTAAGTTACATTTTGTGCAAGTAGTCCTTGCTAATTTAATCCTCAGAGATACTCAGTCCTTTATAACTTAATCACTCCTTCATCTTGTATTTATTACTTCAAATGGTTAGTTTTCTATTACAGAGGAACTTATTGCTGTATCAAAGGCTTAATTGAGCTCCTTTTAAAAAATCATGATTGTCACTATAAAATCATGCATCCACAGTAAGTGTGTTTATAGAGAACTTACAGCTTTAAATTTCACTTAGAAAAAAAGCCTTACACTTTCCTGCAGGTTCTGAATGCAGATTTACTATAAAATAAGTGAATAATAATACCAGGTTATTTTGGAAAGTGTTCTTTCATGCAATCCCTGCATTTAGCACAATCCCAAAATGGCAGCCCAACAGGTGGTCCTTTCATAGCCTTCAGCCCAAACAATTGGAACAAAAAGGACACCAAGAATCGAATGTTCTTCAGGATTTAAAAAGCTGTTCACTTCCCTTTGTTCATTTTCAGATTTAGCCATGTTCATTATTGTTGAGCCACAAATGCAGGACATTCTTTTTTGACATTTTGCCATAAATAGACACTGACTGGGGCTGACTAGCCAGCTAGCTGCTTTGTCACATGCAAGCGGAAACTACTTCACAAAGCAAATGCATTCTTGGTGACTCAATGGCCCCGGCAAGCACCGGTTGTGACATGCGGCAAATCTGGCAAAGTCCAGGTTAACAAAAGTATGGGTGACAAAGGCTGAAGTTTCTCTTCCTATATTTTCCTCCACGGTAAGTATTTAATTCTGGCCTAATGAATTTGCCTGGAAGACTGGGTGACATTGACAGCCTCTTGAAACTCTGAAAAATATACTTTTGCATTGTGGGCTCTCTTCGGAGGGAACTGTTAGTTAACTGGTAATGACAGACTTCAGGGTGAAATCTAGGATTAAATACTTGCTTCACTGTATTTTAAAAGTTGTGAAGGTTTCTTGTTACAGTGATCTCAGTCTCAACATCCATAACAAAAGATAGGTCCGGTCCTGTAGGTCTTTAATAATGCAAGCAGCCCTTACAGCTGCCTTCACTGAGCTGCAAGGAATTACTCTCACAAGTAATGGGTGTAGAAACACAGATCAAGCTTTTTCCTTCATATGTATGAATAAGTGTGTAAAACACACCTTGTAAAAAAGGCAGAGCTATCTATAATGGTGCCTAACTATTCAAGAAAAGTGAATTTATCTTCCAATTTTTAAATTGCCAAGTCAAATACTCTTCTGCTACTGTGTATTTTAAATGGAGTACACACAGTGTTTTGTTTATTTTTAGTTTTGGGTTTAATTTTTGTCTGCTTTTTAAATTTTTTGACATCTCCTGGCAAGTTCAAAAATTCCAGGGTCTCCCACTGCTATTCCCTTGGAGATTTTCCAGTGCTCATCCAAGTCTGGGGTTTTTTACCCCTGCTTGGGATGTGGATGAGACCTGTATTTGTAACAGCCTAGTGTGTGGGATGAAGGTTTGATACTAGACTCTTGTTAACCTGTTAGATTGAAATTAGACCCTGTTAATCTCTTACTTTCAGCATTAAATTTTTGGATGGAAAATGTGACTTGCTTCAATCGGTCTTACTTATATCTGCATCATAGCTTTTCATAAGAGATTAGTGCATTTTAATTTTAAAACATCTACTCGAAGAATTGCTTATAAAAGTTTAAAATTATATTGGATCACTGCTGATAACAATTCCAGCACAGGCACAAGGAAACATGTCTCTCAAGCCCTACTGCTGCCAAAGGCAACCTCTAGGTGAAGACAGTCTTGCCTATCTTAGTAAGGTAGCAGCTATGCTGAGCAGTGAATTTTTGCTCTTTAGTTCAGAAGTCTGAAATCAGCAATGGAAAAACTCAGTGTTAAATAGGTTAGTGAATGAAGCCAATGTTCAGTGCTGTTTGTCATCCAGACGTTTGTTTCATGGTTTACCTCAGCCCACTGTATGCAGAGGGACCAGTTTATAAATGAATTGAAGGGTAAAAGCCAAGACCTGCTGTTGACAACCTGAAGATACTTGGGCAGATTCTTCATTGCAGGTCTCCCCTTCCAGGGAAAACATCCACTGGGGTGTTTTCCTTGCAAACCTTCATGGAGTCCTCATGGTGTTCCTCCAAAGAAGGAGGCTCCTGCCTTTCTTTGTAGTATAGATGCAAAATTTTTCAACTTTTTAATATATGCACATAAAATCCATAATCCTCATAGATTTCAAGGGAAACCAGTTGGTAAAATGTTTAGGCAACAACCAGTCAAAATGATTATTGGGTGCTAAATGATGAATAAGCACTGTAAGAGGATTTTGGCTTATTTCAACCACAAAATACACACAGACCAGAAAAGTTAGCTTGTAAAAAACCTCAGTAAAATAACACAGAAGAGGGACTCAATGCTCATTCCACTCTTATCTTTAATTTTATTCTAGTATTACTATCATTCCAAATTTCCCTAACAACTTGATTTTAAATCAAGATATCTTTCATTAAGAAAGTATTTTTATAAAACAGATACCTACATTCTTCCATACTAAAGTCCAAGTTTGTGTAGGAGGGCTGATTTAAGGGAAGAAAAATAAGAGGTACAGGATACAGAGAAACTTCACTAGAATATATCAAACAGCACTGAAAGTCAAGTAATGGAAGATAGAAGAAGGGAAGCATCCAGCTTTACCTCCCTCCAGACAGCAATAAGTCTCTTGCAAATTCAGCTGTCAGAAATGACTGCTTTGTTTTCAACAAGTGGCATTACTTCCTCTTATACTGGAATTAAAATTGATTGAAATGGATTCATTACTGTTCAATATTTCCCACACTCCTTCATCACTTTCAGTTTGAAAACACTATTTCAGTGAAACAAGCACAGATAAAAACAGCATATGTTTCTGGGTTTTGTTTTTGTTTCTTTCTTTGAGACATCAAAGTATTGAGATACTGGCATAGTAGTTTATTTTCCTTTAAAGAAATTCTTTCAGAAATTATGTCTTCCTTGGGGAATGAGGTTCTTTTAATTTTTTTTACTGATTTTCCTGGGGGGGTGGAAAAAGGTAACAGAATAACTATAAATTCTTAAGCAGCCATACAGAATGTTTCAAATCAGGACAAAAGTTTTGCTATGCCGCTTGAGAGGATTTCCCATTTGAAGTCTGGTTCCTGCTTTCGAACTCACCTGAATAAAGGGCAGTGAGCAAGTGGTGGGACTGGCCCAGAAGTGAAGCCAAGCAGGACAAGAAGCCTGTGACAGGCAGTGACCTGCAATGGAAAGAAGAGTGCACTGATAGTTCAAGGAGTTCATGACAACATTTAATGCTGAAACCACCTGCAGCATAGCTCTGCCTGCACTTCTTTGCACTTCTTTGGTTCCAGTAGCTGTAAAACTGTGTTTGTTTGGATTCAGCTGCAGCACCAGTTTACCTAAAGTCTTGCAGCAGCAGATCACAGTATAATTCAGGCATCTACTTTGTAGGATTACTAAGAAAAGATCGTATTAGAAAGTGTGCATATTCTTTTCCCAGATACATTATATGAAAACACCATTTTAAGTGTAGGACCCAGACACATCTGTAACATTTCTTGATCTATCACGACAGCAACCTTGACCTAAGTCTTTAGGATTCCCATTTACTTACAGGAAACTGATGGACAAAGCATGGTAAAATCAAATGGTTTGCACAAAGCTTCACCAGTAACTTGTGGATGTGGAAAGCACTGCTAAATCTCAACAGAGAATTGTAACCATCTTTTCTCCCAGAACATAGAAGTTTGTATTTAGTCTAATTGAAGTCTTTGCATTTCAGTGTTTCTACCCTCTTGTATTTCAGGCCTTTGCTGACTTTTGTTCAACTGTAGAACCCCATGAAGCCAGAGTGTGTTGCTTTAAAACAGAGACTAGCATGTCATCCCTATATAGACCCATGACTGAAGTCCAAGGACTTGCCTTATCCCAGTGGGCTTTTTCTTATGTTCTAGTAATGAGAAGATCACCAAAAGCATGGCAAAAAAGGGAGGATGAAGTCAGTAATCTGAGCAAGTGAGAGCAGGTGGGAAAGGCAGCAGTGATTGCATAACTAGATTGTCAAGAATGGGAGTGACTAAAATAAATACAAAGCAGCTGGAGTCACAGGGAACATTCTAGGATAGGGTGAGAAGGAAGGCAGGGTTTCTTGCCATGAAAGTATGCCATGTTCTTGGTGATAAATACGTGCTAAACCTGTTTTTCTAAATCTTGCTGCAGTAAATTTTTTTCCTCAGAAGGACACAAGTAGGCAACATTCACTGTTGCCACAGAACGGTCTTTGAACGACTGACAAAGTGAAAAGATATAACAAATATTTTGTAAGAAAATCTGTGGAGTTAAAAAGATGACTATATATAACAATCTCCATAAAAAACTAGATTCTGAAGCTGATTCCTTTTTCAGTTAATCCTACAAGAGCTCTGAACCTTCATTATAAACTGCAACATTGATATTACTTGAAAGAAAATTGGTTCCTGAAGCCTGTAGTCATTGCAGGCAGAATCATGGAGCTCTGTGTTGCTAGGAGTCAGAAACACCTTTTTCTGAGACATTCTGAGGGACTAATAGTCTGGTTTTCTTCTGCACAGAAACAGCTCTCCTCTATGCATTTAATGACATGATAACCCTTAGACTTCTTGGTGTCTGTGCAACCTGCACCCGCCTGTCAGAGTCATGTAACCAAAATTGGTTCCCTCTTCTCCTGTCAGATTGCTGCTTCGTTGTTTTCATCTCCTCTGTGCTAACAACCCTTCTGTGTAGCATCCTGCAAGGTCAATCTCTGGCACTCTCCTTTGGCACATCTTGTGTCATCCTGGTCTCTTCTCTACCTGTACAGCTATCTGTGCTGGGTAAGTGTCTTTTCTGCAGCTCCAACACCTGCAACAACCTTACTTTGTCTCCTGTTGACTCTCTGTCTTATTTCAAAATTGCATTTGAAATAGCTTTTCACCTTTGCTATTTCTATTTTTCCTCTTTGCTGCTTGTTGGACTTGTTAGAGGCACTCAGTGAAGCACTTTGGCACCGCTAAAAGACAAGTCCATATACACATGTCCTGTATTAAACTGGAATTCACAGGCCAGAACAGTTTGTTACTTGATGCGTGTTATTGTAAAAGCAAAGCAGAGATGAAGCACTCCCTGTGAGTTCAGAACTGATGCTTCCCTTAACCTGTGCTGGAGGTTGTATCAAAACAATTAGCCTCAGCAACTTTTAACACAGTGATTTTTAAATGCTCTCCATTGTGCAGTGGTTTTCCTCCTTTGCTGTTTGGGACATGTATTAATGAAGAACTGTGAGCGTGAGAGGACAATGTTTCTCATCCTCACAACGTAAGAAATGTTTTTGTCATAAGCCATCACAATGTCAGTGAAGGTTTTCCACTGCACCGGAGAATTCCTGTAGTGTCTCATGTTAAACTATGGTAGATAATTCAGCAAGTGTGATGTCGCACCTTGCAGCTGAAGTTACAAGCAGTACAATCTGTTTAGCTGTGTAATTTGAACAGGCTGCCTTCCCACAACGGGAGTTTAGTCTGTGTTAAACAGAAGGCTCTTTCTGCCCTCCTATCCCATTTTATGATGCTATACTTGGTGGCAACAAATTCTGAAAAATTAATGTGTACATGAAGGCAACAATCCATATATTTTCTTTCTTTCATGAGTTTTGTGCAAAGGTTATTGTTCAGGATTTGAGCTTGTTTGATACTACACACTTTCTTAGCCTGAGAAGTGTCTGGTTAGTGAAACTCCTTGTTAGTTTTCTTCAGATTTATTAGTGGTGGCTGCTGTGACTGATGACAAAATGAATCCCCTCCGAGGTGGTCAAGCAAAACAGCAAACATCTGTAGTATGATGTGTACAAATTGCTGGCATGAAATTGTACCTCTCATTACTGTAATAACTGCTGACATCATGCTTTCCTGCTAATATACAGGTTACATGCATGAAGCTATATAAAACAGAGTTTGGAGTACTAGGTAATTGATGGCACTTTCTTCATTCTTTGAACGATTTGGATAATTCAGGGTCTGGTGTTGACAACAATTCTTCCATATAAAGACAACTACAGTGCAGGTTCTTCAAACTACTTCCCATATACCCAGAAAACTCAGAAATAAAAGAGAGCAAGAGCTAGGTTTACAGACCAGCCCTTGGTAAAGATTTGCTTGTGCTATGCGTCTTTTTTAGGAAGCAGCTAGCCAGATTCCATTGGTCTTTGCAACTCAAAGGGGAGTGATGGCTTCCACCAAATGCAAAATTCTGTATGTATAAACTGAGTATAAAATAATGTAGGATATGCAGGTACATGTGCATAAAAGACTATGTATTATAGACTTACTAGAATTATCATAGAACAGGCTACAGAGGCATAGCTGTTATTCTCTCACAAGTGTAAGTAGGTGTATAATTCTAGTTTTGAGCCAAATGAGTTTGTGATTTAGCCTGGCTGTTGCTACAAAACTTCATAACAGAGCATATTGTAGAATTGGTAAAATGGGTCATTTATTATATTTATGTATAAACAACTTATTTGTATTCATAGTAGATTGTCTCCACAAATCTATTCTTGTCTCAGAGCCAAATAGAAATTTAATGTCATTGTTATGTTTAGGTGAACATCACGCTCTTATATTCCCCTCTGTTTGGCCTTGAATAAAAATCAGAGCAACAATAATATAAATGGTATGAAAGTAGTCATGAACAGTAGCCCATCTGTACTAGACAGAATTCTACAAATCAATTAGATGGTCATAAAAAGCTAATCAGATGTGGATGAATCAACTGTGGAAATAAAATAGATTGAACTCTTATGTTTATTGTTCATGTAGAACCCTTTTTAATAATCAAGATGGGTAAATTACAGTAATTAACCTTTAAAAATTTAGATGATTTCTAAATAATAACTTCAAACAATGCCTATTCTTTTCATTGTTATTTTTAAGTGTTTTCCCCATGACAAGGCAGTTTCATTACAAGATCTACAGAGGCAGTTGTTTTGTCATTGTGTTTTCTTTTTTCTTATTTCTCAATCATTAGACTTTCTACAGTACATAGTCCCACCTCTCCCCCATCAGATAGCACTTGAAGTCAGAAGCAATCAAATTCATATATCCTAGGAAGCAATATTAAGAAAACTTGTCTCCTGGAGACCACTTGAGTTGAGTCTCACTGCTCTTGGGTGGGATAGATTATCTGACAGGTCACCAAATCCTATTCCTAGCCATAGGAGCATCTTATCTGGGTTAGGGCAATGCTGGCAGCAAGGCAATGTGTAGCCCAGGGCTTTTGGACAGGTTGCCTGGATCCTTAGCAACCCACAGGGCTGGGGATAGTTTCATGCACTTTCTGCCATACTTTGAGGCAGCAAGGAATTGTGAGAGGATTATACGGGTTCATGCCATAGCATGACTGAAGAGAGATCCCTACAGCTACAGAAGCCTGGAGTACCCAGTAAGTCTTCAACAAAAAGGGTTAGGGCAAACAATTGCTTCTATGGGGGGAGGGAAAAAATTATCTATAAGGGAATCTTTCTGAAGACTTTTTTTTACCTCCTCAAAGCCCTCTCTTCAGGTCTTAATTCAGGAGAGGATGGCTCAGCATCTGTTAGTGTAGAAATCACTTTGTTTGTTCTCACTGGTGCAAATTATTTGTAAACTGGTCAATCAAAATGTATTTTTATTCAGTATTTTGACTACTTGTCCTTCAAATAATTGAGCTTTAGCATTCTGGGGTTAAAATTTCTCAGTGGTGTTGTAACATCTTAATTAAAACAAAAGAGATAACTTATGATGTATTAAAAATAAATAAATAATCCAGTACTGATCACAATACATTGGATGGAATGGTGAATGGTTTGAGTTTCCTAAATTACTGATATTACCTGCTGATATGAGGGCTGTTCAAAAGGGCACTTCACTTTTGGGTTTATTTATTAAAATCCTGCACTCAACTGTAAGAAATTAGCCTCCTAGAGATGAATCGCTCCCTGCTCAGAGGAGCCTGAAGCAACGAAACCAATCATGCACACACTGCAGAACTGCACAGTAACACAAGCTCCAATGTTTTACTACATCTCTCACACAAGGTGCTAAACAGCAGTGTGAAGCATTCCTAAGGGAGACAAATGTTCTTGGCTTAAAAGTGATGCTCTTAGATATTTTCCTCAAATAATTAATGCCAAATTTACAGTGCTGTACAATTATCCTTTTTATCTTGTTACTGGAAGCCCTTAATAACTGAGGTGAAGTGTGAAACACAGGCTACTGGACTCAGACAAAACCTAGAAAGATCACTAGATCAGCTTTCAGTTAAGCATAAATAAGGAGATGGAATGTCTCGTTTTATCTGTGAATTTTACATATTGAAGCTGGGATTAAAGTCTGTCTTAAATTCTTGCAGAATAAAGCTATCCTTTCAGTTCTTGGTTAGCTACAGAGATTTTTAGCTTTTCCTTTAAAGCCTGCACCTTGAAAAGGCAAAAGAGATGCAGCTCAGGTAAATGCTTTGGCAGCCTGGAATGCTTTGCAATCTCTCTCCAGCAGGACGTAACTTGGTCAATCTCTCTTTCCCACTTAGTTTACAGCACAGTAAGCTTGCTGGTTTTGGTAGCATGGAATAATTGTACACTAGAAAAGTGGTAAACCTATGCTGGGTAATTAAGCAACGCAATTCCTAACTGCCTGGAATTTTAATACATTTAGATTGGAAATGTATGGGAAAGGTTCACAGAATTTCCTCTGAACCTTGTGATATGATCCTGCAATGGGTTTCAGTTGTGTTCAGTGCAAGAGTTCCTCAATGGGGAAACTTTCTATACAGAACTAATATTGTGTAACCCATTACTGGGATTATGTATGCTGGAGGACGGTGAAATGGACCACACAAGAGACAGACAAAAATGCATCTGTACAGTTTTATCTATGTATAAGTTCTTTTCTGGAGTGAATAAGCACATCTAAACCACTTCTTCATACAGTTCAGATTCAAACCTGGCCTTTTGCCAAGTAAGAGATGTTTCTGTAGGAAGCAGCAGCCACAGCAATGCTTCTCAGAAGACAGGCCTCTGGGTGCCAGGAGAAGCCTGAGAAGAAAACATTATATAAGGGAAGTTATCCTCACTGTTACGTATCTCTAGCTGGAAGTGGAGAAGGAAAAGATGATGTGTAACAAAGATATAAAGTTCCCTACTTAAGGGCACTTCCATACATCCTTTTGAAGGCAAGAGTGTAGATCAGCCCAACATCACTAAAAAGGTGTTGGTCAAGCTGCTGAGACATGTCAACAACACAGTAAATACTTCTGTATTTACTTCATCTGCAAGCTACCTTTCAGACTACGTCAGCTACTGCAGCCCCACTTCTCAGCCAGCACTGCAGTGCTTCAGGTGCAGAGAAAGAACAGCATAATTGGTAGTTCTGGAAAATGGATGGTGTAAGAGGTCTATCCTGCATCCACTTTATTATGGAGCTGTGGTGGATTGGGTATCTCACTTCTTTCTGAAGAAACAGTCCCTACTGTAGAAGTTAATTGTAGGAGGTCAAGCCCAAAGAGACAAAAGGCAAACAAGGATAAACTGGTTAAGACCATTAGTATTGAACACCAGAAGAGTCTTGTTCCTCTGTCCCTTTATGCATACAAGTCACCTGGCAGAGGTAGGAAAACTTCCAACAGCTGGGCAGCCCTCTGAAATATGCAAGTATTTAACATTTGGCTCAGAGCAGAGAATATCTTTCCAATGATTTTTTATAGTATAGGAACACTGGCACTAAGCAATCAAGATATTAAGAACTTGAAACCAAAGAATGGTAAAGGACTAGTAACAAAGCAAGACGAATACCATGACATTTTTCAAGCTTATCCATAGCAAGTTATTTGATAAATTATATAGGGTTATTACCATCCAGAGTACATCCATCATCATCTCCTTAGCTATTGTCATGCTACAATGTATCTTCATTGTGCTTTTAACCCTTAACTGCTATGTTGCTGCCATGTTAATAGAGAAGGAGAGTTCCATGGCAAGAGATCTTTCAAGTAGCAGGCAATTCACTACCGAAAAAGCCACTTTGAAACTGCTAATGCAGTCTTTGTAACCAGTCTCTCTTGAGGAAATCACCTTCCCAGAAGCATTAGCTGCAGTTGCTACAACAAACGTTAGTCTAGATAAGAACACGGAATCACAGAAAATGCCTACTATTCTTCAAAGACTGTGTCCAGTCAGTTCTGCTCATAACACCTGCCACAGACAGTGATACAGGGACATCAATGGCATGATTGCTGTAAGCAGAGTAGTTAACATAAAACTCCCTCTGCAACAGCTACTTCTCTTCTAAACTGGAATAAAGACAGTAAATAAAGAACTTGTATAAATAAAAAATGGTTTATTAAAACAAACAAAACCAAAGTGTCACAACTAAATCACTTCAGTGTGAAGGCAAAGGTCTGACTTTATTTAAACTACATAGGCAACATCCATGCTTCAAAAGTCATGTAAGCATGCAAATGGAAGGGAAATTGGTGCCTTGCTGGCATGCTTCTCAAAATCTTCCATCTTTAGAACATACTGAGGTATTTCAGCAGAGTATGAAGTTTGAATTCACACAGGACACTGAGGAAATGAGGAACAGTTGCTTTTATTTACATATATAGGATTTCCATAACCACCTGTCAAACAAATGCAATTTGTTGCATTTCTAACAGCTGTGAAAATGGCGAAAAATACAGGAAAAAAAATGCAGGTAAGCATGCACACTGCAAGGTTTTTTGCAATTTTTTTTCCCCAAAGACAGTTTACTTCTGAGGAAGTATTTAATTTTATTTCACAAGTATATGCAAACTACTTAGGTGAAAAGTACTCAAAAGAAAGCCCTTTTAAATATTTAGTCATAAAGAATTACATGAGAGATATAGCTTTTGTATGCAGGTTAAGACTTTCCACATACAAACAATGCTGCAATCCTCCTTTACAACAGAAGGGAATGGATTATTAGAATGATATTCCTGAAACATTCTTCATTTTAAAGTAACTATTTCATTAATAAGAATGCTTTTAAATGAGTTATTATGAAAGGAAGCTTTCAAGATCATCCAAAAGGAGCTTATATGCATACTTGGTCTTCATTGCTAAAGTCATACCCAATGCACACTACTCAGGTCTATGGCTTATGTGTAAAGCATGATGAAGATTCCGAAAAGACTGTTTTTATCGAAGAAACTGCTCAGCCTCCTTGGACTTGGTTTCTTTTGTTTTCCTCAGTAACGCCTGTTTTATAGCATTGATCTTTTCATCAAGTTCAGCCAATGAATAATTCTGCTAAAAGAACAAAATAAAAATCACAATCATTTACACCTTGTAATTGCTAGAGAAGTGGCCTAGCACTTGATACTGGAGGTCACTGCATATTGCACTAAGTGACAGAAATACTTCTGCAGAATTGTCTGAATCTAGTCTTTAGCTATTTAAACTTGAAAAAAACAAAAAAAAGAATGTAAACTTAGAAGAAACAGACAGTCCTAATCATGGATCGATTGATATATCCATGCTACTTCTGTTAGATGCTTGTTTAGTCTGCTCATAAAAAAAAAAGGAAATCCTTTGATGTTAAAGCACCAGATGAGATTATATAGATCTCGCAGAACATGGGCTTTACAGCTGAAGGGTTTTTTCCTATTGTCCAACATCAAGCTCCTCTGTGCCCACTTAACCTGATATTTTGATGTCTTCTTACGCAAACTGGTCATCATCCTTTTTATAAAAATAATTCACCCTATGCAGCATTTTTTTTCCTCACGTAAACAAGCCTACTTCCTCAAGTCTCAGATGGCCCACATCCCATTCCAAGCATTGTCCCCAGTCCTTCTGTCTCCAAGTGTGACGGCTGGTAGCAGACAGCGTTCCAGCCATAGTCCCACTTGCTTCAAAGACAACTTCTCTCTTGTGGTCCAAGGCACATGGTTAATATATTCTCTTATGTGATATGGTTGTGAAAATGGCAAGTCTTACTGACTAAAGTTAGTATCTGCTACAATGTTGGGTCCTTCTACAATACTTTTGCTGAGCCAGCCATTTCTACTTTTGTCTCTTCATAAACCAATAAAACAAATTGAAAAATAATTTTTAAAGTCAACAAAAACCACCAAGTCACAAAACAAAACCAGAAGGCATTACTGATCAGAATACAGAAATTGCTTGTTACTCCCAGCTTGATTCACATCATTACAGACTTGTTTTATTCTGTCATCCTCCTAACTGATGAAAACACCAGCTTACCCTCATACAGATTGTTAGAAGACTCATTTTATTGTAACATCTATTACCTTTCTGACTCTTTCCCTCTTTCTTTGCCAGTAAACTATCCAATACTGACAAAACTATTTCTGAGAACTCAGATATTTGCTTGGTAAAACTTCTGCTTATTTTTCACTCAAAACATCCTAAACTTAAGCTAAACAAAAGTTAATAGCACTTACATGGGGAGGTTGAACCTTTCTCCTTTTGCCAGAACAGCTCTGAAGAAAAGACATAATCAAAACATACTTAATGTTGCACTGACAGAGGACCACAAATAATTCTGTAACAACGTTGACAAGAGTCTTTAAAGTACAGAAAAACACTGACTGCCATTCCATGAATTAAAGAACTTTTTTATAATTAAGTACTTTGGCTCATGAGAAATACTACTGGAGAAAAGTCAGAACCTGTTCAAGCTTCTCCATGCTTGGCATTCAACAGCTATCAATTAACCTGAAGCTCCCTTCAGACAGAATTGAACTTTGGAAATATTTATGCAAAACTTCAGATAAAATATACTAATTACTGTGCAACAATATTATTGACACCATCACAAATTTTTCTCCAAACCTCATTCTAGAAAAGACCCAAAATATTTTCCATAGAAATTTCAGCTTATGAAAGTGTATGTTTTAACTTATGGTTTTCAAGAAGTTGAAGGAATAGCCTCACAAATAAATAACTTTATTGGTCTCCAATACAAATTAAAAAATTAAACAAATTTATAATATTGCCATTGATTTTTAATTGCTTACTCTTCTTTGGCTGGTCTCAAGGGAGAAGATATAAATTAAAATATGATCAACAGTAAGAGATATTCTTACTGTTACACGCGGAAAGAAGAGCAAGATAACTGACAAAAAATTTCTACAGTCAAATAGAGCCTAATGTAGCAACAACTAATGTTCTCTTTGTCCTGATATACTTTGGTGAGTGATGGTTAAGGTGTACTATTCAGAAAGAGAGAGAACTCTGCCTGAAAACCAGAAACAAACTAACCTAAGTGGTAGAATCACATGAATCCTTTCAGAAGTTATTCATGTAGCTGATTGTTAGTAATAAAATCATGTACAGAAGCCCAAAAGATTTCAGCTGATTTAAGTCATTAATGATTTGTATCAAAATCAAAACTTCATTCAATTTTCTTGACATAAGAAACACTTCAGATTTTAGGGCAGAGGGGAGAAATCCAACCTCTGAGATATATTTCTTACAAATTAGTTCAGCTTGGGTGGCTGCAACTTCTCCCCCCCAACAGATACTATTTTCATTTGAATGAGAAATTAGGTAGATAGGAATATGAACTTGACTAGATGGTCCACATGTAATATAACCACTACACCAAGCTAGAGCTGTCTATTAAAAGTGTCTGCCCTCCAACTCCTTAAGTTTTTCTCTGTACATCAAAGATTTAAGCAGAAAAGGCCCAAATGCATTTGAGTATGCCAAAAGGTGAGAGAATTTCTTACTACAGATTGAAAATATTCAGGAGACAGTCCTTCCAGCTCAAGGATTTTATCTTCAAGCTTCTTAATTCTCTGATAAATGTCTCTTGGTACTGGACCACCTAAATACACCAGTACAAACAAAGAAATCAGGAAAAGTTCTTGAGTAACTTTTTAAACTAAAAATTGCAAATTTGACATGTGAATTCTTCAAGACCAGCTATCAACCAGTAGCTGAAACAAAATAAATGGATGGGATAACAAAAGGAAGGATAATTAGTATGATTCAGGGTAAAACCTAATTGATAAGCCAGTGGCAGTCAGTGAAGGCAATAAGACAACTTCAGCATTTGGCTGAAGTATGTCTGAAAAGATCCCTTGAATAACTAATAATCAGTCATACAATGCATTGATCATACATGAAACGTTAGCAATTCAAAACTGACAGCAGCATTAGAGAGGGCAGATAGGATGGCAGAGCACACATGAATTCAGCATTGATATCTAAGATTGTTCTGAAAGAAACCTATCTCCACTGGGCATCAGAGGTTAGAGGACAACTATGAGTTGTGCTTGACAAAAAAACAGCATTTGCCTGGCCATAGGTGGGAGAACAGGGGTGGGGAATGTGTGTGTCAGATGGAATAAAAGGGGGGGGGGGAGAGAAGACCAAACAAACAAAAAAGCCCCAAGCTTCCCCAAGAACCACTCCCCACAAAAAAACCCAACCCACAACAAGACCCACAACCACCACAAAGATAACAGCAACAAAAAAAACACAACAAACATCTCAACCCATTTGCTGTTTTCATCTATACTACAGCAGCTTGGGCTTGTTTCCCTATGTGAAAACAGAACTTACCAAAACATCAGTCTTGGCAACCATCTTACTTACACTACACAGTATACTATAAACTAACTGTACTGGCTATTTCAATTAAAATGACAGTCTGGTTCTGAACACTGACAACCAAAGCCTTACTAAACTCTTACTTCTTGTCACCCATTTCCTTTATTTCTGGGTCTTTTAGACAAGACAATTCTATTCCACAAACTACTGAAATAACCACTAATGTTTGTAGGGATTTAGTCATTTTGTCCCTTCAGAGAAACAATTTTCCAGGTAGCTTCCCTCCTTCAGTTCTGCTCTCTACTCAACACTCAGCAGCTACTAATTAAATTGGCTGACCTCTCACTCTTAATATTGCTTTCTCCTAATGTAAAGGGAAAAGAGCACTGCTAGCACTAGAAGAAGCTGTTCTGAAAAACAGCAGGTTAGTCAAGATTAACTCTTCTGTTGCCAGAAACAAAAACTGGTGAGCAGGTAGGTGAGGCATGTTACCTGCTCAGATTAATACTTTTCCCACAGCTGCTGGGATAAGCATCAAATAATCTTGAGACCTTCCCCATGGATGCTGATTTGGACAGCAGTTGAGTTGGTATTGCACACTTTTATCTTCTTACCCTGTACTGTAGTTAAGCTGACCTGTTCCTTCAAACAAAATTATCTATCATCTATTATAGGCACAACGTGGAAGCAAGGACCCTTCCTCAACTACCTCCAATCATTATCCCAAATACACACGACCTGCAGAGCTACTACACATTGTCACCCTAATACTGGTCAGCCACTTCCAAATTTTATTTCCATTCACAAAAGCCAGCTTATTTTTCAGACAGCTATACAGCTAAGCATGAAGCTCTGACTGCTGCCTCAACTGTACCTAGGCATATCCTACTCTCCTTGCTGCCAGAGGACTTTAATACAGTAGATATTCAGAGGAATCTAGTAATCTAGTGAATATTCACCATATTCCTAGAGAATGGGTTGGCATCTATTCAGTATTCAGAAGATAAAAAAAGTCAAGTGTGTCTGCAGTGTGATGTGTAGAAATTTCACTTTACCAGATGAAGATCTGGGCTTCTGTTCTGTTTTGTAAACAATTTTCAAGAAAAATACAAATTCCTCCTTGACAAGTGCCTCACTGATTTATATTATAAAAAACTGGGGCTGCGGTAAGGAAAGCAACTACCTAAAACACGTCAGTAGCCTGGTGGCTAAAGCATTTATTTTAGTGAAAGGTGGGGACCCATGTTTGCATGGCTAAAGAGAAGTACTGACAACAAGCTTCCCAGATTCTGGGAAAGAAGCTTTACACCTGATTATTTCAAGAATCATCCACTGTTAGGAAAAGCTTTCAGTTGTCCTCTGGTTGATTCTACCCTCAGATCACAAGTTATCCATGATGCAGCACTGAGTCCTAACCTCAGCTTTTCCTGTTCAGTGGGTAAAGACAGGACGACTCTGGTGGCTATGAAGAACTACCACCAAATATTCCACATTGTTTTAAATCCTGTTCTGAAGTGCCTCTCTCATTTGCCACCACATAAACTGTACATTTACTAACTCAGCTTCCCAATTTGGGCTTAAACCTGGGTACTTGGGGTGACTAAACCCTTCAGTGGATCTACCCAGTGTTTTATAGTAACAATTTTTATAGGCTTTCCCTGTTTTACCACAGTAATGATAACTGTAGTATAAATTGGCACACCAATGTCAAAATTAAAACATGATACAAACCTGATTGTAACCGTAAGTGTGCTTCAATGTTTTGCAATCTCTCCTCAACAGCTTGGTTTCCACAATCATGCATGGGTAGGCTGGCTTTGTGACTAGACCCAAGTGCTCCTTCAGACCTAGTCTGAGGTCCATACGTATTTACTACCCTAGAAACTAGGTCAAGAAAACACAAATTTCACACATGAAACATATATATATATATAAAACTAAAAGAATCAAAATATTCAAACATGAAAACCTGTGTTAAATCAATTTCACACAAGTCTCTCATACGAAAGGTCCCACATGCATTAAGAACGAAAGTTGAAGTAAAAGTTCTTTTCCTATTTTTTGCATTAGCAACTAAACAAAGCAAAAATCTAGGACTTGACTTTGCATACCTAAAAGAATTTTACTCATTCGTTCACGTAGAATAGCAGTATCGAGAATTTGTCATCAGCTGCTGATAAATAGCAGAAACCTTGATATTTATGTCAGCAGTTGTACATGTGAGCTGTTGTGAATGCAAAGAAGAGGCCAGACCAAATATTACAGGAAGCATCATAAATACATGAAGACATGGGCAGGTAAACAACTAGAAGAACCAGTACAAACCTCAGCAAGGAAGTTCACTTCTAATCTTTGTTATTTGGGTAAAAGTTTTAGTGACTCTACAGCTGATTCTGGATCTAACTTTTACCCATGCTGAGCCATGTCTTCATCAGATAATTTTGATCACTTCTCTTTACGTCACAGTCATTTTTTAAGTCTTTCCTGATATAACTACTGCAGTGTACTGTAGACTTAAAGGCTTTGCTGGCAGCTCCAGACACTGAAGCGCACACACACCTTCTTACTCAATATTTCATGAAGGCTACATGCTACATTCTTGCTTTAGTTTATGCTGGTTTTACTTCCAATTCCTTTCTATTCTGTCTATTTGTGTTTCAGTTATGAACTGTTCCTTGAAGTGCAAACTAGCACTCAGTTTAAAAAACTGACTAGTGAAAGAGGTTCTTAGTGAAAGAGGTTCTTAGTGAAAGATTATCAAATCAAACTCACTTTCCCATCTCCCTCTTAGCTCACCAGACCTTTCAATACCTATCACTGTGCTTCACAGTATTATTCTAAATTATTTAATTCAGAACAATTAATTGGTTTTTAGAACCAATATCAAGTGGATAACTGAATACTACCTCTCTCAAAATAGAGATGAGGGTTTCATTCTCATTTTGGGTATTTTTTTTTTGTTGTTTTTAGACAGGGTAAGTCATGTACACCTGAGAGCAGCACATGAAAAAGCAATATTTTATATATAACTTCTGTTGGACAACTATTTCTATACTATTTATTCCTTTCTGAAAGCTAGAGTAGTGGTAAACTTGTTCTCCAGCCTGTCACTTCCCATAAACCTATGTCTTGGAACTTACACTGTGTCCCAAAACTATTTTCTATTTCAACACATTACACCAATAATGAACAGCATTCTATTTAATTTCCACTCACTAACTGAACTTCTGGCTTCACCTTCAAAGAAAAGCTAAGAATTGTTCAGCTTCTCTGCCCTGCTTTATCTTTTGCACATTTCCTTTCAGACAATGAAAACAGGCTATTTTGTTTTGGTCTTTAGTGCCTAACCATTAGTTTAGTGAAGCAGATATGGGATTGTAAACCTTGGAGACATAACTGAAAATGTCAAATTATTCACTAGAGTAAAAAATCAGTAAGGTTGCATTTTTGAACATACAAAAATTTCTGAAGTAAAAAATTCATCAATGCTATTATATTTGGACAATTAATAAAATTGGTATTAGAAGAGTTGCTTACCCTTTATATGGCTTTTAAATCCAGGATAGGGTGTGAAAATTGCATCTGTTCTGGCACAGCTATTTTCTAAATAAATAATAATATAGAAAATGAGGTCCTAATTATGCATTTATAATTGAAAATATTCTAACCACCATCAGCTCTGATGCTTTTAACAAATCTAATTAAAATGTTTTAGACAATAAAAACCATCAGATATACTTCATTCATTCTATAAAAACTTGGCCATTAATAGTTTCATATACTTGCATGGACCTACTGGTTTTATTGGATAAATCTCTCATATGTGTGCACACATGTGCATAAAAAGTTTACTGGATCAGGACTAAATTTACATGGTTTTAACTTCTCACTGTGTTTCTCTGTAACTTATTTCTTTCTTCCTGTACAGAAGCCTTTTTCCTGCTTACCAGTGTTATTTTGGTTTTATGTCCCTTTCTGAAACCATTCTCCTATTTTTAGACTGATCTAGCATACTCATCAGCATTCTTTTCTAAGCCTTCCTGCATTTATTCTGATGCCTGGGATTTATTGCATTTGTTAGCCATAAAAACCTACAGTAGAGACCATCTCAGTTTATTCTAATGTTTACATTTTAAACTGTGTTCATATAAATTAAAGCTTTACATGTATTTTATTATGTCTGCACATATCAAGAAATATCTTATAATTTCTTTTGTATGTAATGAACAATTTCAGGAATCAGTATTTTACTATCTAGCATATTCTACTAGACTGCATAAGTCATTTGAATTCCAACTAACATTCAAGGAATTAAACTCTCTAAGAAGCTTATGAAACAATACACATTGATCTCCAAGAGCATAAGTACATTACAGAGACAATGCACATCTGGGTTCACAGGTACTTAGAAAATGTCTTCATACCACTTATGTATCTAAAAGTGTCCTCACTTGTAAGATGCATTTGCCTACATGGTTACTGATTGTGTAAATGGAATCCAGTCTACTAGATGGATTTAAGATTGTTTGGTTACAGATACAGCCAATTATACCAGGTGGTGTATGCAAAACACCAACAGCATGAGCAATGTTAAAAGGAAAAAGTTTTTCTAAGTAGCTAGTAATTCAAATTGATTGTAAAAATACTTCTTTGTAATTTAACTAGCATTAAATTAACTTCAGTTGGAATATGCAATTCACAAGACATTTCTGAATTGCAACTCCATTTACTTTGGAGGAACACCTAGTTAAGCACTGGGAACAATTACTACAAAATCATCTGATCTAAGATAGAAATTCTTAAAATGAACACAATAATAGCTATAATCTTTCTGTATGAGATGCATTAAATATCCAGTGACTACTTTGTTTTTCTAACAACTGCAGTGCACATGCAAGTTCCTAATCTTAAAACAAAGTTACTCATAAAAGAAAGTTCCGTTTTAAATATAGATTAGTGCTTTTGAAAATAAAAAAATTAATAAAGAAAAAAACCCACACAACTTAAATTGCTATGAAGATTAAAGTCTGGCTAGCCAGTTACCTTGATTACAATCAATAACATTGCAAAATTCCCTGACATTATTTTCATTGATCTCAGCTTGTTTCCTCTCGATGAAGGCTGATATCCGCCTGTCAATCTGCAGGTAATAAACATGATGGCATATATCTACTTCATTCTTTAAATTTAAAATTTAGAAAGATTTTTTTTTTTCGCTTTTTTGTTTTTAAATTTAGGTAAATCACTTACTTCTGCTTTTCCAGCTTTTATTTGGACCACCTCCGGATCAAAATGAATACGAGAGTCCTTCAGATCTCCCAAGTCATAACTTGGATACTTGTCTTCAGTCTGACAGTTACCACCATAAATATATGAACCTGTTTCACAGGTTTGGCTTTCTGTTTTACCTGCAGGTTCAACATGGCCTGTATTTTCCTCTTTAATCAAAGCCTGGAGTTTTTCTAAAAGAGGCTGAACAAAGAAAACAGTATGTTAGGGTTAAAAAACACAAAAGCCAAAAAATCCTAAAAACAAAAAGTCAAGTACTATTACAATTTCCCAAACAGACCAACGGAAATCATTTTTGGGAATTACAACATCTTCCTCTAACGGAGCACATTAATAAGATCAGAAAAAAGACTTCCAAATACTGTGCACACCAGGATTATGACCTTTTTGACCTGTGTCTTTTAGAGATTTGCAGAGAAAAACTCCCAAATTTCTGTGACAATCTGTCTGTGCTCCCCTGTTACTAGCTAAATCAAAGCTTCAATCACTGGCATCAATGCCACTTAATTAACATGTCATTCAAATGCTTACTCAGAACAGTAAAGGCTTAGTATTTTTTCCTCCTTAACATGAAAGCCAGTGCTTTTACACTGTAAAGCCTTTACTTTATCACCACAGCACTACATTCTCCACTTGAAATCACAGTCGCCCAAGTGAATCAGAGAACACAGACATGAAATATATAGGCATTATCCTGAACACATGCTTTGCTTGACACGGTTGATTATCTACTTAGGTCATGAAATTAAATGAGAGAATGCACTGACATTTCTAGCGGCAAAAATGCTTATTCTACTGCACTAACTCTTACACACGATGTAATAACAAAACCTCAGTACAAATACATGCCACTGCCTCTTTTTTATCAGTTTCATCTAGTCTGAATATCACAGCTTTATTTTCTCTCTAGTAATTATTTTACTTTTTAAAAACAACATGATTTTTACCAGTCATGGTTCCTTAAATGGAATCAAATTCCTACTTGCAGTGGTCTTACACCTGTATGTAAATTTTACTTCCTTTTTATCTTGCATATTTTCTGTTTCTGTTTATCACACCAAAGATTTGGTGGATGTCTGAAAAACAAAGGGTCTTTCTTTTACCTACAGACAAGCAAATACAGAAACTTCCTTTTTCATCCTCTTAGTGCTGAAATAATTGACTAGCTGAAGCAAAATACTGGTATCCAAATCCCCATCTTTTACATATGAACTATCAAAGCAAAACCCTGCTCAGTTATTAGCTGACAAACTGCTAAACCTCCCTGCCACGCGACTAAATTACACGCACTTTTAGCAGGATAGGAAAGTTTCAAATAGTTAAAAGAAATGACAGTAATGGTGACTGGCTACTTGGTAAGATGAGACATTAATGTCAAAGAAATTACTCTTAAAAAAAAAAAAACTAAACTGAAAATATATTTAATTGCAGTAAGACACTCCAGGATGTGTCATGCTGGGATAATGCCACTTCTTGAACCACTGAAAGCACTCTATGAGCCTCAAAACTCACCCAACGCATGGAATCATTATCATAGCATGACACACACCTGCCGTGTCTTATTGCTTAATTATAACCCACCATAGATGGAAATGTCTCACATTTACAATGCAAGTCTAGAAATCAATGAGGCTGCATTTATTCAGCCTGCTCACCTACAGTGGCTATTCTCAACGCTAACCTGAAAAATCCGTAAGTGTGAGTACCTATGGAGTACAGCGGAATCCCAAGCACTTTATACTTTTGCACTCCTTTTTTGTTGAAAAGAGCAATGTAAGATCAAAATTGCTAAAATCTTACAGTTTAGATAATATAACTACTTTCAGTTGTTGATCACTTTTGTCAAGTCAAATGTGTCCCATGAAATATTTACCTGTAAACATAAAATATGCTGCTGAAGTGCACTGAAGAGCAGTGCTGGCTGAAGTGCTGATGTGCTCTGAAGCTTGCTCCAATCAATTACAACTTTCACAATATCGTCTCCGAGGTTAAGCTTCAACAAGGCAAAACAAACACAGTAAAAAATTATGTTATCTGTATCAACATCACAGAACTATATAAGAGTTCTACAAGACAACAATTATGCTCAGTCTCATAAAGACCCTCCCGCTTTTTATATGAGGACATTGGAAAGGTTTGATATCAATTACAGTCCAAGCAGCTGTCGTGGTATGTGTAGAGTATATTCAAAAATTGAAAATTCCTTACTAACTCATACTGTCATTGTATTAATTTGGTCCTTAGCTTTATTCAATTAATTATTGTACAAAAACATACCATTTATGTTGATCCTTCATACCGATTTTTAACAAATGCTAGAATCATCAGTAGGAAGAAACATGCACCCAGGATGGCAATCTCCTGTACGTTCATGTATTTTGTTCCAAGATTTGTAAGACTATCTATGCCTGCGTGATCAATGTCTTGATGTGGCACCATGCCACATTCTTGAATTTTTTACTCACTGCTAATCCAAAAGAAGCTTTGCATTAAAAATAAGTGTATGAAAATAAATATTTAAAAAATCTCAAGGTTAAACAAACTCTAGACTACACAACACCACTATCAAACCCATTTCCAAACCACACTATTTTCCTGTATACGCATTCGGATCAAAATAACAATTGCCACAGTCTATTCTCTTTGCCAAGGAATTGCAATGTTTAACTCCCAAAGCAACAAACACATATAGTGAATCTGAAGTTTTATTTAAAAGAACTAAGTATCTTTTATAAGCTAAAAATAAACTTTCACTTTCTAATACAAAGTCAATTGTCCATGATCACTAATTAACTACACACTTTCCCAGCCACCTTCACCATTTTTATTATACTAAAGCTAAAGATCTTGATGTAATGAGCACTTTCATCTCTTAAAGCCAAGTAGGTTGTTCTTCAAACAAACTTTCTGCAAGTGATCCCAAATTCTAAACACAGATAAAATTCTGTTTAAAATCAAGAGGACCTACAGGTACTTTGCTTGCCACACTGAATTCCCAATTTATATGCATATCTGTATGTATCCCTCACTCCTCCTTCCATTAAAAAAGGGGGAGTGGGTGAAATAGAAAAAGGTACCTCAGGAAGATGACAAAAATGACCTTTAACTTATGGTCTAAAGACATCTATCTTCTAACAGCATCAAATATTACGTATGGGAACACAGAAAGCATATGCACTTGTTTCCTGAATCCATTGCAGAGTACAAAGAAACAAGGACAAATGAAGACTGCCTCCATCATTCTGAAGGCAAAGCTGTGGATAAGTTGTTCCACATGAGTTATCACAATTTTGTATGTAAAGAACTAAAAGCCTGAGCCTTCCTTCTTCAGTTAAAGATGAGCGTTTTTAAATCCAGCAGTAGTTCCCAAATTACACAGCAAAGAAGACAGTCTTGACTAGATATATAATGTATTTTAGACAATTTTCACACAAATTATTAGTCCTGTTTAGTACTTAAGCTACATAGGATGTAGAAAAAGTAATGTTTTAGGAAATAATAGTTTTGAATACCTTTCAAAATCAAGAATGTATTTAGAATTTAGTAGAAATAAAATTTACTTTAATAATTAAGCCACAGTGTGTATGTCATCATCTGAAACATGTATTTCTCCACAGAGTTTCTACAGTTAACATCTCCGATATGCTCTATTACAGTCTGCTGTCAGGGTAAAAAAGGTGCAGCTGTGAGTCACCCTAATGAAACAAAACAGAACTCCTACTGCAATTTCCTAATAGGCCTCCTTTTCCAAAAAGAATCAGCTGATATGTGCCTTCATATCATAGTGTGCCACTACTGTCCAGATGGTTCAATGTACAGAACCATCAGAACGTCTGACTTAAAATAATTTAGAGGCCAGTAACATTTTAAACTCAGACACTGTTTTTAAATATAATTAAAGAATAAACCCCTCCTGCCTCCAAACAAGTTTCTAGTACAACAGAGTAAGTTCTCAGTGTTTCACATCCCTATACATTAGAACTGTGACAAAGAGGTTTATAAATTCAGTGTTTTGATAATGTCAAGGCCTTTGTGTGTTTATAAGTCCACAGCCTATTCTGCAGCCATTTACAGGATGGTAACTCATTTCAGCTCTTTGAAATCTGTTTTATGAAAAACACTGTCACTTGAGTCTTAAAGAACTTTTCAGGATCAGCCATACTGGTTTTATGAGTTGTTATTCTCAGAAGTCCTCCCAGTCACTGTGTTGCAATTGATTGCTCTAGTAAAAAACGTACTGTGGCAGAAATATTCCTGTTTACAATCTAACCTGCTAGCATAAATCAAACTTAAACTACTATGACAGACCACAAACTGTGACTGCTAACAATCTGGCACATGCTCACTCATCTCTATAAAAGGAAAATGGGGAATCTGTAGTATCAGTCAAAAAATGCAAGACAGATTGCTGGAGTCAGTGAGTGGGTAAAACACCACAGTTAAATCTAACTCAGGTGCTGGCAGAGAGTGTGTAACTCAACAGCTGGAAAGGATCTTGACTGAGCAATTAAAATGACTTTCCCAGCTAAGATGGAGCAACCAACCCTTATAGTTCAATGAAATAGACAGTAAAATGGGTCTGCTGTCATGGAAATAAGACACTTCAAACATCAATTAAGACAATTACATTCTGCACCGTAACTAGTGGAACTCTACTGAGGGGATGTAGCAACTCTAAACTGGTCTCACAATTGTCCATGCACATCCAGTCATTTTTAAAAATCACTAAGCTCTCTCCAGTGACATGCTACCTGTAGCAAATTTTGCAGAACAAGTAAGCTACTGAAGAAAAGAGAGAAAGTAAGAGTGTTTAATGTAGTTTTGAAAACAATCAATTAAACTTGTGACGAGTACCCTAGTTCAGAGCTTAGAAAACTTTCCCTTTAGTCTTCTTAGTGTTTTTCATAAACATAGGATTTCCACTTTTTACTGATATTAACGTTGTAAGAACAATACTATGAATGATGGGATTATATCTAGATAAACTGAGATTCACTAGTTCTTCACTGGTCACATTTAGAATTTTCACCAGGAAGAATTATGGGGCATTTCATCCTCACTACATAACTAGTTTTCATGTCTCTGTGTATTATTATCAAGTTCTTTAGCACTGCACTCCTATTTAAAAGCTAGGACAGTTTTTAACCACTTCAGAGATAGGAAAACTGAGACTCTTACAACTCAATGCCTGAATTTTCAAGCCCTTAATTTGGGATACTATTTGTTTGAAAACTGAGGCAATTACTAGCAGATTTGGAGGTGAGAAGCAAATATAATACAGAGTTCTACACAGATAAGAGATGAAATACTCTAAAAAATAATTTCAAATCAGCCAGCAGCTACTACTAAACTGCCTCTGTATCTAAGAGTTCACTCCTGAGTACTTCTGTTACATAAGGATACATTAGGTTACACTAGCTCTTGCAGGTACAGTTCATCATGTGGTCCCAAACCTCTAGAGTGCTAATTTTTTAAGCAAGAGTGTGCTTCTAGTGTCGTCAGAAAACTACATACATGTTTCCATAGTGGGAAATAAATTAATCTGTAAATTAGTTATAGTAATAGTTGTTACTAAAACCTTGTTCTGATAAGGGCCTCCCACCACTACTGTAACATCTGTTAAATAATTCATAGCCATTACTCAACCTCAAGCAGGTGTTTCAACTTAAGTACCACAAAGCAAAGCTCCTTTAAAAATTGTGACCACTGTTTGTTTCACAGTATGTTATTACCAAGGCAGGGCTAACTTCGACCTCCTGATACCTTACACACAGTAACCTTTCAATAGCGATCCAATTCAGAACCGCTGTGAAGATAAAGCAATTACGCAGATTGTAGCTTCCCACGCGAAAGATCATCCGCCAAATTACAAAGTGACGCGAGACGTCCCGTCACTACGAGGCAAAGGCGCAGCCCCGGCTGTGAGAGAGCAGCAGCAGCCGGGCACCCTGGGCTGCCCGGGCCGGGCCGCAGGGGGAGGCCGCCGGCACCACCGCCCCGGCAGCCACGCTCCTGCGGGCGGGCGAGAACCGCCAGGAGCGAGGCCGCTCCCTGGTTTAGAGCAGACGTGTGTCCTCTCCAGCGCCGTGCTCTGTCCCTGAAACCCGGGAGGGCCCCGCAGGCCGGACACAAGCAGGAGCTCAGGCCCCCGAAACGAGGTGAGGTGAGCCGGGCGCAGCGCCAGCCCCGCTCGGGGCCTCCCCCTCCGCCCGCCCCGCACTCACCTGCCCCGCCAGCCCGGCCAGGCAGCGCAGGGCGCTGTTCGCTACCTCGGCGGCCGCGGGATTCGTGTCCGGGACGCAGCCGCCGGGAGGGAACGGGCCGGGCGCCACCGCCGCCATGACGCCGGCACGGGCTGGACCGCAGCCGCTCTGTCGCGCCGCGATGACGAACCCTGCCGGTGGCCCCGCCCCGAGAGATGATGGACAGGCGCGGCAGCCAATCCGGAGGGCTCTCTGGCCGGTCGGCTCGGGGCGCGTCCCCGGCTCTGCGCGCGGTGCGGGATCCGCGAGCGGGAATCCCAGGTTGGAACCGCTCCCGTGCCAGGGTGCGCTGCTCCCTCACCCTCCTCTTTGCCCCGGGCTCTGTTCTGTCCTGCGCTGCAGCAGGCTTCCCGGAGCGGTCAGCTCGGGCGCCTGTTGGGCACGCCCGTAGGAGGACAACAAGTGTTTCTTTAAATGCGTCAGATTGCTGCCCTTGATTCAGCGGTGTTTTTCTGGCTACACCTTCACTCTTTTGTTCTTCAAAGCCTTGACTCTTCTGGTTACAGCAGGGCTGGTTTTAAATCAGACTACAAGATTTGTCAGAGTACTCTGATTATGGGGATTGCAAAATTGCGTTCCCTGTAAGATGGTCTTAATTCTTTCCTAAAACAGTGTAAGTGTTGACAAAGATTTTCTACCTGACGTTTCTTTTGATATCCTAATTTTGCTCCTTTAACCTTCATGCTAATTCCTGTTCTCTGAAACCCCTTGCCCCCAATATTTTTTTCTTCCATTGGAAAATGGTAAGTGCTGTTGTATATACAAGTGATAAAACATTCTTAAATAAAAATGTTGGAAAGGCAGATAATTTTTTCGACTGATGTTTTGAGGGTTACTTTAAAGACATTTCTGTATAAAGTATCCAGAGAAGACCTAAATTGAGTGAAAATAAATCCCACTAAACTGAAGGCATTCAGCAGCAGCAGGCAACAATACTTCAGAAGACCTGAGTAGATACAGCACTACTCAATTCCAGAGGAAAATAAGTTCCAAAGAGGACTTCAGTGTTAATGCTTACAAATATATTTCATGGAGAACTGCAGTTAGCAAGAATACCTTACCTAGGGTGAGCTAGATGGCATTTAGCTGGCTTCAGTTGATGAGAACCATTCTTTGGATTCAGAAATGCTTACCACAGAATGTGGTTGTGAGTTGGTAGCTCTGAAATATATAGCAATTCACTGAATTCCTGCAAAAACACTGTTTTTGTGAAATGATAACATCTTGAAAACACACAGAATACAGTAGTCAAGATAAATTGTGAAATTTTGTTTCATATTTCTGTGAAAAATGTTAATTCCAGCTTGTGGTCAAGTGGTGACTACTTCAGCCTGCCCTACCTCTTGCAGTTTTGTTTCTGGACAGGCAGCTGAAGCAACTCTGCAAAATGTAATCATCTAATTTGGATCAAATCATGAAGATTTCAGAAAAAGGGAAAATACATTGTCCTTCCCCCACCAGCACTACAACAATGAATAAAGGTGTGAGTAATTTGCTGGCCAGAACGGAATATGGAGCACAGATGTAACAACCTGGCATCGTTTGTTGCTTCTCAGTGTCAGAGGAGACAGTTTGCCCTGGCTGAATTCCCCATGACCTGCAAAGATGGAGCAAGTCCAGGCATTTGAACCAAATTTTAACTTCAAGTAATGAATGTTCAGCTACCTGATAAATTACACTTCAGGAGAATGCAGCTTTCCTGGAGTGATAAGCAGGTGTGTGCTTGCTTTAGCAGGGAGTGTGTGTCGCTTTCTTAGTTGAGAGACCTAAGATCATTCCTTTGCTTTTGAGCAAACACCTCTAGCAAGAGGTTGTTTTGGAGGACAGAATGTTTCAAGTGAAAAAGACGTAGATAAGCATATAAATGTCAGAAAGGTACTGGAGGTTACGTTGCCATATGCTCAGAAATACAAGGGAGATTGAGTGAATGTGGATGATAGCAAGAGACAGTGGAGACAATACACCTTTATTTATTCAGTGATAATTACAAGAGTAAGCAAAAGACCATGAAGTAGTCTGTAGAGTTGTTGATGTCCACCTATTATTTACTAAGCAAAAACTGGATCTCGGTCTTCTTCCTGTTCCTTGCAAATATCTTCTCCTAGAGAAACAGTAACAATTCCCGTGGGTAAAGATTTCCTTCCTACTTTCACTGTCTCAGAAGACCTTGATCTATGTTGCGGCTGCTAGCTAGATAAATTCAGTATCATCTGAAATTTCACAGATTAAATTATGCAATGCATTATGTAAACATGAACAGAAGTAATCCAAAGTAATGCAAGAGATTAGGAAAATGAGAGCATGTGAGAAAATGAGAATAGGGAAAAAATGTGCAAATACTGCTAAGACAGAATATGTTAAACGTTCATGTGTAGTGGAAGAGACAGGCCAGAGCAGAATGGTTCCAAAAGATGATTGTATGCTCACTGCATGTAGTGCAGAGTAAAAATGAATGCACTTGCGATTGCCTCTGGCAGTAAAGCTGGCCACAGTAAATCCAGGCCTCCCATAAAGACAGAGGAAATTACATGGCATACTTACTAAAGCTGGTGAAACAATAAAACATTGGAAGCTCTCATTGCTGGAAAGATACTGGTAATTTGGAATGAATTTATAGGAAACTGGCAAGAAGTGGATTGCCAGAGATAGAGATACTTGTTTAGAAGGAATCAGAAGATTTAAATATGTCTAACTTGGCAGTAATGTCCAGATATTTTAATAATGTGACTACCAAGAGAGGGAATAATCTGGAATTGCTTTCAACATCCAAGGATAGAGTTATCATGATAATATTAAACCTTCTGCAGTTTTGATCCCTGAAATGGATCTGAGAGGCATATAAAAACTTCTCACACTAAAACCACCCTGAAACATATAAGCACAAAACCATTAAGTTCTTAAATAGCAAATATTGTTGGATTGAAATGATTTTGAAATTGAAAAGAATTTTCTTTTGATTTTGGACTATTGCTTCTTTTTGTTTGGTTAGTGAAATGATAAACACGAACACCTCTTTCCAACTCTAGGTGCCTTTAAACACTTTAAAATCACAGTAAACTTCAGTAAATTGACACAAATTCTGTTTGCTGGTCACCACTGTCATAACTGCTAGCACTATTTCTTCTGCTGACTATTACATTACCATAATTTCTGAACTCATACTTTGATTTTGTCCCTAACTAACAAACACCCAGATAACGGTGGGTGCTTTGCAGAATGTACCAGTGGTTGAAGCTTGTTGTGCTCAAGGGCGAAGTGCTAAGCTAAGGAGGCTGTGTTACGTATAAGCAGATTTTTCTCCTGAATTCAAAAACTTGTACTTTGCACTTCTGCTTATGTCAGCTGTAGCACAGGGAAAGGTAAAAGAGGCAATGCATCGGAAAAAAAACTTTAACTGAAATAATTTGGAGCTTCGAAGTTAAAGACAATATGCTGAATTCTGCCCAGAGCCCCAGACAAGTGGTGCAGCTTGACACCAACTGCTGTAAATGTAGTTGTCCTTAATATTGAGATTATTAGTGCTGCTTTGAATTATCTCAGTTTATAAACAGAAAATTGATAGTATCCTCCTCATTGGATTAAAATGGGACGTGACCAAGTCCCTCTAAAATAAAAGCTTTTATTTATTTTTCCAAGCATTAATCTCAGAATTAGGAGTACTTCACTTCTATTGCTTCCCAGGTACCCAGGAAAAGGCATTGCTCCAAATGAATTTATAGATCCTGGTTCAACATGATACTTAAGCTTGTGCCTAATTTTAAGTACTAGCCCAGCTGAAAAAAACTCAGCCTTCTTCCTTAAAATGTAGTCAATGTGCTTATTAACTTCATAAAATAAGACTCTGAATTGCAAAACTAATTCTCCAATAGAAGCTGCATTTTTTCCAAGCAAATGTCTTTGCTGAATTTTGGTGTTTCTCTCACTCTATCAAAATTTAGAAAGCCCTGTTCAGATAGGATTTGAATGGGATTTGTATGAAATGTCCTGTGGGAAATACAGCTGTGATGTATTTGCAGTTGAAGGAAAAAACCCCTGAGCCTATAAGTATCATACATACATACATATATATATATATATAAAACTTGCAGTAATTTATTTCTTCCTAACATCCATGATGCTGTTGCCCAAATTCTGTTTAGTGTTCTCATCCTGACATGAACATAGATCCATGGCCCTTCCTTTCTGAATTTTTTTACCCTTGAGATTTTTGAATACTCTTCCATGCTTTGCCATACTTTGGTCTTTATTTTTAATGTCTTTGTTTAGTAATTTTACACCATAATGAAATTTTATCTACCTGCGTGCCCCCCCTTTCTTGCTACCATCTGCAAATAAGATTAATAGTCTCTGCACAAAATTCTTCAGTTCAGTTATACAATCTGGGATCAAGAACTGACCCCTGCAGGTCCCAGCTCAACAGCTCTTCTTAGAAGTCAGCAAACTATTATTATAATTATTGTGTTCACAAATTCCAGATTTCTATAGCTACTTTGAAAGATTTGAATATAAACCTCCTTCCTATCATTCCTTGTGAGACTATCACATGAAAATGTAGAAGGTGTCTTGCAGAGTAGGTGTCTATGCTCACAGTGTTTCCCCTGTCTGTAAAGTGTAAATAATTTGACACAAGCATTGTGAAATTAAGCACTCATACCTGAAGTCAGTCTTAAATTTAATAATTTTCCATTGCATTAATATGTACATGCTTCACATATTATATATTTATTTAACTCAGGTTTAATGGGACACTTGAAAATCTATATTTAACAGGGAAACAGGAATATAGCTTATTTATTTTGGAGAAAATTTAACTTTTGGGATTCCTTGATTACTGAGTACTTGATTTTAAAAGCTGTAGCTTGCATCTTTATTAGTATAATTTGACTATTATTTTAAAATAAATAATAGTGATAGTTGCTTAGGAATATTTTAAATAGGGTTCTTCAACTGTGCTATGTACAAGCCTTTTACATAGCTTAGGTGCAAGCCAGGTCCTTTTCTAAATGTTACAGTTTTGCTACTGTTTTCTGTAAAACAATTGCATTGCTCAAATTTAAATTTACCTCCTGCTTCAACAGTTCAGCTTATAAATTTCTGTACCCCATAGCTGGACAGTTGTTGTCTAACAGATTACATCTATCATTATTGGTCTGATCAGTCATTCCATATCCTAGTAGGCTCCCCCATTGACTTGAGGAATCAGATCTGTATCTGCTTTAGATATGAAATTCATGGACTGATAGTTGAAATTAGGGATCTGTATTATGTAGTTGAGTTGAGCCTCTCAAAATAGCCGTAAGGAGTTCATATATCCATTTGGCAAAGTAAAGATAGGTAGCTGAATCCTTTGAGCTTCAACTTATGAATCTGTACAAGTAAATACATCATGCCCTTTTTGGATATAAACTAACTAAGAGTTATTTGAATGATCTCATTTGTATTATAGTAAATGAACAAAGGATCACACTCATCTTTACACTGTCAGTATTTTTCTAATGCAGAAGAGGCATTTGTTAATAGGGAATATGGAGCCTTTGACATTTTGGGTCCCAATCCTTCAGTGAAGCTAGTCATGCACCTGCTTATTTGTGCACAAATCATTCTAATGAATTCTAAAGGACTATTCATGTGCATAAAGCTAAGCCTGTGTGTAAAAGCCTTTGCAAGACTGGGCCTAGGTTGTAAGTTTGATAATGACCTGAGACTGATTCAACAGAGAAAAAATAGTCCTTTTAAAAAGTTGAGAAGTGTAACTCCAGCTCAGCTGAACAGGTATGGGCAGTGCTAAAAGACAAAACTCTAAAAACTGATCAAGAAAAAATGGCAAGAGATATAAATCTTTTTTAAAATTATTTATATTTAATAATACTGCATTTTACCTTAATCTTATTAATTTTTGGCTTCAGTTTATTTTCATTATGGCTATGAATTCCATTTGAATAACTTTATTTCAGGAGCTTAGAAACTTTCCTGGTTTAATTTCATGTATATATATATATATATATAGCCTATGTGGAAGCATAGATCCGCTTAGAGAATGGTAGTTGAGAGAAATCATAACTAGGCTCAGGAAAGTTTTGCTTAAGGAGAAGTCACGACATCAACACTGTTTCAAAAAGAAGTGTGCAGAAGAGCTTTGTGGGCTTATTTGTTCATAGCATGCAATATTCTGCCTTCTGCTGCAAGTGTTTTGTGCTGCGCTGCAGCACTTCATGTTCTCAGAGACTGCACATCACCTGCAGGAGCCTCCGAACAACATCAGGGGAATTTCAGTCATTGTGACCCGTCTCCTGAAACCATTTGCTAGGTATTGCTTCCATCAGTTGCTTCCACCAGGAACTTTCGTAGAATTTGGTAAAGACTTTTTATGTGTTTAACATTAAACAGATAGGCAATGCTACTGAAATTACCATGAAAAAGAAATGAAATTACTTTAATATAAACTGAGTTCCTGCTTGGGCCTATGGTTTTGGCATTTAGTATGGTGAGTGTATGAAATAGGCATCTTTATGCACAATCACAAAAAAAGAAATATTTTCCTTTGCATAAAGCTAACTGTTGTCTTAATATGATCTGTTCACTGGTAAAATAGTCACTCTACTCTGTGGCCTTTAGGTAACGTTGACTATGAAATTACTTGTTTGTTAGGCTCACTAAGTTAAACTTGATAAAAAAGGGGGAAGGTGTCTTTGCCCTGTAGTTTAATCAACTTTTATTTGCACTAAATATCAGAAAAAATCCAGTTTCCTCAGTTAAAGGATGAATTTAATAGCTCAGCTGGGTGAAGAAGAGAACAGATGGACAAACCATACCAAAGCTGCAGTGGGTGAAGGTGACAGCCCAGAGACCACCACTGCTGACTTTAGTTGTTGGCCTTGGGGACATGACAGATATTTTGCTGTTTGATGCAGTAAAATGAAGAAACAAGGTATATCTTATAAGGCATGGTTTTCCTTTACTAACCTTTAAATTATGATTTAAATGAAGATTAAATTATGGAGTATTTTGCTGTTTTATAATTTAGCAGTTCAGGCTGAAGTTTCCTTTATGTTCTTTCTGGTTTTATACAGGCAGCCTAGAAGATGGACATTTGACAGGCCACAATAGACTGCTCCTTTCCCAGGTATCTCCTGCTTGTTTCCTTTATCTGTGAATAGGAAATGGCTTAAAGGCACCTGTGTTATGAAGGTCCCAGGGGCAGCTGCCTGACTAGTGAATGCCTGATTATGTGTTAACATGCTTTGTCAGATATTGGCAGAATCTGTTCTCTTCTTTTGCCTTTTCAGCAAGGGTACCATTGACAGACTGGCTACCCATTTATAGAAATGTTGTCCATCAAACTGTGAGGAAGGACAATGGTGTTTTTCTGTGACCAGTGACTGTGGGAAACTTTTCTTTGGCTATTCAGGCAATTTTTGTAGCTTGCTCTGAAGAGGAGAGACTGATGAGTGCAAAAAGTACAATTAAGCAAAGCCAGACTTCAATTGAAGGCTGTAGTGTAGTCTGCTTGTTCTCATTTTTTATTTGGAAAAAAATCTATGGGTTTTCACGTTGCTGTGTGGCATTCAGCGGGGGGCTATTACAATCCTAAATTTTTTTTCTAGACCACCTAATTCTAAGTAAAAATTAAATGTAATGAGAGCCACTTGGAGTTCTGAATATTTTAAAGCATAATTCCCACAGAAGGGATTCGACCTAAACTGTGGAGAGCATCAGTTGGCTAATTATAGCTGCATTTTATATTACAGCAGGTGTCAGATGCAGTCATCTCAATAAAGTCCACATAATACTCTGAAAAATAACAAAAGCTTTTCTTTGAATGTGGGTACTAATTTCTGCTAGGTGTCATAAGAGCTCTGATACTTCTTATTGGCGTTAACAAGAGCACTGCAGCACTCAAACATGCTTTTTGCTTAGGATGAATTGATACTGTAAAGCACTTACTAGTCAGCCTTGGCAGATGTCAGTAGTTAATACTAGTGTTGCAGAGGTTGGTATATAATGCAAAGAGTCTTATGTAAATACTTTTAGATGATGGGCTGGTTTAGAGAATGAGTGTGAGCCATGCATCAACTTACTTAATGAAAGCTAAATAGACAACATCAGGATAACTGCACTTCCTTTAACTTCTGTCTTAAGTCCTCTGCAAGTAAAGGGCATATGGGAAGGCAGTAAACTAGGTGAATAAAAACATTAAACTTCATAAGCACTTTGTGCGATCATAATATTTTCCCAATTCAGTGGAAGCAATAAGTTTGAGTTACTGAAATGATTGGTGAGAAAGGTGTTTCCTAAGCCTTGAAACGGAGGTTCCCTGAAGAGCGTATCTTCAGAATAGCCTGCAAGTGGTGAAACTACAATCTATAGACATTTGATGGTCATCTGACTTCCTAAATAAAAGATGGCATTCTATGATTCCAAGAGGATTGTGGTTTAAAATATTAATGAATCATTAAAATAAATGCTGAAGTGGGAAGCATGCACAGAAGCCCTTGAATACAAGGAATTGTGATAACATTGAAGTTGGGCAGGGTGAAAAGCAAAGGCAGGAAAACCTGCCCACCCGATTGTGCTTGGCCTAACATGCCTCAGAGATGTTTCCCAAGATTGCCATGTACCCTGAGAAGCAGTAAGATGCTTCAGGACAGAATAGCAGAATCAGGTCACGGGGAGCTTGCTGCTTCTCCTACAGGGGATAAGATGTACCTGGTCCAAACATGGCCGAGGAGAAGGGCTTCAACAAAGAATGATGTCAAATGTTAGGCTTATCATGCAGGAGACACAACCATGTACTAGCAAAACAAAGGAAATTTGACAGATGATCAAATCTTCCAACATCTGAGTTTCCTGTAAGAGCAAAAAACTACTTAATGAACTACTGTCTAGTGCCGTATACCTTTCCCTCACATCATCTCCCCTGAGGAAAGGTAGTCCTAAACACCAGGCTGCCTTTGTCTTTTACACAGAAGTCTACGGAGAATTGCAGAGGTTATAGAAATAATAAATACACTTATTGTTATAAATATTCTATTTTTAAAATGTAAAAACCAGTCAGCTGAATAAAACTGAACCACAAGTTCCAGCATGTTACCTTAGCAACTCTGTAAGAAAAAAGCAATCACAGATTATGAAGTATTGTTTAATGTTTTGTAGAACTTCAGAATAAAGTATAATCTTATCATATTACATACTGACTATACTAACAGGTAGGAAGAGCCTGGTTTTGGTCTGAAGTCTAGGTGCAACAAGTGACTTGTAAAAAATAAATGTAAGTAAATTAGAGTAATATATTCATATTAAGAATACACACATTTCTGGATTAACATACATATATTGTTCAAGAAAAAAGTTTCTAAATACAATATTAAACATGTATAATCCATATAGCCTCTAAACCTGGTAAAAAAACAGATACAGAAACCAAGCAGAGATATAGAGATAAAAATGAAGGAGAAATAATTTCTTGGCTAATCTGTGCCTGGCATCTGGGGAGCAGAGGGCTGTCTGTGAGAGAACTGCTTTAGCTCTCACACATGAGGTTACCTCTAAGGAAAGGACCTATGAAAAGGCCTGATAACAAAAGCCCAATTACAAAAGCTGAAGGCGTGATTGCCATTGTATAAATGAATTTACTAATTTACCCCATTTATTCCACATAGCCTCTTTCTGAAACCTTTTAGTATGAAAGAGCCCAGCTCAACTTGGAAAGCTCTTAGGAGTTCTGTGAAAGGCTGGGAAGGTAAACAAAAGGTTAAGTTAACTGCAAGAACTGTCAACCTAGTCATCCTTTAGTTGTCTCTCCTTTAGCACAAAAAGCCATGAGGAGACCACCACTGTACTACATTGCTTCTGCACTATTGTTTTCCCATGTCTTAAATTTCTGGTCTTGGGATGTGTTCCTGTCCATGAGGTACAGAGCTAGGTATTAAAGAATAAAACCTTCTCTTGCTGGTAGATATTTTAATTTTTTTTTCCCTTTTAGGAGAGAAGGTAAGGGATAGTTATCAGCAAGAAGAGGTGCTGTTGTAAAAGGTAACTACCGGTGGTGTCACTCAAAATTTATTGCCCTCTGCAGATTACAAAAACCTAATGACTTCCCCTTGTGATGTTTCTGAAGGATTCTTGGGAAGAAGACATCTAACAGTTCCTGTGGTAATGACTGTTACTGCCCTATATATGACAAGAGTTTTACGTGTGTGTAATTTTCCTCGATTATTCTAAAAAACTGAATGTGTCTAGGATAATTTTGTGTGTCACCTATTGTGAAAATTGCTTTGGTGGCAAGCAAAATCAACTACTCTGTGACCTACACTTCTTGATATTGGGGCTTACACGAAACTTACTGCACTCTTCCTTCTCCACAGTTACTGCTACTTCTTCCCCTCCATTTTTGCTTTTGGATTACAGAGATGTGATTTCACAATACAAGCAGCACAGATGGCAGCTGAAGGTTTTTATCTGCCAGGTGTCTGCATAACGGCTGAGCCAATGTATGCAGCTGAGCACAGCTCACTTTCTCACATAGGTGTTCAGCACCATTTCTCTGAATCATAGCCTTGCATAACCTTTGGAAGTACCTCTGGGAAATTTTAGAATGTATTCAAATACACGATACTTTGGCAGGCAGAAATCACAGGAAGTCTTACTCTGAATTCATTGTGAATGCTCAGAAGAAAGAAGTAGTTCCTGCATTTGCTGCTGTGGTTGCAAAGGATGGGCTTAATGATGTAAAATATTGGGAAAGTAGGCCCTATATAAATTTATCACCTATAAATATAAACATATATAGATAATCAGCTATACTCAAAGAAAGGTGGTGGGAGATCACTTGGGTTTGCTGGCAGACTTCAATAGAGAGAGGAAGATAAATCTTTAGGGCCAAGGAGGAAGTCATGTAGTCCTATAATAACTAGGAGAGAAGAACTGATTTTTGTAGTTTGGGAGTGCAAGATTGTGTCATTCTGAGCTCTGTGGAACTGTCTTCCTCTTGCTAGGGCTCAAAAGCATCCAACACCTGCTTTCTGTCGGTTGAGGTTCACAAATTAGGTCTCATAAGAAGAGAAGTGGTGTGATCCAATATATGCACCATCCTGTGATGGTATCACACGGAGACAGATGGACTTTCCTGTAGATACTGCAGTTACACACCAGTAGGCAATGCAGATACAAGTTATTCCAGCCTAATGGCTGGTCCCCATGTGCAAACAAATGCAAGAGATGCGAGACTGGGAATATTTGACTGAAGGGGTGAAAGAAATCTGAGGAAGAAAGAAACCAGGTGATGGCTTACATAGGAATCAAGCTGGGAAAGAAGAGGTTTGCACCTTATAGGATCAAGACTTTGAAATAGGTCAGGGAACAAAGGAAGGTAGGAAGACGGGAAGTTCTGGGCACGGTGCCTACTGTGACTGACACTTCCAGGGACCACAAATGGAGCTAAAGCCTTGTCTGAGAAGGCCTTGTGCTTCCCCAATAGTTTTCTAGGCAACATAATTTCACTGTCTTTGTGAAACATTAGGACTGATTACAATGCTGTAGGTCCAATGAACTGGGGAGATTTGGGGAGGAATTTTGTTCTCTAGAGTAGCTTCACAACATCAGCTTACAGAAAGGGATGGGGAGTGTGAGAATAAAAACCACATGAGAAAGAAGAACTGAAAATTCCCAGAGTGTTTCACGTAACAGTATAGCTATCAGGAAGATCATTTGTGCATAAGGGAATGGCAAGCTCCCAAGGGTGCCAGTAGTGCTGTACATTATACAGGGCCAAGTTCATTCATTGCGGGCACTGTGAAGAACTGAGTTATGGAGTCTAATGGTGGAGCATTTAATTCCTAGATCCAAGCCTCTGAGAGTGAAAAAATGGTTCTTGTTGCCCAATGTGAAAGATGTATCTTCTTTGAGAGCTCACTTCTTTGCTTTTGTTGAAGGAGAAAATAAAAAGATTTTCATAAAAATGAAGAGTGAACATTTGACAAGATGTCTGTGGACATAGTTTCATTTTACTTCAGCTGTGCCATGAAAGACCATGAAATATCTTCCTCTGGCCTTTTAATAAAGTACATTATCTTTAAGCATATATCAAGGAAAGCAAAGAGTTTGTAGTATTAAAAACATTTTAAACGACTTTGCAGGTGATGTGTATGTGAAGGTTCAAGCAATCATCCAAGGCCAGAGTACTTGAAGAACTGAGGAACTGTTAAATTACTGTGATCTTAAAAATGATTACTGTAATACTTTAGAGAATACATTTTCCATAACAAATATAGAACATATTTTCTAATTTCTATTATGGTTATCAAGGTCATTCAGTGATAGAATGCAAAATCTTTTCTTTTTCTCATTTAGATACTGTCAGGTGCATAAATTCTATAGCTAATATAGAAATACATTTAAAAATTGGAATTTATTAATGAAGAGATATGTCTTTGCCCAGTATTATACAATAATTTTTTATCTTCTGAATGCAGTTTAACAATACACAGACTCTGTCTGGCTTTATTCCACTAATACATGCCATTTCCAAAAGTGTGTTGCCTTATATGTTAAACACAGTGCACACACAATTACCCTAGCATTCCTTGAAAATTAATTTCAAATACACATTTATTGTAAGTGCTTTGGGGCAAGAACCATCTTTTGTTATTAAACAATACAAATGGGATCTTGGCCCATAATTGAGGCTCCTAAGCACTGTGAATTCTTTCATCAGTGTCTCACATTCTCTTTCTCACTCTCTTTGTCCCTCTGCAGATTATGCCAGTGTTTACAAAGGTTGGGATCCTTTGCATCCTCATCAGTTTTTGCATTTGCCCAAGAATCAGATTCAGTTTAGCCTAGCATTCTTCACAAAGATAAAAGGGTGACAGATCCTGACACATTTGTGCTTTTGAAAAGTGGAAAAGCTGATTCAATGCATAAACCCTATACTAAAGCTCTCTCCAAGGTGAAATTGCACCAGTCTTGGAATAAAAAGTGGAAGACAGATACTTAAACTACATACAGTGATGTGCTTGAGCACTCTTTCTTACAGTATAACCAGAAAATGCTGTAATTACCTTATTTCCAGTTTTTAACTACTGAAACTTGGCTGATTTCTTTGTGATCAAAGACACCTAAGACACCTGATTTATGTCTTAGGTAATACTCAATCTTCTTCACATGTATGGGCTTCAATCACTATTATTTCAAACTATAATACTGGGCAAGACATATTACTGAATGCTTATTTTACAGTTTCATTTCTGAAACAAACATATATACATGATCCATGCATTAATCACTGAATTACTAGACCTTAATGATTGATTTATTAATGACAGATCAGTATGTTCTATCATAAATAAATTAGTGAATTTACTAAAGCATTGGTAATTCTCTGTGAATTCAATGACAGTGATTTGGTAAAACTAGAAAGAAATGTGAAATTATTAAAGACATACAAAGAGCCAGACCTGACAAATTAGAAGTCTCTTTCTAAGATCGGATACTTTAGCCTGCAGTTGAAAAGAGCTTTGCCACTGAAAGAGCATTGTGACCATAATGGTTGTTCCCCAAACAGGAGTGGTGTAGCTACAACTATTCAGTCACAGGTTCTTAGGTTGTTTGTATAGTATAAAGCCAGTGGAAACGATTTCAATTCTCCAACTGGACCTCCCACATATCTAAGATTTTTCCCGTAACTAATTCCTTTCGTAATTGAAGAGTAAGTTTGAGAAAACATGCTAGTCTTGATTATGATCTTTGCAGAGATAAAAAAATCTACCACAGTGCTGAGTATGATGTTTCAATTAGTATCATAACAATTAAAAAAAAGTTACGATTTGTGTAACCTTTAATTTAAGCCACTGAGTCTTGTTACACATTGATTTGTGCAAAATGAAGGCATTGATGAAACTTCATCTTTCTTTAGTAAACACCTTATAGAACTTGGAAAAATATTTTTTTAACTTGCTTTCTGAGCTTTTCTCCTGACAGAATGTAGTGTGCAGAAAGCATATGAATTTACAGTGCTTGAGCTCATCAGCTCTGGCTTGCCAGGCACACCCATCTGATCAATGCTAAGAAGGTAAGATACAAACTACCTCATCTTAAAGACAGTTTTAATGCAATATAGATGAGATTTTTAAATTTAACTTTGATATGAAACAAACTGCCTCTAAAAAAGGTTGAGCAACCAGCAAGGGAAAAACCCCTCTCCTTTTATTCAATACTCTTATCTACATGTGCATGCAGATCACATGAGGCCACAGTTATAATTGTCATATATGCATCAGGGCAGTATAAACTTTATATTCTCGGAGGTATTCAGCATGTTTAGACTTCATTCTACTGTTCTGGCAAGGGAGCAGAATTATATTATTTGAGTTACAGTCTGCATTGCACATAGGCTATAGCTGTAGTTAGGATTGTTCCTAATGCTCATGTATTGACTTTAAATGAAATAGGGTGGATAAAAAAGTTGTCAGTAAAGGATAACAGTTGATGCCAACATCTTTTTCAGTTCATTATTAATAGAAAGACATCAGTGGAACCCTCGCTTTTAAGGAAATCACAATTAGAGGCTGGAAAAAAGTTAAAGGGATACAGGTACAGCAGAATATCAAGGGAATCTTGCCATTATTTTGTCTCCTGGGACATGTTATACAGAATTAGTAGCCTGGTTATGGATTTGGACTGTAGAACCACTGACAGGCTTGTGACTGAATGCAAGATAAGCAGAGCTCATAGTCCCACATTGAAAACCTGTATTCTGTTGCTAAAGAGCAGAGCTGATAAAGACAACTGATTGTAGTGGGCTGACCCTGGCTAGACACCAGGTACCCACCAAAGCCACTCTATTGTTCGCTTCTGTAACTGGACAGAGGAGAGAAAATATAATGTAGGGATCGTGAGTTGAGATGAGGGCCAGGAGCCATTACTCACCAATTACTGTCACAGGCAAAACAGACTCAAAGTGGGGATATTAATTAACTTTATTACTAACTGAATCAGAGCAGTATAATGAGAAGTAAAAGAAATCTTAAAAACACTTTCCCCCCACCCCTCCCTCCTTCCCAAGTTCTACCTCCTCCCCCAGTGGCTCAAGGAGACGGGGAATGGGGGTTACAGTCAGTTCACCACAGATTGTTTCTGCCGCTGCTCAGAGAGAGTCCTTCCCCTGCTCCCCGTGGGGTCCCTGCCAGGGATACAGTCCTTCATGAACTTCTCCAGCATGAGTCTATCCCATGGGCAAGAAACTGCTCCACAAAAATCTCCACAAACCACCGCAACGTTGATCACTTTTCCACGGGATGCAGTCCCTTCAGGCACAGGCTGCTCCAGTGTGGCCCCCCCACCGAGGCCACAAGTCCTACCAGTAAAACCTGCTCCAACATGGGCTCCTCTTTCCATGGGTCAGCAGGTCCCTCCTGGGACCTTGCTCCTGCATGAGCCTTCCGTGGGATCACAGCCTCCTCTGGGCATCCACTTGCTCTGGTGTGAGTCTCCTCTATGGGCTGCAGGTGGATCTTTGCAGCCCAATGGACCTCCATGGGCTGGAGGAGGACAGCTGCTTCACCATGGTCTGCACCATGGGCTTCCCCCACCCATGGGAGTCTCAGCTCTGGCACCTGGAGCACCTCCTCGTCCTTCTCCACTGACCTTGGTGTCTGCAGAGTTGTTCACATGTTCTGACTCTGCTCTTCTCTGGCTGCCATTTTCATCTACCCAATAACATTTTTCCCCCTTCTTAGGTATGTTATTGCAGAGGTGTTATTATCACTCCTGATTAGCTTGGCCTTGGCCAGCAGCAGGTCTGTCCTGGAGCTGGCTGCAATTACCTCTGCAGGACACTGGGGAAGGTTCCAGCAGCTTCTTGCAAAATCCACCCCTGTAGCCTCCCCACTACCAGAACCTGGCCACAAAACCCCAATACTTTACTGAAGATATTCTCTCTCTGTATGGGCTGTGTGTATCTTAAATCCAAATAAGATGATGTTGTTTGCTTTAATTAATTGAAAAGTTTTGTCTTGACCTTCTTTATACAGATCCTTGAGTGAACAATTCTGAAAGTCCAAGATTTCTTCTTTGAGACAGAGGTCTATCTTGTATTCTTCTATGCTTTCTTTTCATGATTTGGAGAATGTTTGAATTCTCAGATTAAGGCTATACCAAGAGAAATTGTTTAAAATGTTCCTACGTATTGACATTCTTTTAATCCCATCAGTCTTCCCAATGCTTATCCTGATTAGAATTTCTCTTATCTGACGCTCAAAAAAAAGTAAGAGGTTGAAGGGTAATGTGGTGTTAACACATTTATAATCTATTAACTATAGCATTTGGTCCTCAAACAAACGTCTGCATATGTCTTGGAAGAAATGAAAAGCAAAATGCTGCTGTGCAAACTAATTCTCCATTTTGTCATAATGTTTCCAGAATTGCAGTCAGCTATAAATTTTCAATATGAAGCTTGACATTCAAATGGAAATCTCAAACTGCTGCTGATATTGGAGAGGAAACAGAAAAGGATTAGAAGAAGAAATAGCAAGAAATTTTTTCACTAAATCTGTTCTGGATTATATTATGCATTTGGGTCTTGTGGTAGTGATATGTTTGATGCAAATTGACACAATAATGAACTTTACTGAACAGATATTATAGTACTCTGATTTTTGATTGTTATCTATATATCTCTATCTAAATTCCATAATTTCACACAATATATTTCTATCAAGTGTGTTGCACAATCAATCTTAGATATTTTAATTACAGTTTATGAATTTCAAGAAGGGTTACTTCTTGCAGTCTCCCATTTTTTCATTTAATTTTGGGACTTCTTTAAAATGGGATTTATTTTCAGAAGTGGAAGTACTTAGCTGGTTTCTACAGGGCACATATTTCAAAGGTTTCTTCTTCTGGTGTTCAAGCACAGAGACATTTAAAATTTTCACTTGTTTTTGAAAATTCCTGATGATACCACATGCTCACATTTTAAAGCACACAAAATTTTCTGAGCTGAGGTACAATAAATTGTAGAGAGTGGCATCACGAAGCTGGATAGATCAGAAACTTGTAGGTGAATTCTCAGTATTTTGAAAGTGTTAAGAGGGTAAAGGCTAAAAAACTGTGTCCTGTAATTATCAGATTACCTTCCTGGTGAATATGTTACAGAAATTATTTTATTTTTTGCATGTAAATTTTTTTTTTTTAATCTAGATTCTGTGAACTTATATTAGAAGGGGCTGAACTTGTAAATCATTGAAGCACATGAGTAATTCCACTTACATTAACAATATTTTTTCAGCGTCTGCTTAGATTTATATACATGTTTAAGTACTCTGTTGGGAATTAAGTGATGTGGGCTTGGATAGCCTGATATTGTTATTTCTATTGTCACTAAATATACATAAAATAGAAGTACAAAACCCTGTCAATAATGTCTGTGTTGCTCTTCTCCTATTTGTTTCAGAATAATAAAGTTTTCCTCTTTGAAAGATTATTTATTTTATTCCCTTACCAGCATCATAGTACATTATATTAGTCCTTGATTTAAAGTATACTTCACTGAATACTGAATACTTTCTGAAAATGAAAACCAAATGTATGCTATCTATTTGTTCCCTGATTATGTATAACCTGAAAGAAATTCAGAAGGTAGTGAAGCATGACCTTTCATTCCTGAGGCAATATTGTCTATCCTTCATCAAGCTGTGCTTTTCTAAATGGTACCCATTTAATGTCCAAAAATGCTTTTTAAGATTCCCTCCTCCCAAAAGGCATCAAAACTAAATGGTCTGTAATTTCCTGAAGTGTTCCTGGAGTCCATCTTCAATAATGACATTATGTTGGCCATTTTCCAGCCATCAGGTCTTTTTCTAAATAGAACAACTTTGTAAAATGTCTGCAAAACTTGAAATAATAACACCTCTGCTTTTTTTGCCTTTTTAAAAAAAGAAATATTAGATATTGTTAGCTGTTTATTAGTGGAATGCTGTTATTAAATGTCAATATATTATTATAACACATTATAGAGGAATTATTTATTTCCCTTTCCCAAAACCATTTAATCTAGAAAATACTCATTTGAGGTATTTAATTTGCCTATAGTAAATGTCCTTAAAATGAGGTATTGTTTTATAAACAGCAGAAGAGCTATAAAAAATCCAACAAGAAAATTAACAATAATGCAAAAGAGCCAATCACTTTGTTTAATGCTTTGTCTTTTAAACTGACAGTGTTCACAGAACAGATTTGAAAGGAAAACTAGCAGAAAGTTAGATATATCCTTACTATTTAATAAATACTAATTTAATTTTAAGTGCATCAAAACTCAGGTACAAAATAAACAGGAAAAAAATTAGATGCAGGACACATGGAACAATACTGCTTAAAAAGGTGGATATTAGAAATGTGTCTAGTACACTTGTAGATGTTGTGGCCTGCATGCTCTATGTACGCAGGGCAAAAGCCAATAGCTTGCTAACACAGGCCCTGAAGTGTCATATTCCTTTTTATATATGTTAAATTTAGCAGTAGTAGTGCTGGCACTGGCATTTCTCTGTACTGGATCATCTGGATCATCTGCTTCACGGAACCTACATTTAAAATATCGAAAGGGAAAAGAATCTGGTTATTGCAAAAAGAGGATACAGGACAAGAATTAATCACTGTTGTCAATCACTAGCAGTCACTATGGAACTACTTTTGAGGGCTCCTCATTAAGTTAGTGCTAACTGACTGACCATATGCATCCTCCTGTCTGAAGCAAGTGCAAGGTAAAAAATGTTATGTGAAAACTGCTTTTCAACAAAATAAGGCTATGTGCATATATGGTCAACTGCTACAGCTCCGTTGATGCTCAGCACTTTGTTAAGAGGTGGTACCGCAAGTTGTTTAAGCCTTGTGTTTTGATTAGTAATTTTTGTGAAGTTTTTGGTGGTTTGTTCAATACATTCCTCTAGCACTTCATTTGCAATACAAATTTTTCATTTTAAATAATTCATACTTAATTACAGTAGTTGTCAGTTTATGTGGTCCTTTTCATTCTTGAAATGCTTTAGAAGCATTAATTCCCACAAAGTTTTGAGAAGCAATTAAGTATTAATGTTCCATTTTTACAAACAAAAACCAGAAAATACAGAGGTTGGGCAAACATTTCAGAACATCAACTGTAAAATTAGGCACTGACTAGATAGAGACATGATCTAATTTTCAGAGGCACTGAAGACATTTGCATATTCAGAATGGAAACTTTTGTCCTAGTAGCTAAATTCATAAAGAATCTTGGATACCATATTACTGAGCATTACAAGTTTTAATTACTCAAGATCAAGATATGGGAGGAGTTCATTAACTAAGAATATTTACAGCAGGTGAGCATGAAGCTGCCTAAACTAACACAAAAGAAAGACTGATTTCCAGATTCTCACAATTCCAGCTGTATAAATAACCCTTTACAAACTTCCCTCCATGTGGGCTGAAGAACTTCCCTGGCATGAACTGCTGAAGTAATTGCTGAAGAAAAAGAAGATTGAGAGAACTGGGGATTGTATGATCTATTTCCTCACAAGACCAGGCAAATTTAAGGACTGCTATTTAACAGCTCCAACAACCAATGTGGAATTTGTGTCCTGAGAAGAGATTTCAGCTTAACAGTGAAGCTGTTGAGAGCCGTGATTTTGACCTTGCTTTTGGTTTTGACCTTGCTTTTTCTCTCAGCCTGAGGAGGAAACTGAACCTGGGAGAAATGCTGTGATCACCAGGGTATGGTACAAAAAGAAGGTCAGTACATGCCTTTATTTTAAATAAAATAGATATCTAACATATCTAACATATCATAAATATCTAACACTGAGTTTCACACAAAAACACTGTCCTAGAGACAAACTTCACATGCTCTGAGCACAGCTACTCTTTCAGGATTCTCAAAAGGCATGGGGGGTGGGATGCACCCAGTTTCTCGCTATAAACAAGGGAAAGTGTGCATGAGGCAGGTGTTCTGCTGCTGAGCATTTGCAAACACATATAGAAAGAGATACTGAAGTAGAATTTTAACTGGTAGTATCTCTGGCCTTTGGGACTGAGTTCCAGCTTTGAAGAGTTTGACAAGAGTGATGTTGAGACTGTCACAAATATACACCCTAAGGGTATATCTATAGTGATAGTTATTATCAAATATTTTGAGTCCCATGAGCCATTATTTCTTGTTTGAATCCTATATATATGGGGTGTTTGGTGTAAACCAAACTTGTTTGCATTAATTTTTATTTTGTGAGCATAGAGATAAGATTTATCCCAAGTTTTCTTGTGGGACAGTGCTGTGAATCATTTGGCAGCCTTGTTTTTTCTTCTAGGCAATCTGCCATTTATAAATAGTAAAGAAAGGAAGGAGGTATGGAAAAAGTCAGAAGTAAAGAATGGACACATTCATGGTGAGAGTGTACAAGTATCTTCTGATGTGAATTACTGTGGAAGTGTAGAAAGGCATGGCATAGTCATATTGTCAAAGTGAGCTTCATACCCTGAAGTGTGGCAGAGTTTGCAGTACTGTAATAGATGGCTGGTGATCATATTTACATGTTCACAACTCCTAAAAAATTAAGTTCCAGAATTGAAGGTGACTGTAAAATTGACGCCATTGCAGGCATGACTGAAGTGAATGATCCAAAGCTACAAAGGGAATTTGGGACCAGAGCTAAAATCAGATGTTAGGTTTTCTAGCTTCTTCCATCTGTAGCCCAGGTCACTGCACTTTGCTTCTCCAAAAAGCTCAGTCAAAACATAGAAGTTCAGAATTACACTCAGGGTTTAAGAAAAATCACATAACAATGAAAAATGAGGAATAATTGATGTGAAAATTGTTAAGAGACATTTATATACATACGATTAGCAAAGGATTACATGCATCGACAAATCAGCAGTTTTAATCATTTCCAATGTGATGAATATGCTAGAGCTGTAGATCACCAGGAAGAAGATTAATATTCTGTGTATAATTATACACATTTCTTCTCAATTCTTTTTTTGAAGACAGACAGCAAATAGGATTTAAAGCAACAGTCATTCACTTCACACGAGCACAAAGAAAATAGACAGAGAAGCATGCAACTGCCTGCCCCTCCAACCTGCCAGCTTCCAGAATCTCTCTAGGAAATAATTTCTACTTAGTTTCCTGTCTATTCCCATCTTTCTCCCCTAAATTTGGTCTCATGGCCCCATTCAACATTCTTCTTCCCTCTTTTTTCAGGGGCAGAGAGGCTCTTGGCCTGTGGCTATCTAGTGCTGGATAGTTACCACTTGCTGGCGGTGGCCTTACGCTCTGTCCCTGGCATGTCTTACTGTAGCTGTATGGTGACTCTTGATAGTGGAGGCTTCTGTGGGTCCATTTGTAATGAAGCCTGCACTGAATAGGTTGGATTTCATTTGCAACATTTTGAGAGTATGCCTGTATTCAGAGTCTTTGATGCTTTCCTCTTTCGTCAGTGGGTGACACTGTACCTTCTTCTTGTAAATAACTGCAAACTATCCATCTTTAACCTTTCTTGAAGCATGTCTCAGCGTTTTTTCCGTGTCTCACCTGCACACTGGCTTGCCAGAGCAGGCAATGATCTCTGCATTGATGTAGAGTGAATAGTTTCTTCCAACCATTTTCCATTTGAAAAGAAGCATACGGGCCTCCTACAGGGATGAGAAGTTTCGTGTCCCTATCTCAGCCATTTGACACTATTAAGATTAAACTTTTGTGCTGTGTTATTCTGTGTATTGGCACAGGACATCTGGGGTAGAGTATGAGGACAAGGCTGGGTGCTCTGAGGTTCCCCACTTGCTATCTGTTGATGAGCTTAAAGTGCACCCTGAGGGATGGATAGTGACTTGGCAGTAGACAATAAGAACACTCCCTGGGATGCTGATACAAGATAACATAGATTTAATTGTTTCTGCATCTGTGTATCAGTGGTCATTAATTTGCATTTATTGACTGCTTAGTACTGTCACAGGTCAACAATATATTCTCTCAATAATGTAAGAACAGCAGCCAGTCCTATTTCAAAGAACTAATTGGATGACTCATCCTAAACATCAGTTAGTACGTTCAGGTCCTTAGAGATGATTTTTTAAGCATTATTGTCAGTTTTCTTATTGAGTTTTTTTATAGCTGTCATCTGTTGCTATCAGACAGTGTTAATGCGATACATAGTGGTGCTCTCTTTGTAGGAGAAAAATGAGAAAAACATTTTTGTACTGCTGATAGCTACTAATTATCTTTGCTGGGGACAACTTCAAACTGAAGAAGTATTTAAATACATAAACTGGCAGAAAATCACATTAGGTAAAATTATTTAAATTTTATTTCAAACTCCTCAATTTCTAATAAAATATCTGACTTTTGTTGGAGCTATACAGGTCACCAGACTGTAGATGTTTGCCACAGTGCATCCACCCCAGTCATCCAGCTGAGGAACTTTTTCAGGGAACTACCTGACTCCTTCTGTCATTAGAGGTACAACAGGAATGCAGTGCACACTAGTTCCCAGTTCAGAAGCACTCTTTCCTTGCTGTTTGCTGAAGAATATAAATAGGCTAGATTCCTGCTGCAAATGTAGTGGGGGATCAAGATAGCTCAGCCACAAAGCATTCCGACTGATGGCAGCATTTTTTTGGAAGGGAAAATTGATCCAAGCTGACAGCTGTGCTGGAATGGCTAGACTGCAGTTAAGTCGTTTAAGGCCAGTTCGGGTATCTCGCCCTGCGCTGCAGCCCAGACATAGCACAGAGCAGCTTCTATGCAAAGGCACATTTTAAGTAAATAGTTATTTTGAGATTTCCTGCCTTTTGGCAGAAGGACATTAAGACAGTTTGGTTTAGAAGTTAATAAAAATAAAGACAAGTATAAATAAAGGAACATACTCTGAACATGGACAGGGTCTTTCTGCTCTTGCAGTACAACAGGACTGTAAAATGGTTCTGAAAACAACAGCCAAAATCACTTTAGATACCCCAAAACTTCTACACAAGCCACCTTGAGACAAGATAAGATGCTGTCTCACTCTAAGAGCGTAGTGGGACCCTGTCCTGCACTGCAGCGACCCCCTACGGAGGAGTTCATCCAGCTCTTTGGTGTCCAGCTATTTGGGTAGTCACAACCTGGAATGCAGGTCATAAGCATCTACAGATATTCAAATATAGCCATCCGTGCCCAGAACTGGCAGCATCTGAATGCTCACAGGTATTCAACATTAAGTGAATTGATAGTTTCGCTTTAGTCTTTGCTGGTAATGGTTTACTTTATAGAAACTACTCCTACATGTGGCACTCTTGTTAGTACTTCCAACAGTGTGAAAAAGGAGTGTGTCTGGAGAGCAAGCTGCCTAGAGTCACTATAATAAGTCTGTGGTTCAAGAAGGTCTGCACAGCCTTTGTCCCTAGCTATCTGTAGTTTGGACAAAGAGGATCTTGTCCTTTTCTATTATTACCAACCTAATTATCAGAATTAATAAAAATGCTTTAGGATTTTTTTTAACTCTCTTCCTCCAGTACATTTTTATCTGCTGTCTAGAGCAATGGCTGTGCCAGACCTTTGCTTTACTTCTAGGCTTAGAGAAAGTTTTATGAAGAGAGAGAGAAAAGTCTGGGATTCATTACCTGAGAGAGAAAAAATGAAAAAGTCAGATATGTAAGATAGTGAGAGGCACTGAAGGTTGAGGAGGAACTTCTGTTCGCTAAGGCTAGGTTTTAATTGCAAGATTTGGGGATATTTCTCATCATCTGATCCAGGTATGGGGTGTCTCTGAGGTGGAGACGTGACATCTTTGTCCTCTGCTTTATGTTGATCTTCACAGAAAATGAACCTTAATGTAAAAAGCAACAGTGCTGGTAGCATACTCTAGTCAGGTTCCTATGCAGGCCACAAAGGTACAGAAACATGATGCTTTTAATTTTTTCTATATTTATGCATGCATAGAAAGATAGAACCTACCAGCACCTGCTTATCTATTCACATTTTTGCTCTTGCATAAGATTTTTTTCTTGAAAACAAGTGTGATCATCTGTTTCTCATCATCAGTTGATATGGGCAGAAGAGGCAGTAGCTATTACATTGTCTAATGCTTGTCTGAGCGTATGTGGCATTTTCCCAGCACTTCTATATAATGTCCAAGCTTAAACAGAAGGTTTGGAAAATGCCTCCATCCAAATTAACTTGTAGGTGAAGACAACTTCCCAGAACTTGAGAAGTGCATCTGTCAACTTGCTGACATCAAAGGGGGATGTTCAGCCCTGGTAACTTGCGTGGCACAGTGAGCACTCTCGCTGCAAAACAGCTTGTTTGTATGAAATAGCAATGAAGTGCTTCATTCTGTGTGAGGGTCTTAAGATAAAGCAGTTTTCTTCTGATCTGACAGATCAGAAATATGTGGGTAAGCTTTGAAAAACACAGTAATTCTGTACTGGCTAGTTTGGGCATCTCTCTCTTACCATTTTGTTATAAAGCCCATTTTGATATGAGTTTAGCCCAAAGTATGCTTAAAAGCTTGGCACTGCAATAGCCACATATTTTGTGGTTTCAGCTTCTAAGCCAAAATCCTCTTTGTTTATTGCCTAAATATGTTTAGCGCCTCTAAAAATCAGGTCACGTACTAACTTCTTATATATGAATATGGCATCTGCAGCCTTTACCAACAACAAGTTTCTATTTTCTTCCATCTCATTGATAAAGATATTGAATAGCACTGAACTAAGAATAGATCTATGTGGAACCCCATTATATAATGATGCCCTCTGTGCAATTACTTTTTAGCTGTATCAGCCTTTTCACGAGTTAAAATTTGCTACACAGATTTTATGTTGTGTCACATTTGAGCAGAAGGTCAGATTACAAGGTAAAATAGCTCAGTTATACTGAGCAACTTCATTTAGCAACAGAACCTTTTCATTTCATCAAAAGATGTAATCAGTTCTATCACTAATTTTCCATGAAAACTCATTCACTGAAATGGATTATGCTACTGTCTTTATAAAGTTACTGATTAGATCCCATTCTATTCTATATCTCAGTATTTTTGTCTGGAATGAAATAAGGTTGATAGATTTTTACTTAGTTTGGTAATACTGTGTAGGCATTTTTAAAAAATGCTAATGTGTTAGATGTTTCCCAGTCCACTGGAACTCTGACTGCATTACAGTATTTTTAGAGGATTGTTCCATGAGTAATAGAAAGAACTAAACCTTATTTTCTTTGGAGGTATATCTTCCATTCCTCACTGCAGTCATCCCAGCTCTCTCTACATCCTCTAAATCTTTCCCAACAGTTCTGCCATGTCATCCCCTCCATGTTTCTAGCTATCCTTCATCACATCACCTAGCTCCCTACACCACTGCTGTGTGCTCCTTCCCGTGTCTTTGATCTCTAATACAGTTGTCCTTGTTAAAAGCTCCATGTACTCCATGCTCTCTATATTCTTCTTTCCATGTTCTCTACCTCTGTATTTTGTCCTGCCAGCTGGGGAAAAGCCAGCACATCTGGCACAGACATGCTGGCTGGCTGGCCAGTACATGTGTGATCACTGAATAAGCTGGCTGCTCCTAAGTGTAACGGACAATGAATTCTTCTCTGTGCCATGAATAGGCTTTTTCTTTTACCCAGACAGTATTTTTTAAATTAAATATAGAGGAAATTATTTCTCTTTGCTACTTCTGTGCCTCTACTGAATGTGACAGCAACTAACACAAAGGGTACAAATTGTTTGGGGGTGGCGAAAAATGTGGGGAAGGAAAGGAGAACTATTGGCCAGCTGAAGGGGCAGCCACACAAACCGCATTATTTCTTAAGTGCATATATAAATCAAGCTTAGAATGCCTCTTTGGCCAATTGCTTTAAAACTCTGGAGTTCATACTATGCTGTTCTTTAGATCTGAAAATTATTTAATGTCAGTGTTTACTGTAAACATTCCCTATCGCTGGGAAAATAGGAGGTATTTTTTTAGCACTGAGCTATTACACACCGTTTCATTCCAGTTGCTAAAGAGTTTATATCATGCATTGATATGAATTAATAGTATGTTTTTACAGTAATGGGTCTAATATCATCTTCAAATACAAAAAAAAAGAAAAACATAGCACATCAACTTAATAACACAACCCTGAGATTAAGAGGGTCAGTACTAGTTCAGAGGCTTTTGCTGGAGACCTGTAAAAAGCACAAGCTGTAACTTGTGCTGCTGAAGAATGCTCTTGTTAACTTGACTCATGTGAAACCCCTTCAGTTTGCCAGTATTGTGCCCTGCACTGCCCCAGACTAGAAAAGTGCACTTCACTTAATATACATATAAAAATACTAAACAACATAAATTCTTCAGCTAGAACTTGAAGCAGTATCTGTGCTACAATCATATATCACATTAACATTTGATGTTATTACTGCTTCACAGGTGCAACAATTCTTGGTCCTTGCCCCTGTGGGAGAGCAGAGGTTGACTTCTCTTTCTTTTTTTAACTGTTTACATTTTTACTTCAATCATAGTTTGTCTTATCTCTCCCTCTGCAGGAGGGCAATCATCAGTGAGATTTGCCGCGAATACATTGTGGCTGATGTATCTAATGGAACCTGCACTTATAGCCAGACCTGTCAATAACCCTAGCACCATTACAGTAGATAGCTTTTCACAAGATTGGCTTCTTCTTGCAAAGATTATTCAGTACCATATGCGCAAACAACAGCAGCCATTATTGCCCTTTATTTCCCACCTCTCCTTTCCTTAGACTAGAGCGTCTCTTTATTATTATTTGACAGCAATGAAGAATAGCCCAATCTTTGCCATCATTTGGTAACAACAATTCTTAGCACTTTTCGTGTTCAAAGGGCTTTGCAGTCATTATCTAATTAATCTTCACAGCAGCTCTATGAGACTGGTAAGAAAGGTTTAGCCTCATTTTATAGATGGGGAAAATGAAGCTGTGAGTTTAGCCGCTTGATTTTCAAAGGTGCTGTGCATTCTTGGCTCCCATTGAAGTTAATGAGAGTGCAGAGAGAACAACATCTCTGAAAATAAAGGAGCTTGTGCAAGCTTGCAGAGGAGGTTACTATCAGAATGCAGTGGGCATTCCTTGGTCCCAGACCCAATCTATTGGGCCAGGCTTCCCGCAAATCCAGGTTGTCAGTGGCATGCTGGCCATTAGACCTTGGATATTCACAGCTAGATTTTCATTTAGATGTTTCAGTGTCACAGGGGAATATTTCAGAAACTCTGCACTTGAAGTTTCACTCCTGGGGTATTTTGTCTGTCCTCACTCCAGAAAAAAAATGCCTTTAACCTCTTAAAAGATGTCACTGTGCAATGCAAGCAGTAGGTTTCACATACACTGGTTCACTTGCAGTTTTATGGCTGCATTTTACAGAAATGGCACTTATTTTGAAATACTTCCTAAGCACTAAGGAACATAGAGAGAATGCACTCTCTAATGCTTCCCTAATTCATGGAGGTGGCTGCTTTAACCAGTCACTGTCACATCCTTAATCAGTAGAGTTGTAAAGCTTGTAGATATTCAGCAAAAGTGCTTAATAAAAATAATTTAATTCTAAATTACAAGAGTGCACTTAACCCTAAAGATATTAAAACTGATTGTTTGATGCACTGCACTGAGTGATAGAAATTTGAAAATAAAAGCTTTTCTTACTTGTATCAAAGTGAATAAATCTTCTAGCCTTCATATCCTAGTTTCATGATATTATGCTGTGATAAAATAATCCATTTTAGAGCTTTAAGCTGTAAATACAAAGTACTTCAACCTGACTGATGACAACATGAGAAACTGTATTTTGAAGAAAAGAGCAAGCATTATGGTTGGCATTCCTATTACATGGTTCTCGAAGGCCATCTGTCTCCACTGATGTACTTTCTCCAGTGGATTTATAAATCCATCCTATAGTCTGGCTGGTGATGCAACACAGTGGAGTGCAGTAGCGGTTGTTGGAAATTTTTTATAATAAATTATAAAACATATTAATCTCCCCTTTGTAAAATGTACTGTAAAACATTTCTATTCACCCCTATATGCATGGATCAGTCCTGCCAGACACGTGCGCATGCACACACACACATGCAGTATGTACACACACGTAGTCATGTACCGTACATGCACACACATCTTCCCCCTCCTTTGAGGTTGTCACCTTCTTTTCATACTCCTTTACACCAGTAAACACTCAGAAACTGGACCAGCAAAGTTCAGACTTTGGGGGGGTGGAGATGTTGGTATTTATTTACATCATATGAAAAGTAGTAAAAAAACCATTTTTAGTTCTCATATCAAATTTTTTTCAATTGACAATATTTTGCAGGTTGCTTGTTGTCATAATGTAGCCTTTTTGAAAAATATTAGTAGCAGTGATTTTTTCGAGGAAATAAAATTTTTAACATTCTTTTTAGGCAATTAGTAATAAAATTATTTCTTTTTACCCAAACTCAAAAAAATGTTAGTATTTTGTTATCAGAAAAGAGGAAATAAAGATGATGGATGTGTCTGGATCTTGATAAAGTTCAAGAACTTCTGAAAATTTTTAGAGCAACAGAAACCTTTTAAGTTCCAGCACTTTTCCCATGGGAGCAAAAATCATCTTCCTTCAATATCTATTGTGCAAATAACCATCACAGAAATATCCAAAAATATTCTCCCCCTAGCTCTTTACATATCGCCTGTCTTCCTGGACCAGATGCAGAACTTGGCTAAGAATCAGTGCTTTGCAGCAGGACTCACCTGGGTGTCAGACTCACAGTTCTGTATTTCTCTCACTGCTGATATTGTTTGTATTCAGTCTTCGTCATTTCCTGCTTTATAGCCAGATGTTTCCAGATGCATTTTTTGACAGCTTTAATATAGCTTTTGTGGGTTACAGAGTGTTTTATTTGCCTGGTTTGGAGGATGTGGGAAGGTGCAGGTTTTATTTTCACTGTCTTCCAGAATTGTGATATGTAATCTGTCAGTTCACAGTACTGAAAATTGCTTATAAATAAAAGACGTTTAATTCTGTCTTATGATGTTAAAAATCTGCAATTATAAAATTATTTGTCTAAAAACTTTTATGTGTTCTGGTTGTTTAGATTTCCCTTATTCCAAAATAGAAGTATAAGTCTTAGGAACAAAGTCAAGGAGTCTTATGCCTTTTTATTCTTATAATGTTTTCTGATTAATTTGTTCAGTATGTTTGATTGCTTAATTGTTTAATTTTACCTTCCATAAACAAGATTAATTGCAACTCACTAGTCTGAATAAATATATAACCATTATAGTAAATAAGTACTTGCGTTCTACTTCTGAGCTATAATGAAAACTTAGACAAAAAGGGATGCAGTGCAATCCTCAAATTGTTCCTGATACCTACTACACAACATCAGAATAAAAAAGGAAGATTTTGAAAATATTATTGCATAGGCTTACACCCCGAAGGCAAGAATGACACTGATTTAGAGGCATGCATCTCTTCTCCCATCACTCCTGGATCTACTGGGACAAACTCCTGTTTCTTTCTGATTTGAAAGACAGTAACAGGATGTCACCAGCCTTTAAAGTAAGAAGAATTTCTACCACATTTAGAGGTTACTGAGCTTCAAAGAGGCCACAGTAAGAATTCGTGGAGGTGCCTGGCTTTGTGGATCTTGAATCATACACTTAAAGTCTGATTCTCATCACATCATACAGTTATACTTCATGTAACAGAATTGTCTTAGTTCACATAGTGCACAGCTTGATAGATAATGGTAAATATTATACATCATGAGGGATGATGCAAGGAAGAATTACTAAAAACTCCATTGATAAGTTCCATACTAATGAAAATTGCCATACTCCAAACATTTGATTCAAAATAATATTCATGTAGCATAATTTACTAGTTTAAAATATTTCTGTCCCCCTGACTCCCCAGCAACAGACTGGATTAGTTAATCATGGTTTGCCCACAGCTGGTTGATTTTGAACTAATTTTTTACCCATTTCACACAAAACCAAACTTAACTTTTCTATCTAGCATAACAATTGTGAGCACAGAATACAGTAGGACTTCTAAAATGACAGTTGAAAAATTTTAACTGAATTCCACTGCTCTGACTCTGCTCCTGCTTTCTTCTTTTGGCAAAACCAAAGGTACAGTGTATGTAATCAGAATTTAAAATAGATACGTGATTTTTTTCTGCTTGTTTAGTTTTTGTATTTATCTCAGTTTAGACATTCAAGAATTATAATATTAATTTCACTGCAGCTTATTATGAGCTTCTCTGTTTAGTTAGATTTTAACAAATACATTTGCTATTTTAACTATTTCTACTGAATATTTTGTTTGGAAAAAAATACTGTACAAAATCACAAGTTTGGATTATGCTTTGGAATTTAGCCCAAAGCTAAAATTTTATTGAGCTGAATCAAAATTATTTATCAGGCAATGCCATTCATCAGAGTTCTTTTTCAACCAAAACACACATCCTTGGTACTCAACATGAATGTTATATAACAGTAATTGCATAGTACAGAAACTCACCTGTCTGCCTAACTTTAAAAATAATTTCTTAATACTTGTATTCTAGAGAAAAAAAAATGTTCAGAGTAGTCTAATGGCAGATTCTCAGCTCATGTAAATTAATATTAAAATCACTGATTCAGAATAGTTATTGTTTCAATGGCATGAGAAAGAATGTATTGAGCTTTTATTTCCAGGAGTTTTTCCTTATTCAGCTCTGATAGATGTATAATACTAAACTCTTGAATAATTCCTTTTAAATTAAACAGTGGATTCATATCTTACCAGATTTATGAGTCATTTATATTCTGCTAAGCCACACTACCCAAATGGTTATGTATACAATTTTGATGAGCTGGTAGTTCAGCACAGAGATAATAGAGAGAGCTTTTTCTGAAGTGGGTATGGGGATATTAGTATAGTTGATGTATAAATATGTTATCAATATGAAATAGAAAAGCTGTAATAAAATCAGTTTGCCATGAGAAATCATATGAAGTTTTAGTCTGAAGTTTTAGTCTAAAATTTTGCAGAATGATGTTGATGATACAATAAATCCATAAACATGGTGATGCTAAAATTACTGTGAACTACATACTAAGCACTCTATATGTGTAGGTAATGTATTTGAGTTCACTGAAAACTGAATATGGGTTGTGGTGGCAGAATTACCCCCAAGTTATGTAAAAACAAAAATTTGATTTTCTCAAGAAATTCACTGTTGTGGCAGTTTTCTGGAAAGCCACTAGGTGGAAGTTACTGAGCGACTTCATTCCACTCACACAGAGGTCATTGTATTCTAATATAGGGCTGTAAAAGCATAATTTTCCTTCAGTATTATCCATGCTAGAGTTTCAAGCAAACAGCACAAAAAGTTGTCCCTTAAAAAAGTCCTGGAATAGAAAGCCAGAACCTTCTTTACTGGGACAAGTGCTAGGCAGGAGTTATTCTACTAATATTAATGCAATTAAATTGCTACAAAATTTGCCAAAGTAGAAAGTATCAAACCAGATACAGATGAGAAATTACTCTAAAACTAATCTTAGATGGAGAAAGAAATTAAGCACATACAATATTAAATCTGAGCATAAATTAGAAAAAAACTCTGGCTAAAAGTGCAGAAGGAAAAAGCTCTTTCATCAAAAAAGCTTCCAGATTTTTGAGGTCGCTATTTTTATTTTATAAAATTAAACTCATAACACAGGCTTTACAATAAATTATTCTAAGATTGACTTTCTGGTCTTTTCTGAACTTGTCAGTACAAAACACAAATAGCAGTGAAATTTGCATTTCGGCTTGAACTCTTCCACTGCATTTGCAGAAAAGTTGAAAGGAATGTGACTTCAAATCAGTTACTGAACCTCTTCTAGGCAACAAAGACTCCCTCACCATGCTGAAGACAGTTCTTTGCCCTGAATTTGCCCTTAGCTTTCTAATAGTCCTAATTTCACTAGTAATGAAGGATAGTTACTTGGTGCTGTGCCAAGGAGGATATGAATAGCAGAAGGCCACGCTTGCAGTCTCCATTACAGCTGTTGTTTTCTTCTTCTGCTGTCGTCTTTACTGAAGAAGAGGGTGAGATGCACAGCATTAATAACTGACACAACTTCTGTTTCACGTCAAAAGGAAAATTTGAACAACTCTGAAGGATTTTTTGCCAAGTCATGGGTTGAGGAGTAATGAGAATCAGAGCAGAGCATATCATCCACTTTATGTGGTCTCCAAAAGAGAAGGAAAACAACTGATTGTGAAACATGCAAGTATAGAAATCACTTTGGTACAATGCACACTGCTGGGAATACCTTGTGCCTATTGTGTAAATCTATAGTGCTGATAGGCTGCCTAAAATATCTGAAAAACATCACTTTTCATGGCAAAGTTTTGTTGTTGCTGCTCCTGTTGCTTGTTTTGTGGGAGTTCTGGGGGATTTATTTATAATAATTGAGTAAGCTCAATGCTAAGAAATAATTACGAGGAACTCTTAGCATTTGAGGAAAAAGCAACTTTGCCTTTTTAACCCTTTTATTCATAAAAAAAAGAAGTAGCATAATTATGTTGCTTTATGTAATACTTGGCATTAGATACAAAAATCAGGAAACTGATAAAACTTGATAATATAAAGAAATAAATCAATATCTTAAGGAAATTCTTATGACCTTATAGTGATTTTTAGTGGGATGAAAAGTGAAAGTTCAGCAAATTACTCTAAAGTCTGCAACCATGTAAGGATTTATCCTCTTTGAACCATGTTGCTACAACATTTGTAACAGGAATATGTCTAAATAACTGAATTGTAAAAGTCATGGGATTGGGCCTGAAATCCTTTCAATGAATGCTAGCAATTGGTAAACACATGCTAATAACCAGTATGAATATAAATCCTCATACTCTACTACTTCATTGAGCAGAAGAAAAAAAAAATCTATTGAAAAAGCCAAGAAGGGGGCAAGCAGTTGACAAAGTGATTTTTGAAGGGTTTTATCCCTTCCTATCTGAACCTCTTCTCTTCAAATAGATTCTTCCATGAATCATGTGGAATAAGAAAAGAAACAGATATGGGGAGACAAAAGTCAGTGACAAGTTAAATGGATACTCACTCCAGACTACAATCACTCCTCAAGAAAAGCTAGTTAATGATACTTGAGACAATGGGTCTGATCTCCTGCCCTTCCATAACCACACTGAAATGCTCCCACTGGAATGGTTTCATAGCAGCCTGGTTTCTGCACCAGTCTTTCATCCTTTTTGTGGATGCAGTCTGTGGGTCTCACCATGGGAGATGATGATGCGACCAGGGCAGAGTATATGGAAATTAAATAGTTCAGAAGACAAAGCTGAAGGCATCTTAGGCAATTCAATCTGTTAAGATGAGATTTTTTTTTTTCTTTTGTGTATTCATTTAGCAATTTTGAGAAACTGTCAGTTTTCCAGGCTCTCTTCTGGAGAAGGGACTCTTCTGCAGTGTTTCTAACCAACGAAATAGGGCTTGCCTGGTGAGATCTTTGAATCCTGGCTCCAGCAGAAATGCCCAGGATCTAGGACACCAACCCTTTGACAGTAATCTTCTACACTTTGAAAGATCCAGTTGAAGATCAGGCCTTAGGACTTCTGTAACCCTCTGCCTCATAGTGATAGTGCTCTGTGACTTTTGGAGCTTTTATAAGATGTACTGATCTAGATGTTCTCTGCAGTAAACCTGGGACAGAGCTGGTGGAGGCTGGGAGAGGTGTCTATTGCAATGGCTGGCACTGCTGAGGGCAGGAAACTCTAGAGATTGAGCAGGGTGTTGCAGAGCAGGTATGATGTGGCAACATGAAGAATGAAGTAGGATAAGTAAAGGGAGAGGAACTGGAGGACAGAAAGAAATTAGGAGCAAGACAGAAACTGGACATGGAAGGATGGGAGTAGTGGTGGTCAAATAATGTAAATGAGACAGTGAGGACAGCAAAAGAGGAAGATTTTGGGGACATGAGAAAGAGCAATAGAAGAAGCTGTCTGCATGAGATGGGACCCTGAGAGACCAGAACTTCAGGTGATCTCCTCACCCACCTTTCAATCAGCTGCAAAAGGTTCTGTGGCCCTAAATATTTCAGTCCAGCTAAAGAACCCCTGTGGGGTCGTGCGATGATGCACCATGAAAAGCTTGTTTTTCCAAAGTCTAAGATTTTATAATCTGGGAAATTATTAAAAAAAAAAAAAAATCCATATATAGAGAGTTTTGTAAAGGTCATATACTCAGACATTCAAATTAAGGATTACATGAATTAAGAATGCCTTTATTGTTAAGAATTTAGTAATATACTCTTTAATTCCATGCTCAGCATGAGAAACTTTAACCTCAGTTCACTGTACATGGGGGCTACTCTGAGGATGAATTCATATTATACGGTTCAGGATATGCCTCAGTAACTCTATCTTGTTATTGCTGGAACCTGAGAACGCATGCCCTCAATGAGAAAGGGAGTTGTAGGAAGGGACTTAGCCTGATGACTAAGGCAATGAAATGCTGTCCTAATGAATTGCTTCTTATCCCAAATTCTGCTGTGGTGTTCCTGTGTGATGCTGAGAAATCACAAGCCATCATTTTCACAAAAGGACGCTATTTTTATTTTGTCACTTTTTCAAATATCACATTTGTGCTTCACTGTTGTACCAAGCTCTGACCTCTGCATTTTAGAGCCCTTGGAAGTTCTACTGTGAAAATGAAGTGCCTTGAAAAATTAATATACAATGAAATTACTCCTTGTTCCTTCAAATCAGCTACACATATTTACTTGTCACTGTCAATTTGGACTTTAATGGCAGTGCCTAAATATGTGTTGTGGAATTTCAAAGTGCTTTTATACTGGAGAACTCTGCAGAAGGGCATGAGGAGGGGTGTGCAACAATCCCTTTTCCCTAGAATTGTTTCATTCAAAATAAACCCATAAATCTGGTGCAAAAGGCAACTTCAGTAAGCAGAATCATTGCCACATTCTCTTTGCTGGGCAATCAGTTTGTACCCATGGGATACACTTTCCCTTTTTTTTGCCAGCCATATTCCTGGAATACAGGAAGGATAACATCACCCCTCAAGGGAGGAGCAGCACAGGTCTAAAATGGACTTAAATCATATGCTTTTTCCACCATCATGATACAAAAACCTCTGGGCTGAGTTTGCAGGATTTTGCTTCTGTGGTAATATTAAATTATGAGTTTTGGCATCTCTGCATCACTCTGTTGTACTAGCACAACCAGACTACTTTCAAACCTGAGCTGCTGACTCTACATGAAGGTGTTCAGCTTTGTGTGGATGTATTAGTTCAGGCCAGTATTGGCTAGCTCAGGGATCTTCGCATTGAGATCCACTCCAGTATAAAACATGCCTCTGGGAAATATCAAGAGCTCTATTCTGCCCACAGCTAACTGGAGATCTCTACAAAATGCAGTCAAGGCTCCATTTTGTTTCCATTTTCAGTAGGAAAATTATAAGATGCTGCCCCCTTTCTTTCAATAGCCAGTTATTGGAGCTATGCTGCTTCAGTCAGAGAACCCCAGGCTGAATACAGTTGGAATCTCCACAGGACATTTTATAGAAGGAGATACCAGGATTTCAGTCATTTACTCATGTCCTGATAAATGTATTCAGCATATAGTTGGGACTGTCTCTGTACCTTATGAGGAAACTGTTTTGTATTAAAATGTAAAAACCAAGATGTCATAAACTAAAATCCACATTCTAGTCGAGGTCTTCACCATTAGTCATGCTCCTTCCTAACACTTGATTTTCTACTCAGGTTAAGGTTCAAAGCACACAAAAGGAGAGGAGCTGACTTCTGGAATGTCTTGATAGAGTTTATGTGGGTCCAAGAGAAGATGGGACAACTCTATGGAAAACAAATACATCAGAACTTAATAAACAGAAAAATCACATGCAACTCTGGAATTATCTAAGTAGACAATGACTGGAGGCTGGAGGACAACTCAGAAGTACATACAATTTGTACTCTTTCTGCTGCATTTGCTCTTTGTCCCTGTCAGTGAACAAGGGAACTGTCAGAGAAAATGGGATATGCAGAAGAAAGGGTGTTCAGAGAGAAAAATTCAGCAGTAACCCATTCCATGAAGATCAGCTATCTCATACACTGCATGAGGCATGGACACATGAGAAAAAAAATCCAAGAGTTTTATTTGTGGCTGAAGTTATAGGGTTGTGGTTGCAATGTTGATTTAAAGATGACAACCTAATGTAATCTGTGTGATGGGAGAGGATAACTTTGATTAGGTCAGGTTAATACCTTTAAAAAGAACTGGCCTATCTGTGTACACAGTCCCTTCTGTAGCTGTGAAACAGAAGCAGGATCTTCTAAAGCACCAGATGAAGGCAGTTTTGCAATGTAGTCACAGAAGATACTGAAAGAGGTTAATATAGACAAGTGAATTGTGGTTTTCTTTAGCTTTTGAGGGCTTGTCTTTTGCATTCTTTAGATATAGTTTTGTTGTATATTATTCATAGGAAGGCTATGGAATTCTTCCTTAATACCTAGAATAAAACCCAGTACTTCATCTCCTCACAGCTGAAACTGCATAATGTTTTTCTGCATTTCCCATATTGCAACCTTGTGGTTCTTTTAATTTATATTCCACACCCCCAAAAGCACTACACACTCTGGACTCACTCCTGATGATCCTCTTCACAGAAATAAAAGTGACAGCTTCTGTGAAAGAGGAAGCATTGCAGCGAGTGACATACGAACGTTGAGCAGAACAATGCAATGAGTAAGCAGCTGAACCTTGGAGGGAATCTCCTTTGAAGTAAAACATAATAGGAGAGGCTAATTCAATTAGCAACTGATGCTTGTTGCTTGAGCAAACTTCACTGAGTTTTGAAAGAAAAAGCAGGAAATACAGAGACTATGAACATGCTGGCAAAAATAGACAGACACAAGGTAATATTTTGAGTTTGTTCACTTTGTCTTAGATCTCAGTAGGCTTCCCAGGTAACTGATGTTTTGGCTTTTAATTGGTTCCTTCTCATCTTGTATATTTTTTTTCACAGATGAAAAGGATATAACACAGCTAAGCCTCTGAGAGTATTTTCACACCGTCCTTCTATGTTATGTGTTTTGAGTACCTGGCTGTACAATCTTTCCTCCAGACCCACTGGCCTCAAAGCCTTGAGTTACATACAGACTTATCCATGCTATTTCTTTCCTATCGCTATTTCATTACATTCCAAATATGCAAACACTCATTAAGCAGAGGTGTGCGAGGCCACTCGTTGGAATATGCTATTAACTAGACTAGGGGAAAGCATAACTTAAAAATCACACAAATACATCTAGTTCTGCAAGAGCACAACTACCCAGACCAAAGCAGCCTGAACACTGATTTAAATGTAGTACAGCAGCAAGCCCATTTTTTCCTCTTAAAACTTTATTATAAGGCAGTCAGTCAATCCTTATGGTCACTTTGGGTAGCAATGAGAAGGAAATGAGTCAAACATCAGATCATTAGTCTTGATTATTTTCATCATTAATATAAAAATCCTGTCAGGGTAAGACAGAATACTTTAAATGCAGTTAATGTGATCTGATTTTTGACAGGGTAATTAAGACAAAAAAAAAATCCAAGCAAAAATAACAAGCAAAATTTATCTTTAATTCTATGTAAATATATGATTTCATTCTTTTAAGAACATCCATTACTGTAGCACAAAACCAGTTTAGCTTAGCTTAGCAATAAAAACAATATAACTTAGCTCATGTCAAAGTTTACTGTGTGACTTTAAAGCATCTGTTAACTTTAATACCGTAAATGAAATCATTACTGAATATGGCCTCACAAGGAATTTTTTTTTAAATGTTTAAACCAATCTTGTCTATACCCCCTTGTCATTAACTGGTAAATCAGTAATTTATTTCCTATTAGAATTTATATAGTTTGCAGCAATTAAGAAGAAAAGCATAATTGCTGACAAACCCAGGGCACTATTTAAATCACTTCCTTGTTGACAACATATTTCTCCTTCCTAAAACTGAATGTCACTGAAATCTGATTTGTACAGAACCCTTGTGGACTCATCATTCAAATGTACTGCACCTGTCACCTGTGTGCTAGCATTCTGCTAAGGATCAATTTACATAACCTCATTTAATGGTTCATAAATCATACCCATTAAGCCCAGCTAACAGGAACCAAGGGTTCTAATTTATGCTGCCTTTCATAGCAGAAAATTGGGAGGCTGGAGCCTGTGGATAAAGAACCCAGGTCTTGCCTTTGATTGTTGATTGTGATGGTAAATGTATGGATGATGAGAACAGATTTTCACTTTATTGATTTCCTGCCAAAGCACAGCATGCTTTATTGTGAAAGGGGGCCTTTTGGCAGCAGTGCTAAAAGTGGCAGTTGTTTAGGAGCCCTTTGCCAAGATGACATCTAAGACAATACCGAGTGGTAAATACTAAAATAATATCAAGCTGAAATGTTAATTTTTAAAAAGAAACATCCCCAAAGGTTCATAAAATCAATGATGTTTTCTACCCCAGAGCACCTCACTAGTAAACATGAAGCCAGGTGATTACTGTGGTGTATTAATTTTTTTAAAAATCTGTTTTTCTTAAATTCTGCATCCTATTATAAATTATTCATGGTATTTCAGTCAAAGTAATGCAGATGTTTGAAGCCTGCTGTAGAGTGACAGTTCAGCCAGAGTTGTGTGCTGGGCCTGTCTTGAGCTTTGTACTCTGATCCTCCCTTTGATTAAATACCTGGAAATAGCTTTTTCTGTCATTTGATTTTCCATTTTTAAGTTCTATTATTTAGTAGGTGGCTGAGTGCCGTATTGAGTGTATTGCCAAATAGAATATGCATATGCATAGGCATACATCAGTCTTCCCACATGAGTTTAGGCAGGGTCTCAAAATACCAAAAATAGTCGTGGTATTAATTCCTCGAATGAAATAAACTGTGTTGGTTGGTTCTCCTTGTCTCTCTCAAAATTGCACCCCTTAATTTCAGCTTGCTCTATAATTTTCTCCTTACAGTAAGAAATTTTACTTCCTTTTTTTTTTTTTTTTTTTCTCTCTTAGGACACACTGATTCTCAACAACTGGGAATTTAATCCCTAATATTATAGATGGACAAATAACTTCGGTAAAGACAAACAACATGCTAGGTTTCTTCTTCTTTTCCAGCTACACTTTAGGAATTAAGAGCTTTATCATGGAAGATGCTGGCCATGATCTGGAGAAATACTGAGGCTACTGAGTAGTTTTGATATAAAAATCTTGTCCAGAAAGAAAACACAACCCAGTGGTTGGGGCATTAGCCGACCTGGGAAACTTCCTATTGAGATCCACCACAGATTTCCCTTGTGACTTCACCAGAACTCTATTCAAAAAAAGCATTTCTTTTCAGTGAATTCCTAGTATAAAATACATAAATAGCCAACAGAGGAGGCATTAAACACCAGCTACTTGCTTCCCTCTACCATTTGTGTTGCTTTGTCAACTGAGTTGAAGAATTGCATCCTGTCTTTATGTGCTGCTTTCATCTGGTGGCTGTCTAACACAGCACTGTAGGACAGAGATTGATCACCAAACCCAGAACAAACTATGGCTTTCTGGTATTTTGAGACGGACTTTTGAAGTCTTCATCTTAGAAGGAATATGAATAAAAATCTCCCATAATGTATCAAAATCCTCTACCTACTCCTCTATGTTATGAAAGGCACTGTATTCTATCCTGCCTGTGCTTGCAGATTAAGAATAGTCTAATAAGTGTTCTCTGTTAGATATATATGAATGAGACCCAAGCATGACAAATAGGGGATCACTTTGTAGATCCCGATAAGTCTTAGGGTAGTGGAGTTGTTTACCACTATCAAGACAGATATACTTGGCATCCTTGCACTTATAAAGCCAGGAATCTCCATGAACAAACAAGGATTTTGAAGCTTTTAATCTTGGGCTTTGAGGAAGTCATGGCTGTCCCTTTGTAGAGTTAGATTGTCAAGCTTGGAGAGTAAGTTTTGGTTAACATTGCTGGGGTAGCTTTGCACATCAGCATTGTAGCTCCCTCGCTTCACCCCTCTCCTGCACGTAACTAACCCTGTCACAGAAATGGCAGAAAAAATATGTGACTGTACCTCAGCCATTCTAACTACCAGCTTTGTCTATTAACTTCATGGCTGTTGAAGTTTGCACTGAGACTGGAATATGAAGTGCAGCAGCTGGGAAATGAGCACAAGTTTGATTCCAGCGTCTCTCTTCCTGTAATGGTGGCAGCAACCTCTGGCAAAAGAAACCGGATAACAGATGGGACAAGCCATGTCTTAAACTACCATAGTTGCTTATTTTTTGTGCAGAAATGGATCCCTCTGCCTCTGTCTCACTTTCCATTTACAAAATGGAGAGATAGTGCTGGATACATTAAAAAAGATAGGAGCAATTAAGTCCACATTAATATCTTAGATTTCTTCTCTCAGTAGTAGCATATATTTAAGTGTTTTGCTGTATGAATGTTAATTGTTTTGTAGATTAGAGTCCTACATTGGCTTCTTTGTCTCACAAAATCTAATATAACTTTTAGAAATGGAAACTGTTGAGTATCCTCCGGTTATTCTAATGCACCTGAGTCCTGGGTTTGAATATCCCTACTTTTCAAGTCCCTGGCCTTCACTTTAAAAGAAACCAACAATCCTACTGAAGAAATTGAAGGCTCATGCTAGTAGGTTCATGTCACTATACTCATTTTCACTCCTGACATAAACAATATTTCAGCTCAAGATTCCAGAGGTGAAGAGTTTTAAACTAGAGCTCAGCTCTACTGAAAAATATCTGGTTGCTGGAACTCTATTATTCAGTTTCAAGGTTCGGTCAATTAAAACAAATAAGCACAAAACCGCAGCCCATAAAATATCATTCTTGTTTTTATTTACATGAGCATTATTTATTCTTCAGATGCAGGACTGAGCTGAAGCTCAGTTAAGGAAGCATCTCTGCAGGTACTTGGCAAATCTTAGTAATGTGTTTTCAGGTGTAACCACACATAGATGTTCGTGAGTCTTTCTGACAAAGATTACTGCTGCTATAATAATGAAGCAGAGAGATCATGTCCTACATTTTAAGTTCACTGTCTGAAATGCTATCTTTGTCCCCCTATGTAACAGAGCAATGGAGATAACACCTCAGGAGCTGAGATTGTCACAGACATGGTATTTGGAAGGCTTCACCTTTAATATTGTGTGCGGTTTTGGGCACAACAATATAAAAAAGACATTAAGCTATTGGAGAGCATTCAAAGCAGGGATGTGAGAATGGTGAAGGGTATGGAGGGAAAGCCATGTGAGATCACTTGGTTTGTTCATCCTGAGAAGATGAGACTGAGGGGAAACCTCATTACAGCCTAAAACTTCCTCACAAGTGGAAGAGAAGGGACAGACTGACCTCTTCACTGTGGTGACCAGTGACAGAACCTGAGGGAATAGCCTGAAGTTTTGTCAGAGGAGGTTTAGGTTGGATATTAGAAAAGGGTTCTTCACCCAGAGGGTGGTTGAGCACTGGAACAGGCTCCTCAGGGAAGCAGTCACAGCACCAAGCCTGTCTGAGTTCAAGAAGCGTTTGGACAACACTCTGAGGCACATGGTGTGACTCCTGGGATGGTCCTATGCAGGGCTGAGAGTTGGACTCAATGATCCTGATGGGCCCCTTCCAACTCAGTATATTCTGTGATTCTGTGACTAGATCAGATCCATAGCTTATATGAACTCCATTTCAATCAACAGGACACTCGTGACTTGTGGTGGATTATGATCTTCCTGAGTGGAGCTAAGCCAGTGAGAGACTATAGCCACCATTTAGGTCAATCATATTTCTCCTTTTGACTTCAAGGAAGGTAAGATTTCACACTACAGCATTCCCATGTAGTCCCAGTGGCATTTATGGTCCATAACACTACCCAAGAGCACAGCAAACTTGTGGTCTGAATGCCCAAGTTTTGCTGTACTGCTGGAACTGCCTATGTGTATATGAACCTATTTCAATCAGCTCATAGTAATATTTTTCAACCTTTATCAAGAGATGGTTAATTACTGGAGCCATTGAACTGTGTCATTCTGAGTTACCATACCTCTTACTTCTTCCTTTCCTTGTCACAAATGCAAGCCTGAGTTTTAAAGTTGCTCTACATTGATCAAAGTCCAGTGCTGCTATGCAGGAGTATAATAAAGGGAAATAAGAATGTGGTGAAGGGAAGACAGAGAGCAAGATGGGAATGCAGGCAGATATCCAAGATATTTAGGACTACGACAGAGATGTTGGTGACATTAAAATTAGACAGCTAACATTCCTCTAGCGAGTCTTGCAACTCTCCAATGCAGAGTTGTTGAATATGCTCATAAATCTGCCAGTGAAAACTTTACATCCTCAGACTGGCATGTTGTAGATAACAGAAATTATGCATAGTTTGATCTGATGCCTTTAGTTTTACCATTGACTTGTGGGTGCTCCTGGTACCATTTGCCAACACAGTCAGTCAGAAATTGATCTTTATCAACAGAAACTAGCTATAGTTTCATTGAAACCAATACACTGTCCAAGTACAAAATTGTTGTAAATGGAATAAGAAAATTCTACAAGGCACTACGTATCTAAAATAGTGTGAAAAATCCAGTATTTGACATATTCTTTGTTTTTATACAGACATTAAACAAAACAGGTTATACAATATTTTTGAGTCAAGTTGGGAGCAGAAACACAAAATCTGGTCCAGATCTAACACAAGCTTACTCAAATTTCATCACACTCTACAATTCTGTCTCTTAAAAGTAAAGATCATTGCACTTGCAAAACTATAGCCTAGTATACCCTTTCAGCCATGATGCTATTGATACAGTTTTTCATGTCCCAGGATTATCCTGAGAACTCAAGAAGTCCTAGTATTAAAATCACAGACCAAAAACTAGAAGACATCCTGTATGAGCTCTAATCTTGCAACTTTTCCACTTCACAGGATAGCTCTGTACAGCATACTGAGCATAGGTTAATTTCTCCAATGTTTAGTTCTTTCTAAACAGTGGATTAAAATTAATCCTAAAATACACCAATATTAATTTGACTCTATTAATTAACAATGAAAGAAATTAACTTTTTGAGGTCATGGAAGCCCAAATAATATAGGGGGGTTTTAACATTTTTTTCCTATAGGTGAAAAAGGTTTGTGTAATTGCTTTGCCTCTCCTTCTGCTGCTCCCCTTAGTAATTCCCCAATATGTAGTCTAATTTCAATGAAATTATGCAGAAAGTTTGGAATTCCTAATTCTTAATGCCTAGCCATGTAAGATAATGACCAAGTTCCTGTTGACTTCTCTTTTGCAAATGATGTTTAAGGAGAGTTTTAAGACTTCTGTTAAAAAGTTGTCATGGACCCCTGTTCCCTTTTTCCCTAAATACAAGAAAAAGAAAGAAAAAGAGAAGGTAGGTTTGTCTCAATAATATCAATAGCTTTATCATACACATGGTATCTTTAGACTCATTTGAAACACTTTTGATGTGACCTATAAGATCAGTATTGACTTCAGTGTATGTTAGTGGTGGAGCTTCCTCTCTATACATTCTTGTCTTAGCAAATCAAATTCTTAACATTCTCTCAGTGTATTTTTCTTCAATTCAGTTTGGTTTGTATAATATGGAAGCAGGGGCTGGAGTTTTGGTTGTTGGGATTTTTATAATTTAAAGGATTTTAATTCAGCTAATTCAGTTGCCAGAGTGTAGAGAAAGATCAGACTGTCATGGGCCCTATCCATTCATGGTGGAACTGCAGGAGACAACAGAATTACACCAGTGATGAATTTTGCTCATTGTGTTTCTTCCACTTAAATTTAATCAACCCTTTGTGAACCTCTTTCATTTCAATAGCATTATATGAAACAACTCAATGTGATACAATTCTTTTGTTGAAATTGCATTGATTTCTCTGGAGATGCAGATATCAACACAAGTCTTTAAGATCTTGTCTCCTTTAAGGTTACTAAATTGCATTTTTCTTTTAATACTTTTAGGCTTTTCAGTAATATCTAAATTAATTTGTATGTTAAACTTGGAATAAAATTGTATGAATTCCATGTTTTATTATTGCTTTATTTGCACTAGTATCAACAGGACCTGAATCAAATCTTTTTGAACTATGAATGATTGTACTTCTGAAATAAAGTATACTTATTTAGATTCCAGATCATTATTATATAAAATTATGACAATTCAAGGGTTATTTATTTGGAGATAATTTTAAAGGAAATTGGGAATACTGAGAAATAATACACTTAAATCTAGGGACAAACCTTACACTCCTAAAGACATTAAAAAACTCATATTAGGAGTTCAGTTGATAATAGATGCTTAGCAGTAATGTATAAGTAGGATCACTAAAATTATTATCCCTGGGGTTGAAAAGAAGTGCTTTCGTCACTGCCAGCTTCTTAGGCAGAAAAAATTATTCTGCAGTTCTTCCGCTTGATGATATCAAAGCACTGTGCAAATATCAGTTCTGAAATTAACAGAGCAATTTAATAGATATAAGTCCAGGGTTATTTCTCATTCTTCTCTTTTTCTTTCAAGGGAAGGCATGCCAACACCCAAACCAAAAGACTGCCTATATCATTCTTTTTTTGCTACAACCATCTGTTTAAAAGGTGCACTCCACACCAGGTCAGTGGTTAAATATGTCTTCAAAATGACAACATTAGTCAGGTTATTTCTGCTTGTTCTGAGTTCTTTTTTATATTTCTGGCTTCATTCTCATGCTTGGACGATTATAAGAAGTTTGTGTTGGAGAAGATGTGGTTTCCTCTAAACCAGACCCCTAAGTGTACTTAATTTTTGAGTGTACTCCAGGGAAGGCTTATAGATGAGGGAGACTTCTTCTCTGGCCCACCAACTGGATTCAAGAGGTGAGCTAGGCAAGTGTCTCTTCTTTATGTTTTCTCTCTTTGGGAGCTTAGGAAGATCACTACCAGCTGGTTGATCCCTGAAAATACTTTCCTTGGTACCTGATTGTCTCCTGATCATGGAAAGCCCCAATTTTCCCTCAGGCCTGATAGTTTAGTGAGAAGTAGGGTGAACCTTAGAATGAGCATTCCAAGAACCTGGAAGAATCTGGGCTTTTGGTTGCTGCTTTTTAAAGACAAAGGTCCACATACTGCAACATGTATATATTCATAATTTCCAGCTTATCAAAAGCCTCATTGATTTCAGGGGAACTATTAAAGTTTAAAAGGAAGGTATTCATAATCATTTGTACAATCAGTGACCCAAGTGACTCAGATCCCTTTTTCCCAGTAGCTTGAACTCCTGCATAAACTAGACCGTTAGACTCACAGTAATCTTGTCAGGATCAAGGCAGGACCTAAAACTGTGAAAGATAGACAGAAAGTGCTCACTTGCATGCCTTTCCTTCCCAGTGAAAGGAATTTGAATTTACATTTTTAAATTACTTTGGGAATTGGCTTTGAGTTTGTGTGTAAAATTGGCCAGTGCCAGTAATCTTTGTGAAATATTCACATGCAGTATTCACTATATTTTCTTCTTCCCAGATACATTTTAAAGCTTACCTACATTATGATAATATTAAAATAAATACTATCAGCCTAAAATAACTCTTAAACTGTAGAACAGATAGCAAACCCATTCCTTCTTGCAACAGTGTGCAACAGTGTACTTTACAGCAACCGCCAAACACTATGAAAATGGTTTCATTTACTTCCAGAATTTGCCAAAAACAGATGATGACTGAAACTGGTAATGACTATTTTCTATTCTCTATCCCTAAGTAATTGACCATTAATTATAATATCAATAGGCTGTGGATAAGTAAAGCAGACACATGTTAGGGCTACATTTCATTTGTAACTGTTTTGTATATATCATAAATCTCTAATATTGGGCTATTGTCACACATGATGAATTATTGTAAGCATGTCAGCACATAGTGGAAGTCAAGTACATTCAAATACTACTCAGTCAGAATTGAATTTGGCATGATAGTCTCATAAAAGGGGACTCAATTGAGAGTTTCCACTTGCCTGCTCTAAACTTGTCACTTGTAGGTGCTAAAGAGCTTGTTGTGTTGGTTTAATTAGTCAACAAATCGGTCCTTACTTGATTGCGTGGTCGTATCACATATGTTAACACTTCACTGTTTGATGGAGATATTAACAAGTGACAAGAGTCTCTTGGTCTATGGACTTTAAAGAAGAGAAGCTCTTCTATATTATTTCATTTGGTCCTGCCAATATTTATTAGATCATGCAGGCTGCAGGCTGCCAACAAGAGAAAGACAACACAAACATTTTTCAGGGTTATGCTCATCTGTATCCCAAAGAAGGGTCACTAAACAATCGATGGTAGAAGAATATAAGTAGGATGAGTGTTTTCTACCACAGCTTAGAAATCCATTATATGATACAGTTTGCTGCAGACCTCCTTGGAGCTTTTTTCACTTAAAGATAATTTATGACAAGAACAGAGAGGTTCTTGAAAATGCTATAGCAACTGGAGCTGAATGATGCCACTCTGGCACTAGATGCATAGTCACCAGAGGCCAGTAAAAAGGAAGTTTGCATTTGTATGAAGAACTGTATTAGTTAAGCATTCATCAGTGTTGTATAAAATATTCATATTACTTGTTGGTGGAAGATTAAACAAAAAAACTTCAATAATTAAAATGGCTTATTCCCAGGAGTGGGGGGTAGGGAAAAAGTTGGTCCTCTGCAAGTTTGCAAAAGGGCTTGTCTATTCACTTTTTGTATAGCAGCAAACAAAAGAGGAGTGCATACTTTATAGGCTCCACTTGTTTGACCACCATTCTGTTATAGCTTTTATCTGTGCTTTACCAGTAATCAGGTCTCTGAAGCATGTGCTGTGGTAAAGGGAAATATATCACATGTAGAAAATCTTCTTAATCATTTTTGATGAGTCTCTTTCTAGAAACAGACATTTAAAGCATTGTGATAGGTGCCATAAAGGCTGTCAGTCATAAATATTGACTGGTATGGGAAAATTATAATGAGAGAGAATCTCTAAGTTTGCTATTGTGATAGTTTATGGGTTTTTTGGAAACTAGGGGACAATGTGAATAATTCCCTTAAGAGGGAAACAATTAGTACTTCATATACATAAAACCTTATTTCTTCTACCTTCATTGAAAAGTAACCACCTCCCTACTTCTTAGTTTTCACTATAACGCTCAAGCTGAATTTTTCCTGCCTTTTAATGAATAGAGTGATCCTCAAAAGCCAGTCTGCTACAAGACAGCTGTCTTAAATCAACCTCAATTTCTCATTATTTTAAGGTCTTTCATGCAATGTTACTGGCACAGGAAAAATCTGCAAAACTAATTTAAAAATTAATAAATTTGCTCATTAATAGCCAATTATAGAACAACATTTTTAAAAACAGTGGCAGAGAAGTTGCTTACCTGAATTTCTCTATGGATCATTTTGCAAAAATGTTAGGTGCATCCAAAAGCTTGAACATATATTTTAAAGAAATTGTAAAGAAAATGAGTAATTTGTTAATACAAGTATGCATACATTTCAAAACAGTATATGCAAATGTACAATCTTAGAAATAGAAAGTTGTTGTAATCTTTTCAGTTGCATCGAGGTTCCTCATTACTACAGATCATTTTTTCATATACCTATGTGTAGACACACACATTTTTATGAAAACATTAAAATTCTTTACTGGTAAGCATATAAAATGTAATGGCTAAACAGTTCTAAACTGATTTTTATTTATGTGAGTAGACTCTTGTCAAGTATTTTTATCTGTAGTTCTCACATGTAATCTGCATTACTTTGAATTGTTTTAATTAGTTTGAAGTTATTATTCACTTGTTATTCAAGTATCTGGAGTTAACTGCCTTATATTGTTATAATTTTTATTGCAATAATAATGAAGATGCCAAGTAGGTATTTAGGGCCCAGATACTCTGCATAAACACAGAAGAAAATATGATCTTGCTTTTGTCTGTGGTAAATATTTTACCTTTTTTTATAGTGCTGTGCTAGTTTAAAAGTAAACCAGAGGGAGAAATGAACCCAACTTGAGAGATTACAAGTCAGAGTTACAATTTACTAAAAAGATTACAATAAATACAATGATAGAGAGAAAACTGGTTTTAACCCCCAAAGACAGATGTATAACCTGACACCCTAGGACAAGAACAGAACAGTGTTTGTTAGCCTCTGTGCTGAGCACCATGTGGCCCACACAAGGAAACCTGTAGGTCCAGATGACAGTCGCAGTTCTGTTGAAATAATAATTGCAGTCTTGTCAAGGGTGGCAGTGGCAGTCCTACTGAAATGCTGGTTTTCCTCTGGATCCAACGAGTAGTCCCCAACCCCGAAGCTCATTGTGCTCAGCTTCAAGTGGAAATGCCCAGTACCACCCCAGAGCAGGGAATTTCACAATGGGTGATTTAACTCTGTGAGTCACGGGATTTTTTTTTTCTTTGATGGTCTAGGTTGTTGCAGCTGCCTATTATGCCAGTCCGTTATACCCCTTTAGCAAAGATGACCCCTCAGGTTGGGTGGGAAGGTGCTAATGCCTGCCCGGAGGGGAGTTATCACAGCTGAGTCATTGGTGTGAAGACAAAGAAACACTCCCCTGTTTCACAGGGTTTCTTTAACACCCACCTTGTAGCCTGAGGTGTCAAGTGTGCTTTGGGCAGCTGCTGCAAATGATTCATTATTAACAGTCCATCAGAAATTACACAGAGGGTGCAGAATACATACTTTTGGTCATACCCACATAGTAAGAAACTGGTCCCTTTAACTAGGACAAGTGTAGAATTTTTTATGGTGGATGGTTCATATTGTGTATCCTTGGAATATGGGTTATAAACTTCCAGGGCTTTTAAATTACTCCTGCCCTGGGCAAGAGACGACACCTTTGAGAGATGATCAATTGAGAATCTTTACCCAGATGCCAAAAATCTCTCAGAGAGTTTGTGGTTGAGTCAATTCTTCAAAGTGCTGGGGAGCTTCAGTGAATTACTAGGTATGCTTAATTTCTATTGGTTGCAGTGAACAGGGGAAAATTAAAAACAAATAAAACTGAAGACTTAAGAATGCATGGCAAGTCTTCCAAAGTGAGAGCTTGCAATGTCTTAAATTGGTGACTACTCTGGATTTGTTACAAGTTAATTTACCTTGAGGTTTCTGGAAGTACTTTCTCCTGGTGTTCTAGTTCAAAGTTTTCTTCATTGCTTGTTAATTCAAAAAACATATTTTTTATTCTAAAATGCTGTTTTAGTCTAATCACTGATCAATCCCTTCTTTCATCTTTTTTTCTGATCTTCCCCCCCCCCCGTCAGATCTGTTTAATTGATTGCTTTTGCTACAGGATGTTATTTTAGTTGTGTGGCAGCACTACCCAAATTCCACCTCCTCTATACAAAGCTGAATGACCCTTCCAGTGCCACCATCTTGACTGACAACTGTCCTTCCCAAAGTTGATACCAGAGGCTACTGAGGTAAGGCTGGTGGGTCAATCCACAGAAGCAGTGCCCACCCTACAGATACTGGGGGTCTGCTGTTAAATCCTTCTAAAGCTGTCTCTTTTCCAGGTTGAACAAGGCCTAGTCCCACAGCCTCTCCTTACAGCCTTAAGTGCTCCAACCATTGACCACCTCTGTGGCACTTTGCTGAACTCCCTCCAGCTAATTATTACCTTTCTTGTTACTGGTGCTCCCCCAAGGGGACAAAGTGTCTAGATGTTGCATCTGGGGACTGACTAGAGCAGGATAATGATTCTCCTCAGTCTACTGGCTGTGAACATGTGACTATTACCCTAGATGCTCTTGCCAAGGCACACATTCAGGGCCTATGTTCAGCTCACTGCCCACCAAGGCCACCAGCATCTCTGGAGAGCAGAGGTGTTCCCCAGCCTATACTGATTCAAGGGGAACTTTATTCCCAAGGGCAGGACTTTGCATTTGTCCTTGTTCAATTTCATAACATTCCCATTGGCTTCTTCTTCCAGCCCATCTTGGTCCCTTCAGGTAGCAACCCTGCTCTCGAGTGCATGGTCCTGCTAGCTTGGTGTCTCCTCACTCCTGATGAGAAAGCACTCTGCCACCTGCTTCAGATCATTGATAAAAGTGGTTAATGGGACAGGTTCCGTAATACTCCATTTGTTACCAGCCTCCAGATAGCGCATTACTCATAATCACTACCTGCTGACCCTGATCACCCAACAAGTTATTTGTCTATTTGTCCAACAGTCTAGACACTAACATTCTACCTCAGATACCAGAATACTGGAGGGGTTGTCCAAAGCCTTGCTAAAGGCAAGATAAATTACATCCACTGCACTTGTTTCATCTACAGATCCAGTCATTTCATCATAGCAAGCAATTTGGAAAAACATGATTTTAACTACTGACTCTCCAATGAACATCAGCTTTCTACATCCATATATGCATTCAAGGAGGACTCATTCTGTGATTGTCCTGGAGACCAAAATATGGCCCATACTTTCTAAGATGACCTCTTCAGCCTGTTTTGAGGATGGATGCTGTATTTGCCCTTCTCCAGTGATCTTGGACATCCCACTGATCTCTATGACCTTTCAAACATGACAGAGTGGCCTCAGTATCATATTGACTATAATAAAGATTCCATCAGAAATAATAGGAATCATGCCCTAAAAGCTTTGAAGAAATATGAACTTTTTTGCTATTCAAGCCCCAATTACATACTAGGAAATAATAAATCGTTTCAGTGTAGGGAATTAATTCAACAGGGTGATTGTCACTGCCCTGTCAATAGCCTGGAAGAAGCCCTTTCAATAGCCTGAAAACAGCCTTTTATAAAGAGTGGAATTATATGGAAAGTGTTAAAGAGTAAAGTCTCTTTCTGAATGCTCTTTATTCTGTCCCTCTGGATTCTTCTTTACGTATGTTCATTGAGACACTGAAGTAAGTTTTTTTCACTATTGAACCAGTGCCACTACGAGAGGATGAATCCCATCCCCTTTTGACTCCTACATTATCAATATAACTGTTAGGTATGCATTGACTGGGACATGTGCAGCTCTATTAGCACCAGTTCTTTCTTGCATTGAGAGATGCCTCATCATGGCATACATATGTATATGCATAGTCATTCTTCAGATTAGCCACAGCCACATCTTTGTAAAATGCTTAATTACCAGAACACAAAACACAGATTACATTTCCTTCCCTAATCAACTTCAAGATACAGTCGATTCTGCCTTGGGACTGGAAGATCAGTGTGAGGACAACTTGAGGTCCCATCTAGCCCTATTACCCTTGTAATAAACAGACAACAAAGAAATCCAATTGCCACCTATGTGTGCATTGCCAACCATAAATGAGAAAAGTGATACTTAGCTGTGACTACTGAGGAATTGTCTTTAACTATGCAAATAAATGTCAGTCAAAGAGGACAAATGCTTTGCTATTTAAAAGTAATGTCCTCAGTTATTCTGAAGTCCTCTAGAGAAAATGTTTATTTTGAAAGAGAAAAAGATATTCCAGTCATATCCTCCTCAGCTACATTCTTACAAAAACCAACCAACCAACCAACCAAAAACCAACAAACACACACACACACACACACACACACACACAAAAAGACAAGCAGGGTTGTATTATTTTTCAAGGGAAGCTGTATTCTGATGTCAAATGTTTGAGTCTAACTAGACTTTTTATATCGTAAATGTATCAATAATCTGTGTATATCATTAGCATTATCTGCTACTAATCTAAATACTAAGTGCACAGTTTGCACAGTGTGGGGCTCAATTGTTTTACAGTCTCTGGAATTCCTTGTCCCTTTTCCATAGCTGCAAAAGAACCCTAAATGACTGGCAAGTCAGGTGTCTCACTTTTAGGCAGCTAAAGTGTAGTGAAATGAATCTTGTCTTTAGAAATAGTATGTAGTTCTAAGCTCAGATGCTGAGCAGTAAAGTAAGATGAACTAAGGCACAAATACATATTCTGTTAGCTACCTTTGACATGGGAACTGCAGTAGTAAACCCTGCTATATGTAATAACCCAGACAGCTGGAAACAACTCTAAAAATACTGTAGTTATTTCAGCTTGCCTGTTATAGCCCGAAATGACACACATGTAATTGCAAAGTAAAATGTATTGGTTTCTACTCAAGTTTTTAAAATTGGCATAACATGCTATTAAAAGAATAAGAAACAGCAATAATGACCCTTAATGCTTGTACGGGGGTGCATTCCATGTACGGGATGTTCATCACCTTTCTTAGTATATGCCTCTGCCCTTTTGTGTGTCGTACAGAGTCTCCAAAGAGTCATCTGCTCAGAGGTTTTTGAAAGGTCTGGATGTAATCCACTAGGTGTCAGGGCACTGCACACAGAAACAGGTTCACAAGATCAGATACACTGTGGGCTTCACTGTGATCTACACTTCATTTGTCTGGAGTTTCCCACCAACCATATTTTGGCCTAATTAGTAAAGGAACTCAGGACTAGACCTGCCAACAAACAGGTTCCTCACTCTGATGCCATGGCATGAAGATCTATTGCTTAGTGGCTACTTTTGTTTTGAAAATAAATGTACATGAACATATTTTCAAGGTTTCCATCAAAGTGAGGGCATGAACAACTGTCCTACTTTATTGAAAATGTTAAACAAAAAAGTTAATAGGTAATTTGTAGTTATTTCATGTTCCTTAAGTTCAAGGTGCTTCATGGCATGTGCTCCAACAGTCAAAAGGTAATATTTCTAGCTAAATGTTTCCACCTCATTTTAACCACTGGTTCACTCACACTTATTAACAAAGTTCAGCTATGGATGTAAGTGTGGTAAAGGGCTAAAAATAATTCCTAGTGAACTGTAAATGTTGGCAAAACGATTGCAAGAGATCATTGTGAATTTCCATTTGAGATCATTTGAATTATAAAGTGATTTGAGATTTCTTACCATACTAAAATGCTAAACATCTGCTCAGTACTGGATAGCATATGTCAACTGCAAGGTCTATATTAAAATATCAGTAAAAATTTTAATGATATGTTTTGTTGATTTTATGGTGCCTTTCATGGCTCCTTAGACTGTGCTCCAAGGAAAACTCTGGCCTGCAGAAAACCCAGAACATTCAGGAATACTCGAATTCAGTAGTCCCAAGTCTATGAAGGTAGAACCTGTGTTTGCTAGCCAAGTTGCAACCCTGAGCATTGCTTGGGTTTGTATTAGCAGATTAAACTCCAATAGACAAAGCTCAACTATTTGGTTTCACATAAGATGTGAGAAATGATTAGCCATCTCTGAATTTACAGCAAAATGTCCAATATGCATATACATGCAGATGCAGACAAAGTATATATGGAAAAAATATTAAATTGTAAATATTTATTATGCTTTTATGATTATTGCACTTACCTCTTCCATTTCCATCTCCTGCGCAGCCTCAAAAATAAGAGACAAACTTCTAGAAAATACATTACGCTCTCAAAATTAAAATATCATCTCACTAATCCTCTCTGCAGTGGGGGAGAGTATTACAGTACCAGAAAGGATGGCAAGACCCAGAAAGATAAAGGCTAGCAGGCCTGACAAGACTGAACAATAAAGTTGAATATCTTTAGATCAATACTTACGGTCAGTTTTAACAGCTAGAGCTCTCTGTAACAGCAGCTGTTCTAAAAGTAATTAAATCAACTTGACACTAAATATAGCCCCAAAATGTTTAAAGGCTTTCTAAAATAATTTTGAAGGGTTTTTTTTATCCATGGGAAATTAGAAATTACTTCAATTAATACAAAAATACACTCCAACTGAAGCTATAAATATATACATATATATTTAGGCTATATGTGTATAGGCTATATATATTTAGGCTATGTATATTTATATATACGCACATGCATATACACTGAAGAGTTTACAAGGATTTTTATAGAAGAATGTCATATCTTTAAAGGTCAATAAACAATATAAGGGTTTCAAATTGTGAACATTAAGAATAACCCTCTAGGTAAGCATTTTTTTCTTCCACAGTGGTTAAAGTTTATAGGCTAAAATTGTAGTGGGTTTAATCTCAGGCAGGTTGCAAGTGCACTATCTTAACCCTGGAGTTCCTGACAGTACCTTGCCCCAGTAATAGCAAAAAGAAGAAAGTCCCAGCTAACTCTGGACCTTTCTTTAGGTCCTGAAAACAGCCCTGATACCAACTGCTAAAGGTACATAGCATTCTTATTTGCCTTTGTTCACTTTAAGGGCTAGAAATATCCATGCTACAAGCATGGCAAGGCATCTAGTTCCCTCTCCTGGAGGTATTTCCTGCCAACTGATCCCATTCCAAGATTTTTGTGCACCTCAGCAGAGGAAGAGTAAGAAATTAGTTTCATGAGTTTCAGATTTATGGGGAGGGAAAAGAACAGATATTAAAAACATAAAGGTTTTTAAAAAGGCCCATATGTCTATGCTATTGCCATATCACTGAATCGAGCAGGAAACAAAATATAAAAACGTTACTTTAAACCTGTAGTTAGGGTATTAGGGACCTGATCCAATGCCAAGGGAAGACAATAGGGAGGGTTTGTATCAAATGCTGAATACCCTCTGAGCCCATCAAAGGGATTATGGACCATTTGATGAATCTGTGTCATCCTGTGCCGGACCATGCTAATGTTATTGTGCCATTGCAATTGTCGTAAACATTCAGCTGAAGCAAACATATATAGGACTTACTTTTTTTCCAAATCCCAAAGGATTTATTGAAGGAGATCTAAAACCTTACCCTCCTTCCTGCATTTCTTAGTATTGTAACTTACTGGAACACATGAAAAATTTCAGAATTTCTTCATACAAATTCTACATCTATTCCCTTACTTAGTTAATAAAACCAAACTCAACCAAATCATATCGGATATTTGATTCTTCCTTCACAGAAAATATTTTATTCATTAATGAAAAGTTGTCTTATATAAAGGAATTCAATTTTTTTTTTTTTTTTTGATTGACATTAGACTCACAGACAGACAGAAATAAGCTGCCATTCTTCCATTTGATAGCCAGACGCTGCCAGTTGTTGCTAGGGCAGTCATGCTGTTAAATTAGGTCTAATGAACGAGTAATTGCTTTAGGTATAGTGAACCATTTCAAAGAAAACAAGGATTCTAATTGATTTGCAATTTGTTTGGCACATTGCATTGTCTGGGGCTATTGATTAGTCTTCTGGATTTCACACTGCATGTGTTTCCCTTTATTAGGGGAATAACAGGTTACTGATTACTTTCCTTCTGGGTTTAATGTAGCGGTTAATGTCTACTTTGTTCTTGTGTCATGTCACAGGCAAGGAAGGAATAATATGCAAGTGGGTGGCCCTTTGCTAAGAAACTCCCCTGCTGCTTTGAGCTGTGTACTCTAAGACATGCTGAAAAGCAGATCAAGAGAAAGGGTTAGAATAGCAGGACTCACAAGTTACGGCCTGAGTCAGGCTAGACCCAGGCTAAAAACTTGGCTTTCCTTCACTATCAGAGCACAACACAGTATGAAGTGGTTGGTGGTAGATTTCTTCTTGCTTAATTATGCATCTCTATATAAGGAAACATAGTATACTTTTAATATGTCTCGGCTTACTAACAGCAGTGTGTTCAGTAAGGAAACTTACAATATATTTATCCATTTGCTGCAAGAGATTTATTCCACAGCACACATATTCTGGAGAGCATGCCATTATACATTTTAAATTTATTTTGCTTTGCAAAAAAGTGAATCCACATAATTAACAGCTTCATTCTTCTCATAGGGAAACTTCTTATAACATAGTGGATGTATATTAAAGTGTAATTAATTTCAAAGTTCTTAACATTCTTGGTTAAAACATGTTATCCTTAGCACATCTTTAACAGGTATGATAGTAAAATAAAATAGGCTTCATTATTCTGTAATTGATCTTGGTTCTGGAGATTATTTAGCTTTGTATTTTGTGTTCCTGTGTTGAGACCCGGTACAAATTAAATTAAATACAAGCATTTAGATTACTTGCAGGGTCTAAGGAATCATTTTGCATCCTTATTACTTGTCTTTCTCTCTTAAAGGGATCAACCATTTCTGTAACTGAAGACCTCAACCTAAGCCTGATCCAAAGCCTGTTGAAGTCAACAGTAAATCTCTTATTGATTTTCAGAAGCTTTTGCCTTTGAGTCCATCGGCTTTCTTGATTAATCTCTTGAGAACCTACACATCATTTCAACGAGAAACAAAAGTTTCACTGCCAGGTGAGCCACCATGTAGTGCTCAAAGTGCCTTAAGCCTTCACATAGCACCAGTTGCAAAAAGTGAGTGATCTCAAAAATCTATACTTTGTTCCATGTACCAGGATTTGAAATTTCAAAAGCTGTGTTGGTATTTTTTGCTGACTTATTGTAAGGATTATTATCAGTAATTATCAGTGAATTGCCTGTACACAACGATTTTTTTTCCCTAACAAGGACTATGATACAACATTGTTCATGTCCAGTTTAATCCAATTAAAATTGGAATTAAAATCCACGTCTAATTAAAAACTCAGTAGCTCATGATCTTTGATGATCTAGAAGTTGCTGACTTCAGAGGTTTTGCAATGGGATATAGAACAGCTGTGACTTATCTTTAATTCATCCTGAATGAATTTGGGCCACCACAAATGTCTTAACTGAATCAGCTCCACACTTTCAAATCCCTGTTAGACTGCATTCCATGAAGTCCTTGGTTTTACAGACAAACACTTAGGAAATCATCTCCATAATGGAAACAAAATAACAGCATCCACAAAAATATTTTCATATCAAGTTTGATAACCATTTTGGTATACACCAGGTACAGAATATAGTGCTCTAAAATTGTCACTGCTGTGACAATTTGGGCTGCCCTATGGAATTAATTTTCGCTACTCTATTCAAAATTATGAACCATGGTATACTGAATGTAAATACCAAATACCAGATGTATACAAAAATAATTCTTTGAACTTAGTAAATCATAATCTGTTTCCTTCTATATTCTGGGATCCTAAGAGATCATCATGCCCAAGTCATACTTCAGTATCTATTATATTGATCATTAAATACAGTTTATACCATATGAGTTACCTAATGTAATTGTAAAGTAAGAGAAACCATAACATTTTCATTCCCCTGTGTTTGGATTTTAAGCCTTAAGTGTGTTGAGGGAAGTCTGGGATGTGAGGAAGATGGTGCAATCATTCAACAGTTATGGTAGACAACTTGAGGCTAGTGATTTGAGGAACTTGCACAGATAATTCAAGGGAGTTGAGACACTAACATGACTTGCTTCCCTTGGCCTTTGATTTAGGAAAATAAAACTCAAAAGGAACATTTTCAAGCAGGAATGCTTACAGGAAAATACACCAGGAACTACTGAGAACTAAGATTTGAGTCCAAACATACTCCACTTACAATGTTTATATCAGATTAGAGATTAGACTAGATGTGAGTGGTATAGAAGCAAGTATCCCACCCAACATGACATGACTTGAACCTTCCTAAATAGCATGTTCTGGCCCATCATTTGGACCACTGTGTGCTATTGAAGAAACTTGAAATGGCTTTAATGGCAATGACCTAGCCAATCTCTTTCAGTGAAGTATACATACAGAAGTAGATTGCTGTGTTAAAATTATGAACTTTCCCCAGTTTGGGGAAATCTGCTAAGTGCTATGTATGTGCATTATTGCTATGCAAGCTTAAGCTTTTCATTTCCTCTCCTTTGCTCCCACCAAGACTGAGATAGGACATTAAATTCTCAACAAAATTATGTGGAACATGACAATGAAGCAATGATCAGAAGTGATTCTAGTTTTTCCCTTTAGTTTCCATGGGATGCATCACAATTGACAGATACCTCTCTAGTGAGTTCAAGATCCAACATACTCTTGTCCGTAAGGTGTTTATGTCATTAGTGTATTCCAGTGAAATCTTTTTTCTCTGCTTAGTTGAGTGACTTATAGAGGAAACTCCACTTCCTGAATTTTCTAAATACTATTCTCTTGGGTTCAAGTAGTCAAGTTTTATGCTTAGGTGTATCAAACTGTATATGCTGCAGGGTCATCCAGGGTTCTGCCCTCTCGGCATTCAGTAAAGATCTTGTCAAAGGCCACACCTCAGTCCTGACCATAAGGAGGGCTCTCTACAAGAGGCAGCTGCACATGTTCAGATTTCCATGCAGTCAGGGAAGGCAACGAGCCCAACAAAAGAAGTAGTGGCAATGTCCCTGTGGAGTGTGTTCCACTTTATAGAAAAGAATTGAAAATGTGCTAGGATAGAGAGAAGGAAGCTGAGATGACAGCTTATGACAGCTGAGGCTAGCACTTAGGAAAATTGCACAGGTTGAAGAAGTCCTGAGTTCCCTCTACCTGTACTTCTGTAGTTTATCCAACAGGTACAATTCATTGAAGAACTAAGAGTCTTCTCTTTACTAGTTATTTAAGTTTCCTAATCTTTAGAAGCACCTGTGAAAATGTACAAACAATGGACTTTTACCTATGGAAACCAAATTCAAAGTCCAGAACCTATTCGAAATTTTTCGTTTCTGATATATATCTACTAGTGAACCTGACTGGAAAAAATTGTACCAGGGAGAAAAATAGTTATGACAATCTTCTACTTTGGTATTGGAAACAGTAAAAATAATTGCATATCAATGCCTCAGCTACCCAACATGTCACTCAGTGTCCTTCTTCTTTTGTGGGTGAAGGTGAAATGTAAGTTTGTGAACTTTCATCAGCCCTGACTAATAGAGTTGAAATCACCCTCTCCTTTGTGCTGCACTCTGCCCCACGGAGGATGCAGGCAGGATAGGCTCATGGGCCTCTGTGAAGCTTAGCTTACCACCTCTGCTTATCGACAGCAGAAAGATTCTTCTTAACATGATACAAGCAGCAATCTAGAGACTAAAATTTAAGTCTCTCTAGGCATTGAGTGCCTATGGCTTTGAGACAGAAACTTGGAGGATTGCCCCCTTTGATGCAAATTCTTAACCCATGAGAGGCCAATTCTTTGTGAGACTATAGAGTTTAGTTTCTCAGCTGATGTATACGAAAATATTTTCATTGAAGTCCACAGAAGTTATGATCATCAAGAATATTGCCTTAAACAACAGATAGCTCCTCAGAAATTGTGTGCATTTTCCATTTTCATTTTCATTAGTTGTTTTCCATTACTGATCGTAATATTGCATGGAAGTCACAGAACTACTGAGCCTAGTGTGCTGGGTACAGCCAAAACATGCCCGACTGGGATCCTTATTCTTGTAACTGATCCTTCTGCATTTATTGCCTTAACTAAAAGCTTGGACTCCACAGTTTAGTCTCTCTCTCCTACCTCACTTTGTCTTCTTTGGGAAAATCACACTGATCTCAGAAAACAGTTTTGTTGCTGCTTTCTGACTACATCTGTTTTGAGTTGTTTTTTTTAAAAAATAAGGTAAAAAACTACAGTTGATGAGATAGATTACTTCTCTCTAACACAGCTTTGCTGGTTAGTATGCGCAGGAGCAAATAGCACTTTAAAATATTTTTGAAACATGGAGGAGCTTTAAAGAACTGTTTAAAAACTGCTCTTGGTTTGGTGCCAGCTACAGATGCCACACTGATTACAGAAGATTACATAAATTCCCCAAGCCTTATTATCCTCTCACTTACACCTATAAAATTGGGAAGAATTCCACTGGAATCCCTGGAATTATACAGGTGCTGGAGAAGAATATGTCCCTTCTGGTTAGCAAGCTCCCAGTGTTTTCAGTGGGCCCAGTTGTCTCTACCTATTTACTAGTAATTAAAAAAAAAAAAAAAATCCAGAGCAAAATATGCTGGGTATGATCTGTCTATGTAAATAGTTCAACCTTCATTGATTTCAACTGAGTTGCACAGATTTGTATGTGAGCTGAATTTTGGCCTGAATATATAGGGGAAAAATCCAAGTCTGGCATCTTTACTGTAGCACATTACTGAGATTTTCCTACAGCTTGTATCGTTAAACAAAAGATGACTAGAGGAGGTCAAACCACAGTTTCACCTACCTCTGGAAGCCTCTCTGTAACAATGGCTTAGAAAGAGGTGTAAGATGTTCAAGAAAAAACCACATGTGTGTGTAAGGAGCTTTCCCTGCAATACAGTTGCATATCCTGACAGTTAGAGACTTTTGAGTAAATCCTGGGTACTGCTGGGGACTCATCTACTATGATTCCAGACATTTCTACTTTGAGCCTGTTTAGCCAGTTACTGCCATGTCCTGCTGTTGCAAGGAGTTCCACAACTTCATTATGCATCATAAGAAAAAGTAATTGGTTTTAGCCTTTTAAAGTGGGTGATTGCATTGGCTGCCCCTCAATTTGGTTGGGTGTTCAGCAATTTTTTAAGAAGATGAAATTAGTTTTCTTCACTCACTTTCTCCACACCACTTATAAAAGTATAAGCCACTACTATTTCCCAGTCAGTCATCTTTTCCATACTGATCAGTCTGTTTAGTTTTTCCCAGTTCGAATGCCATTCCACACCATTGCTCATCCTTCTCAAATTTATTTTCTATGTCTACAGTCACTCTCTTTTGAGGTAGCTTGCAAGACCAACATACAGTATTCAAGATGAGGGCATACCAACAACTTGTGCATGGTAGCCCTTACTATCATGACAACGTTGGGTTGGCAGTTTTGGTGTATGTGGGGGGGTTATTTATTTCTACAATTGAACCACATGCTAGTGATGATTCTGAAGAATTCCTAGTAGAATTGTGAAGACCTTTGTAAATCAAACAGCTCCACAGATAACACCACCACATATTCACAGGAAAATCAGTGAGAGGTTGGCATGTCCCATGATTTTTTTCATGTAATTTGGCTGACAGTAGTAACAAAGTGAATTAGAACTTTATGGCCTGCCAAGTTTCTATGGACTGCCACCAGCAGCTCCACAGACAACCACTGGTCATGAACTAATGATTGGAAACCTAACTGCAGAGAATAATTCACAGTAATTTTTCTGAAAAGTTGGGATGATCCTATGTTCTACCAGTGTAAAAAAGACATAAGACCTTTGCTGTGATCCCAAGCTCTCAAATAAGATGAGAAGTTCTTACTCTACAAAAGAATTGTGTATTTCTTGAACAATAAAAAGTTGAGAATAAAAACAAATTTGTTCTTTAGAAATTGCCTAGTGAAGCAGTTGTTTCATACTGCCTGTTGAACATTTGGGTAGACTGATTCAAATGTTAAAGCTGTGTTCAAACCAGAAAAAATAAAAATAATAAGCTGTCAGAATAATTACTAAGAACATACAAGGATTATACAAAGTAAACTGCAGCCTGCAAAAAGAGAATTGCATGTTAGCTAATTGTTAATTTTAGCAATTGCAATGGCTAATTACTGTGGCACACATTGACTATTAGCATGATGCCCCAGCACCTGCTTTCTCCAATGAACAGATTTCTTCATTGCTCGTGCAGGAGCAAAATGTGTAATTATTGGCCATCATTGGGGCGATTTTTCAGTGATTCTTTTGTGTGATGTGAATGACGCATAATGACATATTTTATTAGAGGGCAAATAGCTGTTTGTTAATGGAAATGATTCGAAATCCAAGAAACTAGGAGCTAGGAGCATGTTTTCAGTATCAGCATGAATTCAAATGTATTTTCTTTTAACTCTTTATAAAAGAAGCATAGAAATCAAATCTAAACTTAGTATAATATATTTAATGATATGTGCAAACACAGCATTGATTAATTGCCTCAAATGTTTTCAATGCTACACCATTTCATTTGTTACAGCAGTCTGCTAAATTTATGCATTTCTTATTTAAAGTCTTCTTTCCTGGGCATATAGTGTTAGCAAGATTATGTGGCTTGTTCCTCATTTACTGGGAAAAAAATCATCTTTGTAACTTAAGCAACAATTATGGGCTTTATGAGACACATTTTTATTGCACACATTGTAGAACACAGTGCACTGGCATTATTATTCCTGAAAGTACATGCTTGAATGTATCTATCAAGACCCAAATGTCAGCTACTGAATAGATTATGCATAGTTATCCAAAACAGAATATAGATACATAAAATCTCAGCAACAGAATACTCAATTCCTAAGAAAAGATTTTTATTAGATAATCTGCATGATACTTTGAAGAACAATGAAAATGAAAAAATCACATATGAACCTTAGACTACAGTGGTGTTTCAAATAGCAAACTGCTTTGTCATTTTTGAAGGATAGACTATGGCTAGAACAAGAAAGCTGGCATTTTCATTTTGCTTTTATTTCAATAGTGTTCAAAGTTGGAAGGAAAAGGGGATACTAGGGGACATGGTTTGCTGAATTCCACTGAAGTAAATCTAGACTAACTTGATGGAAAACAATGAAGTAACTTTGGATATCTATGGAAAGTAGAAGCCTTGTGAATATCTGTGAAACTTTAAACATAAGTAGGAAACCTAAGCCTCTTTTAGACTCTTCAGATAATGAAGCCAAGAGTTTAATGCTATCTTAGATTATAGGAATAACAGGGTTTTTTTTTTGCATGACCCCAATATTCCATTTTGACAAAGATCCAGCCAATGATCTTTGATTAAATTTGATCCAATTTACAAACACACAAGTTAGATGAAATTCAGACGTAATGGATGCATATGAAATGACTGATTGACGTAAACTCAGTTTTAAAAGCATATTCAACTAAATAAACGGAACCACATCCAGTAGGTGTAATAAGAAAATATAGTAAAGGATCATATCTTTTATATTTCTTCTACGATTGCATATGACAAACATATTGCATTTTAAAATCATGACTTCAGAGACCACCATAAGAAAAATTAAGCCAAGTCTACATACACTGAAAATCTGGGTCATCCCATATACTGAGTGTGAGTTCTTTACAAACTTGAGGAAGAAACTATGAATGAGCACTTCCTCTTCTCACCCAGGGCCTATAGTTTCTCTGCTGTTGCAAGATGTAGATAACTTCGGTATTCAGGTTCACTGTTTGACCCATTAAACTGGTATTGAGGTATAATTTGTGTGTTTTCCCAGTACGGTTGCACATAGAATGGGGTTCATTTCCACAAGTTTGAATAAATTTATCCAGTTCAGTGAACCTGTTGTTAAGCTTAGCAAAACTCAGTAGGTGGCTTTAAAGTCCTGTAATTAGCCCATTACATAAAATCTGTACTTTAGATTTTTGCACATTGGTTAATAAGTATAACGTGCTTCGTATATATAAATAACATTACATTAAATGATGCAGCATAAAGGAATTAAAGGCCAAAGTAGTTAAATAAAATACTTGAAGGAGATCTCAAATTAGCATGTTTAATTCCAACTCATTGAACAGGAAAAGGCTTTAGCCTTACTGTACCAGTTCCATACAATGTGCAGAATAGCAGATATTTAGTCTCCATTTTACATAAGGTCACTGTCATCTCTGACCTCTGTGTGACTTTGGAAAAATGTTCTAATTAGCTTGTTTCTTTTAAAAATCTAATCATTACAATTTCTAAATATAGTAATGAATTTCCAAGACAGCACTTGCCTCAACAATTTTTCATAGTTTGTACATAGCTAATTAATTCTTGATCCTTAATTTTTGCTTTCCAAATGAAATATGTGAGAAAAATAAAGTCTACAGCTAATTAACCCATGCAATGCTTACTGCTTCATAGTAAAACCACTTATTTTAAAGTTCAAGGTTTTACTAGGTGTAAAAGTAAAACACAGCTTTGAATTTTATTGCACTAGGTCAAATTTCCACTTTAGTCCAAAAGAATATTATATTAATTATTTTTAAAAGTTAAAAACATTATAAAAACAAATTGTCTTCAGTTTTTCTTTAAATCTATTGATGAATTCCATTATGTGGATTAATATATTGAAAGGCAGTGTTACATATACAACCATTGTCCTTTTTTATTTTTTTTTCTATTTATATATAGTGGATGCTATGTAACATGTAGCCCTCTTCAGAGATTCAAAGTTATCATTACATGAAGAAACATATTTGAGAAGTTGTGTATAAATGTACATATGCATACATGCATCTATCTATATATATGAACTTACATATGGGGAAACATAATAGTATTTTGGAGTTATATGAAATACTCAGAGATAATACTGCAGCCAAAGGAAACATTTGATCTCATGAAAAGACTCAATAGTCTTGGGTAGTTTGTCAAGGTTCATAAATAAACAGATTCTAGTGGATGAACCTCTCCTTATTTATAGTTTTATACTGAATTAATAGTAAATCAATAGTTTTATTTGAAACTGGATCTCGTTCATTTGCAATTTTAGGATTCATCAGCAAATTCACAGAAAAAGCCTAGATAAACATCTTCATGATGTTCCACAAAAAGAAATGAGAAGATTGAAAGAGACAACATCTTATGCATATTGTGACACAGCAAACAAAAGTACCTCAATTTTCAGTTGTCTACTGTTCATCTTGTGCTATTTTATAACATAATCTTTGAGTGTCTCTACTTTTTTCCCATTTCATGTACTGTTTTGGATTTCATGTATTGCCTTCTCTACTGCTCTATAGTTGTTGCTTATTTTTTCATTTTACTGACAGTATTAAAGTTAATGTGATTGCTTCTTTATATATATATATTTATATATATATATGCTGTCTTCTTTTTTCTTATATACATTGGTATCTAGAGGATTTTTGTCCCTTGACCAGACATATACAGTCTTGGAGCTAATTCCATTCTCAGCCATCATTTCCTGCTGGTTTCATAAAGAGATGATAGCATAAAATTGGAGTAAACTTTGACCTCTGGTATCATTAATTATATTTCTCATAGACCTATGTGGCGCATTTTTGGAATTAATAGAAATGTTGAATAAAATATATAGTATTAGAAAGTAAGACTAAGAGATAAAATGACATGCATTGATTGAGTATTCCATAATTCGTGCAAAATTGATCCATTTAACAGTTCAGCAGTTAAAAAAAGTTAAGAAGAAATTGCAGGAAGGAAAACAATCAGTAGAAGACACAAGACAAGCCAGGTGGATCTTCCATAACTTGTTTTATCCTGAGATCTTCCCAACCCTCCATCCTGTCTTGTAAAATACACATCCTTTGGTTTCCTCTGAAGGCCAGGTTAATGCTTTGTGTAAGCAATTTTCCACCACCTGTTTAGACACCTTTTTTCTGGCGAATTTGAATTGAATCTGTTAAGTACACCATCAATTACACTTCTTTACACTATGGATCTGCTTAAGTGAAAGAGTTAGGGGGTCACAGCATATGGGTTATTTTTGTGAATGGAAGACTTGTTTCAGTCTCTTAATTGATCATATGCATGATGTCGACTTGTGGGGAAGAGTTATATATGAGGATGAGTCTGCAAAAACAGTGAAGGGAGGTATTACTGCTCATTAATATCTAGCAGTAAGTCAATGAACCAAAGAATACCATCTTGCCTACCAGCCGTAACTCTCCAAAGAGTTTCCTTAGCAAAATAGGAGCCACTAATGAATAGAGCACACGGAGTCAAATAATTTTTCTATGTGCAAAAAAATTACTAGATGGAACATAAGAAAAACTTTCTGTTTGCTAAGTCATTTTGTAAACATACATCTCATATTATCAGGCAATGCTTGACCACATTCATCTTTGACCATCTTCAGAAAGATGTTGAATTTAATTGACCAGATAGATAGATGCGTCCTTTTGCAGCTGAAGAGGTTTGGGGTTCTTTCCCCAACAAATAAATTGACCTCAAGAGAGGACTTGGTCCCCTCTTTCTAGAAATGGGTAAGTATATACAAATAGATGTCCAGTTACCTAAAATGAGACACCTAAATATATATATGACAATAAATTAAGTTTTTCTCAAGTGGTGAGCAACGTGTGTTTACTTTGAAAGTCAAGTCTACATAATGTATGAGGTACCCATCTTTATTTTTGCATGCATTGCTACATATCATGTCAGGCTATTGGTTGCCTCTGCATCAATTCTAAAGTTCCTGTATCTCTGAAGATTATCAGTGTTAAGATACAGAATTTTATTTTGGGTTGCTTTTGGATCAAGTTATTATTAGTGATACCATATCTGGAAGCATCTACCAAATTTAAGAACTTTGGCTGGCTATAGTTTAGATTAGTTTGGATTCTTTAACTATTTAAATAAGCAAATTAACCATTGAAGCACTGAAATGTATAAGTAATATTGTCATAATGGTAGCTAAGACAGGACAAACTGAGGTAGAATAAATATACTTCCTTTGCTTATGTTTTTTCAACTGAACAATACTGCTGGTGACTGTCAGGGCTTTAGCTAAGGACTTAGCCTTGCTTTGGCTGAGCTCTTAGCTTTCCTAGATACACAGACTGATTTGAAAATCTGTGCTTTTAACAGTTCCTGATTACTTTTCCTTATAGACCATGTTAAATACTAAGAAGCACAAGAGAGCAAAGATGTTGGAGTGACATGTTCTCTGTTGCTCCACTGACTATGTGTTTTTCAAAGGCGGCAGAAACAAAAATCCATTACAAACTTCCTCTTTATACTAGAGCTTTTACAATATATATTGAAAATGTTACCTGGAATATTATGTGTTGAACTAGTACAGTTCAGATTTTTGCTTTGCTTGTGAAGACTCTAGACATGACTGGGCAATGGAAAATTTGCCATTTCAATCTTATATGACCATTTTATTAAAATGTAACAGACAATCCATTAGCACTCTAGTATAGCCAGTCATCATCACACTCCCCAGCAACTGGCAAAGACAAAAGTAAAATACAAAAGGTATGCTGCATGACTTTGTGATGTGTTCGATAATTATTGTTCAATCTTTTGAATTTACATTTTGAATTGTGGAAGTTTTAAACATGCTGGGAAATTTTGAATAATTTACTGAGTCTTCTGTCTTCTTTATCTTCTGGAAAGACAGGCTTTCTTTATACTGTGAATTTAATTATGTATACCTTGAGAAAATTAAATGGCATACTGCTCACACAGCGAGTAAGTCTCTTGATTTCGTCTAATATCCTGAGGTGGTTGAAAGCTAGAAACTAGTTCCATAGATTCCATTGAGACAGACAGAACTTTTAGTTTTCAGTAATATATATCTCTGCAAGACAAACAATTTGCTGCTGCAAAGTAACAGGCTTAGAGAATGCATTTCAGCAGAGAATCTAGACAAAGATTTTTTTGATAGATTTCATGTGATATGAGAACTGCAAACTCAGAGGAGTGACCACTCTCCAACTCAGAACATGTTGGTACTCAAATGTTTGAATTAGAATGGATGTTATCTGTGGTAGATAAGCTTTGTTCAAAAGTACAAAGACAGCCAACTTTCAGAGAAAATATCATGGTAGAGAGCATGTCAGGCTTCCAAAATTACATGGCAAATATGATACTGCAGTGTAATACATAATTACCACCACTGATGTGGAACCTACACTTCTTCCAGCACATAAACTCATGGCATCTGTTTCTAATATCATTAACTTAAGAGAAAAAAATTTGCATACAGGATTAATAGCAACCCTTTTGATTTACAAAATATTTATTCTAGAAGCTGATGAAGATATAAACCAATAGTTTTGCTCGTTGGTAATTTTTACATTTGTTCTACTCAATTTGTGGGCTATTTGTTCATCTTCTATCAGAAAGATCCATTAAAAAAAGATGCTAGAGAATAAGAAAAAAGGTTAATAAAAAGAGAATTACTCTTTTTTATAAAATACGATGTGTTTCTTATCGTCACTGGCAAATTTTATTTTATAGTGATTCCTTCTAAAGATATATGAAATACAAACTGACTGCATTGAGCTCAGGATTGCAAGCAAGAATCCATGGAGACAAGACACTTTAATGAAGTGAAAGGAGTTTTGAAACACACTGACTGCAGGATCAGGCCTAAACAAGATACCAGGATTGCATTTTTAATTTTAACTCCCCGTCCAAAAGAAATTATACATATTAGGAAAAAAAGAAAGCCCCAAACTCTATTAAGACATAAAAAAGGTAGAAAATATTTGCCATTAATATAAGCACAGGAAAAAAAGTTCTGTAAAAGAATTCTGAGGCCATTCTGTTTTATGGACTGGGTAAGAAGACAGTGCTTGTCTTCAGACTATATCGTCTCACTACCCAAGAATTCACACTTCCCAGTGGCAATCCTGCTAACTTGCACCTTAGAGAAGGAGGAATAGGTGGCTAGGAGGAAATAAGAGTGCAGAGAGAGAACTGATACAGCAGAGGAAAGTGTTAGATCAATTAAGTGGAAGCCATATATTCTAAATTAATTATCCAAGCTTTTTTCTTGGTCAAATGTTTAGAAAGTTATACTGGAAGTTCCAATATTCAGGCTATAAACTTCCTGCTTTGCTCTAGTGAAATGCACGATGAAGCTTATTAATTCTTCTGAAACAAACTGTTCCTAATAGGTTCTAGCTGTCAGAACTTCCCATGCTTTCTCTGAAAGTGTTTTAATTTCATATTCACAAGACTTCTCCCACGTTAGCAAGTGAAGCACAAAAATTTCAATCCACTTAAAACTCAATGCAGGAATCTGGAAGGCCCAAGAGAAAGAATTTTGCATCTCTCTTTTCAGAGCACAAAACCTTTAAAATGAGTAAATAAAGCTCCAATTAGTTTTACCATTCTAGAGGATAATGAGAAGTGCCCATCAAATATGCCTCATTCTTAAAATGTTTTGATTTAGCAGGCAAAATTCAAAACACCATAGTAGCTTCCAGAGTAAAACCTGATTGCACTTGCATGTCACATTCATTAAAAAAGCAACCAAAAAAAAAAAAAAAAAAAAAAAAATCGACACCCCCACCCTCCCAACACACACACACAAACCATAAAGCTCTAATTGGAAAGCTTCCATCATCTGAGTACTTGCTTCCTGGCATACATGAAATGATCAGTGGGGAAAGCAGGGTCAATCGAGACAGACTGAGAGTGAAATTAAAATAATAAAATGTCTAAACATTTAACTGCAAATAGGAAATCTTTATACCCACCCACACCCTATTCTGTAGCATAAAAACTAAGGCAACAATTATTCATATACCTCCAAGTAATTTGCAGGCTCCATACAAAAATCTCATTTAAAATAAGAAATTGCTATTTCTGCACATTTATTCTCCCCAAATGCTGGCTAATTGCTGCAATGGCCATTATAAAGAATAATTTTCGCTTAGTGGAAAAAAAAAAAAAAAAGAGGAATGAAGAGAACATTTTCTGGTTTTGTTCCTCTGCGGAGGCTCTATTCAGCGAATCCTGAATGCACAGCGTTTCACTGCTACATTTATTATGCTGAGAGGTCAAGTATTACACAGCATCTTGTATTACGCTTTGCATGCTAAGTATTTCACTTCACAAATTGACCCTTCGGTGTACTTACTACATAATGCTCTAAAAACCCAGCTAAAACGGAGGACAATTAGCAATACTTTGGCTCACGCTTAACAATGGGGACACCAATGTAGGTGATTGCATTTACAGTGTTGCTTTCTTCACAAAACATTTTTGACACATTAAAGGTACTTTGAAATTGTGCAGTACCAGTCGCCTCTCTCGTGAATGGCTTTTCCAGCATGTACGGAGAGAAACAGTTACTGTAGTTTAGGGCTTAATTGAAAAGAATTCAGACACGGCCCTATGAAGCACCAATTAGAGGGATATTATATCATAAAAAGCTGTAATATCCATTTTCAGGCTTGTTCACCTGCCAATACAAAGTAGGACACGGCTTAAAAAAGGGACGGAGCTGCAACTCCGGAGAGCGGGACGTTTAGGGAGGACGAGAAGGAGGAAGAGGAGTGCGGCGGCCGCCGCCTGCGGGAGCAGCGCCAGGTGCGCCCGCCTCGGGGGCGCGGAGCCCCGGCCTCGGGTGGGAGCGGGCGGCGCGGGATGCGGTGCTGGGCTTCGGCGCCAGATCCTCCTGGAACACGACCGCGGCGGCGGCACGCAGGGGAGCGCGGCCGGGGGTAGCGCGCCGCCAGGGAAACCCCCGGGTTACGGAGAATGAAAGCACCCGAAGTAGTCGGGATTTTTTTAAAAACTATTATTATTTATAGCTGTAATCATGGAAACAAACAAAACCCTCCATTACCGCCGGCGGCTGGGCTCGTCCCCGCGCCTCCCGCTCCCACCCCGCCCCCCTCGCCTGGCAATCCCGAGAGCGGCAATTTCTTTGGGTTCATTGTGAGCTGAAAACAAACAAACATAAACTTATCGCCCCGAAAATTTTGTATTTCTCGTGTCAAGCTGGTAATAAAGCGACGTTAATGGATCAGCCCCGCGAAGTGTCTCTTCACCGCCTTTAAAGTATCTTTCGAGTGCTCCGGGGAAGCCGAGGCGGGCCCACTCTTCGCCGCCCGCCGCTGCCGCCGCCGCCCCGCGCCCGCCGCCCGCTGTGGGTTCCCCCGCGGCTCTCGGCGAGCGCTTCGTGGCCGCGCCTGCCCGGCCCCAGCGCCCGGGTGTGAACGCCAGGCCGCCAGGGTAGCGTGTAATTCACTGGCTGCACTCGCCGGAAAGACATTTTTATTTTATTTTTTAGTGTGAAGAAACGGAAAGCACAGACCGGGAGCCCAGCAGCCATGTGCGGTGCCACCGCGCGGTACCACCGCACTCTCCCGGCGCCGCCAGGCCGCCCTGCCCAGCCCCGGGCGCGCTCCTCTGCGGGCAGAGCGTTATCGCCTGAGCCCGGCAGGCGCCGTTCTGTTGGCTGAGTCAGAGCAACGCCTCACGGCCACCATTCTACTGCCCCACATGGATGGCATTCTCTTTCCTCAGGCAGGCCCAGGGCCTCTCGGCTGCCATTGCCCTGCCAGTACCACACAACAGCCATTTTGCTGTCTGAGGCAGGGTACATAACTCCAAGGCACCATTGCCCTGCCTCAGGCAGAGCAATTTACGACCTCAGAGACCAATTTACGACATCAGGCAAGGGTGACTGCCTTTGGGGCACCATTGCCCAGCCTCGAGTGTGATGAGGGATACGTGTAGGGGTGCCAATGATCTTTGAGTTGATTAAGCTGATTAAGGGAGCCCCAAATTTCCAGTGTCCTGCCCAGAAGAGTGTCCCCTCCAACTTTCCCTTATCACCTAGTTATCTGTGAGTCTTTGTGCAGTCAAGGCAGGCCTTTTGTGGGGCCTTGAGTTACTGTCGAAGGCTAGGAGGCAGTGCTGGAGGAGACAGCACTTCTAAATCTGTGTTCCCTGGGACACACCCACTTTTGGACTGAGCTGCTGGGAGGGTGTGTGCAGTCTCATCAAGCCTTCATTCAGCCCCATACCACTCCCCCGCACCTGGAGGTGCCGAGAGGGCATCCTCTGGGCCCGTCCTGCAGGGGGCCTACCTTTGGCCTGTGAGAAGGGCACATTGTTACTGTCGCTATGTGATTTACTAACCAGACCGTTTCTAAAATTTACCAGAATATTTCTGAAAGATTCATCTCTTCCTGTTCAATGGAATTTACAAACAGGGGAGAGAGAAAACTCGGGTGTTACATTTAATTAACTCTCTTTTATACAGCAGGAGTGTGGTTTTCACTGGGGTATGCAGCTTATCTCCTGCCAGCTCTTCAGCCCATGGTCACAAGAGCCTGTTCCTGGCTCCTTTGCAGCCAGCAATGAAAGAGTGAAGTCCAGTGTAAAGACAAGTGATGGAGAGAAGATTTTCACTGTGGCTTCCTGAAAAGATATTGAATGGGTACCTCAGGCTGTACCCCTGTGAAAATACATGGCCTCAAGAGGAACAACAAAGCCTACTGTAAAGGAAGACAATGCAGAGTTGCAACACTTCCGATGCCTCTTCTGTCAGCTTTTCTCAATCCACATATTTTCTTTCTTTCTCGTTTTCCTCAAAGCCTGGCATCAGGTCTTTAGCACTGTCCTGGCAAGTGGTGCTAAGATCATGGTATGAGGGAGGAGGACTAGTAACACCAAGAAACCAAAGCTAAATGATGGGGAGGGAGGGGACTGCTGGGGGCAGGGAGCTGTTGGACGCATGTACAGTCTGGGGAGCAGTATCCATCCCCCTGCAATCCCAGCTCCTGTTACCTGCACTTCATGTGCTTAAGAGACGTTCTGTAAATGATAAAGCAGAATTTTTCCTCTGAAGTGAACTGATAAAATAGCACATTTCAATGGAATATGGTTCCATCAGAGCTTCTCTGTCTTGCTCTCGAGACAGTCTTCATGCATAAAGCACTGTTGTTTCTGAAGAGCAAGAGCTTTGAGGGCTGATAGCAGCTGTAAACTCTAGTGGCCCTGCTTTAGCAAGTACAAAGTCACATGTTTTCCTCTAGTAAGGGCTTTTTGGAACTGCACATAGCAGTGAGTCATGCTCTTTTGTCATACTTAAATTTGTGACAGCTCATTTCAGGTCAGGCAACTTAACACTTTCACATAAATGGTCTGTGGTTCAGTGTTGGCTATGCCAGTGTCATCTGACAGCAAATTTTCAGCATATGCACACCTACCTGTCTTAACCCTAAATTAAATATTTTGAACAAGCTATAAACAAATACAATGAACCAAATCTACAAGTCTGACTGGCTAAATTTCCTTTCTCTGTGGGCAAATGATAGTAGGTGATGATGTGAGGGAGCAGTGTGTAATGATGATGATTTTCATACTCTGCTTAATTACAAATTAAATACATATTAGTAATATTCACTATGGCCACAGACTGCAGTTGATTTAACTCATTCTTCTTAATGTAATGTTAGATACACTACTGCAAGTGCACAGCAGTTACATGTTTCAGCAGCCAAAAGAGTGGAAACCTCTGCTGCACATGCAGGAATAACCCAATATGCAGCAAACTGGGCTTTACATATGAGGTTTTTATGTAAGGTACAAAATAGCTACTTGCAGGGACCTGCTGCAGAACTCTTGTTGGAAGGCCTATGGGACATGCAGTTCGGTTGGGTTTATAAAATGGGACATAACTGGCATTAACCAAAACATGTTTTTCTTGTGCCTTCCAGAGAAAATCCTTTCTCTATAGCTCAGTTAATGCAATCTCATAGCTGATAAAGTATGCCTGGTTTTGATGGAAAATATCAGATACTGCATCCTTGTATATCACTCTGGTACACCCTGTATTTTATTGGACTTGTCTGTACTTTTGTATCTCTGATTTAAAAGCAAAAGTTGACCTAAGGAAAAGTATCATCATTTAAATACTGGTAAAAGTTGTTTTGCACCATGTCAAGATAGCTACATCAGTTGCAATAGCTATAGCACAGTGTTGAATGGATAAATGCCCTAGGGACACAATACTTGACAGAATGATCTACGTGTTAATGTGTCTATTGAAAAGTACTGGATAAGTGATGAAATCATGATGAAATATTTTTGAGACACTGTTTTTCTGTCTGCCATGTTAGAATCAAGTTTTAATGGGCATGTAAGGTAGATGTATGGTGAATGTCATGCAGATTTATCTTTCTTTAGGCATTATGTTAATCCCAAACCAAACAAACTAAAGACAAAGAGGAGGAGGACAAAAAATACTGAATAAAGGTATTCTAAGAAAGAACAAGCTTGCAACAATCAGCAAAAGTAAAGAAAAATAGAATTAGGTATCACCGTATAATCAAACTTCTATATTATGTCTATACTGTTGGTTGCTAAGTTTGCAATTTTTATTTATAAAGTGTTTCAATTACTTATAAAGACTTACACAGCTAATCAGTTAGAACTGACATACATTTTGGCTAAATACCTATAATTACAGTTGTTTCATACCTGAGCCCCTGTTACTGATGTTGTGTAACAAGCAGTCCTGATTGCTGACATCAGCCCACTTAGGGTTCCTGCATTTATGTGATAATTAGATAAAATCAAATAAAGACTTTCTAGTAACTTCATAAAATGAAGTAAATATATTTACTGAGATTAGTGTAAATCTAAAATATTATTTATGGTTTCATCTTTTTCTGACAGCGAAAAGGAGCATGAAAATACATGAGTATTTTAGCTAAGCGGTGTTACTTTTTAAAAATATGCTTTTCAGGTCTGTGATATGTGAAGTGAAATTTGCAGAGATAGTATCTTTGATTAAACTCACTATTTCGAAAAAACCAGACAATTCAAGGCTTTGTGTTTGTAAGGTCTCTGCTTCTCCCAGCCCTGTCAGCTCTTGCTTACACCCTTAGACCACCACTGCTATCACATGTACATTACAAGTTTGTGTTTACCTAGAAGACACAGAAGACCTGACTAAGTTGCCCCCGTATATGAATATGTAGAAATGATGGTCTGTTTAGAAATGAATCTTTGAAGGTTTTTTAGAATATCTGCTTATACAGAAGATGTTTCAGGTTACAAAAAGCTGACAAAAAGAACCTTCAGTCATTCTGAGTACCAGATTTGAGTTTTAAATCTTTCCCTCAAATCATCAGTTATTCAGTACACGCTATGAGTAAAATGGATAGGTAGTATGCATGTTGCAGAACATGACTTTAAATGTTAGAGCAATAAAAACATATTTGTTTACCCTAAGGTAAAATTCATTGTAGATCAGAAGGTGTGCAAAGGGAATGTTTTCCTGCTTTAACTTGAAAGTGCGGATGCACAGGGAGCATGAGCAAAGTGAACACTTTGCAGCAGGGACTCCACACCTAGTGGAAGCCAGAAGGAAGAGTGCTCTATCTCTTGGCCATGCACACCCAACTTGAGCACCAAATCCAGGAACAATCAGTAGAGGCTGGCATTTTCTCCTTCCATCTCTAGGATAGAGAAGATTAGCACTGCAGCATACCAGGCTGCATACAAACAAGCACTCAAATTCCAGTCCTCCAAGCTTTCTGCTCTCCCCTGTTCAAATCTTTATTTCACTGACTCTGTCACTCAGTCCTACTAAAGCTCATCCTGCTAGACACTCCGTGATTCGGTCCTAGCCTTTTGGATCAGTTTGCTCTTAAGCTTCCCTCAGTCTGAAGAATTTGCAGCACTGCTTCTTTCCTTGACATCTCTGACATGTATCCTAGGCATCTGCTTTTCATCTTTAATCCCTTTACAAAAATGGGTTCTTGCTGGCCACCTGCCATAAGCCTGCAAGAGCAGCTTTAGCTTACCAGGCTTCTCATTAAAGTGAGTACCTCAAGCTCCAACTTTCCAGGCTCCAGTTTATCACTTTCTGGGCATATGTAGCAGTAAGACAACACAGTTTGTGAAGATTTCAAAATCAGTCACTCTATAACTGGACTAATATAGCTGTAGACAAAAATAACAAACCTTTATGGATGTTGCTTCACCTCCTTGGTCTTGTGTGTCCTCCACATTCAGAGGAGAGTACCTCTGCAGAAATCTTTGCCTTTCCTATCCTGCCCTCATAAGCTTTTCCCTGAATTGTAGAATTTTCTATCTCTATATCCATTTTCTTTGTCCTTCAGCTGATCTTGCAGTTAGACAGAACCATTCTGCTTTGGAAGTTATGCTCATCTGCTCTGCCCCAGCATCCTTTGTCTGTCTGCAAGTTACCTTCGAGTGACCCTGCAGTCTTTTAAATTGTGTGGTTTTAAAGCAGTCCTGTTAGGCCCTGTTGTCTTTCCAAATCCTTCAGAAAGGCTGGAAATAAGTGGTTTCAGCAATTCCATTGCTTGAGAATTAGTTTTGATTGTTTCTCATTAGGCAGATACATGGCAGAGCCATGATGAAAAATAAACAATTCTGAAGCTTTTGGGATAAAACAATGGCATAGTGGTTTAATAAAGTAAATTATATTTTTTTTTTTCATTATATATGGATTCTCTAGGTTATCATATAGATATTTTCACATCTTGTGATTTTATGAGGAAACTCTTAATATTTATGTTTATTCAAAATTTCTGATTCCTGGAACCATGTGGCTACATGAAAATACCAGTTTTCATTTCTTCAGAAAATTCTCATGTGAACATAAGCAGAGAATGGCTGTGTTGGATCAGATCTAGCTAGTCCATGATGCAGTGTCTGACAATGCTCAATAGCAAACTCTCAGAATATAATAGATAGGAGAAGTACAGCGTAGTACTACTGTGCTGTCCCTTAGACATCTAAGTAATCAATATTTTAATGACTTCCTGAGCAGAAAGTTGCAGTGAGGTCATGTTGTAGCTAGTAATCACATGAAGAGTTTCATTCCATAAATCTGTCTAAGGTGTTTTAACCCCTTTGGACTCCTGGCCTGCATCAGTGAATTTCACAAAAAGATTATACAGCATTATTTTCTGTTATTTTTAAACCTGCTACTTCATCCTTTCTCTGGATGCCCTATAGTTCTTCCTTATTCAGCTTCTTCATGTCATTCTTTACAGGTCTTGATTTCCCAGCTGAAGAGTCTTAATGTACTAAACTAAGACTTGGTAAGAAACTATATTATCCTCCTGATAATTCTGACCTTCTTTTTCTTTTTTTTTTTTTTCCTCTGAATCTATTGTAACCTTCTTATATTCCATTGTGGTGGGTTCACTTTATGGCTATTATCTAATATGTGGATGCACTGTGGATTCATTAATTGACATGGAGATGCTTTCTGTTTTCCTCTCTATCTCCCCCACTAATTTGTAACATGTCATGTACTAAATGTCATTACTGACCATTGAGCCGATATTTTAAAGGACCGTACAAAAAGACTGCCAAGAGCTCCTTTCCACTCAGGTGGTTAATGTAGAGTCCATCTCTGTGTATATAGAGCTCTGTGTAAAGGGATTGCTTTTCTTCAGGTTTTTTATTTTGCATACATCAACATTAGGTTTATCAGCCATTTTATTGGCCACTTATTAAATGTCATGAGATCTTACTAAAACTCTCCATAATCCGCTCTAACTTTGAAGAGCTTGAGTATCAGCAACAGTCTCTCTTTATTCATAGTACACCCCATTTTCTTATAATTTATGAGTATTCTGGACAGAATTTAACTAGAATGTACTGGTAACCTACTTCCATACTTTTCATCAAAATGATAAAAACTAGTCATTTATTCCTGTCATTTAAGGAGAGAACCTACCCTCTTACGTCAGGACAGTTTCATTTCAGAGTCTTTGAAGAAGAACCTTATAAATTTTTATTTTTCTTTAAATGTGCTAAATGCTGTGTAGTCAATATATGAGCATCGATTTTTTTTTTCCAAATAAATGCTAAAGTTGCTAACAGCTGTTTGCTTAGGAAAACTCTGGGGGAAAACCAAACACTCAAATTTAGTAAGTGCATAAACAGGATTCTACACATATATTAAAAATTGTTATCTTAAAGCCTGTTTTATAACTTTTCAGTGATTGGTGTTGGCAGTGCAACTAATTGCATGTAATTTGTAGTACTTTAGTATTTATTTCTCTCTCTTCCCTTTCTGTATGGCTTTTATTATGCATGGCTACTTGTAGTTAGGGAGGAGGCCCCTTACTGAAAATCTATTTCACTGAAATAAACCCTAAGATTTACTCTGAAATTGAAGGGGATTTCTGAAGTTCCTGGTCTTTGCATCAGTCTGGTGCAGAAGGCAGAGTATCAGGCCCTGTAAGCCAAAGCTACTCTTCCTATGCAAAAAAATTGAATGGCATGAAATGCTATCATTAATAGGGACTCATAGTACTGGAGATAAATGTAGAGAGGGAAACTGTAAGTGTACTTATAAATATAGAAGACTTAACTGTACCATTAATCCAGTTACCAAAAAAGGACTGCACTGAATTAGAGGATGTAGGGTTACTGTGCTTCCAGATGTACCAGGCAATATAGCTGCTAATCACATGAATCTTCCAGCAAGAGATCCTCTGTGACCATATCCTGCTCCAGGTTTCCCATATGTAATGTTTAATACCAAGTAAGATGGACAGAAATATCAGGAAAATGCAAGGACTGAGATGGTCTCAGTTACTTGTACTGAGTCACCAATGTGCCATGACACTTGTTAATACTGAGTTCTGGTTATGAAAGTACTCATCCTGACATTATTTCAGTCAGTGAAGGTGCAGGAATGTCATAAGAGCTGTAGTATGTATCCATTAGGACCAGCCCTGGAATTGGGGGATACAAAAAATAGGAATTTGGTTTCTTAGTAGTGTTTGTGCCTTCTCTTCTATTGCTCTTGTATCACAGTTGAAATTATCAATATCTATACTTCATGGCGGCTTCCTACTTTGATAGAGAAATGTACTTGACTCTCTACAGTTATTGCAATTGGAGGGGGATCCGATTAGGATCCTTTTCCTAATTAAGTGATATCACCTAAAGTGAGTTTCCCTACCATTGTCTCACTCCAGTGCAAAAATAAAAACAGAGGAGAATCATTTGGTTATTTTATTTTCCCAGTTAAAATGTCTTTACTAGTTCATATTTTACAGGGTAAAACTCCATCTTAATGAAAGACTGAGGGTCAGTTTTCTAACACAGCTAATTATGTATCCTCATATCCCAATCACAGTTAGGGCTCAATTCCACTGAATTCAGCAGCAGCACGTCTCAGGAGATCCATATGTAAGGAGAAAGCCCAAGGTGGATACTCAGCCACCAGAGATCAAAGAGTCCTTCAGAATGTTTTCTGCCTGCCATCAAGTCTGAGAGAAAACTACATATCATCCATTCCCCAACCAAATACAGCATAAAACCAAGTTTACACAATGTGCCTGAACTTCTTTGACTTCAGCCAATTCCCTGAGAACTGTGTATTTCAGATTCAATTTTTATGTTTCTGCTTTGGCAATAAATGACTCTATTCCCAGAGGAAACATTCCTCTGAAGTTTTCTCCCTTTCTGTACTTTTCTTAAAGGTGCAGCTGAGCCTGTATCTAACCAAAATTCTACCCTCCTCTTGCAGGTAGTTCCATTGAACTGGTTGCCCAAATAAAAGGGTTTGGAGCATCTTTCCATACCTTATGGATTTTTTAAAATAAATACAAATATGATAGATGAGCTCTATATTTTATTAGCACTTTCTCTTTGGTTCCCTGTCCTATTTAGGCATCTATTCATGTAGTTACATGAGAAATCTTTTTAAGATTTCTTAAAAGTTAAATGAACACAGTCTTAAATAGATGTTTCTCCCAGGAAGAGAAATAGTTTATTATGGCAAAAGAGTTGTTTTATTTAAGAAAGAAAAAAGTTAAAGATATTAATTTGTCTTTTTAATTAAAGAATTGCAGGCATAGCTGTCAGATCCAAGTTCTACAGTTCTTACAGCTGAACATCATATTTACGGAAATCTTGGCTGAGAGAGGTTTCAGGATCATGCCTGGTAAGATAGATTTTCTAAATAGATTATCATGTAATATTCATTCATTCATTTATTGTTTATTTACTTGTAACATTAAAATACATGTTGCTTCAGTGTTTCTCATAACAGTATGCAACACACTTTGAAAATCCAATTCCTTTATACTAATATAAAATTGAAGCTGGATTTCATATGGCTCATTCATTCCAATTTGACTAGTAGTACTCCATATAAAATATTTCATGCCTGTACTGCTGTTTTCTGTGCCTTTGTGCCTATGCGCTTAGCTACAAAGTAGTTTTCTTTCTTCTACTTCCTTTCTCAGTACTGTTGTTTTTATTGATTCTATTACAGTAAGTAACATCCAAAAGAGAAAATTAGGGCAGAAAGATTTTCCCAATCCATCAGTAAATTTCCTAGGCTTCATTAGCTGTAATTTCTTGAAAGATTTAGAGTTACATTTACATTATGTAAATAAAATGTATAATCCAAGGGATCAGCTCTTTCTCACTCAATAGTGTGTACCAAAAATAATTCAGCTGAAGCCAGTGGCTTAAAATTTGTACGAGAGTGCAGAAAACCAGGCTGGTGTACAAAATGGCAAATTCTTGTCACTTCTGCTTAGGCAAAAATCTAGAGAAAGACAGCTGTGAGAGTTTTGTCCAAAAAAATAAGATTTTTGATCCTCAGCCAAGGAGCATGAAGAAGACCAGAATTAAGTGTCAGTATTTTCTAGATAGAAGTGTTTGATAGAGTGCTCTGTGCTTATGATTTTTTTTTTATTCTTCAAATGTTTTTCTTTTCAGTTGTACACACTGCACCAGATTCTCTCCATATTATCTGAAGACAATTTTGCTGTTGAAAATTATGACAAATCATATGATTGAATTTTCTGTTAAAAGTTGCTCATAGAGTATATCCTCTTGAGCCAAAGTCTAATATCAACTTTCCATAACTTCTCATAATTCCTTTTAAAACTTTGTCTATCAAAAGGATTAAAATATTTTTACCTAAATCGTTTGACCCTTCCCTGACGTATATTTGCTTTAAGAAACAATGAGTTCAGAGGCAATTTTCTGACCACTTTAATATTCAAAGTTGGCATTGTGGCACTAGCATTGTATTTACTGAAAATGGGGTCAGCAATGTAATTTTTCATTAACCACTGATCATAAAATTGCCCTCAGTGTTAAGAATGTTGAGGTCTTTGCAGGCAAACAGTGTCTCATTCACAAATGTTTAATTGAAACATGAACATAAATGGCACAATTGTCTGGCTGGTCAGTTTTGAATATCTCCTGTATTAGGAGCATTAAATAATTTGAAGTCATATGCTCTATTGCAGTAGTAGTTTATTAAATACAAATGAAACTTCAGAGAGGCTAAAGAACAGTGTTTGAAAATGCATGTGCTTCTGCTTTCAATCTTTTTTGCAAAAGGGTTGGGATTGGTTTTTACTGTTTGTTTGGTTGGGTTTTTTTCCAAAAGCAAGCAAACTAATGTTACAAGGTAGTTGCCTTTTAAAGTGTGAATCCTTACATTCCCTCTTCCTAATTAATCCCATCGCCAAACCCCATTCACTTTTGTAATAAAGGTGGCCCCTTTTCAGTTGGATGCATTTGCAACTGAAGGGCAGAAAATGTCTTAGTACTACTTGTTTGTTGTTACAACCTGAAGAGCAACAGTGAACAAATAAATAAATAATGTCAGATGAAAACCTTGTTAGATTCAGAAAGTTCACAAAAATAGCTGTTCTGCTTAAAATGACTTTTTAGGCAAAATATTTTTTGTCTTTTGCACTCTTTAATATGTATCCTTGTTTAAAAACATGATTCTGAGTTTGGAAGAATTGCATCTGACCTCAACAGCAGTATGTATTTATAAATACGTACACAGTGAATAATAAATACCAAATTTTAAAATAAGACATTTTAAAGCAAACACTATATCCTGATGTTTAACTAATGGTAATCCATGGACAAGCTTTCACTTCATAAAAATGAAGTGACAGTCACTTTTTTGGAAAGAAAGCACTTTAGACAGTTCATCTCAGCTGTTAGGTAAAATGGGAAGCTGTTTAGTGCTTTTTTGAAATGCATGATGCAAAGAGTCTTAGCCTTTTAAATACATACATTGCACAATTGAAATGAAATTAAATAAATATAACACATTAAATAGGGTGCTTCTCCTTGGGAAGTCGCTGGCCTTATACGATTAAACTCAGCAGCCTCGTCTGGGTCAGAATATTAGTTGAATAGTTGCACTAAGAGGAAAGAATCAGATGCAATTTCAGGGCATTAAGCAAAGTGTAGATGTTTAGTACAGGTAACTCAGCTGTGCATGCAGTTAATATGGAAATAATTATTATAATGTAGCACTTCATTATTTATAATGCATTAAATGGAGATTTTTATATGATGCCTTTACAGACAGTTCTCTTGCGTAACAGATAACTAAAGTATACAAAAATTACAATAAATACAGAAAGGCTAAAAGATCTTTTAAAAAGCAATAGGTACGATTTGATGATTAAGAACAGATATTAACACACACACCCCCAAAATGCTGAGCAAATAGAATTTCAAACTACATTGTTCAGTGGTTTAATTTCTGTTTTTATGGAAATTATTTAAAATAACTTCTCTGGTACAGGAAAGACTGTCTAAAATATCTCCATAATTCGAATTACTAAGCTATATATTTTCTATTTATTTTCTTCATGTTGGGTGTGGGAAATATTTGTTCTAAAGCCCAGATGAAGCACTGATGTGAGAAATGTTGTAAAGCATCTCATGTTGACTGGAGCTAATTAACAGCGATGCTCCAGTGTTATTCTTGGTTTTAAGCAGGAACACACAGTACAATACCTTTTATTTTGCTGTTCAATAGATTTTTGCTTAAAACCAGATAAATTCAATATCCTTACAATTTTAAGCCTCTTTTTCATTAAAAAGTTCTTAGTAGATACACTAGAAATATTTCCACTGGCATGTTGCTTTTTATGTTTTAAACTAAAGTATAATTTGATAAACTTGTGCCCTTCTCTAAGTACAGTGTACATGTGAAACATATTGCTTTGTGACTGCATTTCCAAATTAGAGCTACATTTTTTAAGATATGTATACAAAGAAAACAAGTCTAGACTTTGAGAAAACTGAAAGAAAATCAGTGATTTATTTCTCCCTCTTCTCTCATATGCAAGCTAACCTTGAATCAGAAGCAAATGCTGTTATCCTTTATATCCTACATTTGCCTTGGTATATCTATGGAAATACACACATTCAGGAAGTTAGAATGCTGGAATACTAAAAAGCTATCAGTGCTGTAAAAGCAAGTATTTTGTTATTTTGCAAATCAGATTGTTTAAATATTGAAGATGTGTGGAATGAGTAAGAATTCACAATCTGACTTCAGTTAGTGCCACTGTGATTTTAATATCTAGAGATATTCAGTGCAATGAATTTTATTTAATATTAAAACAAATCACCACTTCTAAATAATTTGATTTAAAACATATCATACTTCTCATTGGCCACACATGCAAAAAAATCTCTCTAATTTTCATCTGACAAGCTGCTAATTTACGCATCACCTATTCATGACACTTTTCAAATCCTTTATCCTTTTTTCAAGTGTTGTTTCATTTTTCCTATAAAGTTTCTTCATTCCTACCCATACTGACTCAAGAAGCATAGCCAGAACAAGACATTCATCTAAAACTGGAGGGTCTAAAACTAGTCATCTGAAAATTTTGAACTCAGTAACTGTTCAATTCTGCATCACATAGGAGCCTGTTCCAAATCTGCAATGGGAGCTCTATCCCACTTGAAATCTGCATCTATTGAGGCCGTACCTGTGCTCACCGCTCTAACTGCCCCTCTGGGGCATCAGATTCTTGTGATACTTAGGAGGGTTGCAGGGACAGTAGGAATAGACAATTGGCTAAAACATGCAAAAACAAACTCCAGAGTGAAAATGCCAGAATGAAGTCTGTCAGCTGTTGGGCTATGGAAGAAATCAATCCCAAGTGAAACACTATGTGTATTTTATGCTGACAGTAGGTAGAACCTAGCTGCTTCTCCATCCACTGTTATGCCCCTCAGACAACCATGACATATTCTTGGACCCCTATGAAATCACACTTCTATAAAGTGGAATTGGAGCTGAGAGGCCTCTTCAGGCTCAGGGTCAGTGAGAACATACTACATCTTTTGTTTCCGTTACACTGCTCCTGCTGCTTCTAGGGATTTGAGAGCAAACAGAGGAAGGAGAGACTTGTGACTGTGATGTTAGCTGCACAGTTTGGCAGGCTGTTTTCTGTTCCTCGTCATGCTACAGACTTCCAGAAGATCCTTGAGGCTATTTCTTCATCTCTCTCTAAACTAGTTTGCTCGCCAGGGTAAAACTCTTTTTCTCTGGTTGAAGCTGGGGCTATTTCTGGGGTTTAGGCACTGCAGTGAGATGATTAAGCTCCACTTCATGTATACATCATCATCACCTTTGCACCAGAAAGTAAGAAACATCAAAGGCCCTATGTGTGACAGTGGCCATCCACATAGTGGATAAAGCAGAAATCTGTGATGGTTCTGAGCACTGTTTTTCAGTCTTTTTCAGTCTGCAGAAAAATACACAGTGAAATTTCACCCTGTGGGAGGTTTCCACAGGGGTTAAGAAGAAAATAAATACTGCTTGTAATAATTTAGTATTCAATCACCTATTTACTTTAAATGCCTTTCTATGGTGTTATGCATTCAAAGAGAAGAATTCTCCCTTCAGTACAACCGCCATCTATTCCAGTTCTTCTGTATCCTCCTGTCTTCTCTCTATTTCCTCTGGCTTTATGGTTTTCTTTATTTTTTTGTTTTTTGGTTTGTTTTGGGTTTTTTTGTTGTTGTTGTTGTTTTTTTTTTTTTAATCTTCCTCTTTCTGTGCAGCCATTTGATTTCCCATTACTAGCACCTGCATTTTTTTTCTCCCTCTATCTCCTTTCTGTCACTATCTACTAAAGTTTTTGAAAACAAAGTAGCTAAAACTGAAATGTTTCCTGAAGGCATTAACTGAGGCTTCATTGTTATATTTATACTTGGTTAACTCTGAGAGTTGGAGGCATTTGAAAAATGTGACTGTGACTCCTGTGCAGTCTGAATATATCATCTGGGTCATTGAGATATGTTACATAAGCCGTATCTTAGCATCTCAAGTTTCCAAACCATGGGGTTTTTTTAACTAGCATTGATCTAGTAGTGCTGCATGTGATAGGTGACACAATAAGTACAGAGAAGCAGTGTCCCCATGTATACTGAGCATTAACATAGAAACAGAAGTATTTTTCTCCAACTGAAACATTTATTTGTTTCCTATTCCAGAGTTTTCTGAGAGAAAAAGCTTTGCAAATGTCTCTATATATGGAATTCAAGTTGGGTATAGCATAAATGTAGATGTCAGGTTATCAGTGTTACCTTTGTAATTGAGTGGTCAGTGTTCTTCATGTCCAGTAATACCTTTTCTGAACAAGAGAACATTGAGTCATTTCAAAGACACGTAGGCCTAATTGGTATGGAGTCCTGTGGGGTTACCAAAACTGATATGAGAAATGGTCAGTGTGTCTCTTTTGTCTTACTGCCTGCACAGAGCAGGTGACCACATGTCACCCAGTAATTTCTACATTAGGGTTCTGTCTGTGCTGCAGAAAGACATACACCCTTGAATTAAAGTGGTAGAGGATCTTCACTATTAAAGATTTGCACCTTATTTCAACAGGGCTTTGCCTAGTCTAAGCTTTCGGCTGTAAGGTGTCATGCTTTTTTCTACTAAATTAAAAAGACATCTACTATAGGAAATCTTTTCTTAGTTACATGTAGACTGTGACTGTGTCATCTCAACCCTGGAAAAAACCACTTCATTGATTTCATATACTGAAAAAGCCTCTCATATTCCATAAATAAATATAACTAAAATGCCACTTCTGAATTGGGGTAGAAATGAAGTACATAAGAGAGAACAAAATGAAAGATACTGTTTGTATTTGAAATTAATTTAAAAAATACATTCCTAAGAGTATCATATAGGAAGAGTTTGGATTGTGGCACAGATTTTTGTTTCCAGTTGCTATGTGAATTAAACAAGTGAAAGTTAATTCCTAACATTAGGAAAAGTTTCATAAAAACCCGTGGTGGATGTATTAACTATTCAGAGTAACAAAATAGTGATGCATATAGCTCAAGCTCTAAACTAAGATAATAACACCAAAGAGGACATGAGAAATAGGAGCGGACCTTTGGATCTTACCACTTTGCTTACTGAGTCAACAGGAAGAAACATGGTTTCTTCGGCATGCTCCGCTCTGCGTAGCTTCTGGAAAAAGGGTTGCATTAGACACTGCATGGGAACATCACCGTGGAACTTATTCCAAGACATAAAGTGCTGTTAGAAAGGGGAACCCTAAATTTGATATAACATCGTAATGGAAGTTGCCCTATGGAGCCTGCCTCTTTAAGAGTTCAGGAAAAAAGGAACCTTGAATAGCCAAATGTCAATCATGTCATGGTTCAGTGATGTCATTTGTAGATACAACCTGATACACTGAGATACATCTGGGAAAGTCCAAGAATTAATGAAATTTAGAAAGCTTCCAGACATGATTCAGATAACACTCTTTAGAGCCAATTATTCTATACTTAGACACTTGGAGCATCTTGTTTTAGAAGCAATATATAGTACTGTTATCAGAGGAAAGAGTACTGAGTTATATGAGCTACTGGTCTGATTTGACTTTGCATTTTTATGTAATCTTTTCTCTAAGCCTAACCATTGCTCTATGAAGAACGTCCTAGTAACCATGAACTTCTGAATACTCGCACCATCCCCATTTCTTTCCTGTACCTGTTGTAGTACCAGGATTTTTGTCTAAGCTGTAATAGCCTCATACATCTCCATGAGCCTTACCCCTTCATTACAGCCTGGGTTTTATTGGTGCAGAAAATTACTGGAAATGAGTGGCAGAACTTTTCTTCACTTCAGTCAGTGAAGAAGTTTAGCATAGAACTTCCAGAATGCCCCATCTCACTTTCATTATTCCTCCAAGCTTTGGGACCAGTGCTCATTACAGTGCAAGTTCTTTTTTGCCGAACAGACTCTGAATCATTCACTCATTTTCCTGACTATTTTGAAATAGGCTTGCCTGGGTGAGACAAGGCGCTCAGAAGGAATGTGACTTCAAAGACATTTTTGAAGCCTGCTGTCTGTCTCAGAGGCACCTACCTTTCACACTATTAGACAAAATTCAGGTTATGACCAAGGCATATTTTTTTCTACTAAAAATGTGGAAAAATAGACTCATTTCATTGCTCTGGGCATATTAGCTTAAAACAATCCATAATAAAGATTGCACAGATTGCATATTGAAAAGTCGAGGATTACAAATAATATGTTTCCATTATTTCTATTGCTAGAGGACATGATTGCTCTGCAGCTTAAGTCTTATTAAGCAGTCTTGAGATCTGGGTTTGATTTAACTGAATCTTTAGATAAGAAAAACAGGAAAAAATAGTGAAATGTTTTTGTCAGTGAGATCTTCCTTTCTACAGACAAATCATTCACTGCTACCTAAGAAGTTCCAGTGCATTGAATCTGTAAGCCAGCACTAGATGCATCAGGTTTTGCTCTAGAATAGATCTGTCCAAGTAACAATAGCTCTATCCAAAAAATCAGCACCTCTCATAATTTGGCTTCTTTACTGAAATATACCTGTAACACAGAGCACTTCAGAATAATACAAAATACAAAAAAACCCAGACCAAGCTACAAAAATCTGTTCTGTGTGCAGCTCTGTTGAGGGTTTTTGACTGGCCCTTACTGGCTTCTGCAGCAGTCAAATCTGTTCTCACCTCCAAACTTACCAAAAACTCTTACTAGAATAATGACATATTTAATTATGTAGAACCCAAGAAAGCTTTTCCATTAATTTCAGCACAAGCAAAGCAAGGCCAATTCTGCATGTTTTGAAGGCCTATCCTGAACTTCCCTAAAGATTTGTTTTTGTTAACACTGGATCCACCCACCCTTTCTCTAGTTGGAAAGACTTTCTCTGCAACCTAGGAAGCTACTGGTTGCAGCTCATATTTCACTTTCCATATCAAAAGAGCCTGCTGGTATCCCTCTTAGCATAGTTCAGAGACTTATCACTCCTGATAAGTAATTTGCTCCCTCCTCAATTTCAGCACACAACTTCTCTGCTTTACTGTGTCAGAAAATCTGTTCTTCCTCAATGATAGTGGACTGCCAAAATCATCCAAAAAGACTGAACTGAGGTCGCCTACAATCTGATCAGCTGCCTCTTGTTTCTAATAAAGATTGGAGTCTTTTGTAGAACAGGATTCCATGCTATTTTTTTTGCAGAACTTCACACATGTTAGCATTGCTCTGGCTTGCTTCTTCATGCTTACTCTCCATTCTCATAGCAGTCTCTCTCATTATCCTAATCTTGTGTGAGATAATGCTAGAAGAAAATGCTTGCTTGTCTCTGGTTTTTTCCTTCCTTATAAGCATTTTTCAGTACATGTATGGATTTTTCAATATGTTGAGAAAAGTATCAGCTTTACCTCCTAGCTTTAGTCTCTCCTTTAATGCCTCTCTAGCCCTTGGTTTTGTCTCAAGCAAGAATAGTACTGGAACTGTCAGTTTCTTTTGTCAAAGTAGAACCTTTTCTGTTATTATCTTTGCCATAAGTCCAGATCTTTCTGCCTTCTGTTTTTTGTGAATATCCCACATACACACAATCACAGGCACTGCAAACAGGGGAAGGAGGAGGGGTAGCAGAGATCCTGGCTCACTCTTAAACTGATACCCCCAAAAATCTTGTCATTTCAACTCATTCAACCCTCTTCCAGCCTAATTTTAAAAATATTAAGTTGTGGACTGGGTTGCTTTCATCTATATTAACAGTCTTTTAAGGCAGGAATTGCCCATTGCTTCAGGCTGCAGGAAGAGAACATTTTTGCCTGCATGACACCATTTGAATAAGTATAATTTTCTTAACATTAAAATCAGTTGATTTGGAGCATCCTACAATCTGTAAAGAGTACTGTTGCATTTTACTATTCTTTTTTCTTAGAGCAAAGATTATTTAGTGAATGTATTTCCACATTGTATGAAAGGTCTGAAGAGCATTTTATTTTGCAGAAATATGGACATATCCTTCAAGTAAATATCAAGTTTTGTAAGAGGAAATTATGTCTGTGGTTATTTTACTGAAAGGAAAAGGCAATCTGTAAAACAGGAGAGGTCTAAGGAAGGAGTGAAAATCTGAGGTTAAAAATAATCCTGCAAGAAAAAAAAAAGGTCGGGTTGGTATACCTCTTACATCCCTGAAACAAAGTTTTTAAAGTGATAATGCTAGACTACCCCGGCACTCCCTGTAAAGAAATTTTAGGGTCAAATGAAGCAAGCCTAGCAGCACAGTTACGTAGCAGGGTACACACGGGAACTCTTGATGTTCCACTCTAGTGCCCTGTTCCACACTCAGCACTAGACAAAGGCGTTTTTCTTCACCATCAGACTGAAACGTTCTGAGTAATATAGGCTGATGGAGCTAAAACATGCAGGCAGTGTGATTATTTTTTACTCTTATTACTTATTAGATTTCTGAGGGAAAAGAATGACAAAAGAGCAGTGGGTTATTGGTATCACTGCCTGTGGGTTATTGTAGGTTGTGAGAGGTGATAGAGAGCCGTTTGCTGTCACCAAGGAAATGCAGGATAAATTTAGGAGGAGTAATATCATTGCACCTGACCGGGTCAAGGTTATAATGGTTGCTGTTCGGCATGTGCTGATGCTATTAAACCTCCATTAGCATGGAAGGGCTTGATCCTATTCAACTGAGAGCTGGAGGAAGTCTTACATCATAACTTCAGCGGGAAGAGGATCGGGCCCAGACTGTTATAACATAGGATACCAATGGCGAATATTTCTCTCACATGGGAAGAAAAAATTGTCCCAGAATTTTAAACGGAATGACCCCACATTTCAAAGCCTTTTGAAAAGTTTTGAGTTTGATTCACAGAGACTTGATAAAAGACTTTCCGAGAAGTCCTAATACCTTGGCGGGGGATGGGGGGGGGGGGGGGGGGGGCGGGGAGGGAGGGGAAAGAAGCGTTTCAGTTTAAATAAAATAGTTTTGATGAGAGAGGATGGCACTTGAAAACCGTAATTATGTGAATGTCAGTAGTAAAAGCATCCTCCTTATGCTGTCCATATGAAAAACCTGAGCACAAATAGAAATTTGTCATCTGAGCTAGAAAAGAACTCCTCTGACTATATATTTTTCCCCTTTCACCATTTTATGCCCCGGCTCTAAAAGTCTCGGACGGCGGCAGGCAGGTGGCGTGGTTAGGTGTCGCTTTGCTGGGGTGGTTTTGGGAAGCCGCGTTGCAGAGGGGATGTGCTGAGGCTGCCCGACCGTGTCCGTGCCACCCTGCCGCCACGGCGGGGCGGGGGTGTGTAGCGGGAGACTTTCCTCAGGAACAAACCCATCCCAGGTTCCCGCAAGCGCCGACAACCACTGCCGCGACCGCTCTAATATCACCTAGACCCGGGCCCGATCCCGGGGATGATTCGCCCCCTTCCTGCCCCTAGGCTTGCCCTCTCGTAGGCAGAAGAGTCCGACTCAGGGGCACGCCACTGCTCCTGCAGACTCCGGCAGAAAGGTATCCAGCAGGCATCTTCTCCCCTCCGCTTCGAAAGGAATTTCAGCTTGTTTTTTCTTTCCTGCTGTTTCCTATTCATTTTCGCCCAGGAAACCCTAAGAATGCTTTGCACTCCAAACCGTCTAGTGATGGGGCGGTAAGGATAACATTCAGGGGTTGAAAAAATTAGCTATTACCTGGAGAATATCACTTAAAAATGCTCTGAAATATTCTGTAGCTGTTTTATTGAAGTAAACAAAGTGCAACAAATCCTAACTCAAATATGATTGCACTGAGATTAGGCTCTAATTGCTTAAGGTTCAGGTGGAATCTGCAGGCTAAAGCCTATAAGAACAATCTGAATTTCACAATCATTCTGTCAAAAGCAAAGAGATGAGAGCCCACACGCTTCCTAACAAGTAATTTTTAACAGTTACAAGCTCCTTACAAAGACCACACAGGGAGTCTAAGAGATGCAAATCTAATCCCTGGTCATTCTGCAGGCCTTCAACAAAGATGTACTAAAGCCTAATAGAAAAGAAATCAGTTCTCTGTCACCAGCTCCTAGTAAAATCTATTAGAGAAAGTACGGATCTTGTATTTACAGCAGTTGCTTTTAAAGGTTAAGGACAAGTACATATAAAAGGTATAATTTTTAAAATGTGAAATATATTATGAAATCCATCATCTGTTCTTTTTTATTGCTAAAGATGCTTCGATATTTAGCTTGTCTTCATTAAGCAAAAGAATTATACATCCCATTGCTCTTGGAAATATTAGCAACAGAATTTTTTTTTTTTTCGTAATATTAATAATTTGGACGGGTATCGTTTTGGTTTTTAAAAAACAAAACAAAACAAATTAACAACAACAACAAAACAACTCCTGCAGAGACCTTAAAACAGAGGTCAATATCTTTTCAAGATACCTTTAAATATCTCCATCCATCAGTAGTGTCCAGAAGTGAACATTTAAATAATTTTTTCAAAAGATCTAAATAAAGAGGAATAAAAAGTACGGCTGGGCATTGGCAAACGATACACAGAAATAGCCATCGTTTTCTAGGATCCTCTCCTAAGTTTTGGATTTAATGACTTTTTTTTTCCCCTAACTCACTGTATACTGAATTACTTTTATCTCCCGGCAAACCTCACCCTGATTTAGTGCGGCTCTTTATTGTGCGTTTGAATAATTCAAATTAACACGAAAATAAACGCTTTTCTACACCAACACACTCTTGCAAAAGCACATCTACGCACACCTTAGCGTATATGTATACATCATGCTTTTGCAGAAGGTCTGTATAAACATGGGACACACACATGCATTTGTAGCATCACTAATTTTTAGGTCGCTTCTGTTCGTAAAACGTTAGCCTGTTCCTTTTGCCGAAGTGCGGCGGGCATGGGGGTGGGGGTAGTTCTTAAATGACAAATGGAACCAGAGACTGTTTGTGAGAACACATGGTGCTTCTGAGGGTAGATGTCTTTTTCTAGTACGGGACTGTGTTACCGATGTGGATAAAGATTTGATTCCCGAAAACAGGTGATGTATCTCGGTATCTTGGTGACACAAACACACACACACCAAACAAACAAACTAATAAAAAAACACACCCCCCCCACACACACCCCATGGCCTGTTATTTAGTAATTATGTAAAAAGGAAATCGGATCGGAATCGTTTCCCTGTTCTGCTGAGAGCCCTGGGATGTTTCTCTCCCAGGAGATGAGAAATTCGGCATGATCCGAAGGGGTGGCTTGAGAAAAGGAGAAAATACCTAGGGCCAAAACCTACTCCTGGCTCCCCATGATTATCACATGTATGTCAGTGGAACAACTCGTGTAAATAAAACCATCAGTGTTTAGGCTGGGACGTAACTTTTCCTAAGAGCAATTGCTCCTCTCTCTTTCTCCTTTTTCGCACCCCACGCCCATTTCCCCACACCGTGGTCTTCGGCTCCAGCCACTGGGCCGGAGCAGAGCAGCTCTCCCGCGGAAACAGCGGCGATCGCGAAGCCCTGTTTCGGTACAACAATTGGTCACCACCCCCCGCGCTGTGCGGGCTGCTGCGGGACACCGGCGGTGCGGAGCCCTCACCCCGTGGAGCCCCTCGCCCGCTGGCTGCGAGTGCCCCTTTCCTCTAGAGAGTGTCCAGCTGCTTCCCCTCACTTCCAAATTTCTTTCATGAACGTCAAGCCTTCCCGGAGGAGTTCCCTGTTCCCGGCACTCGGCTGGCCATGAGAAGGGTCCCACAAGTGATCAGTGCCTAGTCTTTTTTGGAGGGGGAACAGGACAGAACAGGTTTGTCACTGTGATATCTCGGGCCGGGGAAGAAACTCTTCAAAGCACCGAGGGCAGCCTTTCTGTGCCTCCTGCAACCGGCCCCTTGCCGAGCCATCTGGCCCGAGCCTTAATTAGGGCTCAGACCTAATGAGCTGGCGCGGAGGAGGGAGTGCAGATCCTTCTTTGGCGGCCTACAGTGAGCAAAGTAGAAATCCCAATGGAGAGAAGTTTTCTGACTCTTTCTTACTTGCACGGGGAAAGGAGGGTCTGCGAGTCGCGAGGAACGGAGTGAGGAGACTGGAGGAGCAGTGGGGCCCTGAGCTCTGCCCCAGAGCTGCCCCTCCGGTGGAGCCACAGAGCGGGAGAGCGCGGGCCCCGCCGCGCCTCGGGACCAACCCCGCTGCTCTGAACAAATCCACCTGTCATCCTCATCGTTGTGCGTGTGGTTTGCAAGTCAGTAATAACAGTTTGTGCCTCTTGTAGGGAAAATTCAGGTTTCTACGACATTGCCTTATTTATTCAAACATTTATTTATTTATCATATCCACCCCCCACCCTTCCCGACAGCTGATTTGGTCTTTTAAAGTGGAAGAGAATAAAACAGTGTGGCGAAGGGTGGGAGCCCGGAAAAGTAGGACTGCTGTGACTGGGACAGGCACGCTATTTAGCTATGAGAAGCAAGTGTCTGCCTTCAAATTCCAAACAGAGAACAGGGCGGAGGGCCGGGCCGGGCTGCTGCCTGCAGCCCCGGCGCGCTGTCTGGGGTGCGCACCGCCGCATAAACACGTAAATGAGGGAAATGGGAAATGCCAATTAATTCGCTATGTGCGGAATTGGGAGAGCCTGTATTCCGCCTTTGGGTACCCGCAGGCGAGCCTCGGCTTCACTGCATGCTCCTCTCCGGCAGGATAATTATGGTGGAAGACGCGCAGGCCTCCTGGCTTTCTTCTGGTTTCGGGCACTTGAAGAACAAGAAAAAAATGCTCTAGAGCAAGCAGAGGCGGGGGAGTGCGGTGGCTGCTCGGAGCAGGAATAGCTACGGGGGAGGCGAGGCAAGAGAGGGGGTCTGTCCTCCCTGATGCCCTATCACCCCCTAGACTTTGCGGTCCGGCTTTTGTGCATCCTTTCCCCCACCCTCTCAGCAGGACAGGACGCAGCTCTCGGGGGGCAGGACCACGTAGAGTTTCGGTTTGCTTCTGCACCCGCCGGCGGGAACCACGAGCTGCCCCTGGCCCCAGCTCGTGTGGTTGGGGCCTCTCCGGAGTAAATCCGTCTTCGGTGCCAGGCTCTGGTCTCAGCAGGTGCTAGCTGCTCTTCAGACACCCTGCACCTATCCCTTCTCCGGGCCTAACTTTAAAAAATAAGTTACCATTTTCTAGGAGTCGTTTACCCGGTGTATTTTTGATTAAATTACTGCTAGCCTTAAGCGATTGATAGGGCAATCAACAGACTTTTCCAATCACCATTCTTTACTTGGTGGTGTTTGGGTGTTTTTTTAGTGGGGTTTGGGGTGGGTATTTTTGTGGGTTTTCTGTTTGTTTGTTTTGGGTTTTTTTCTCTTGCTGAAAGTCAAAACCTTGCTTTGTAAAGGAATTAAGTGGTATTTCACAAATAGGATTAGATTAAAAATATGTCGTGATTAATACCATCGTGTAAAAGGCCTGCAGCAGGAAATATTTGGTGCTTGTCTGTAGATTCTCTCACCTACTACCTACTCTGAATGCGTCCTGTATCTTCTAGCGTGTCCAGCCCTCATGATTGCAAATAGACCTGTTTTCAAATGGAAATAAGACTTCCAAACTGATTATGTGTATTGAATCGGAATCACTCGCTAGATCCTCTTGTATAAAATGTATTGAGAAAAAGCATGATGGTTGCACAGCTCTGAAACTGGCTCCTTCTCATCTCAGGGAGGTCGATCTATTTTGCAACTTTTTGCCATTTGAGAATGTTTCAGCTAGATAATTATGCTGCCATTGTGGAAAGGTGATGCACTGACACAAACATGCACACACACACACACACACAGAGCCACCACCGCGGAGCCTATTCCGTGCACAGCCCACGCTGTACCCAGACTTCCACGACAAGAACACGCCCAGCCTCCCCACAGCAGAGGAGCTCCAGCGTCTCGCCACTGCCACACAAGCACGGCGCGTCCCAGCATCTCGCCACCGCCACGCACAGCCTTCCCGTGACACAGAGCACAAAATGCGCGAATCACCAGCACCCTTCCGAGCCCCACGGGACCACATGGTTCCCACGTCTGGGTTCGGCTTCTTGAGCCACTTTTTAAAGACAAACAGATTGTGTATGTGTGTGTGTCCATGGAAAAGCCAGAGACACGGAGCAACAGCTATTGCTCACACTCTGAAGAAGGACAACCTCCATGCGAAGGTTCCGTCTATTGATATGTAATGAGAGCTTTAAACCCTGTCATATCTTCCAAAGAATAAACTATTCAAAATCAGAAAAGTAATTAAAAAGCGGAGAGAGAAAAGGGGGATGTGAGCCGGGCAGAAAGCAGACAGCCTCCCGCGCCTGGGGGAGATAGAAATCGTTGGCAGGAAGCGGGGTTCCCCCGCCGCGCCTCCCGCGGGGGAGGGTAGCAGCCTCGGCCCCGCACGCCCGGGCTGCCCCGCTACCACCCACCACCGTCCTGCCTCTGCTCGCCCAAACTCTCTCAGGTGCTTCCGCGGGAGTTGCTTTCCCGTACCTAAACCAACCAAACGAAATCCGAAATGGTATAGAGTGGGAGTGCCCAATCCTGCGTGCCTGCCGGAGCGCGGGGAGCCCTCTCGGGCCGGGCTGGCCGGGCAGGCAGAGGTCGGGGCCGCCTATCCGTCGGGCACCGCGAAGGCAGAGAAGGCCCGGTACTACCCAGCGGAGTCCCGCCAGAGTGGCTGCACAGGAAACCCCCGGCAGCGCAGAAGATGCCAGTGTCAGGAACTATCCTTCGTCCTTCTCCGTACTCGCACAATACCTTTGCGAAGACGCAAATTCGTCCGCCGCATCCCGTCTCGATCATTTTAGTGTTACCGCGGAGATGCCACGCACTTTCCTGTCATTACCCCGCTAGGCAAATGTGGTGTGTGTTGCAGTGACGGGGCAATATCGGGTCCCCGAGTCCCATGCCACTCGCCCTAGCTATGGCAAGGCGCCATCGGCGGTCAACACCTTGTCAGGGCGTTTGGGAGCAGCGCTTGGACGAAAGTCAAAGGGGTTGCTGGCCCGACGTTTGTAGCCCTTCCGCCTTGGGCATCGCCCCAGTGCCAAGGACGAGAGAGGCGGTGGGTGTGCACAGCTGGATCTGCCCGGGAGCACCTGCAGTCTGGCAGCCTGGCAGAGCAGTCAGAGCCTATCATGGCTGGCTTTTAGAGAGTACAGAGGGAGGCAGTCGCTGCTCTCGACTGCCTGTATCCCCCGGGCTAGAAACCCTGCTGGGTTTGCTGCCGACTCCCGTGGGCAGCGCAGCCGCGGAAGCTGAGTGAGAACCCGTCCTCGGCACACAGGAGACCCTGCGACCGGGGTGCAGAGCCCGCTGGCAATGGGCAGGATTGGGATCGTTCCCCTCGACGGGGAACCGAGACCTGAGTACCGTCAGCAACTCCGGCCGTGCTGGGTATTTTTGGCAGGCGGCGGGGCTCGAGGAGAGCCGGCCAGGCTCAGGTGCTGCGTTGCCGCCGGGCAGCCTCCGTGGGACAAGGCAGAAAGTCGTGGGAGAGTTTCTGCCGTGTAAAATGAAGAGCGGAGCAGTCACAGGCCGGCGGGCAGTGCTTTTGTCAGAGTTTTCCCTTTCCTGCCCATCTCTGCTCCCCAGATTCCACAATTATTGCCGAACACATCAGCTCCTAGATACACCACCAGATGCACATATATATAGATATAAGGCCTATACAGACGCACATATGTAGACTAAGCGCTCCATATCCGTCATCCATTTGTTTTTTTCCCTTTGTAGTGAGCTAATGAAGATAGAGGTGGAAGGGACGGAAGATTCGAGCAGACTATTTCGAAGCAGCAGCCGCAGTGCTTTTCTTAAACAATATCCAGTTTAAAAGCAAAAGGCAACACCCAGAAGGTGCTGAAGTAAAAGATAATATTTTTAAGAGCTTTTCTGAGACACAGCAGCACAGGAAAGAATAGTTTAAGGAACAAACGCACCGAGAGGAACCCCTGGAAAAAAGTTTCCTAGAGTCATATTATTAGGTCAGTAACACTCTAAAGTTACTCAGGCACTTCAGCAACACCTTTGATATGAAGCAAAAAAGTCTGTTCCCCTCAAGACCCCAGGTGTCTGTAAGTTTGTCATCTTCTAGCACTTTATTACTTGCCCAAAGAAGCTTGATCGAGAAGAGAAACCCCGATGAAATTTACCAGAACGGATGGAAGTGAAGATGTCATACCCTGCTTAGTTTTCTAAGCAAGGCAACTATCCTTTTAAAAAAAAAAAAAAGTCCAATAACAAACCCAGAGCCCCCAGCCCCCCCCCCCCCCCAAAAAAAAACCCAAAACAAAACCGCCCAACTCAACAAAACCGCAACAAAACCCAACAACCCACCTCGTGTACATGCACTTTACTATTTTCCTGAAAACTTTAAGGCACCCCTATATCGATGAAGTACTAGTTAGAATGATATAGGGAGTTCTCATTGAACCAATCCAGTAAGTTGTACATGTCCACTAAAATCCGCCGTGTAAATTCGCTTGCTAAAGAAGCACAAGTTACAAAGTAATTTAAAATTACTCAGAAAGTCCCGTTGTGTTTAGTGAATAGAACTGTATCTCAGAAGAGAATTGTCATCTCATTCAGATATAGTTACTAGCACACGATATGGAACTAGCCAGTAAAACCAGACCTAAGTATCTTGGTAAATATTTTTAGAATATAAATTTTTAACCTTTTTTCCCCATTACTATAAGCCGGCTCAGGATGTAGATTTACTCTGTTTTTCGGAGGTAATGCATTCGGCTATTTGTAATCTCTGTTTCATGTTAAAATAAAAATACCAATTTCCCTCTCCCCCCCCCCCCCAACAAAATCTTTACATCGAAGATTAAATGTCATATTTTATGTTTTCAACTTTAGGTTTACCAAGAAATTTTCTGCGTAGTAAGTTGTTTTAAGCTTCAAAACGAATTTCAGTTTCTTTTAACATCAATACATCTTATTCATCATCTTATTTATAAAGCTGACCAGAAGCCTTCGAGAGAAAGACATAGGATATAGAAAACTTTGACCTTACCTGCTCCCTAATGTGCTTGCAGTCAGAAAAGGGAGGGGGGAAAAAAAGAAGTAATTTCGTATTATTCAACAATTTGCCGGGCATAGTCATCTCTCTACTTCATAGGAACAAGCGGACTGGGTCAGATCTTTGCTCGTTTGATACATATAAACAGTATTACCATTAACTTAGACTTTGGAGGGGGGTTTTCTCCCTGAAGGGGAACATGAGAGGAACAGCGGGTAGACAGGAAAAAAAAAATATTTCTCAGCTTTACTCCCGACATGATCATGAAAGGACTTAAATTCTGCAGAAGTCACTCAGTCTTTACCTCTAGACCCCCTTTGTAAAGACTAAAAGCAGCTGTCACGACAAGCTGGACCGGAGCTGCCTTCCCGGAGAAGCCCCTCTACCTGCGCTGCTGTACAAAACTCCTAAAATACTATTTTTTCCCCTCCCCTCCCTGCCGTTGCAACTTCTCTTGGTGTCATCTCAAAGCTGTCTCAGATTACATTGTTTGGGATCTGCACTTTGAAGACTGTCTTAAGGCCCTGCACTGCCATGTGAACGAGGTGCAGGCAATATACTTTGAGATCAGTTCTTCATCCCTTTCTCCCCCGTAAGTACAGTGACACCACTGCGCCGCGCCTGTCCTCTACTATCGGGGCCGTGACAGCACCCGGGGCAAGCCCCACCGCCGCCGGCTCCCCTGAGCCTTTCCTACCGTGCATCCCTTTTGTTAACAGACTGCTGTGAAACAAACAAAAAAGCCAACAACCCACAGCCCGTTTTGATATGAAGGAGGAAGCATGAAGAAGTCTTTTGCTATTGTTGCTGTTGTGGCCGTAGTAGTGATGTGGTTTTGTTAAGTTTTGGGGTTTTTGTTTTGGTTTGGGATTCAGTGGTGGTTTTTTTGTTGTTGGTTTTTTTGTTTGTTTGTTTGTTTCTTTTTTTTTTTTTTGGGGGGGGGGGGTTTGGGTTATTTTTGGTTGGTTTTTTTTCCCCCTCCACATTGCGGTGCCACTACATGCACACTTCATGGCACTTCAGCATGAACTCCTATTTACAGCAGAAAAAAATGACCTCCGCGATTCTCCTACACTTATAGGCAGTGCCAGGCAGCGGGGAAGTGGGAGGGAATAGTCATTCTTCACTAGATCCTTTTATCTCTCAAAATACGGGGTGCCCATGGTCTAGTGTTAATAAAGCAGTTATACTGAGAAACGTGCATCTCTTCCATCATTTCAGATTTGAATCATGCTGCCCCTCCCCTTCGCCATCCCATTATCCAAGTTCTGCATTGATTACCGGGAGATTGAAAATAAGCGTATTGGAACAAGCAGGAGTTTAGACGGAGGCACATATTTCAGTTAAAAAATTATACAGTGACTAAGTTCTTGTGAGTGTTCTCAAGGGACACTGGAGACTAACATGTGTTTACATTCCCTCCCCCCAAAAAATATCTTCATCTTAATCAAGACATAACTAGTTGATTTTAAAAAATAATTATAAAAGACACAAATATCTTTTTTTATATCACGTTGTGAAAAAAACCTCTATAAAAATTGTTAAAGAGCAGTTTGTTTGCATTTCTCCTGATTGATATGTAAATAGAGTTTGAACTGTGTTTGCTCGGTCTCTAGTGCTTAATAAAGAGATGAATTCACCTTTCTGTGGAACAAGTAAACAGACTTTAAACTAAGCCGACATCAGACAAAGTGGAAACGAGTTTATTTAATCGAAACTAAATCTAGTTAAGGAAAGATAAGTCAGTGTACATAATAATCCATTACAGTAATTACACCCACCACCAAATATGCTTTATGAGGTTGCCGAGACACAATAAAATTAATTTATTTCCCCCAAAGTCTATAATGAAAAGTTACTGGCTGGATCTCTATCAAACATGCTAACTCCAATATTGGGGGTGGGGATATAATATTTCTCGGCTTTATTAATGCCTTTCAGTGCTACTCACTTTCGAAAGTTCCTGGGTTTGAAAGAATGCAAAGATTAATTACATCTGAAGGGTAAATGTCGACTTAACTACAGCACTTTCCCCTCGGTCTTGTATATAAACTCCGGGAGAAACTAAACCTAATTTAAAGAAAGCCATAGTCAACCCTGCTCTCGCTCCCTCAGCGGGAGCTGTCACCGCTTCACCACGGACCAGAAATCCCCAACACTTTCTTCTTTTAGCAGAAATGACAGCACTAAGCTCCAGACACTCCGCCGCGCTTTTTCCACCGCTCCCTCCCCCCCCCCCCGCACCCCCCCCCCCGCCCAGCCCAGTCCCTGTTCCCCGCCAAGCTTAACATGATGCTTTAGATCTGGAAAGTAAAATAAAAATATGGAATATTCTTTGGATTAGTTGAGAATGTCGCTGTATACTGCAGGACATAATAAACAGAATGAAAGGTCTCGAAATTCCTGTTGACACACGTGATGTCTTCCATTTAGAAATAAGGGGGAGGTGGTCAGAAAGAATCCGATAATATTTTTTTTCTTCCTTGTATTTCCCTTCTTCTCCATCCAGACTGCACTTGGTGTCCGACTTACACCGACTATCTTGTATAAATAAAAGACTGGAGCTTTCGAAAGCTGCTGCTTAACTTGGAGGTTGGGTTGTTTCCATCCAAGGCAAGTTCCTTCCTTTCACTTCAAAAATATCAGTATTTCATAACACCTCTGTAATTCGGAGGTATTTCAATAACTGCCATCCTTTTCCGTTGTTTAACTGAGAGGATTTGATAAAAAACCCAAAATCGAGCAGCAGATGAGAAGGAAAATATGCTACGAGGTCTTTTAGGATGGGAGACTTCTTATTTTGTTACACTCACAAAAGGGATATTTGGGACTTGAAAGATAGTGAATTACAGGGATTTCAGACTCGTCAGATACGAGCTGTTTAGCTTCACATGCTTTATATATTTACAGAAAAGTTAATATCTAACTGCCTTTCATTACCGATAGTATTTACCTTTCTACCAACCTCCTCTCGGTGTCTCAGCCGGGCGCGCACCCACACCCACCCACCCACGTGCGCGCACAAGCACTTTCTCCTCATCTCCTTCCTTACAAACTTCTCAAATCTCTACGAAAAAAAACCCCAAACCAACAAAAAACAAACCAACACCACAAAAACCCAAAACCCAAACCAAACCAAAAAAAAAAAAAAAAAAGCCACAAAACCCACTCGAAAAACAACACCCCAAACAACCAAACTCCATCTGTGTTCCGGCAAGCCACAGACTGCTGCTAACCTCCGCCTGGGTGATGGGGCGGGCTGTGCAGGGGAACTTGCGTGGCCGTGTGCTTGCGTGTGCTTGCGGGGGTTGCGTGTGCGTAGAAAATTAAACATAGTCTGATAAAGAAAGTTAATTCAAACTACGTGCCGTACACAATAAACTATCTTTTTATTTTGATTATAAATAAGGTGACTGTACTTCCCTTAAAATACAAGTACATAGGAAAACCTGGTAGAAATAATTTTTTTTTACAAGTTATTAAAACTGAACGCTCTTTAAATCAGGCCCATATTCTATACTGACAGCAGGTTCTTCGTTATTTTTTTCTAGTGGCGTTAGACTTTTATCTTCTTTCTCCTCCGTGCCTTTGGCATTTGAATTTCTAGTCCCGGAATACTTTGCTTTCTTTAGGAAAAAGTCGCTGAGGTGCCCCCCGCCCCCCTCACACAGCCCTCCCCTCAATAATCGGGCTAATGAATTTGGACTCGATCCATTCGCGTTTGAGTTCGTGAATCCCACGCATTTGCTCGTCCCGTTTGCACGCTTAGGACTGATTCTGTATCCCGTTAACTCTCTGGCGCAGTTACCCTCTGGGAACAGGGTCCGGGCCCTGGGACGGGCAGGGGCCTTCCGGGGTCTGGCAACATCTCGGGTTGTTTTTCCATCAAGGAAAAAAAAAACACAAACAAACAACCCACGAAAACAAAAAAACACCCACAAAACCAACCAACCGAACAGTAAAAAAAAAAAAAAAACAAAAAACAAACCACCAAAAAGCAAGGAACAGAGGGGCTGGAGGATGAACCAAAGGGAAATAAAAAAAGAATATTCGTAATGTGTATAATTTATTAGAAGCTTCTTAGGATCTATATTTAAGCCAAATATCTACATAAGTTACAACAGGGAAAGGCGGCGTGCGCAAATAACAAACTGCCAGAGGATTTACGACGGGGCGATCAGTGTCCATAAAAAACGTGGGGTTGGTTTGGTTGATTGTTTTTTTTTTCTTTTCTTTTTACAACAAAATATACAGGTTACTAAAAACTATGGGTTTAGTCCAACTTTTGACAGCATTATACAGCTACAGGTTCACATCAAACGTAAGGAGGAAAATAAAAGCCAAGCCTTTGATGACTCCACGTCTCCTCCGCTGGCCCTGGCGGTGGGCTGGGAGAGACCGGGGAGGGGAAAGCTGCTTCCTGTGTCTGGGTGACGCGAATGCGTTTTTTTTTTTTGGGGGGGGGAAAGCCACCCCATCCCCCAAAATCTCTGTATTTACATGCAAGTCCTAGATGCTGGCAAAGTGTACATCTGAAATCCAAGCCTTTGGA